>CM029400.1:6250000-6875000 GCA_017139565.1 Luffa aegyptiaca
AGTTCGATTTATAGAAGAAAATTTAAATTAAAGTGATAATAATATTTCAATCATTTGATTTATAGAAGAAAACAAATTAAAATTTAAAATAAAATATTAAAATGAAAAATTTAGATCTAAATTTTACTAGTTTATAATTAACTTTTAGCATAAAAAATCTATAATCTCCTAATTTGTGGCCATAAAATTTTATTTATTTATTTATTTATTTCAAACGTTTATAAGTCACACTCAATATTTTAACTTTATAATTTAGGGTAATAAAATTTTGAATTAAAAAGAAAACTCTATATTAAAATGAAAAAAAAGTCATTAAATTAGAATAAAATAATAATAACTTCTAATAGTATGGTAATCATTTTTCAATGATCATAATTTGAAAAAAAAATACAAAATTATAAACTAAAACTAAATTTTAAAAGAAAAAAATCAATAAAATGATTACAATCAATTTTCCATTGGTAAGTTGAAAAAAATAAAAAAGAAAAAAAATTACCATAATTTCAATATGAAATAAAAATACAAATTTGAAAAGAAAAAAAAATAATAAAAATCAGAAAATGAACCAAGAAAAAAAAAGCTTACAATGATTAATTAAAAAAAGATTAAAAAAATTCGAAAAAACAAAAAGAGAAGAAAAACAGATTTTGAATTTTGAATGTTGACCAGTCATTGGGATGTGCAATTTGAAATTGAATCCGTGGGTACAAGCCACAGATTCCAATAAAAACAAAAAATTAGCATGCTTTTCTTAATTTTTTTCAAAAGAACCTGTTTTACCCAATTTTTTTTTTAAATTGCAATTATTATCTCATTTACCCCAAAAGTTCTATACAAATTTTGGGAGTGTTTCTAAAAAATGAGAAATAAGAAACATACATAGTTATTAAATGCTTAGATTTCTTAATAAAATTGGAAACAAGAAACAAGAAACGAAAACGTTACCAAACGGATCCTTATTTTCCCATCTCTCCAAACTTTTTTTTTCTCTCTCTAACATATCTCTATGTTTCTAATTTAAACAAAACATAGTTATTGGACATGTATAATTTGTCCTTTTAAAAACAGAAAATAAAAAACAAACTAACAAAAAAAAATAATAGAAATGATTTAAGGTTGTCTTAGATATACTAAATTGGTAGCAGGCTGACTAAAAGAAAACAGGTAAAAGACCCTGCGACAGAAAACTTATTGGTACAATGAATGATGTCACAACAACGAACGGCAACTCATCGTTCAAAACGTGGTGGATCATGAAACTCACCCAGGATCAAATGTAAACCCTTAAACCAATTTTTTTTTAAAAAAAAACAAAAACAAATTCTTAAACCAAAGAGGGGCGGATCCATGAAGGGGCCAAGGGCAGGTGCCCCTCAAATTATCTCGTCTTTATATTTTTAATATAATATAATGGAACGTTTATAATATTAATAAGTAAAAATCATTTTAAACATCAAAACTGACGTTTAGTTCATTGTACATATCTTTTGTTTTAATAGTGTATTTGATTACATGATAATTTTGTACATATCTTTTGTTTCAATAGTGTATTTGATTATGTGATAATTTTGTAGATATCTTTTGTTTTGTTTTTTTGTTTTTTTTGTTTTTGTTTTGTTGAGGTCTCCCCTTCTTTAAATTTTAACTTTCGCTTTGTGCTTTTCATTTCTTCCAGTTCAATTTTCATGTTGTTTTGCTTTGACATCTATAAAATAAAAATCAGTGACATAGGTTTTAAAAAAAAAATGATAGTTTTCTATCAGTGATAAAAATAACTTCCTATTAGTGATGGAAGATTTATATCTCTGATAGTTCTATCAGTGATAGAAGGATATCCTCCTATCAGTGATAGAAATCTTCTATCACCTAATTTGAAATACAACCAACCACCTTACCAAATCTATATGTGATAGAAAACAATAGCAAATTTCAAACAAAACACAGAAATAACTGACAGAAAATCTACCATTGATAGAATTTTGTCACTGATAGAATCTATCAATGACAAAAAAAAAATTATTACATTCTTACGTATATTGTGCCCCTTGAAATTCCTGGCCACTGAAACCAAACATTAAAGTCAGAAACTCAGAGCCATCCAAATGACACCAAAATCAGAGACGACAAGTTCGCCAAATTTGGTTGTCCTTGGGCAACAGAAGCGTTGTAATGTATTGTACCCTTTTTTTTTTTTTTTTTTTTTTTGTGGAAAATATGTGTAGATGTGACTGTTTGTTGTGAAAAACATGTTCATATTTCTCTTTTTATTTTATACAATATATACCAGAGATTGAGACCTCATATATCTCAAAAAAAAAAAAAAAAAAAAAAAAACCTCATATCGTCGTGAAAATTTGTGGTTCTCGAGAGAGTCGTGGTGTACCTGCGACCATGACAAAGTTGCAGGTCTCATTCGCCACCAATATTGGAAAAGAAAATTTATTTGATGGGCCTTATCTAGGAAAATTTATAATACTACAAAGTTCAAAATATTATAAAAAAAATCTAGTACTAGTATTAGAGTAAAAGAAGGATTTAGGAATGGTAGAAAGATCCATAAAATAAAGTAATAAATCATCTAGTAATGGGTGATAATAAAAGGAGTATGTACAATTATAGTACTAGTAATTTTTCTGTTGCAATATTATGGTTCTCTCCCTACCTTTTGATAATAGGTGAAATCATGATTTTTAATTTCTCTCCTTTTACATGCTTATGATACAAAATTGTCTCAAAATTGTCAGCCCTATTTTATATGACCTGATAACTTCTTGGAAGTAGAGGCTAAGCTAGTTTTTGACTTTTTTTTTTTTTTCATAGGACAAATAATTGAATTGAGCATCAACTTGTGTGGATATGCACAAAAGTTGATTTTTATATTTCTGTAATGGTACAGAAAATGATTCATTGAATAGATCAATCAGATTGTACTAACAGAAAAAAAACGTAGATCAATAAAAATTTTAATATATAGATATATATTTATTGAGTAGATCATTAGGAATGGTAGAAGATAATATATCATCTAATAATGATAAACTAGATAAAAAGCAAATTATGTAACAATGATAAACTGGATAACAATGATAAAATGATAAATTTGGTAAAAAACAATCATAAATTGGATAAAAAGCGAATTATGTTATTAAGATAGTTAATTAGTTTCCCTAATTTGTGTTTAGTTTGTTAAATTAATTAGTTTCCTTCTTTTATGTAGTTTGTTAACCGTTTGTTTCTCATTTTTTTTATTTCTGGTGTATAGTTTGGCTATATATACAGTCCTGTTATCAATGGAACATCATGCAAAGTTTTATGCCTCTCCTAGTCTTAATATGGTATCAGTTGTAAAAATTTTCCTTCTTTGAGCTTTGAGAGTTTTCCCCTTGCATCCTCCCATGGCTGATCCTAATAACTCTTCTTCCTCCACAATCCATTCTACCAATCAATCTGTCATAGAACAGTATGAAAATCCATATTTTCTTCATCATTCCGATGGCACCAACCTTGTTCTCGTTTCTGAACCTTTAACTGAATCAAATTACACTTCCTGGTGTAATGCTATGATCATCGGTCTCATTGTGAAGAACAAATTGGGGTTCGTGGATGGTTCCATTGATGCGCAAATTGCTAACCGCAAGTGTACGGGCCCAAGTTATAATATAGTGATTGAAAATCGAATGTCGTCCTCTGGATTGATTTTCTAGTTCCCCTAATTACTAAAGGTATATTCGCCCAATTTTATTTAGAGAAAATAATTAAGAAATATGCAAATCAATTAAAAACTAATCAAAGCAATAAAATGCGGAAACTCAATGGAGAAAGGCCTTAGGGAATTGATTTCACCTATTAGATGCATGAATTAATTTAACGAATAATTAAGAACAAATTCGTAACAAGTTTATAAACCAAGGATTATGAATAATTAAAAGCCTCTCCCGAGTGCAATTAATCCTTTAAGCGAATTAAGAAATTGATATCCCTATCTAATTTCAACAATAAGCCTAAGCAATAAGAACAATCCTCATGACGATTTCCCAAGCAATTCCAAATCTCCCGATTAACGAATTACCTAAGTCATGCAATTGAGAGTCTAATCTAAACTACCCTCTCCCGAGCGATTAGTTCAGAAACAACAACATACAATCTGTGATCAAGAGATTATAAGCATTGATCAAACAATTGCATAAATAAACCGCGTTACGAAACGTCCTAAAAAGCCGTAAATTAATCCATACAAACTAATGGCTACATCAAGCCCCTAAGAAACGAAATCTAGCTACTCATGATCTCTAAAATACAAGCGAAATTTGTCCCAAACATGCTACAAATCAATACAAGAAATAAGGGAGAAAGATTAAACTCGTTGGCCGTGATTCCCGTGCGTTCCCGTCACGAACCTCTCGATCCAAGCTCCCAAAATCAAGCTCCCTCGCTCTCTGCCTTGTTCTGTCCGTTTTCTCTCTCTAGAAGTCGTTTTTCTCTCTCCAAAACAGCTCCCCTAATCAGATGGCATCGCAAAATATATATACTGCTGATTCTGTGTGACAGCGTCGAGACGCTAAGGACAAAGCGTCGCGACGCTGTCGCGCGTACGCCCTAATTAAATCTGGAAAGTTCGCAGCGTCGAGACGCTGTGGAGGTAGCGTCTCGACGCTGCCTCGAATTTGCGCGCGTGCTGACTTGCGCCCAGCGTTGAGACGCTCCAATGGCTAGCGTCTCAACGCTAGGCCTTTAATTGATCTTCCTTTTCTATTTTCTTGGCCCGAACTTATTCTTTAGCTCCTAAATCATCGGTAAAGCTCAAAAATGTCGATTTCCATTGAAATACTTGATTCCTACAAAACAAAACCAAATAGAGATAAAAATGGCCAAATAATACTCAAGACTAACGATAAAATCATCTAAAATATGGCACAATAAATTGTGCTATCAAATACCCCCAAACTTAAGCATTTGCTAGTCCCGAGCAAAGTAAGAATCAAGCCAAGTAAGAATCAAAATAATCTGTCTACAAAAATACTTGAGGAAGTGTTGATACTGACTCTTGCCTCAGGAATCTCAAATCACAAATAAATCACATTGAAACATTAATGATTAATCACATTCATCAAAATAAGTCTCATTTATTTCATTCCTCTCTCACGTGTGTGTGTGACTAGTCCTCCCTATCTCAGTCCTTTAAGCCCGGAACAGTTTTATGCAGCCCTTCGCTCGTTTTCCCCCTACTCTGGTCCTAAGTCCCAATCATCAAGCCTCTCCACACTCAAGATGGTAATATGCCACTAGGGTGCCTAAATGGGGTATACAACCCCCAAACTTTGAGTTTTTTTCATAATCAACAGTGGTGGTCACTAGCTTTCACACACCTATTGTAGGGACCCTTAACCTGAGTTTTCTCTAGTTGGCCTAACTGATCACAACAGGGGTAGCTCTTTTTGACCTTAATTAAATTTTTTCCTTATTCAACTCATCATTTTTCTCTTTTCTTTCATTCATTTTTTTTTTTTTTTTAACATGCAAAATATGGCATCATTTTCTCCTAAGTGTAACATTACTAACTATCATGCAGATTAACCATCAAATCAGTCCCTAAACCTTTCGAGGTGACAACAAGATCTAGATCACATAACTCTATTCTAAGCTCGCCAAACTAAGACAGGAGACTACGTGCTCAAATGGTGCAAGAGATTCATGAAATAAAATCAATCTGTCTTGAATCCTCTTTTTAATTATTGATGCACAGAATAACTTACCTGTTTTCTGAAATTAGGTATCCTCATCGGCTGTCATAATCAAAACAACACACTCAAAGAAAACACATCTCAGACAGATAAAACAATCAACCCAGATCTCAATGGAAAGAAATAATGATTCAAAATGATAACCTGAATATAATCACAAAAAAATACACCTGATAATCCAACAAAATGGTCAAAGGAGATATAACAAATAATAATTACAGCCCAAAAGTAAAAGCAAATACTTTCCACCCCCAAACTTAAAAATTACATTGTCCTCAATGTAAAATAATAAGATATACAGACCAATATGAGAACAAATACAATGAAAAAAAAAAGAATGAGGAGGAAAGAAACAACCGTGTGCAGGGGGAAGGCGGCAGAGCATCACTCGTCCTCGTCCTCAGGCGACTCGTACGGTGGTAAAGGTGGCGGTAAAGGCTGACCCGTACTCATAGCTACCTGACACTGATAGGTGTGGGCATGCATGCTCGTGGAGTAGAGGAAATGACGACGATCTCTACGCCTCTCTCTCTGGTGCTCGCGCTGCTGGCTCTGGATCCCCTGCTGGAGAGTCTGGAACTCCAGTCGGTGACTCTGGAACTCCATGCGCAGCTGCTGCAGCTGCTCCTCGAATGTGGGAGGTGGAACCTCCTGCTCCTGATGCTCGGGCTCAGCAGGCTGCTCAGGATGCTCTGGCGGTGCAGGAATGGGGAGAGCTGGCTGTGCAACCGGTGGTCCAGGCCCTCGATATCGACTGATGAAGTTCTTGTCTATAATCGCTCCGGGGTGGACCAACTCCTCCTGGGCATCCCAAACGACACCAGCGGCTCGGCAAATCCAGGGTACAACAGAAAGTACCTGAAAAAGTAGCAGATCCAGGGAGTTTTTCTGTTCCTTGTAGTTTTGGTACTTATTCTTTCAGAGCATTATGTGATTTAGGTGCTAGCATCAATATCATTCCTCTATCTCTGTGCAAAAAGTTAGACATAGGTGAGATTAAATCTACTCCTGTAAAGCTCCAATTGGCTGATCAGTCTGTGGTTAGACCAGTTGGCATTGTAGAAAATGTCTTAATCAGAGTAGGTAGATTTTTCCTCCCTATTGATTTGTATGTTATGGACATGATAGAAAATCCTTCGATGCCTGTCATATTAGGAAGACCATTCCTCGCTACTGGGCGAGTAATTATTGATATTGAGCACAGGGAGCTCACTGTAAGAGTCAAGAATGACAAAGAAATATTTAAAGCAGTTGAAGACTCTAAGGGACACTCGGACGTGCTTTTCATGGGCTACAAGAAAGGTGCAAGAAAGAGCACCACTGTTGGATTCACAGAAAAGAAGCCTCCTTGAAGCATGGCCAACACGTCGAGCTAATGACGTTAAACAAGCGCTTATGGGAGGCAACCCAAGTCTTGTTTTCTGTCTCTCCTTTGCTTTCAAGCTTTCAAGATTTCAAGCAAGAAGTCATCATAAATCCAGGCCAGTATTATTCACTCCTCTCATTCTTTTATTGTTCTCATGCTTGTTTATGCCTTATTTTCTTTATACATTGAGGACAATGCATGTTTTAAGTTTGGGGGTGGATTAGCATGTTTGTGGAGCCCTTGAGCATCTGAGTTCGGGCTATAGTTTTGAGCTTTCTTTGAATTATGCATATGGTTGTTGTCTGGATGTATTTTTGCATGATTATGATGTCCTAGGATAGACTTTCTTGTCAATTTTCAAGCTTGTGATGAGTTGTAAGCATGAGTGCCCAAAAAGGGAGACCTTTTAAACTTTTTCTAGGAGATGTCTTGCATGAGTAGAGTATTTGTCTTGGCTAGATTTGGATTTGAATGCTTAGGAGCGAATTATTAGGTTCATATGCTTGTTGTCACCTCGATAGGTGTAGGGAAGAGCTAAAGAGTTAATTTTTTGCAAATTAGCATGTTTGATCTTGCTTAGGAGAAAAGAAAAGAATATCTGCTTATCATATTCATAACGAAAAATCATTCTTGTTGTTATTGTTGAAAAAGAAAATAGTCATGACTTATGCGCGCAATATGCAATGGTTAATAAAGATTAAGGCAAAAAGAGCTACCCCTGTTGTGATCAGTTAGGCCAACCAGAGAAAACTCAGGTTAAGGGTCCCTGCAATGCCCTGCAATGGGTGTGTGAAAGCTAGTGCCACATATACATGCTTAATTTAATTGTTAATTATAAGCACCTAAGTTTGGAGGAAAACAATCTAATTTGTTCCATTAACTCATTAGTGAAGCCTTAGTGCCAGTGTAGAGGGAAGATGAGTTGAGAGTTTAATAATCCAATCCCGGGCTAGTAGAGTCTGATCTCGTTGAGTTAGATCTCGCTTGTGCAAGTTAATTTTGGAAAAATTTTAATTTGTCTCCCTCATTGGTCCGTGTGTGCATATCTCTTGCTTGCTTGACTATTGACTTTTGAGCCTTGAGGATTGAGTCATGATTATTGCATCCATTCTTCAATTGTATGTTTAATTTGTAGTTTGCTCGAGGACTAGCAAAAGCTTAAGTTTGGGGGTATTTGATAGCGAGCATAGCTAGCTATTTTTACTTATTTAATTTAGCTAGTCTTTGATGATTTTTGGGCCACTTTATTGTGCTTTAATGTTTATTTTGTAGGAAATGGTTGATTGGAGCTATAGCGCAATATTGGAGTTAATCGGGTGCTCGGGACGCGAAAAGATGCAAAGGAAGGAAAAACAATTAAAAAGGAAAAAAGTCAAAATTCGGTCAAATGGTGACTAGCGTCTCGACGCTAGCATTCCTTATTCGGATAGGCGCGAAATCGTCGCAGCGTCGAGACGCTGCGACCTTAGCGTCTCGACGCTACGGCAAAAATCTGCAATATAAGCATCCTTTTGGCTAGGTTTTTGGGGGATTCAATTTTGGGACCTTTTGGAGCCGTAAAACAGAGGAGAAAACAGAGGATTGAGGCTGAACAAGAGGGAGAAAAGCGGAAATCAACCCATCGTTCGTGGGGATCGTAACGGGGACGTTCGGTCTCGGCCTACATTGAGTTTTCTTTTCCCTTTCCTTTTCTCTAGTTAGATTTATGGCTTCATTATGTTTAGTTGAGCTTGTAATTACATTCATGAGTAGCTAAATTCATAGCTTAGGGATTGATGTAGTTGATTTTGTTTATGGATTGATTTATGGTTTAAGTTGTGCAATGTTGATTATGTTTGCAATCTTGATTTAATGCTTTCAATTAATTGGCCATTAGTTGAATGATTTAAGTTTTGAATCTAGCTCGGGAGAGGGGGTTTAATATAGACTTACTCAAGATTGCATGACTAAAGTTTACTTTCTAATTCGTGACGGTTTAGATTAACTTTAGAATTGGTCAAAAGATCTCATTGCCTTGCATGTTAATCAACTTAGATAGGGATATCAAGTAGATTAATTTGCATGAGAATCAATTATACTCGGGAGAGGTAGTTGTGATAAAAGGGTCTTAGGCTCATAATTTCATTGTGCATAATAACTTAATCCTTAAAATCAATCCTAGACTAAATCGGCAAAATCAATTCCCTAAGTAGTTTTCCCAATTGAAATTCCACACTTTCTACGTGTTTTGATTTAGTTTTCTTATTATTCAATCATCACTTTTTGATCCCTAAATAAAATTGAGCAAGATAATTCACAATACTTGATTTGCTTAAAAATCCAATCCAGAGGACGACACTCGTTTATACGAACTCTTTATTATTACTTGACCCGTGCGCTTGCGGTTAGGAAAAGTCCACATCAAGTTTTTATCACTCAGCCAAGCAGTGAATTGAAACGTTCTTGGATTATTTGCAACGGAGTGGTAACTCTGCGTGGATCTTGAACTCTCTTTCGAAAGAAATTGCGACCAGTGTCAATTTTGCTGAAACCGCCAGGGATATTTGGCTTGATCTTCAGCAAAGATATCAAAGGAAGAATCGTCCTCGTATCTTCCAACTTCGCCGTGAGATTTCTAACCTTGTTCAAGATCAAGATTCTGTCACCACGTATTTTGCCAAGCTCAAGACGTTGTGGAATGAACTTGCGTCCTATCGACCTGTCTGTAATTGCGGCAAATGTTCGTGTGAAGGAGTTCGAAAGCTCGCTGAATATTTTCAAACAGAGTATGTTATGGCATTCCTTATGGGTCTGAATGAATCCTTCAGTCAAATTCGTACTCAATTGCTTCTCATGGAGCCTGAACCAACAATTCAACGAGCATTCTCCTTAGTAGTAGGGGTGTTCAATGAACCCGGTAACCCGAAAAACCCGGCCAACCCAACCCAAATTATAAGGGTTGGGTTGGGTTAGAATTAAATTTGGGTTGGGTTGGGTTGAAAGTTAAGTGAACCGACCGGTTCGGTTCGAGTACCGGGTTCAAGAGATTTTTGGTCGGTTCTGTTGGGTTTTATGTCCTAAAACTCGTAGATAGTGAATGATTAACGAATTATACACTTGTAACAATAAAGTATTATTGAGGTTTATGCAATAAAGTGTTATTGTCATATTAAGTCTAGAATTGCACAATATGACCCAAATCCAATAAACTAAGATCCAAGGTTGTTTACATGAGACTTGAACTAGTATGTGGGGACATACGGGGATCAGTGTTCAAGTGACAACCTAAAAGGTCTATAGTACATGGATAAGGCTGGGTACCTTATCCTGGTAACACTATGTGATACGACCCGCTTTGTATTCGATACAGACGTACTGATCCAAGGCGTCCATGTAGGAGACATGCTAGCGGGGGTATCCTATGCAATGAGTTTGCATAAGACTGGACCACGAAATAGTAAACCACTAGATGTAACACCGTTAACTAGTTAGGTTACTGTTTCAATAGGATGACCTAGGTAACTCAATCTTAATCCTGAGTGTGTCATGAACTCCTTCTCACGAGGGATTGTCCTTTGATTAGTACGGGTGAGAGTGGCCAGCACGCCGACTCAATAAGCCTACCTTCTTGGGGACAAGACCGAGTGGGGGGCTGGGGACATGACAATACAAGATGGAATTCACTCCTTCTCCTATTGGGGCAAGTAGATGTGTGTTCCCTTAAGGGCTGATTCCGGGGCTTGAACAAAGGCGCGCCGTCCTCTCCTGGCCCGAGAGGAACTCTTGTTTAGAGGTTGGACCCTAAACAAATTGTTCATTAGAGGGATCAGTGGTACTTAAGGAACCAGAGGTAACCCAGGGGTAAAACGATAATTTGACCCAGCTGGTGTTACGAACACACGTGAAGGATTGACTTACTGCATTGGTCGATATCCGTGGACACAGAAATATTCTACAGTGAGAAGAGTGCAGCTGTGGGTCTTTAGTGGAGTGACCCACAGTTAACGAATGTTGATTGACTCGGTTAATGAGTTTAGCTGATCAATCTCGTATCGTTGGAGCTTCTGATCTGTAGGTCCATTAGGTCCACCTGCTAGCTCATAACGGGTTCTGAGATAATATAGTCTTGATATTAAAGGGAATTTAAGTTAATTGTATTTTGATACAATTAATATAATGTATGGAGATACATTATGGTATAAGTTTAATTAATGAATTAAACTTTATAATAAAGTTAATTTTGGATATGATTCAAAATTAATTAATGAGAGAATTATGAATTTAATTAAATATGTGATATTTGATTAATTCATGAATTAATTAATTGGGAATTAATTAATTTAATTTAATTTGGTTAAATGTGATTCAATCAAATTAATACTATAGTTTATATTAATGTACATTATGATGCACATTAAAACTATAGGTTAAATGAGAGAGATTAAAATTGAATATGATTCAATTGTAATATTAATTAAATATTTGATATTTAATTAATGTGGATTCAATTAATGAGATTAATTGAATGGCCAATTTAATTCAATTTAATATGATTCAAATTGAATTAAATACCTTATGTTATAATTGATTTAATTAATATTGTTTTAATTAAATTAATTATAATTAATTAATTAATTAAATGATTATTATTATTTAATTAATAGACGGCCTGGATCGCGTTGATTATGATCAACGGTAGAGATTAAGTAGGGATAACTCCCTCCCCACTTATCGTTGAGGGGAGAGGGAGTTTCCCCACGGGCTCTCACTCTCTCCCATTCTCTCAACTTCACGAAAAACAGAGAGAATTTTCTCTCTAGTTTTTCCTCTAAAAAACACAGCACCTTGCTGAAAATTTCCCTTTCCAAGGCGAGATCGATCCCACAATCGAAATCTCAAGATATCCCAAGAGAATAGCGGGTGATCCATAATGGTGGTGTCGATTGGAAGATCAAGAACGATCAAGAACGAGAATCTTGGAGCATCGTGCTGTATTCTTCGAAAATCCAAGTAAGTGTTCTTGATTTTAGATCTAATTTACAGCATGCTTAATCTTAGTAATTTAGAAATTGTTTCTAATTTTGTTGCCAACGTATTGGTTTTTCTGAAATTGAAATTTAATTCGAGATTGGTCTTGATTGCTTCCGCTGCCAAAAGGGATTTCAACCCTTTCAGGTTCAACCCAAACTGACCCGATTATAATTAATATATATAATATATTACTTTTTAGGGTTAGTTTTTCGCCTCTTCTTTGGCTCACGAATTCACGCCGCGCCTCTTTCTTGTTCCCTCCCAGTCGCAAACGGCAAAACACAGCGCCTCCTCTCCTTTCTTCGAGTTCCATCGCTGCGACACACTGGCACCGCCGTTAGTCTCCACGCTGCTCCTTCCTCTCACTTCGGTTTGAGTTCCATCGTCTCCGTTCAAAACAGAGCTCCCAGGTCCTTCTACTTTCTCCCTCCTCTCTTTTCTTCTTTCTACTTTCTCCCAGGTCCGTAGTCCATCGCCGCTGTACAAAATGTTGCTGTTGTGTAAAGAAGTTTTCTTCTTCGTGTACAAAATGTTTCTGTCTCAAAATTTCACACAAGATTCTTAACCAGGTGAGGTGGAGTTATTTGTATTTTTATTTGTGTGGGATTTTGTGATGTGAATATATTTCTTGAATTGTAATTGTTATGCTAGTTTTTTTTTTTTTTTAATTTCTTTTTAGGTCTTCTGTTTTGAAGTTTTAGTTCTACTGTGATAATTTTTGGGGGAGGGTTTCTTTTATTCTTGCCCTCAAGGATAAAGGGGTGGGCTTTTAAACTTCATATCTTTATTTTAAATTGCTATTGTGATTTGTGAAATTGATATCCGGGTTCCATTGGAACCATTCGAATAAATTTCTTGCCACATGCTATCTGTTAAGTTAAAGCCATTCGAATAAATTGCTTGGAACCATTTGAATTTTTTAGGAGGATTTTGCAAAAAAGAATCTTTTATTTTAAATATAAAATCAATTTAAAAAAAGAAAATAAGGAGAAAAAAAGAGAATAACCCGCTGACCCAACCCGACCCAACCCGGACAAAATGGGTTGGGTTGGGTTGGGTTACCTTCATGAATAGGGTTGGTCGGGTTGGGAATTTGACCAACCCGAATTTTCGGGTTGGTTCAAATTTTACCCCTAACCCGACCCGAACCGACCCGTGTACAGCCCTACTTAGTAGCACAAGAAGTGGAACAAAGAGTTTCTTCAACGCCGCCGACAACTAACTCTGCTAATTCGGAACATTCCTCGCCTGCTCTTCTCGTTAAAAGTTCTTCTACTTCTCGAAATCAGTCGAACTCTACTAAGAAGAAAGAAAGGCTGTTTTGTACTCATTGCAATGTTCAAGGACATATTGTGGATCGTTGTTACAAGATCCATAGATACCTCCCTGGGTATCGCAATCAGAAGACCAATTCCAATTCATCGAAGTCAGAAACCGCTTCTTCTGGCGATTCCTTGTCTGCTCTAACTACCGAGCAATGCCAGGGTTTATTGACTGATCTCCAAAGTCACCTTACTAAAATGGCTTCTTCTGGTACTTCTGATACTTCATCATCTTCTCATGTAGCAGGTATTGTTCCAATTTCTCATGATTTTTCTTCTGCATCATGGGTACTTGATTCAAGAGCATCCAAGCATATTTGCAACATGAGAGATTTTTTCACGTGTTTGACACTAGTTCAAAATAAGTCTGTTACTTTGCCTAATCAAACTCAGATTTCAGTTGATTTTGTTGGAGATATTCAGCTGAACAGTCATATATTGCTCAAGAATGTGATGTTTATACCTTCTTTTACCTTTAATCTGATATCTATCAGTGCGCTAACTACTGATCAGCCTCTTATTGTCAAGTTTGTTGAGAATTCATGTTTTCTTCAGGACAAGTTCTCTTTGAAGACGATTGGGAAGACTGACTTTTGGCAAGGACTATTTCTGTTGAGGGTTGATGTTCCTAAGCATTCTTTGTCTACTACTACTACATTTTGCAACTCTGTATCTTGGCATGATAGACTTGGTCATCCCTCCCCCAAACACCTTACTGCTTTAAAAGATTTGTTGCATACTAGGACTATTAAACCTATTTCAAGTTATCCATGTTTAATATGTCCCCTTGCTAAGCAACGAAGGTTATCATTTCAATCAAATAATCATTTGTCTGATAAGGTGTTTGATTTGTTGCATTGTGATATATGGGGCCCTTACAAGACTTTTACTCATGCTGGTTATCGTTATTTCCTTACTATTGTAGACGATCATTCTCGTTACACATGGGTATTTTTGATGAAACAGAAGTCAGAAGCCTTAGGAATCATCCCTCGCTTTTTTAAACTTGTAGAAACTCAATACTCTACCTCTATTAAACAGTTTCGATCAGATAATGCCCCTGAGTTAGCTTTTACAGAATTTTTTGCCTCTAAAGGAGTTATTCATCAATATTCTTGTGTTGCAAGGCCTGAACAGAACTCTGTAGTCGAATGGAAACACCAGCATTTGTTAAATGTTACCCGTGCTTTGCTGTTTCAGTCACGGGTTCCTGTACAATTTTGGGGAGAATGTGTTCTTACGGCCTGTTTTCTCATTAATCGAACTCCTTCTCCTTTACTGAAATGGGATACTCCATTCTTTCGACTACACCAGAAGCAAGCTGACTATTCTCAACTCAAAGTCTTTGGTTGTCTTTGTTTTGCTTCAACATTACAGAACAACCGTTCCAAGCTTCTTCCTCGAGCACGTCCAGTCGTGTTTCTTGGTTATCCACCTGGAATAAAAGGCTTTCAGTTGTATGATATTAAATCCAAGAAATTTTTTATCTCACGGGATGTTGTGTTTCATGAACATCTATTCCCTTTTGACACGATTACTCATCAAGATGATGCTGTTAATGTTTTTCCTAATTTGGTTTTGCCATTATCTTTTGATTATTCTGGTATAGGACCTACGGATGCTTCTACTGCCAATTCTCAACATACTAATGATGCTTCTCTTGAAGATAATGTTGTGTCTGCTCAAGATATACCTGATGGTTATATCAATACAGATGTTTCACAAGCTGTTATTCCTGACGTAGCAGAAAATCTCCCTGAAGCTACTAATACCATTGACAGCTCTAATGATGATAGAACTTGTGCCCCTCGGCGCTCAAATAGGCAATCTAAAATGCTTTCTTATCTCAGAGATTACCATTGTAGTCTCTTATATTCTACTGATTTGCAAAAGGCTTCCATTATGCATCCTCTGGATAGTTGTTTGTCTAATGACAACTTATCTCCCAAATATAGACATTTTGTTCTTAATGTCTCTACTGACTATGAACCAGCCTTTTATCATCAAGCTGTGTCTTTTCCTCACTGGCGTGATGCAATGACTACTGAATTACAGGCTATGGAAACCAACCGTACGTGGTCTGTTGTTCCACTTCCCAATGGACATCATTTCATTGGGTGCAATTGGGTTTACAAAATTAAACACAAGTCGGATGGATCCATTGAAAGATACAAAGCTCGTCTAGTAGCGAAAGGATACACTCAGCAAGAGGGAATCGATTACATAGAGACCTTTTCCCCCGTTGCAAAGCTCGTTACTGTGAAGGTACTTCTTTCAATAGTTGTGTCTTTGAATTGGTTCTTAATATAATTAGATGTGAACAATGTGTTTCTTCATGGGGAGCTTCATGAAGACATGTATATGGATATTCCGCTTGGATATAAACATGAAGTGAAGCATGCTGGTAATGAATGGTTGGTTTGCAAGCTTCACAAGTCCATTTACGGACTAAAACAAGCATCTAGACAGTGGTTTGATAAGTTTACATCTGCCTTCTTGTTGCTTGGTTTCCAACAGTCTAAGAGTGACTACTCGCTTTTTACTAGAGGCACAGGAGTCAATTTTATAGCCCTCCTTGTTTATGTCGATGACATAATCATAACTGGGCCATCTGAAAATATTATTGTTGTTGGGTTTTATGCCCTAAAACTCGTAGATAGTAAATGTACATTTGACCGAACATTAATAAAAGTGATGTATTATTCAATGTTTGTATTATATCTTGTCTTATTAACCCTAATCCAATAAACTAAACATCCAAGGCTAATAGAGTGAGGCTTGAACTAGTATGTAGAGACATACGGGGATCAATGTTCAAGTTTTAGCCTAAAGGGTCTGTAGTATAGGGATAAGGCTGGGTACCTTATCCTGGTGACACTATGGATACGACCCGCTTTGTATATTGATACAAACGTATTGATCCAACATGTTCATGTAGTAGACATGCGAGTGGGGGTATCTTGTGCAATGAGTTTGCACAAAGACCGAACCGCGAAATAGTTAACCACTAACTGTAACACCGTTAGTTAGCTCGGTTTCTATTTCACTAGAATGACCTAGGCAACTTGGCCTTAATCCTGAGTGGATTATGGACTCCTGTCCATGAGGGATTGTCCTTTGATTTGTACGGGTGAGACTGGCCTATTCGCCGACTCAATAAGCCTACCATTTTGGGGACAAGACCGATTGGGGAGTTGGAAACATAGTCTTACAAGATGGAATTCACTCCTTCCCAACTTTAGGGTAAGTAGAGGTGTGTTCCCTTAAGTGGTGTCTCCGGGTCTTGAACAATGGGCCCTACCCTCTCTATGGCACGAGAGGGACTTCTGTTTGCTGGTTGGACCTCAAACAGGTTGTTCATTAGAGGAGCACTGGTACTTAAGGACAAGAGGTAGCCCAGGGGTAAAACGGTAATTTGACCTAGTTGGGGTACGAACACACGTGAAGGGCTAACTTACTGTTCATGGTCGATATCCGTGGACACAGAAATATATCTACAGTGAGAAGAGTGCAGCTGTGGTTCTATAGTGGAGTGAACCACAGTTAACGAATATTGAATAACTTGGTTAATGAGTTTAGCCAATTAATCTCACATCGTTGGAGCTTCTGATCTGTAGGTCCATTAGGTCTTACCGGTAGCTCTATAAGGGTGAATTGAATATTCGAAGGGGTTCGAATATTAAGTTGAAATATGAATTTGATTCATATTAAAACTATAGGTTATAATTAATACACATATGATGTATATTAATTCTTTAGTTAATTTGAGAGAAATATAATTAAATATATGATATTTAATTATAATATTGATTAATTGGTGAATTAATTAATAATTTTGTTTTAATTTAATTTAATTAAATTTTGATTTAATTAAGTTATATTAAAACTTAGGTTATGTGGAGTATTTGTATAAATATGTTTTATACAAATGGAATTAAATTAAAAGTTAATTTAATTAAAATAGTTAATTAATATTTGTTATAAGATATTAATTAATTGTTTTTCCCATCAGTTAGGTTAACTGATGGGAACGTGTCTTCAGCATAACCGTAGGCCAGCGTGAAACGTGAGAGAAGTTTAAGGGAGTTGGCTTCTTCTTCCGTAACTTATTCCATTCAGTTCAATCTCTCTCAGACACAAGCTAATCTCTCGCTCTCAATCCTAGAACTCTATGCAATTCTCTTGCTAAGAATACAGAGACCAAAATTCACCTAAACCCTTAGAAATCACGCTCCCACAAGCTCTTGACGCAATTTCCTTCAAGAGAATATCGGTGAAATCTTCGTGGTGGTGTTCGTGACGAATTTCCAGCAAGTGATAGATCCTTTTGTTGCTGGTTTTTGTGTGGATTCAAGGGAAATTTTGGCGAATCGATCAAGAACGACTCCTAAAGTAAGTATTTCTTGATCTAGGATCATTAGGATCCAATTTAGATTAGATCTAGATTTTTCCTAATGAGTTTTAGCATGTTTTATAATTAAAATTCAGCATGTTTAATTATGTTTACTGCTGTGTTTTTTATTTGCCAACGTATTGGTATTTTAGTTCAAATTAAAACTGAGTTAAGGTTCTGTACGTTTCCGCTGCGAAAGGGCTTTTATCCCTTCAATTGTTGATCTGAAGAAACATTTGAATGATGCCTTCAAGCTCAAAGATCTGGGATCCCTACTCTATTTTTTAGGCCTAGAACTTGCTCGTTCGTCTAAGGGAATTCATTTGTCCCAACGCAACTATGTCTTACAATTGCTAGAAGACACAGGTTTCTTAGCCTCTAAACCTTCTAATCTGCCTATGGATCCTGCTGTCAAACTTCAGATCGATAATGGTGAATTGTTAAATGACCCTACTGTGTATCGACGGCTCATAGGTCGATTGTTGTATCTGACCATTTCTCGCCCAGACATCACGTTTGTTGTTCATAAGTTGAGCCAATTTGTTGCTCATCCCAGAAGTTCACATCTTTCCGCGCTCATTATCTTTTGCGTTACTTAAAGGGCTCTCCGAGACAAGGGATTTTCTTCCCTTCTTCATCTAATTTTCAGTTACGTGCCTTCACGGATGCAGATTGGGCTTCTTGCCCAGATAGTTGTAAATCCACAACTGGATTTTGTATCTTCTTAGGGGACTCTTTGGTGTCATGGAAGGCTAAGAAACAACATACTGTTTCAAGGTCATCTGCTGAGGCTGAATACAGAGCTTTGGCCACCACTACAAGTGAACTTGTTTGACTTCTTCCGCTCCTACAAGAATTCCAAATCTCTTCGCCTGCGCCTGCTGTAATATTCTGCGATAATCAGTCCGCAATTCATATTGCTACAAATCCTTTTTTTCATGAGAGGACCAAACATATAGAGATAGATTGTCATTTTGTCCGAGACAAAATAGTCAAAGGAGAAGTCAAGTTGTTGCCCATCCGTTCCAGTTTACAGCTTGCTGATATTTTTAGTAAGGCTCTTCCTCATTCTATTTTTTCTGTATTACTTTCTAAGATGGGAATTCTCAATATACTAAGCCCATCTTGAGGGGGGAGTATTAAGATAGTTAATTAGTTTCCCTAATTTGTGTTTAGTTTGTTAAATTAATTAGTTTCCTTCTTTTATGTAGTTTGTTAATAGTTTGTTTCTCATTTTTGTTATTTCTGGTGTATAGTTTGGCTATATATACAGCCTTGTTATCAATGGAACATCATGCAAAGTTTTATGCCTCTCCTTAATATATGTCAATGTGAAAATTTAAAAAAAAAATGGTCATATTTGCAAAATCATACTAATTATTGCTATATTTGCAACTAAAAGAATGTGAATTGCTTTGCCACTAATTAAGATTTCTCTTTTAAGAAATTCTACTTCAAAGTTTCTTGTTTTCTTTTTTAGCTCAAATAAGGGGTAGGGTAATCTTTATAGAAATTATATCGAGTCTGAATACCGGAGATAGGAGACTTTTTTTTTCTTCCTTTGGAGAAAAACATGAGTAGATAGACATTTTTTTTTCATATAATTTTACTTTAAAATAAAATTTTGTGTAAATTTAGATTCTACATCCACTAATCATTACAACGTCAGTTGGATGTTTTTCCATATTATTCTTGAATCATTTAATTTTATATAAATTTATTTAGGGTCGTTTGGTTTAAAGTTTTATAGATGACTATAAATAAAGAATGCCTGAGAATAATATGACTGGGAATAAGATTGCTGGGAATCAAAGATAATGTGATTGGTTGTGCATGAGAATGTCATCAGGATTTTATGAGAACCAATTATGTTTGTATTTTTTTTTAATTATTCATGAAACCTTATATAATTTTAATAAATTAATCAATAAAACAATTAATTAATTCAAGGTAGTAATAAAAATTAATGAATTACTAAGCAAGAAATAATTTTAATTGAATAAATTAAGTTAATTTAACTAATTAAAGTTATTTAATTATTTTTTTTAATAAATATCCTTAATTACAGTAATTTTATATATTTGTATCGATAAAAATTAATTAGACAAATATTATAATAATAATATGATTATTTATTTATTATAAAGAAATTGTATAATTAACTTTAATTAATTATTGTTCAATATTATTAATTTTAATTTTAATTTTTATTAAATAATATAAATAAATATATTTTAATAAATAAGATTAAAAAAAAAAAGAAGATAAGAGAAAGAGGGGGAAATAGATATGTTGATAATAAAGGTTAATAAAAAATATTCCAAAAATATTTTATAATTATGATATATTTAATTCAAAAAATAATTAATTGATTATAAATAATCAATAATTAATTAATTATAATTATTGAAAATGAATTTTTATACCAAATTAATTTAAATAATTTTAATTCAATAATTAAATATATTTCGATAATGTTAACTAATTAATTATAATTTTAGTAAATATGTAATTACATCTATATTAATAAACTTGGACTAAATATTTGTTTAAAAAAAACCTTGAACTCTTGATAAATTATCATTTATTTAATCTAATTAAATAATTTATTATATTATTTTTTTTAATTTAGTATCAATTAGTTAATTAATTAACTATATTCAAAATAAAATTACATATAAAAATAAAAAAAATGAGTGATGGACATAGAAAAAAACCCATACTTTTGCAAGGGCATCGAAAACCCTTGTCTATATAGGTATAAATGATGCCTGAAAATGCTTTATTAACCTGTCCCACCACAGAAATCTTATACCAAACAAGGGTATCAGAAACTCTTGCCTATTTTCATCTCCAAAACCCTGCACCAAACGACCCCTAAGAGTTTAGTGTGGAAAATTAGATTGCATATCTATGATTGATTCGCCTTATTTGATGTAAAAAGATCGCATATCTATGATTGATTCCCCTTTGATGTGCGATCTTTTTCAATGTTTGCATTAGTCAATTGGCCTAAAAGATTGATTCCTCTTTGAAGTAATAACAAACATAATTAATTATGTTTGTATATAACAATATTGTCAATTGACCTAAAAGATTGATTCCTCTTTGAAGTAATAACAAACATAATTAATTATGTTTGTATATAACAATATTTTCAATAAATCAATTGACCTAAGAGATTGATTCCTCCTTAAAGTAATAACAAACATAATTAATTATGTTTGTTAATAACAATATTGTCAACAAATCAATTGGCCTAATAGATTGATTCCTCTCTCTGGGTTGGCCCTAATTTTGGTCCATAACGACTATGGACGAAAAAAATAAAAGGCTTAGAAGGAATGAGCTCAATCAATAATGGTCACCTACCTAGGATTTAAATTAGACTCGTTTGATAACCATTAGATTTTTTTTTTTTTTTTTGAAAATTATGTTTGTTTTCTCACAATTTCCTTACAATGGTTATCGAACGGGCTTAACTATTTTTCGTTCAACAAGTTTATGATTGGAATTTGCACACCATAAACTTCAAAAGAAGTAGATGTGATTTAATCGTTAAGTTGACCCTAGGTTGGCCTACCTTTAAAGTATGAGACACACACATTTACGACTATTAAACCATTGCATAAGAAACTTTTTATTTATTTTTTATTTTTTATTTTTGGAAATATGACACATAGGATATCTTTTTAAGACAAATTACACAAAACTACCCCTAAACTATTGTAGTGGTTCAAAAAAAAAATTGTTGTTGTAAAAAAAAACTTTCATATATCTAAAAATTAGATCTTTTTTGCTAACCATGTCTTTTTTTTTTAAATAAAAAAAAAAGAGTCATAGATAGAGAGGATAGGAACACTTGCCATGGATTAAGTTGCATTTTCGGACAAGATTTCCGTCATGGAATATGTTGCATTTTCCGACAAGGTTTCTAGATTTTCTTTTTAATTTTATTTTTTAAAATGAAAGAAGATAAAACGTTAAATAGCCAAGTTAAAGCTCATTATGACAGACAGCCATGCCGGGGAACTATTTTCCCAATTTTTCGGGAGTTCCAGATTGGTGTGGGCTGTTAACAAAGCTCATGATCTTTGCTTGGTGCCTTCGCTTCGTTGATGATCTAGCAAATTTTCGACCAGTGTTGTTTGAAACTAGAGAGAGAAACATATAGAGAGAGAAGAGAAGAGAGATAAATTTCACTTGAATAATGAGTAAATTTATTTTAGGGCCAGTTGCAAGGATAGCAATATGGGCCAAAGTAATTGCAAATCTAGCAGTCCACAAAAAAATTGCAAAAATGGCAAAATCTGATGGTCTGCATGTTGCATTTACTAAAATACCCCTCCAGATTTTCTATCACTAATAGAAAAATTTTCTGTCACTGATAGAGTTTTTCTATCAGTGATAGAAAAGATTTCTATCAATGATAGGTATTTTTCTATAAATGATAGAAAAATTTTCTACCACTGATAGAAAGTTTTTCTATCACTGATAGAGAAACTTTCTATCACTGATAGAAAGTAAGTCATGATAGAACACAACAACTACAAAAACATATAAAATGACAACAATAACCAAACAACTAACAAAACAATATGATATCAGAACACCAACACTTATAGAAACTTTCTATCACTGATAGATTCTATCAGTAATAGAAAAAAATTCTATCAGTGATAGAAAGATGAGCATTATAAACCAAATAAAGAAATTTACTTAAACAAGGTTTTCAATCGTGTTGTTTAGTTTTCAATCTTCTATCAGTGATAGGTGATAGAAAGATGAGGATTATGAACTGAATAAAAAAATTTACTTGAACAAGGTTTTCAATCGTGTTGTTTGGTTTCTGATAGAAAAGTTTCAATAGTGATAGAAGATTTCTATCACTGATAGAAAGTTTTTCTACCACTGATAGAATCTATCAGTGATAGAAAAATTTTCTATCACTGATAGAAAATTTTTCTATCACTGATAGATTCTATCAAAAAAAAAAAAAACAGACGAGGATGAAGAAGATGCGCGCCAATCAGGGGCAATTTGGGAATATAAAAAATTCATTAAAATTTTTTGCCATATTTGCAATTATTTTAAAAACTTCCTATATTTGCCATTATGCACCATAATTTTGCCACCCATTACAATTATCCTTTATTTTATCTTTTTTCTAAAAGAAAGACATCGATATTTTCACCAATGTGAAAGTTGCAGGATCTAATTAATTTTTAAAAGGACTAAATTTTACATTTGAGAGTTAATGGGAAATTGCAATAACTACTATAGTTTAGGGGTGATTTTTACAATAATTTGTCCTAGTTTTTATAAATATGGCACGTAGGATATCTAATGATCTTTACTTAAAATATCTCGATTTAAGATTTTTACGAACTAATGATTCATTCTTAAAGATTTTCCATATATTCAATCGTCATTTGTAGAGTTCTCCTATAAATTATTTTTAGATATTTAAGATATGTTTGGTTTAACTTTTCAAGTGTTAATTTTGAAAAAAACAATCATTTTGAAAAAAATTCTAGTGTTTGACAACTACTAGAGATTGAGTAATAATCCATTTTGAGAGAAACCCTTGAAAGCAAAATTTTTAAAAAGAGTTTTTAAGTATATAATAACTTGTGTATAAAAACACTTATGAGAAAATGTAACCAAACATATGAGTGTTTAAATTTTAAACAATTTTTATACAAAATGTTTTTTTAAAAAAATGCATTCTTGAAAAACACTTAAACTAAAATGTATTTCAAACCGACCGTTAATCACTTAATAATAGTAGATTGTCTTTCCATTTATTTAAAAACTTTCATGATTTTTTTTTTGAAATAAACCTTCGTTAAAGAAACTCAACAAACAAAAGAACTACCCTCGTAAATTCGCGGGTAGAACCAAAGGGGAATCTCAGGAGACCAAAACGAGAGTCCGTTTTTCCGCGAAGGAGAAAGCCCTTGAGATCCAACAAAATCAGATTTACAAGCGAGTCTAGCTACACAGTGGGATACTGTGTTCGATTCTCTTCTACAATGGCGGAACTCGATCATCTCCCATAGATTTTCATCGTCTCCTGTTAAGTTTTGACGACTTCCATGGCATCAGACTCAACTTTCATGATCCCTTTTAAAATGAGACATGAATAACCTTTTGATTCATCGACTCTCATGCCATAATTTATGGGATAAGTTACATAAATGTTTGTGGAACATATACAAAGCAAAAGCATCCCATTTTAAAGTACTTTCGGAAGGAGTACTTTGGCTTTACTTCCTATTACAATGCTTTAATTACAATAATGCAATACTTTTGGCTTTACTTCCTTTTCATGATGCACATATTTTTGTTCATTTGTCTAGTGGGCCAAAGCTGAAAAAAAAAAAAAAAAAATGAAGTCCCTCGTTTGCAACTCCTGAGAACTATTTGATACCAATTTAAAAATCTATGTACTCCTAGTCAATGAATATAGGTTTGAAATACTTTTGTAGTTTATCTCTCATAAACATCCAATGAATGTAAAACTATCAAAACTATATATATATTTTGTCGACGAAAAATGAAGATAAAGTCGACGGAGATGTTAGAAATAATATCGAAGTCAGTTTATTTGAGAAACATATGCAACACGCTATAAGAAGCTTTTCCAGTTCAACGCAATAGAAGAAGCATCCAGTTAGAAATAATTGAAGTCAGTTTATTAGTTTTCTTTTACAGGTTGTTTGTTTTTAGTCAAGTGTGTTAGTTTGTTACTTTCTCCTAGATCTTAAGCTCAGTGGTTTATGCTTTTTCTTCTATCTTTAGGAAGATAAGTTAGTCTAGTTTTGATTGTGCCTAGAAGTATAGGATTTTTTTATAGTTAATTTCTAGGCTTCAAGAACAGTAAAAATTTCTTACCTCTGTCTTGTACAAAGAGAAGTTTGTGAGTTCTAGCATTTTCCTTTTCTTTTCCAGGAGTGGCCTAGATTTGATGGTAAAAGGAAAACGTGGTTACCAAATGAGTTATATGAAATGTAAACTAATACCAGGCTTCATCGTTAGGGGACAGATACGAGAAATTATTCATTGAGATCGTCACAATGAGGCGGTTAGTTTTGCCAGCCTCATAGAATAATTAGTCAACAGCCACAGGCCCTAGAACAGGTAGAGATAAAGTTATTGTGAACACAATTAGTAGTATATATATTAGGTTCATTTTAGAAGTGTGTTCCATAAAAAGTTCTTCACTTCAGTTTAAGAACCAGAACAAACAAAACTCTGTTCATACTGAGAGCCCCATCTGCCACCTAAACTACAAACATTTTCCCCAAAGTTTCTTTCATTTTTTTCAGTGACCCACTTGAGTTCAAGGCAGGGTTTAAAATCCCGCTGCTTTTTATTTAGTTCATTCATTATATTGCATGATGTCTAAATGGGACCAATATGGATATGAACGTAATCGTTGGGTGCAGATTTGGTTTTTTTCTTTTTTGGTAATTTCTCTAATGGTATATCTACGAAAAAAATTGCTTTCCAATTTCCATTCCTTTCCTTTTTTTTCTTTTTCTTGAAATTGTTTATTCTTCAAATTATACAAAGTATTTTTTTTTTTAATGTAGAGGATGGATAAAATCATCCCTGGTTGGCGTTATGACTTATGAGGAGGATCTCGATGTCCCCATCCGCGACGGAGATGCCTTCTGTGATCGAAGATTTTTTTTCTTTTGAGTTCAACAACATTTGGAAGTGGGGTTATTCGAACTTCTGACCTTTGAGGACCATTCGATCTATTGGGACAATAAGGGAGAAATTTTGGGTGGAAAAAGAAACAGAAATTATGGGAATTAGACCCTTTTAGAACCAATATTTCACAAATGTTTATGAAAAAAATTTCGGCTTTGTCTTAGCTCAAGATTTTCCACCTAAATCTTTCCTATTTTGTCCTTCAAAATTCTGCATATTAAAATTTGGTTGGAATGTAATTCTTTCCATAATAAAACTACCATTAAAGCAAATTAATAAAGAATTAATTTACCATTACTCAACTCTAAATACATTTTACTTAAATTTCATCATATAAGTCAATTGCGTCAGAATCTCCTTTGCCTCCATTTTTGTTGATGTCAAAAAATTAACCAAAACTTTCCTCACATTCTGTCAATTTCATTATTATTATTATTATTATTATTATTATTATTATTATTATTTTTTAATGGTCAAGCAATATGAGTATGAATAGCAGTCTTTTAGTTTCAATGAATATGTTTATAATTAATTTTTTTTGTTTTATTTTGTCAAAAAATCTATATATTTTTTTTCGCATTCAATCACACAACTACAACGAATGTTTTAAAGATTTTTTTTTTAATTAATATCTAATGACATAAAATATTTGTAATTTTATATATTTGTTCATATTAACCCTTATTTACATTTAATCACTCAATTCCTGATAGAATGTAATATTTTTTTTTCTTCAGATAATAAATATATATCATGCATTATAATATATTATCAATTTATCGATCCCATTATATAGTATATACTCGTCATTGTTTATACAGTTCATAAGTAAAAAACATCATAATGATAAATATATACAATGTAGTATATTGTATCATAAATATATACTTAGAAGTATATTATATAAATCTCGTTATATAGTATATATACGACATGTTTTATATAGTTCAAAAGTGAATTTTCAAAATTAATAAATATATGTTATACAGTATATTTTATTCATAAATATATACTTAGATGTATAATATATAAACCTTATTAAATATTCGTTATATTTTTTTTTTGTAAGTAATAATCTCATTCACCTATGGATGGTGTATGGTGGTCGTTGAAATGAGATTAATAACTATATTGATTATCAAGTTCCACAAATTATTATTACATGAAGGAATGTTGTTCACTAATTTGATTGAAGTTGTAAACCAAAAGTTAGGCAACGACCTACATTCGAATATATAGTCCATGAATATATTTTTTAGTCTGGGATTATTAATAAGTAAGGAAAGTCATACATTTGAATGGAACATACATATAAAATATAATCTCCCTAGAATTTGTATAATTAAAATATCGAATACAACCATTTGTTCGTTATATATAAACCATATGATATATTATATAAACATAACTAAATAAACAATAACACAATTGTATATAAACACTAATGGTTATATATAAACCAATTGATATATTATATAAACCAACAACAAAGTTCGCAATAACACAATAACAACTGATTAAGTACACAATAACACAATAACTGGTTGTTCTTTATATATAAGCCATGATTTATTGTTGAATGTTTTTTTTGTAAACCCCCAACTCAACAACCATCAGGAAAATGAACTAAATTGTATTTTTTTTTTATAAACCACATAACTAATCCAAATATACATTCGGTGAATGAACTCCAACCTACAGCAACCGAGACAATGCGCAATCAACAGATTGAAGATGGAAGCTGACGAATTGCCAGAGAATGGAGCCAACGATGGAGCGTGAAGCCAACGAACTTTAGACAGAAGTCAACACTTGTACGTGAACGGAGGAAGATGACGAATCTTGAATGGCGGAGGTTTGTAATCGATGTTGGACAGTAAATGGCATTTGTACGGCGTTTGAAAAAGGAGTTTGAAAGATGAGGCGTTTGAAAGTAAAACTTTGGCAGTTTGAAAGATATGGGGGAGAAAGATTTTGGGGAAGGAGACGTGAATGGCGTTTGTATGTGACCAACAACAACGTGTAGTAGAATGAGACATGGTGTAGGATGATGGGACGGAAGATTTTGGCTGTTTGAAATATGGGTTTGAAAGGAAAATTTGGAGAGAATCAATCAATTATTTGGGAGAGAGAAGGTGAAGAGATTTAGGTGATTATGGAGGAGATATTTTAGGAAAAGATTTTGATTATTTTAATTAACCATATTGAATTTTTGTATTTAAATATAATATAATGGGTATTGATGTAAATTAACCTCTATTTTGGCTTGACTTAGAACAAAGCCGATAATTTTTTCGAAATTAAACATTCGTGAAATTTCGGTTCCAATTTGGTCTATCTGTGTAGTTAACCTAAAAAAAACCAAAATTTAATATAGTCAACAATTAGCCCAAGATTTAGAAGATCGATGTCGACAAAAATGTTGAGGGTTCAATTTTATGAACATCGATGTAAATATCTATAATCAATGGATATTCCTAGAAAAATTATAATAACGAAAAAATAAAAAAAAAAATATTTAAATTAATAAATAAACATTTTACACATTTAAATAAGTTAAAATGATAATTATTTATATTATAATTAGTGACATTTTGTTGTTATTTTTTTTATGTTACATCAATTTTTTTTTTCGATATAATGAAAATGTCGACTCACTTTCTATGTCGATGTCGAACGGATAGACATGTAGAAATGTTGACATGTCAATAGAAATTTAGTATCATGAATAAGCCTACTCTCTCATGTCACACCACCGTACCAAATTATCATTCACTAGTCCAATCAATATGACATGTCAACATTTACGTAACAAAATAAATAACATAGACTAACAAAAATCAAAGTTAGAAGAACATAACTAACATTTTTTTCTTTCTAATTTAGGTATAAAGCAATCCCAACCATTAAAACTTTGAGAAGACTAAGTTGTTAGTTGACTAGAGAAAAGATGTAACGAACCTAAAACAGAAGATAAAAGTCAGAGCCGTCCAAATGACAAGTTGGTCGCAAAGGGCTGTTCGTTGGACCATATTGATAACGTTGTATCGGATTCAGATGGGACTCTTGGTTGTGAAACACATTTTTATATTCCTAATTTTCTTTCTTCAACACATATATATCAAATTAAATTTCGAAGAAGCTCCATAAATAATGACATTTTAAAAGCGTGAAATAATTGAATAATAAATAATTAAGATAGAGACTTGATCTCGTGGTTCAAACTTCAAAGTTGTGGTTAGAGAGAGACGTGGTGTACGTGTATGTGTGCAGTGTTGCCCCATGACAACACAGTTGCAGGTCCCATGGACGACTTGTTCCGCCAGGGGCTAGCCAAGCTCCACATAAATATTTGGATTTGAGTATCTAAAATGTGTGGTGTGGATGTGCTTGGAAGTAGATTTTTTCAGTTCTATTATGTTATTAAGCATAAACAAGGATTTATTAAGTAGATAGTTTAGATTTGGACCAATTGCATAATCCAGATGTAAAGTAGGATAGTTGTTACAATTAAACCCATAAACTTTCCATAGTTGAAAATTGAATCTTCAAATTGACTTATATATATAGTCAACCAAGAAACTCCGATGAACACTAAGTAAGTACATTTGCTAATAGTAAAACTAATTAAAGATAAGAGTTTGGACCAAAAGTTTTGAGGGCTTGGGTGATTTTTCCATTGGTAATGTTGCGGGAGATCTAACCACATCTCTCTAATCGAATCAGAAAAATTGATACTAGTCGAAATTTCTTTCGACAAAGCGTTAAGAATTCATGACTTCACAACACTACTGTAGATAACTCAAGAGTGCTTAAGATTTCCAGTCTGTCGAAGAAGAGTGTCGTCGACAAAATCCATTTTGTTCTTCATGGTAAGACCAAGAATAATCGCTTGGCTCCATGAAGTATAATTGGATTCCGTAAGAGGCTCAGACACAAGAACAAGATTTGTGCCATTGGAGTGATGAAGATAATAGGAATTTCCATATAGGTCAATTACAGACTGACTGGTAGTCTGATTCACGGAAGAAGATGAATTCGGATCGAAGGGATTATCAGAAGGGTTTTCGTCAGAGGTGTCGATAGCCATGAATGAAAAAAATTTACCAGATTTATTCTCTAAAAGAGAATCAAAAAAACATTCGATACTATAATAAACGGAAAGAGTAAATAATTCTTGTTTGATTTTATTGATGAGCAAGACTTCTATAAATAAAGCGGCAAGAATACAAGTTGAGTTTAACAAAATAACACAGTAATTAACCGACACAACTAAACAATAAACCTCTCTAATATGTATTATGCACTTACAAGAGTAATAAAAGTCCAAATACAAAAGTCACAGTAAACAATAAAAGAAGAAGGAAAAAAAAGTAAACAATAAATAAATTTCCTAAAAGAACATTTGAAAAATGAAAATGGGTTCAAGGGTTTATAGAGCTTGGTCCAACAGACTTTAGAACATAGATTGGACTTCATGAGATAGGTTTGTAGAATGGCCTTGTGAGCCAATGGTGACGAGTGCGTGGGAGCTTCCTTGAAGGTTATTTGGGCCATTTAGGCTAGATGGATGGTGTAGTGCATGGGCTTCCTCTTTACTTGTCCAGGGGCTTGACAAGCAACCAAGTCAGGAGAAATTATTCTGTAAGATTGGTACAATAATAAGGGTGATAGTTTTGCTCCATTAGATGTAAAAGAGAGAAATTGTGAAAGTACTTCGATTTTGTATCCAACGGTTATTAAGAGGTGAAAATTTTGAAATTTTACATCCGACGGTTATAGAAAGACTGTCACATTGAATAATTTGTCTCACCAACTAAAGTTTAAAGTACTCTCGAGTTTGGCTTTATTTCTCAACATATATAAAATACAAATATAATGAAGTACTCGATTCATATATATCTAATATCCACATTATGAAAGATCAGCAATATTGTTCCATAAGCTTCTCGATGGTCATAATGGATTGGTTTCTACCATAATTATATGCCAAAGGAACTGCTCTAGCAATATTGAGAGAAGCCTGAGTGAACTTGGTAGGAAAGAGGTTGGAAAATAGATGTTCTCTATTCAGAGTCTTCCATCCTTCACAAATCTTCTTCCTAATATGTTGTTGTGTCTCTTCATATGAGATGTTTGGATGCTCCTTCATGTAGTATTCTGCATATGACCCGTCACGCCCCACTTGTTTCTCATCCTACGAGGAAATTCATCTTGGTTATTAGAGAAACTGTAAAAGTATTTCGATTTTGTATCTGGCGGTTATTAGAGGATATGAAAATTTTCGAATCCAATATCGTATGGTTATTAAAAGGCGAGGTTGTGTCAGTTTCACCTTGGCATTTCCCATGTCATCCCAAAGTCGCAGTATCATCGAACTGGAAAGAACAATATCTGAATCATCGTCCAAAACCTCCACAGTTCGGTTGCTTATTTGTTGCCCTAATAGAAAGAAAGCATGTACCAAAATAGTGTTGACACCGGTGGTCACAATTCCATTTCTCAAATATTTTTCTGCACTTGGTAGATGCCCAGAACTCAACCATTCTGCTTCCACTAAAAATGCTTTGCATAATTTAACCCACTGCATTCAAAAGCGATTAAATTCTTAGCCCACATTATTTTTCTCCAAATTGGATGGAGCCCAATATGAAAATTGATCGATAAACTCAAAATATACCGCTTTTCTCAATGAACCAATGGGATTCCAACCATGCCTCTTATAGATCTTGAAGCTCAAATCGTTGGTGACTTCGAATAGATATTTAAAACAAATTTGCATGCAATTTGGTAATCTTTCAGCAGCAGCCAAGTCCCATCTGCACGTGCGCAACATTGCTCCCAATAACATATCAATAAATTAAAGTAAGCAACGTGGAACATATAATTAATAAAAGCGATTGATGGAATTTCCCAACCTATTGACAGCTTCTGTGAAGAGAGTGAGTTCATCAAGAGTCCCAAGCACATCAAAAAGATCATCAATGAGATAAATTAGAGACAAGGATTTTGCAAGTTGGAATCTTTGTTCCGAATAGCATGGATCTGGAAGACAAAGCAGCGAGCCGAGGTACCTTTGAATCGGTTGATTTCGGGCAAAATTCAACTCTTTTGCCAAACCTGTTTCGTTCCACCATCTAACAAACACCAATACGAAGAGAAATATGATATCAATTATTAAGAACATGACAAACGTAATAAACTACAATTTTAAATTCTTTTAATTTGATGGACTATAACTTATATCTCATGGCCCAAAAGATCAGAAATATCTCCACTCCTACGTATTAAACTAAAAAAAATATTGTTAATTTTTTTTTTTTAAGACTTACATTAAAAATTTGGCCAATTTCGTTTTGGCGCAAGCGTTGATTAGTAATAAAATCCATTTTTGCAACATCTTGCAAAATGGTGAGCCATTTATTTGTCCATTGGGTATCTCCAAAATAGTTAGGCACCATAAATTGAGCGACGCTTCTATGATAGGGATGGGCTAAAGTATTGTGAACAAAACTGGCCGATTGATGGTCAACATGTGCAACCCAAGCGTTTAGCCAATGGCTACTGAAATTTTCAGCTTCTTCAAGAATGTGATCTCCATGGTTGCATAACTGTGAAGCTTCATACAAACTTGTCAGCCCATTGATATCTTGTTTTAGCTCCTCTTTGAACTTTCCCTTGTCATCCAAGAAAATTTTGAACATATCTGGTCAAACAAATAAGCAATGTCAATATATGGATTCTGGACTAATGGAGTTTGAAAAAGTGCAAGGCATCATTCCTTTTCATAACAATAACGAACTTAGCATTTTATAAAAGTGATTTTTGGCAATGGGAATTCGTTTTTAAGGATTCTTGTGGTGAAGTTTCTGTTTCTCATTTCTTGAAAAAATTTGTGAAAAGTCAATAACAAAACAAAGAAACTTGGAAGTAGTGTTTATAAGCTTTGATTAAAAAAAAAAAAAAAATGCTTATCAAATTGACTATATTTGTTTCTTTTTTATTATTTATTTTTTAAGGAAGTTTCTTATTTTTTTTAGATAAAATATATATAAAAAAAAGGCCTATATAATATGCATTCGAAAAAAACCTATATATTTATCAGAAAAAGAAAGAAACAAAAAAGCCTATATAACATTGTAATACAATTCATGTCCAAAAGCAAAATTGAAAACATGCATGTATTCTTGTTAGTCAATAATTTTTTTTTTTTTTTTTTTTTTTTGACAATATGTGGAGTTGGAAAATTTGAACCACAAACCTCCGTCATTAATATAAGCTTTATGACTATGGTTATGTTGGCTATTTCTTGTTAGTCAATTATATCCAAGGTATTAAAATTTTTTCGATATATCGATATTTCCTTTGAAATAACAGTTGAATCGACATTTTCATTTTTAATAAAAAATAAAAGAAATATAAAAAAAAATTATTAACAAAAGATTGATATAATATTTATAATAAAAATAATAAATTATTTTAAAAGTTAAAATGCTAATTTATTAATTTAAATAAAATTTATGAATTTCTCGATTTTTATATTTTTCTAACAATATCAAATAAATCGTGGAGAAGGAATTTTTTTTAAATTTATTTAAAATGGTAAAAGCATATTAATTAATAAGATAATTATTTGATTAATATGAAAAAGGAGTAGCAGACTTGGAAAGGAGGAAGAAAACTTATCTTTGTTCTTTTCCTTTTTCTAACTTATTTTTCTCTCTTAAAATTTTGTCACTCTCCCAAATTTTTGAAGTCTAACTTTTTCTCTCTTGAAATATATTTCTAATTTTTCTTCTTAAAATTTGTCTCTCTACAAATTTTTACACTCTATAAGTTATTCTCTATTTTCCCTCCTCATCTCTTGTCCGTCTCTAAGGGTGCATTTGGGGTTGATTTTGGAGGCGGTTGTAGTGATTAAAAAAAATCTTAGCCTTTTTTAGCGTTTGGTAAAACAGATTATAAATTAATTTTGGGGCAGTTGCAAGAATAGCAAAAAATAATATGGAATTTGCAACCATGTCATCAGTTTTTAATGTTGCAAATATAGCAAAAAAAATGTGGGTCCGCCTAAACATTAAAGTTGAAAAGTCAAAAAAACCCCTAAAACACGCTAGAAGTTTAAAAAGTATATCAATGGTGTTATTGATATACTGTATATCAGGTACATCATTCATTTATTTAGTGTACTGATATACTAGATATTGGGTATATCAATCAACTGATAAACTAAATATATAGTATATCAGATGTATATTTATGAAGTATACATGTACATGAACTTTCATTAGTTTAGATATCTTTGATATACTTCATCAATAAAGAATTAGATATATTAGCTTTATTTTGGGGCAATATGTGTGGTAGGAGATTTAAACCTCTAACCTCTTGGTTGAATGTGTATATCTTATGTTAGTTGAGCTATGCTCATGTTGGCAAATATGACATCAATATACTATACATCATCTTAATAATATACTACTGATACACTATTGATATACTTTAAATTACATTTTTAGTGAGTACTAATACACTAATGATATACTTAAAATTGCATCTTATTGATATACTTATAAAAAAATTTGCATTCCACGACCTTCATAATATACCAACAATTAAAAATATATATCAGTGATTTTTTTTAATAACAAGTCTATCATTGATGTATTTAGCTACTCATAATCAGGTATATCAATGTTATTAATTATTTGAGTAGTATAAAAATGAGGTAAGTTCAAAAAGAAAAAAAAAGAGGTATATCAATGGTATATCAACATTCATAACAGGTATAGAAGACAAACATTTCATTTAAAAGATGTAAATAACACAACATAATTCAATAAAGAGAAAATAAAACATAACAAATATAAGTAAAGAAAGTAACATATCAAGTATATCATTGGTATATCAACATTTAATCAGGTATATCAAATGTTATGCTTATCAAATCAAGTATATATTAGGTATATCATTGTATTCATTCGAGTATATCAAATTTGGTATATCAGTTAACTGATATACTTTATATTTCGTATATTAGTAAATATAAAGTAGTTGATATACCAAGGGTAAAACTGGAATAATAAAAAAAATGGAAATCAGATTTTTAAAATTTTGCTATGTTTGCAAATCTAAAAAATCATAGCTAGATTTGCAAATATCCTAATATTTTTTGCTACCCATTGCAATTTCCCATTAATTTTTATAATAGTAATTTTTCAACCACGTTCATTTGCAAAATCCAATAATTGTAGCTTTTCCATTTAGCTTCCCTAAAAATCTAATTTGTAACTAACCATTTATTTCTTTGTTTAGACTTGATTCATGTGAATCATTTTTTTAATTTAACATATTTTTATTTTACTATTTTATACTCATTTGAAATTATTTGTTTTTATTTTTATTTAAATTGAAATAATATTTTTTCCAATACAAGTAGCAAATTATATTTCTTAGAAAAATATAATAACATCTTAGGTTAAACATAAAGATTATATTTTAAATCATATCAAATTTAAAACAATTATCTAATTTCAAAAAAAATAATTATCTTAAAATAATTTTGAAATTATCTTTTAAAATTTTGAAATTAAATATCAACATTAAATTTATTTATTGAAAAAATATAGTTAAGCTGCAATAATTTAGAATATTAATTTACCAAACACCTCAACCTGCTTTTTCGCCTATAAAGCTAAAATTTACCAAACACTAATTTACTTTGTAATACAGCTGTTTTTTTTAAAAGCACAGCTAACAACAATTATTTTTGAAGCTATAGCAACCCCAAACTAAGCCTAAACCTTTTTACTTCTCATTAACTTTTTTCTCTTTAGAATTTTTCAAATATCTGAACGTTTGGTTGGTAATTTGAAAATAAGGAATTCAAGAAAAATATCATTGTTCTTTATATTTTCATATATATGTTTGATAGCAAATTTAGAAATTTGATCCCAAGTTTTTTTAAAAAAAAAGTTTAAAATGTGTTTAATAATATATTTACAAACCAATAAAACTAGTTGCTCTTTCAAAAAATAAAAAATAAATAAATTAAAATAAAACTAGTTGTAGTTACTAATAGAAATCTTCTATCCATCAGTGACAGAAAACCTTCCATCACTGCTAGAAACACAATAGCAGCTTCTAAACAAAATGCATAATTTTTTTCTACCAATTCTATCAGTGATAGAAAAATAGAAATCTGTTAGTTGATAGGTTTCTATCAAAATCTATCTTTCTATAACCGATAGAAATCTATAGTGTTAGATTATATCACTATAGAAATCTATTGTGATACTTTGATATTTTTCAAAATAATATTTTTATGTTTTTTTATTATGTTTTTTTTTCATGTTGATCCTATTAGAATATAGAGTACAAAGTAATTGACGGATATAACTATTTCTATTACTGATAGAAACCTTTAAATCTGTATTGTTGGTGCAGAGAATGAGAATCTAAAGGATGTGAACCGAAATCTCTAAAATTTAATTGATTATTATTATTAAAAGATAATTAGAATATAAGGTAAATTAGTGGGTTGAAGAAATCTAATACATGTTGGAATTTTTACTACTTGGATCACATAATCGAATACATATTCATTAAATTTAGTTAAAAACATAAAACAAAATTCATATTGCATTATATTTCGAGCAGTTGTTTGATTATTTTTCTTTCTCGGACTTTTTTCTCTTTAAAACTTTTGTCTTTCTATCACACTTTTCTGCTCCCTCTAAAATTTTTTGGTTAACTTTTTTCTCTCTCTAATATTTTGTCACTTTCTTTGATATTTTTCTCTCAAAAAAGTTCTCACGGAATCAATTTTAGAGAGACAAAAAGTTTAGAACAAAAAAAAATTAGAGAGAAATGAAAGAGAGCAGAAAATAAGTTAGAAAGAAAATGACATTTTTAAAAAATTTAAAATAATGGTCATTTAAGCATGTTTGGAAATGATTTTGAAATGGCTAAAGTCACATTTTTCATGTTTGAAGTCATCGATCTCAAAATATACTTTTAATTATTCAAAATCAATTTTATGTTTGATCTTTTAAACATGATTTTCATATCATCAAAATTAATTTTGAATTATTTAATACATGTTTGAGAGTGATTTTGAATATGACAAAAATGTCTTTAACCAGTATTATCCAAATATGGAATATAAGTAACAAAAAGAACATATGACTCAATTAACATAAAGCTTATAATTTTGACCAAAAGGTCACATGTTGAAATTACCTATCCATATATATATTTATAGGGTATTGAAATTAATTTAATAGAAAGGAATATGATCAACCTGCAGAGACGAGGTGACGTTGTTGTCTCAAAAGTCGAAAAAGGAGGGCAGCCGTATGAAGATCCATCTCGCAATGAGATGATTGTGGTGCATTACATAATACAGATTGCCTTTGCAGCACAATTTCAATCTCCTCTTGGAAATGGCTGTCAATGCCAAGGCGTTGCGCTGCATCAATTAAGTTCAAACATTCCCAGGAAGCCCAATCTCCTGTTTCTCTCAGTAGCACATCCTTCAAAATCTTCACTTTAGCCGCTGCAGCTTCAACCCCAAACTCCTCCTGCAAATCATTTTCAACTTCCAAATAATTTAGACGTACTCAATGAGACCCATTTAGAGATCGTAAAGAAGACAAAGAAAGAGAGAAGAAAGAGGCAAATTAGTTAAAAATTTACAGCTTTCAAATCGGAGATCAGCTTCAAGGAAGAAGAATCCAAGGCATAAATGCTCCATTTTTTGGCGACGGATTTTTCAAGAGGATTCATTCGAAGCCATGCGTTGTTGTTGTTGTGAAGTTTAGGAAAAATCTTTGTTTGGGACATGAATATTGGGCAGGAAGAAGCCAGGAAGGGTTGATGATGTATGAGTTGCGCCATTGATATGAATGATATGGAGCTACAGAAAGATGAGAACTTTGCCACTAAGTTTCAATACTTCTTTGGGTTTTTGTAAAGGTTTAATGGAAAAGACTGATGACATGATGATGGCAACGTCCTTATCCCTCTTATAGACTACGAAACTTATTGTAGTCGGTAGCTTGGGGCAACGTGTTTGCCACGTTTTTTTTTATCCTTTTATCTCAACGATACAAAAGAGGATTCGAACCTTTAACTTTTTTTATTGACATTATAATGTGTTAACTTGTTGAGCTATCTTCTGATTGACCCAGCTCATTGCTAAGAAAAAGTGGTCGGTAGGTGGAGTGTCCATAAAAAAAAACAATTCTTTCTTTCTAAAGCTATCATAATGGATTTCACCATCAATTCGAAATCTTAGAATGAGCTTCTCTTCCAAAATATTCTGGTTGCATCCTTGTGGTCCATTTGGTTGGAAAGAAATAGCCGGATTTTCAAAGGTAAAGAGTGTCATGTTGCTCAGATTTAGGAGGATATTATAGCGCTTGCCGTCCTTTGGTCTTCATCTTCTAATCTTTTCTCCGGCTGTGATGCGTCTTCCATCTCCCCTTAATTGGAAGGCCTTTTTGTAATATCTCTCTGTATGTTTCTCACATACAGCTTAATAAAGTATCCCTTTTCTAAAAAAAAAAAAAAAAAAAAAAAAAAACTATCATAATGGATTTCTTTGTACAATAATGGTAGGCTAAAGGAATATCGTCTCTAAGAGATATTTTCCAGTTTCAGAAAAGAAAGAACGACAAAAGTATTTTGTATGGTTGAGAGTCGTCTTCCAAGTTCCATGTGAATATAGCTAGAATGTTGAAAAAACTTGTTAATCGTAAATGAACTATTATTTAGGGGGAAATTTATTTTAAAAACGATTCTGATAATTATTTATTTTTCATTTAAATTCTATTTTTAATTTTTGAACTTTCATGTTTGTTATTTTGTTTGGACTTTCAATTTTTTTGTTTTAATTTTTAAAATTTTTAATTATTTTGTTTTAATCTTTAAAGTATATACATAAAAATCTTTTAAATCTTTTTGTTGATTTTTACAAATTGTTTTAAATAATTTTTTTTTTTTTTAACAAAGTTTTAAATAAATTTTAAGTCCATGTAAAAATCTGATACTTTAAATACCTATGGGCATATTATCCATAATAGTAGTATTAAAAAAAATAGAAACTATAAAAAATAAGAAATTAACATAAAATAAACATAAAGGTAAAAAAATCAAAAATAAAATTTAAATTAATTCTTCCATTTGCACGTTAGTATGAGACTTTTTTCGTTTTTCTTTTTAAACTTATTATATAGGGACAAGAATTCAAATTGCTGACTTTTTAGTCGAGGATATATCTTTTAACCACTTGAATTATACTCTGGTTGAATTGAAAAAAAAAAAAGAGAGGTATGCTAAGTGGTCTCCTTCAAGACTCCCGTTGTTAGACTTTTATGATTTTTTTTTTTTTTTTTTTTGAGAAATAGAGTGTTATGATTTATTTCTATAAATATTGTTAATACAATTTGTAATTATCTCGTAAATATTTCGAATAAATCTCACTCTTATTCATCGTTCTATTTTTCATTCGTTTCAAAAAAAAAAAAAAAACATTCCATTTTTCATTAAATGATGTGTGTAAATAAAAAAAATGTTTTTTAATTATTGAAGATTATTTTTTTAGGCTATTGGACTAAAAGTTGAATATTAATCCATTTGTATGAATGGATCCTTCATAAATCTATATGGTTTAAATTCAAATAATTTATGCCACATTTGATAACCATTTGATTTTTTATTTTTAGTTTTTGAAAATTAAGCTTATAAACGATATTTCCACCAAAAAGTTTATTTGTTTTCTTATCCGCTATCTTCTTCCCATGTTTTCAAAAACCAAGAAGTTTTGAAAACTAAAAAAAAGTAGGTCTCTTTTAATAACCATTTGGTTTTTTAAATATGGTTGTTTTCTCCCAAATTTTCTAACCATGGTTTTCATCTTTGTTAAGGATCCATTTGAATTCCTAGCCAAATTCCCAAAAAAAAAATAATAAAAAAAATTGAAAGCTATTTTTTTATTTTTTCAAAATTTCACTTGGTTTTTGAAAACAAGGAAGAAGGTACATACTAAAACAAAGAAATTTATAAGTGGAGGTAGGTGTGTGTATAAGCTTAATTTTTAAAAACAAAAAATAAAAAAATCAAACTGTTATCAAATGGGGTCGTAGTTTTCAAAAGCTTGTTTTTGTTTTTGAAATTTGACTAGGAATTCAAATGTGTCCTTAATAAATATGAAAATCATTGTAAAAAAATTGAGTGAAAACAAGTATAATTTTCAAAAACCAAGGGTTGTTTGATAACCATTTATGTTTTTGAATTTTTTTTTTTTTTGAAATTATAAAAAATGTTCAAAAAAAAAAAATTAAAACATATATTTCTGGTTTTCAAAAACTCATTTTTTTTTCACATCTCTCTCCAACAAATTTTTTCTAATTTTCGCTCTCTAAAACTTTTCTCTCTAAATTCCTCTCTACAAAATTTCTCTTTCTTTCTCTAAAATTTTGATCCCAATATAATTTTTTTTATTCTTCTTTCTCTTTCTAAAAAAATTCATCTCTATCTAGTTTTTTCCTCCCTAAAATGTTTATCTTTATTTAACTTTAATTTCTATTTCTCTTCAAACTTATCTCTCCAATGTTGAGGATCCCACATTGAAAAGATTGGTGGAGACCTCACAATATATAAGCTACAAGGGTCACTCCACTCATGGCCAATTGGTTTTGAGATGGGAGCCCATATAATATAATATGGTATCAGAGTCCATTAAACCCAAACGGGTATTCGGTCCAATAAAAAGAAATTGGGATCCGATCCAATCTCTCACCATCTTGAGAGGGCATGTTGAGGATCCGTCACTCCGCTCATGGGCAATTGGTTTTGAGATGGAAGCCCATATAATATAATATCCAATTCCTCTCTTTATACATTGAATCTTTTTCCTTTTCCTAAAATTTTCTGTCTCAAAACATTTTTTTTTCTCTATCACTTATCTATTTCTAAAAATTTCTCTATAACTTTTCTTTCCCTAATAAACACACCTCTAACTTTTCTTTTGAAAAAAATTTCTCCTTAAATTTTCTCTCGCTATAACTTTTCTTTATTTTTCTAATTTATTATTATTTCTCTAACATATCTTTTACTCTTAACCTTACATCTCTCTAAATTTTCTCTTTTTATTTAATTTTTCTCTCTAAAATATATCTTTTCCGCTCTATTTTTTTCTTTTTTCTCTAATTAATATTGTTTATAGGTTTAAGTCTCTAAATATTTTCTTTCATGTCTCTAAATTTACTATGTTTAACTTTTCTCTAAAAAACATTTATATTCATGTCTCTAAATTTTTGTTTCAATGTCACTACACATTTCTCTCTCTAAAACATTTGTTTATCATTTTATTTTTTTTTATAAAAAAAACCAAAAAAAATTATCAAACTAAGTTTAGATTTCTTTTTTTTTTTTAAAACAAAAAATAAAAAACAATTATGAAACATGTTTTTGTTTTTAAAAAACAGAATAGAGAAAAAAAAACCTAAAAATTGAAGTGGTTATTAAACGAGGGATTAATGATGATATTGAGTGCGACGAATCAGTATCTTTAATTTATTGTAAAAGCAGTATCACCGAAATATCAATTGTTTTCTCAAAATATATATATATATATATATATATATATATATATATATATATATCAATTTTTTTTTCAGCCAAAGCGAGCATAGCTTAACGATAATTGACATGTATTCTCGACCCAGATGTCGGATGTTCGAATCCCCCATCTCCGAATGTTGCTGAACTCAAAAAAAAAAAAAAAAATCACTAAACTAAATCGTAACTTTTTACCCCATATTTTAATGTAATTTGTTACACAAATTCGGCCTCAAAGATAGTGTTTGGTAGCTGGCCTTGATGGCTCAACTGCCAATGATATGGATGAAATGAATGGCTCAACACTAAACACGTAAGACATTTTCCAAGACCCTTAGCTTATACTGCCATCACTTTCACTAAGGTCTTCTTCTAACAATCAATACAGATGTTGGAGAGAGACATTCCAAGTTGGAACATTCAATAAAAATGTTGGACAGAAAAAAAGAGAAGCAAATACTGAGGGACCAAGAGAGATAGATCTGAAAAATAAGAGGAGAGAGAAAGGTTACCAAACAAATAATAATGAAAATAATAATTTTTTTTTAAAAAAAGAAAAATAATAAGTTTTTCAAAGACATTAATATATATTATTTAAATTCGTTTGAAAAAAAGTGAAAAGCCAACGATTTAAAAGAAGTTGGTTTATTTTTATTTCTTTATAAAGACCCCAACCATACGAGAAATTTTTTAGGAGGCGCTACAATATGGCTAGCAATTTTGCGTCCTTGTTGGATGTTGAGAGGGAAACGCGTAAAAATATTTTAAAATTTGTATCTAGTGGCTACTTAGAGAGAGCATGAATATTTTTAAATCTACATTTAATCGTTATTAAAAGGCTGTCACATTGTGGTAGTTTCATTAAATAATTTTTTCGAATCGAAAAATTATTCAATGTGGTTGTTACTCTTTAAATTCTAGGATTATGCATGGATAAATCAGGCCCCGTTTGATAACCATTTGGTTTTCTGTTTTTGGTTTTTGAAAATTATCCTTGTTTTCTCCTAAATTCCCTACCATAACTTTCATCCTTGTTAAGGATCCATTTGAATTCCTAGCCAAATTCTGAAAACAAAAACAAGTTTTTAAAAACTATTTTTTTTTTTTGTTTTCAAAATTGGATTTGGTTTTTGAAAACAAGGAAGAAGATTGATACTGAAACAAAGAAACTTATAGGTAGAAGTTGGTGTGTATAAGCTTAATTTTCAAAAACCAAATAGTTATCAAACGAGACTTTAATTTTTAGTTTATCTTTCTTATAGTCAACGGTTGTAAACTGTCGATCACATTGGTTTTGCCTCTTTGAAACACTAGCTAGATAGAGGAGGAACATCAATTAAATTAACATATTTCAATTTTCTAAAAAAAAATTGTCAAATTCTTGAGAAAAATGCCTCTAAACCTTTCTATAACAGTCTTTTTCTAACTTCATGCATACTTATTTCTTCACCAACATAACTTTCCATACCTCATCCCTTGATCGTTTTGAACATATTCAACCAAAAAAATCTTTTACATTCAACTATTAGAACAAATTTCAATCTCATGGTTGTTCTTTTTGTATCACTTTTCAATTTAAAACCATCATAGATAACGTGCTTTCCCTCCTTCGATAATTTTTCTCTTATCACATCTTTATAAAATTTCAATCTGAAATCTAATAGATTAAAATATAATTTTGGTTATTGTGATTTGGACATAATTTCAATTTAGTCCCTATAATTTTCGCTTAATTTTAATTTGAATTCTTATGATTTTAATTATTTCAATTTAATATTCTATGAGTTTGATCACATGTCACCAAGCTCATAAAGTTTCAAATTGGATCTTACAACTTTTCATGATGCACATATTTTTGTACATTTGTCTAGTGGGCCAAAGCTGCAATAATAATAATAATAATAATAATAATAATAAAACATTTGAATGAATTGAAGCCACTGATTGCAATCAGCTCCTAATAACTATTATTCGATGCCAATTTGAAAATCTACGTACTCCTAACCAATGAAGGTAGGTTTGAAATACTTTTGTAGTTTACCTCTCATATATGTCCAATAAATGTAAAACTATCAACCATACATTATAATAGTCTCCTCCAATAATTTCTTCAAAGGTGTATATATTTTGTCGAAGAAAAATGATGAAGATAATGACGAAGATAAAGACAAAGCGGCCTAGATTTTATGGTAAAGGAAAACGTGGTTATTAAAAATACCAAATAACCAATGAGTTTTGTGAAATGTAAAGTAATATCTGACTTCATTGGTAGGTGACTGATACGAGAAACTATTCATTGAGATCATCACAATGAAGTTATTAGTTTTGCACTTTTGAATGTAAGAGAGAAATTTAAGAGTACCTTGATTTTATATTCAACGATTATTAGAGAGCAAGACAAATATTAAAATCTAAATTTGTCGACTTTAATGAGACGACAATCACGTTGCAACAGCTCTCTTAAATAATTTGTCAACTGCCACATGCCATGGAGATAAAGTTGCTGTACACACCATTAATAGTATGTTAGGTTCATTTTAGAAGTGTACCATAAAATGTTTCACTCCAATTTAAGAATTAGAACAAACAAAACTCTGTTCATACTGAGGGCCCCTTCTGCCCACCTAAATAACTACAGACATTTTCCACTGTGATACCAAATTTTCTTTCATTTTTTTCAGTGACCCACTTGAGTTGAAGGTAAGGGATTTGAAATATCTTAAAACATTCTTCTTTTTTTTTTTTTTTTTTTTTTTTTGACAACATGTAGGGGTGGAGGATTGAACCTCTGACCTCTTGATTAGGTTACAAGCTTTATGCCAGTTGAGCCAAGCTCTTGTTGGCATCTTAAAACATTCTTCATATCTTCTCACTGATTTTTGTTTATTTCATTCATGGCATGATGTCTAAAGGGCATTAATATTGATATGGACGTCGTTTCATATAGATTTGAAATTTCTTCCTTTTTTTTTTTTTTTTTGATAATTTCTCTCTGGTATATCTACGTAAAAAATTGCTTGAGCCTTCCCTAATAATTTCTACAAATATATACAAACGTTTTCCACTCTCCATTATTCTTTTCCTTTTTCTTTTTCTTGAAATTGTTCATTCTTCAAATTATACGCAAAGTATTTTTTAATGTGGAGGATCGATAAAATCACCAGTGGTTGACGTTGTGGGGAAGGTCGATGTTCAAAATCAACTGCGACGAACGGAGATATTCGTTAAATGCCTTCTCTGAAAGACTGAATTTATTGATAGCATTTTAAAATTTTCACCTTATCGTCATTAATGACCATTCAATTCAGTGGGACAATAGGGTATCAAAAGAAAGAAAGAAGTCAAAGCGAGTCTAGCTCAATGGTAATTGACATGTACTCTCGACCATGAGTTCAGAGGTTCGAATCCTCTCCCCCCAAATGTTGATGTACTCAAAAAAAAAAAAAAAGAAAGAAAGAAAAAATCATTGGGACAATAAGAGAGAAATTTTGGAAAAAAAAAAAAAAAACAAAACAAAACATTTGTATAACATTATCCATAGCCTTCATGAAAAAATTTGTTGAGGAGTAATGGAGTTTTCTTAACCTACTACAGTTGAATTATAATTTTGTTTCTGGTTCTAATATATTAAAAATATAGCTTATAAATACTTTTCTAATTCACATTTCTTTATCTTGCTCTCTACTTTTTAAAACCACTAGATTTTTTCAACGTGCGATGGACGTGGTTTTCCTTTTTTAAAACTAAATTGAATAAATTAATTGTGAAATTATGTATTATTATATGATTTAACCTACCAATATACTTTTTGTATATAAGACATTGGATGTGTATATATTTCATTCAAATATTTAGTTTTTTCATGTTATAGATAGTCAAATTGAGACTACTTATTCTTTAGAAAAAAAAAAACAATTTTATTGAAATGGTTATATATATATATATATATATATAAAAGACATAAATATATATACATACACGCACCCATAGTTTTTCATGTTAATATGCTAAATAACTTACTTTGCAATTCATGATAAAAGATAAAATATTTGCAATTTTTGTAGAAAAAAAGAAAAGATAAACTTTGTATGCTTATCAATTATGCTATGTCACAACAAATCAAGAAAGTTTGAGAAAAATAAGTTGAGGGAGGAAGAAAAACAACATAAGAAGAAAAAAAAAAAGGATGAACACATATTCATTCATTCTGATTCAGTGACAATTGTTGTAATTGACATTATCACGATTGATGACCTTCAAAAAACCAACGATGGTAGAGCAGTTGTGGGAGTTTAAGTTAGATATATTTCTAATCATTGTGGTTGAAGAAGTATTGTGTTGTGGGATGGTTTCAATCTTTTATTTTTCTATTAAAAAAAATGAAAGGAAAAACAACACACAAGCACATTTCTCTATAAAAATTTTAAAAAAATAAATAAAAAAAAACATGCAAGCATAACTATAAGAAATTAGATGCAACAATAATGAGAAATTGGAAGAAGAGAATGAAGTAAGAAATTACCTTGAATGTTTGCCTTTGCATTTTGGTTTAAGTTTTGAGATTGATGATCAAGTTTCATCTACCTAGTTTTTTTTTTTTTTTTTTGACAATATGTGGGGAGGGGGATTCGTCGAACTACAGACCTTGTGGTTATCAGTACAACTTTATGTCAGTTGAGCTAAACTCTTGTTGGCAAGTTTCATCTATTTAGTTAGAAATATAAAAAGAAGAGTGAGGAATCAGACCTTTAGCGTCGAAATATTTACGTCGCTAAAAGTACAAACTCGACGCAAAGAACCTTCAGCGTCGAAAAAAAATTAGTCGCAAAAAACGTCACTAAAGGGGTGTCGCAAGCAGGATTTTGTGTCGAAATTTCCAAATTCGTCGCAACTTGCGACGAAACTATAAAATGTGTCGCAACGTGAGACGAAACAACAAAAAACGTCGCAAGTTTCGTTTTCAAAAAGTTTGCGACTGAAGGGAACATTCGTCGTAAAGACTATGCGACGAAAAAGAGAAATTCGTCGCAGACCTTGCGTCGATTTGTTATTTTTCGTCGCAGATGTCGATCTTTCCCAAAACCCAGTTTTCGTCGCAAGCATTGAGTCGAAAGTGTTTATTTCGTCGCAAATTTTAATTTATTTGCCACGAAAACCCTAAACTCGTCGCACAAACGATTGATAATAAAAAAAATATATATGTTGTGTTGTGTCATCTAATGACTCGATTTCATTCTAAATTGTCCTGATTTACATTTTATACAAATATGCATTGAACATATAAAAATATTTAACTAAAGCATTCATCCACTTTATCAATATATAAGCATTCAACAAAATTATGTTTCACACATATGAACATTTTACCCAAAGCCTTGCTAAATTTAAGAGTTCCAAAAAATAAAGACCAAACAAGTATCCAAATACAAATACAGACATGTACTAAGTCTATGTTAGCTCCAAAAAAGTAATGTTCATTTGGTCATTGTTGTCGTCAGCAAGTTAACTTCAATCCTGCAAATAAACAACATATTACATACACATAAGTACACATGAACAACAAATCATCCTTAACCATATTCAGAAAGAGCATATTAAGTTACAATTACAATTATAATGTTTTCGTTGAAAACTTTTCACCCAACTTAAGTTAAAAAGTAATTTCTCAAGAACAACCACCTGGGCAACTTAAATAGGACCTCAAACAGTGCAATCAGAGTTCCAACCTAAAAAAAGAACTTAAATTCCATGTTCTAATCATCAATATTGCACCCCCTCCTCAAAACACAATAAAAACTTTTGAAAAAGACATATTTGACAAAATATAACATCCATTCTCATTCAGAGAATCACACATACATAGGCACAAAACATATGAAAACATAGTCTCAAACAGTGCACAGAGTCCCAACCTAAAAAATGAAATTAAATTCCAAGTTCTAATCACCAATATTACTCCCCCTCCTTAAAACACAATAAAAACATTTGAAAAATATATATTTTACAATCTATAATGAACAACCAACCCCCTCTCCTCCTCAATTCATCCTCAAGTTGAAAACACACTCCCCCCTCCCCCCCCCCTCAATTCATCCTCAAGAACAAACACTCTCCCCAAAGTCACAAAACATATGAAAACAGAGTCAAACAATGTAATCAGAGTCCCAACCTAAAAAATGAACTTAAATTCCAAGTTTTAAAAATCATACCTTCAATTCGATGAGTGTGCTCCAGTGAATCTATCCATAAGTTCTTTCATTGTTGCTTCCATTCGTTCTTCGATTCGTTTTTCCATTCTTGCATTTTCCTCACGTTGAGTCTGTAGTAATTCTTGAGTCTTTTCATTTTCTTCTCGTTGACTCTGGAGTAATTCTTGAGACTTTTGAAGGGTAGCCTCGAGGGATTGTACATACTTAATTCAATGGGTCTATTTTGATATAAATCACATACTATGCTTAAATTACACAATAACTTTAAAACTTAAACAATGTTCAATAATCTCAAAGTGTAAGAAATAAACATTATAATATGTTCCATAGGCACAATATTTACCTTAGCTTTCAAATCATAATTTACATCTAAACGAAGAACTCACTTTCAAAAGACAATTTTCAAGCTTCAACAATTAAAACAACCCACTTTCAGAAGACATAATAGGTACTTTAACACATTCCAACAAAATTCAATAGGCACAATATTTGTTTTCTCCATAATGTTTCGCCAACAAAACAAATATTCAATAGACCTCACGAAACAACACAATTTCAATGAACCTCAAACCACATGTACAACCGAAGCTAAAAAAGTACACAACCCCCCCCCCCCCCTCCCCCCCAATCCACATTCACTAAAAATAGCTCAAACTTCAACAAATAAACCAACCATAGGAAATATAATAACCAACTATTAGAACCAACCCTCAAATCCACATTCACTAGAAGAAAACTACGTACAGAAATACATTCATTCAACAAATACAATGTCCCCCATCCAAAACTACATAACAAATCTATAATATAGGTTCTTATTAATAAATTTCAATTAACAAAAACAACCAAATATTAGAACCAACAATTTATATCTTAAACAAGTATAGAAAAAACATAATGGAAGTATTTTACATACCTCTTAAAGCTTGTCCCAAGAACTTTATCTATCAACAAAATTTCTACACAACAAAAGTGACAAAAAAAACTTTCAAAACAAAACTTAACACTAAATAAACTAGAAATGGAGAAAAAAAAAACTAGAAATTGAATCCAAAAATATATATCACACTCTTTTATGAACGAAATCTAGGGAAATATGGTAAAAAACGAAAATGGGAAGGGAAGAAACGGAAATGGGAAGAAACAAAAAAATGGGAGAGAAGTTACCACGGCGATTATGGCGTTTTCCGACGCTCTCCGACGGCTACAGCGGTTTCATCCCTCCATACGGTCCTAGCACTCTCAGTTGGAAGAGAGAAGAAGAAACAACTCGAAGGAAGAAGATGAAAAACACAGCTGCCACGTCCCAGCACTCTCGGTTGGAAGAGAGGAGAAAGAAAGAACTCGAAGGGAACAGAGGCTGCTTGGCGAAAATGAAGGGTTCTGTTTTCTTTTAAAAGGTTTGCGACGAAAATGTGATTTTCGACGCAAAGGTTGCGACGAAAATGTGATTTTCGACGCAAAGGTTGCGACGAAAATGTGATTTTCGTCGCAACCGTGCGACGAACATGGTGGTTTCGACGCAGACTTGATTTGACTGGCTCCCCGCACGAAGCTTTGCGCTGCACGAGATGTTGTCCTTTCCAAGCCTTGCGACGCAAAAGTCCATTTCGACGCTCGCTTGCGACTAAATACCTATTTTCGTCGCTCACATCAATCTGTTGGGCGCCTAATGAAATTTTCGTTCGCGCCCATTCCCTCAACATTTGCGTCGAAATGGTCATTTTCGTCGCAAGGTTGCGGCAAAATGAATTCTTTCGTCGCAAGTTGCGTCGAAATGTAAATTTTCGACGCAAAAACTGCGTCTAATGAAATTTTCGTTCGCGCCTATTCCCTCAACATTTGCGTCGAAATGATCATTTTCGTCGCAAGGTTGCGTCGAAATGAATAGTTTCGTCGCAAGCTTGCGTCGAAATGAATTCTTTCGTCGCAAGTTGCGTCGAAATGTAAATTTTCGACGCAAAAACTGCGACTATATTATATTTTCGACGCAAGATTGCGACTTTTTTATTTTCGACGCTGTGTTTTCGTCGCTAAATCGTTTATTTCTTGTAGTGAATGATATATGGTATATGATAAGTTGCTAACCAAAGAAGATGAAGAATTATAAGGGTAGAGGGAAAGAAATTGTACGGAAGTAGTACAACTTCCATTTGCTTTCATCAATACATTTAACACACACAAATTAAAAGTAATAATATCCAACCTACAAATTAGGGAGGTGGTGGTTATTAAAAAAATCAAGGAGGTAATGCAAGACAATAACAACATAATTAATTAAAAGTATTTAAGAGGGAGAAGGGAGGAATTTGGATGGGGTTGGAGACTTGGGAGAGAGAGACACGTGAGGGTGAGAGAGAGAAATGTATAATTAAGGGGGAGAGAAAGTGATTAAATGAAAGTAAGTGAAGGACAACTTAGGCATTTCTAAAAACATCTAAGATAATATAGTCCAAAAAAAAGTTTCTTCCACATTCGTACTATTATATATACTAGATAGATTTTCTATACGTGCGTTGCACTCAAATGCACCTATACGTATTAAGGAGCCAAATTTCTTAAACACATTTTACATTATAAAACCTATTGATAAATCAAATATAATGACAGTAGCCACAGAAGCAAAACTATACATGGATTAGAAATTAAGAAGTATAATTGGAAACAGGATACAATTCTTCTAATCTCTTTCCTACAATTCTTAAAAACCTAAGAACAACCAATTCAAAATTAAACACTTTGAAATAAAACAATTCTTAATTAATCAAACACACAAAAGCCAATATGACACAACAAATGCATTAACATTGCAGCATATGATATTGTGGAGGTGAGGAAATATTATTAATGTATACATGAAAGAGCCTTCATTTGACTGCCAATTTTGAAGGTCGAGAGAGAACAATTGTGAGTGTTAATGGAGAATTCACAAGGACGATGAAAAAATGATGGAGGGACAAATGAGGATGGGAAGGAAGAAGAGAGATTTATGCCTTCATAATTGGAAATGAATCTGTACGGTTTTTTGTGAATTTAATTTTGTGCGGAGAGATTTAAGGCATTGAAGAGAATTTAATGAATTTATGGTAAAATTTAATTGACATAAAAAAGAAGGCTAGAGATTTAAAAGTTCTTGTTATTATTATTTTTTAAGTCAATTACATTTTCTTTTTTAATAGAAGTCAGTTAGGTTAATTTTATTTTTTTTACTTATTGTTAAATTAGAATTTGAAGGGATGGAAATATAGTATATATGAAGAGATATAAAAGTAGTGGAGTGAGGAGAGAGTAATATTGAGAGAAAGACAAAAAAAAAACAAAAACATTATATAAAAATTGAAACTTACATGGATGAGGGGTGAGATAAAGGATAGGGTGGGTATTGTAGAAATAATCAACGATGACATTGTCCAAAAATAATTTTTCTTTCACATTCACACCTTGTCATTAAACAATGTGATGAATGGTCTTGTCAATGGTTATTTAGATATTTTGTAAATAACCAAGAATAAAATTAAAGTGTTTAAAAAAATGTTTCTTCCACATTCGTACTTTTATATATAATTATAGATTATAGATATAGATTATAGATTTACATATTTTATCCAAATTTTGAAAATTGAAAAGAAAAATAAAAAACTTCTTTATGTTTTTGAAATTTAGCTAAAAAATATCAAACAGTACTAATCAATAAGTTTTGCTCAGGAATCAAATGCATTTTAACCCACGTTACTAGAACATTATATACAAAATATTAATACTTCAAGTTGACGGGATTTGTCATGCTAAAGAAATTGTTACAATTTGAGAGTATATAAACAAAATCATTACATATTAAAATTTAGCGACTAAACCATTATAAATTTCAGACCATTGAAACTAAATTGTTACATGTGAAAGTTCAATGGATGTTAATCTGAGCATAGCTCAATTAGTTAAGGGCATTATAATCTCGACTGTAAAAGGTTAGAAGTAATTTGAAGGGGCAACTAAATAAGTGGTCATTTTTAAATAGCTCTTTTGAAAAAAGGCGATCTGAATTTACAATTTGAAAATTTGTCAAATACTAATTTTAGTAAGTTTTTTTGGTAACAAGATGGACAAAAAGGACCCTAACCGAAATATTAATTAAAAAATTATTTAAATTAAATACACGGTAAAAAGGAGAGAATCAAGGAATTTAGAAATTCAATAACATAATTTGAAAATCAAAAAGATAAATCTAGATTTAATCTACCTTAAACTTATAATTTGAAAACAAAAATTTAAAATGATTTTATACTAAATTCAAATCACGGGTTATGGAGAAAAAATAGGAGAAGATAAAAAATACAGTATATTGATATAAAAAAAATCTTCCCTGTTGCAATTGGAATTTCATATGCAAATTAAAGAAATTGAAGAAAACCCTCATACAAATGGAAGAAACATCAATTAAAAAGTGGCCAATTGCTTTTTAAGTAAGTTTTTTTTACAACGAATTAAACAAAAATGCCCTAACCGAAATCTAAATCTAAAGACTAATTAAATTAAAATACACTATAAAATAGGGAGAGAATCTACGATTTATAAATTAATTTAAGTCAAATTAAATCAATGAATTTTAAAATAAAAAAGATAAGACTGATACTAATCTATCTTAACAGAATAATTTGAAAACAAAAAATTAAATTAAAAAATCTTATACTAAATTAAAATCACGATTTATGGAGGAAAAATAAGAGTACATAAAAGAAATACAGCATAATGAGAAAGAAAAATCATCATGCAAATACAGGGACTTCTTCTCAGAATTTACTTGCATATACACTGTATTTGAAGCATTCACAATCTCAGATATAGGGATCTAACGTTGCAAAGACAAATACATAGGTATAAGCATAGATAGGAATCTGGAATTGTTATTCAATTTGGAAAATCTGCCTCTACAAGCGATGGCATAACCCCACTGATAAACAGCAAATATAACATAGGGCTTCAAAAGAGGCCCAAAGCCCAAGGCCCACTATAATTAAATAATAATTATGCTATATAAGCTAATGTTAAGATTTTATGGTTTTGTTTTTTTGGACCGGTTGCATATATAATAAAATTGACCAAAATATTAGCAAAAATGACAGCCTGCAAAAAGAATTGCAAAAATGGCAAAATATTATTCTAAATTACTAAATTACCCTTCCTATCACTGATAGAATCTATCAGTAATAGAATTATATCACTGATAGAAACGTATCACTAGATAGTTTTCTATCAATGATAGAAATTTAACTTTCTATCACGTTTCAATCATTGATAGAAACATATCACTTATAGATTTCTATTAGTGATAGAAATTAAGCTCCTATCACTCTATCACTAATAGAAATGTTTCTATGAGTGATAGAAACGTATCATTGATAGATTTCTATCAATGATAGAAAGCTAGATTTCTATCATCGATAGATTCAACTCACTAATTTACCATATATTCTAATTATCTTTTAATAATAATCAATTAAATTTTAGAGATTTTGGTTCACATCCTTCAGATTCTCTTGCATTCTCTGCACCAACAATACAGATCTAAAGGTTTCTATCAGTGATAGAAATAGTTATATCCATCTATTACGTTGTACTGTATATTCTAATTAGGATCAACCTGAAGAAAAAAAAACATAAAAATATTATTTGAAAAATATCAAAGTATCACAATAGGTTTCTATAGTGATAAAATCTATCACTGATAGATTTCTATCAGCAATAGAAAGATAGATTTCTATTAGTGATAGAAACCTATCACTGACATATTTCTATCTTTCTATCACTGATAGAATCGATATAAAATTTCTACATTTTGTTTGGAAGTTGCTATTGTTTTCTATCAGTCATAGAAAGGTTTCTATCACTGAAATAAATCTATCATATAAATCTTCTATCACGGATAGAAATCTATAAGTGATAGGTTTCTATCAGTGATAGAAATAGATTTCTATCCGTGATAGAAACGTATCACGGATAGATTTCTATCGCTAATAGAAAACTATCATTTTTGTTTCTAAAACCTATGTCACTGATTTTGTTTTTATAGATGTCGAAGCAAAAAACAACGTGGAAATTGAACCGGAAGAAAAGAAAAACACAAAGCGGAAGTTGAAATTTCAAGAAGGAGAAACCTCAACAAAACAAAAAAAGGAAAAACAAAAGATATGTACAAAATTATCACGTAATCAAATACACTATTGGTTTTTATCAAATACACTATTGATTTCTATTAGTGATAAAAATCTATCACTAGATTTCTATCACTGTGATTCTATGAGCGATTGATTTCTATTAGTGATAGATTCTATAAGTGATAGAAATCTATCACTGATAGAAATCAAAACAGGGGTAAAACGGGAATTAAAAAAATGATTTAAAAATTTTGCTATATTTGCAATTTTTTTTATAAAACTTACTATATCTACAATTAACCATTAGAATTTAGTCACTCATTACAAATTTTCTTGTTTTTTTTTTTAAAAAACATTTCCTTTCTAATTTGCCTTTTAATTTTTTTAACTGAAATACTAGATATATATACACACATATATAAAGTTAAAAATGCAAAACTTTGTCCAATGGAAATTTTTTTGTTTCACCATGTTAATGACGATCCAAAAGCTTAAGCTAATAGGTTGCAGTAAATTTAATTATATCAACACTTTAACACTCTTTTTTATTTATGGACTTGAAAATTTGTAGAAGGTCAATCCAACAAGTGCATGGAACTCAATATTAAGGGGAGAGGAAATGAGTTTACAGGAGTTCAAACAATATAGGACCTCATTCTCTGATACCATGTTAAATCACCAATAACATGATAATTTAACACGGTACCAAAGTAGGAGGTTGTTGCGTGATTTCAGCGTACGTACGAGTATATACCGTCCTCCAGATTGATGTTCCAGTTCACTTATGAATGTAAACAATAGACATGGAGAAGATGAAAAGTAGAAAATGTAATTATTGATAAAATAAAAATTAAAAAAAAATATAATAAGATTAATTAAATAAAGAGGAGAGCGAAAATGATTAATTAAAAAAATAAAAACGTATAAAAGAATCTGTCATTTAAAACAGTACAACTCACATCTAAATTTTCTAATTTTGTTTAGTTAATTGAATGGTCATGTGACAGTCATTCAAACGGAAAAAGTAGGAAAATTTTCCCACTACATTAGAAATTTTCTCACCGATTAGAGCATCTTTCTTCTTAAAATCGTGGATCCTAACCGGTTTATAATATAATATGAAAGAGCCAAGGAAGGTGGAGGAAATTTTCCTACTACCGACCAGAAAATTTCCCCTAAATTATAGACAGTTTGCACTGTGACACCAGGATTTTAATGGCGAAACTGTGTAAACCCTCTTTTTCAGAGATACTCTGGAGTTAGTTAGGACTTGGGAGCTATGTTTTTCCTAATAATTTTCCCAGTTAATTGGGCCCTAATATTGATAGCGACAGAGTCAAACTTAAGTCAAACTTGGTGATTGACTTTTATTCAATATTCAAAGGAAAAACAGATTAATCAATACGGCGCCGAAATCGAAGAAACATCCGCTATTCTGCCTCCCTTTTTATTTCATTCCCCACTTTTCTTACGTCACGCACATTTTCCACGTGACGTAATTTTCCTTTCCCGACCGGCCAATCCTAATCAATTTGTTTTTTTTTTTTTTTTTTTTTTTTAACAATATGGAGAAGAGAATTCGAACAACAGATTTCGTGGTTATCAGTACATCTTTATGCCAGTTGAGCTATGCTCTTGTTGTTGGCAACCCTAATCAATTTGTTATTGTATAATTATTACACAAAATATTTAATCATATGAATAACTTTAAGAATATTGTAAACATAGCCTAGTTGAACCAATATAAAATATGTATTTTAAATAAAAAAAAAAAAATAGAGTTTCAAATCTCTTATCTTGCCTCTTCTAAAAAAATAATAAAATAAGATAGTGATCACGATAAATAAAATATTGATTTCTTTTATTGTTAATTTGATTATAAACAAACGTAATACTTTGCAGTGACACGACTCACACATTTGTTTTAATTATATAAATTCGATTTTCAATTGAAAAGATTCCATTTAAACTTGAATTTTTAATTTTAAATAATGGAGATTAGTTTCATTTCAAGAAAATGTTTTTTAAAACTAGGTAGGCTAGTTACGGTTAAACCCGTATCTTTTAACCTACTAACAATAAAAATGAACCGGAAAAAAATGAAGAAAAAACCAATTTATGATCTAAGGTCTAAACTTGGCTTCTTGTACAAATTTATACCAATAAATTTTCAAGCTCAACAAAAAAAAAAAGTATGGAATTAAATTGAGTTCGATTAATGCACCCGATCAACCATTGAAAATATCTCAAGAACTCACCAATTTCAACAAAAATCGATTTTTCATGTCATTCTCTTTTTCATCAATTTTATACTTGATATGTATTTTATAATTCATTATTAAATGCACGTAAATATTTTTTTTTTTTAATTTTTAGTGGGTTTTTAAACGAAGGCCTATTAAAAGGTAAAAGCTGCAACACATATTAAAGCTTAAAATAAATATTGTAGCACCTATCAAAATTTAAGATACAATTAGATAAAATTAAAAGTTTAGGTTAAAGAATTTAATTCATACACCTTGTCTAATTTAGGAGTAAATTTTGATTTTTTTTTTTCCAAACAAAATTGAGATCAAATATGATGCATACATGCCAAAGCGAGCTTAGCTCAACGGTAATTGACATGTATCCTCGACCATGAGGTCAGAGGTTCGAATCCCCCACTCCCAAATGTTGATGTACTAAAAAAAAAAATGATGCATACATGATACAACCATCATAACAAAGACACATTATCAAACTCATTACTTACATTAATATTATGACATCCCAATTTTCAAACAATAGTTTATACACACTAATAATATATACACTTTTCTTCAAAAAAAAAAAAAAAAAAGAAAAAGGAATAATAATATATACACACAAAGCAGGTAACTTAATAGATTATGTCCCACTAAGTCTCTTCAACTTTCAATTTTATTTTTAAAAATTGAAGGACTTATTGGACATAAAATTAAAGTTGAAGACCCTATTAAACAACTCTCTTGAAAGTTTGTTTTTTTTTCTTTTTTTCTTTTTTAGAAGTATGAAGAAGGAGCATATTAACTTTACTTATGGATTACATAATTAAAATTGAATGACTAAATCCTTTTCAGATCTCCACACTATGAAAGAGCAACTGTTCCATAAGTTGCTCAAAGGTCGGAAAGGATAAGTTTCTGCCATAATTATAGATCAAAGGAACTGCCCTCGCAATATTAAGAGAGGCTTGAGTGAATTTGGAAGGAAATGGACTACACAACAGACATTCTCTATTTAGAGTCTTCCACGCTTCAGAAATCTTCCACATAATATGTTGTTGTGTGCCATTAAAGGAAGTCCTTGGATGCTCCATCATATAGTATTCTGCATAAGACCCGTCGCGCCCCTCTTGATTCTCATCCTGTAGACAACACAATAGCGTTTTCAACTTCAATGAATTAGTTAGTCCCCGTCTGATAACCATTTAATGTTTTGTTTTTGAAGATTAAGCTTATAAACCCTATTTCTGTCTATGAGTTTCTTTGTTGGGGCAGTTGCATAGATGGAAAATTGGACCAAATTAATAGCAAATATAGCACAATTGCAAACTAATTACATATATAGCAAAATTAATTGTACAAGACCAAAAAGCTGTCGTCAGATTCTATATGTGTCTATCACTGATAGACTCTGATTATTCAAAGTCTCTATCAGTGATAGACTCCAATTAATCAAAATCTATTAGTGACTATCAAATCAAAGTCTATCAATGATAGTCACTGATAGATTTCAATTAACCGGAGTCTATCAGCCATAGACACTGATAGACTCTGAATAATCGGGATCTATCAGTAGACTGATAGATTCTGATTAATTAGAGTCTATCGGTGATAAACTCTGATAATCGAAGTCTATCAGATAGATTCTAATTAAATAGAGGCTATCAATGTCTATCAGTAATATATTCTGATAGATTTTGCTATATTTGCAATTTTTTTTACATTGTGCTATATTTGCAATTATATAATTCTTATTTGCCACCCACTGCAGATTTTTTTTTTTTTTTTAAAAAAAATAAATTTGAAAGTCATATATTTCAAATTGAGAAAACTAAACATTGAACACAATGTATAAGTTTGACCTTGGCAGTTCCCATGTCATCCCAAAGTCGCAATATTGTTGCAGTAGACGAAACAATGTCTAAATGGTTGTCCAAAAGCTCCACAGTTTGTTTGGTTATTTGCTGTCCCAAAATAAAGAAAACATGTACTAAAACAACATGGACGCCGGTGCTAACAATTCCATTTCTCAAATATTCTTCTGCACTTGGCGAATGACCACAACTCAACCATTCTGCTTCTATTAAAAATGCTTTGCATAATTTACCCCACTGCATGCAAAACAGATTAAAACTCTTTGGTCAAATATTATTATATCTCAAACAAAATATTTTGTCTCAATCAAAATTTCATCTTTTATATATGGACCAAAAAAGTTTAATTCAAAGTTAGATTACAAGTTCAGTTATCTCTAAACTTTCACAGATGTATCTAATAGGAATTTAAGCTTTCAATTTTATGTCTAATAGATTTACGTTTATTTTATATTTTTTTAAATTAACATACCTGTATAAGGCACAAAGTTTAACTTTATGGTTTTTGAACTTTCAATTTTATATCTAATATGTTCGTAAAGTTTTTGAAAAATACTTTATTGGTTAGAAAAACTTGTTGGACATAAAATTGAACGTTCATAAATTTAGTAGAAAGTTTCAAGGATTTATAAGACACAAAATTGAAAGTTTAAAGACTTATTAAACACTTTTTAAATTAAACACACACCGCTTTCTTTATGGAGCTAGCGGGATTCCAACCATGTTTTCGATAGATTTCGTCGCTTATTTCATTCGTAACTTCAAATAGAGATTTGAGGCATATTTGCATACAGTTTGGTAATTTTTCAACAGCAACCAAATCCCATCTGCACACAAACAAATAGTTTAATCCAAAAATGTATCAATAAAAGCAAAATGAAACTTGAAATTTCAAAATAAAAAGCGATTTATGAAGAAGCTTCCCGACCTACAAACAACTTCTGTGAACAAGGTGAGTTCTTCGAGAGTTCCAAATACATCAAAGATATCATCAATGAGATAAACAAAAGTTATGGACTTTGCGAGTTGGATTCTCTCTTCGGAATAGCATCGATCCGTCATACAAGTTAGTGAGGCGATGTACCATTTAATGGGTTGATTTCTTGCAAAATTCAACTCTCTAGCCAAATCTGATTCTTTCCACCATCTAACCCAAAAAAAAAAGTCTTCAAAATGAAAAGATCGTAACAAACTGCAACTTAATTCACATTATTTGAACACTTACTTTGAGAATTGACAGATTTCGTATTGGCGTAAGCGTTGAGTTGTATTAAAATCCATTTTTGCAACGTCTTGCAAGATATTCATCCATTTGTTTGTGAATTGCATATCTCCAAAGTAGTTAGGCAACATGAACTGCGCCACGCTTTTATGATAGGGATGAGCTAAAATGTTATTAACGAAAGTGGCTGAATGATGGTCGACATGAACAACCCAAGCGTTCAGCCAATGGCGGCTGAAATTTTCAGCTTCTTCAAGAATTTCATCTCCATGCATGCATAGCTGCGCAGCTTCATATAAACTTGTCAGCCCCTTGATATCATGCCTTAGCTCTTCGTCGAACTTTCCCTTACCGTCCAAGAAAACTGTAAACACATCTACGTTCAAATACCAATTGCGTTAGTGTTAAGAATATGAATAAAAGATTAAGTCTACTCATAACTCAACCACCATAGAATTTTAGATATAACATTTCATACTTGTAATTCTATCAGATTAAGGTTTATAGATTCAACAATTGTTTAGCATATGATATTAGAGCAACGAGTCTTGTCAATTCAAACCCTTGTAAAATATCATTTTCTCTAATATATCTTTTATCAATGGAAGACGGAGTACGAATATAAATAAGAAGATAAAATTAACGCCAACTCAATCAGCTTAAGCTTTCGAGAAATTACCTGCAAAGACGAGGTAGCCTTGTTGTCTCAAAAGTCGAAAAAGGAGGGCAGCCTTATGAAGATCAGTGTTTGGATCAAATTGAACAGTGTTAAATAAGAAGTATTGCCTCTTTAGAACAGCTCCAATCTCCTCTTGGAGATGGTTGTCAATACCTAGGCGTTGGGCTGCATCAATTAGATCCAAACACTCCAAAGAATCCCCTAATTCTCTCACAAAATGCTTTAAAATCTTCACTTTAGCTGCTTTAGCTCCAACCCCATAGCCATCCTGCACAAGAATTAAAACATCTTCTATTAGCTCAAGTTACCAGACCCATTTACAGAAAGAAAAAGAAAGCAAAACTTACACTTAAAGTAGTCACATGTAGGTTGTCAGAATTATTATTATTGCAGCATTTTAAAGTACGAGGAAGAATGGTTTGTTTCTTAGCAAAGGTTAAGAGCTTGTTTTTAGGGTTCATGGGACTGTGATAATTACGATTGGGAATTTTGGCTGTTGGAACAAAGGATTTAAAGGAGGCGAATAGAGAGAACCCCATATTCTTAAGAATGTTAGATAAAGGAAAGGACAGTGGAAGAGTGGAGAATATGAAAAATACGAGTCGTTTGAATTGAATTATATAGAGGTAGAAGCCTAGCTAGAACATTTGCCATTTCCCGAAACCCTAAATATGAACATGATATGGAAACTTTTGATAAGCCCAAGTAAAACCAAGATTGGTGGTTGGGCCAATGTATGTACGATATCGACATATGAACTTACAAATTTACATGGATAATAATTACTTCCTTTTAATGTTTAATTAATATTTTCCTATTTAGCATAGTGTAGATGTATTTTTTTCTTTGCAAAAAAGAGTGTAGTTGTAATATAACGTGGTTTAAGTGAGCATAGTTAAATGGTCGTTAACATGTATTCGTTCACTTGAGGTTGGAGGTTTCAAATATCCGTAACCTGCATTTTTGTTGTACTTAAACACTTAAAAATTCTAAAAAAAGTTGTAAATTAACATGTGTATTGATGGCTTTAATTGAGTTTTCTACCATTAATTAATTTATTAGCAATATGATAAAGCTATGCTATATATATAAGTTTATTCGTGAAAAAAAAATATCGTAATTAAGTTCTAATTCATGAGTAAGTAACTGTCTTCTTGTGTTACAAGGATTGAACATGTAAATTTGAGTTGTTCAAATTTAAACGTCTTTTTTTTTTTATAACATGTGGTGTGGACGATTTGGAGTATGATCTCTTGATCATTGGTATATGTTTTATGTCAATTTAACGAACCTAAACATCCTTCAATTTTAATTTACCCTAATTATATTTAAGATGTGATATTCTCGTTTTCTATGTGAGTGTAAATTAAGAAATTTGATTGTTTCAAAAAAAAAAAATCAGAAATTTGAAAATAAGTTGTTTTTTTTTTTAAATAAAATTTTAACGTTTTTTTTTTCGAAAAAAATTTCGAAACCGTTTTTTTTAGAAAAAAAAAAAATGTTAACGTTAATTTCGAAAAGGAGTTATGAAACGCGAAACGGCCACGAGGAATAGTATTGTGGAGAGAATGGTTCATTAAGACGCGTGTCTATATTATTTCTGAAAAAAAGAAAAAAGAAAAAGACGCGTGTCTATTTCTGAAAATGAGATAATCTTTATTAATAAATCGACCTTTTAGTTTTAGTTTTTCTTTTCCCTGTTGTATTTTCGCAATAAATTGGCATTTTAGTTTTAAAATTCGAGAAGTAAATGATTCAGATGATGTCATGCTTAGACCAACTATGATCGGTCAAGACAAGCCACATTGTTATCTATAATAATATTAAGGAAAATTGCAGTGGGTGTCAAATTGGACCAAATCAATAACAAATATAGCACCATGTAAAAAAAAATTACAAATATAGCAAAATCTATCGGAGTCTATAGGATAGACTTCGATTATCAGAGTTTATCAACAATAGACTCTGATGAATCAGAATCTATCAGTCTACTGATAGACTCCGATTATTCAGAGTCTATCAGTGTCTATCGCTGATAAACTCTGGTTAATCAAAATCTATCAGTGTCTATCAGTGACTATCACTGATAGACTTTGATTAATCGAAGTCTATCAGCGATAGACACTGATATACTTTGAATAATCAGAGTCTATCAGTGATAGACACGGATAGAATCCGACAACAGCTTTTTGGTCTTATACAATTAATTTTGCTATATTTGCAATTAGTTTGAAACTGTGCTATATTTGCTATTAATTTGGTCCAATTTGCCATCTATGCAACTTCCCCTAATATTAAACTATCGAAATATCAAATATTTCTACGACTCTTTGGGTAAAAAAAAAAAATCTATAAATTATCTTAAATATAACTCAACTAGTTAAAATATTATATTCTCGTTGAAAAATTTGAAAATTCAAATCTATACTCTTATGTTATTGAATTTATAAAAACAAAGTTCAATTAATTTTCTGGTTTTTTCAACTACTAAAAGATTCTATCTTTACACCTCATTTAGATCTATCCCCTCCACTTTATTTTTCTTGCATGCATGATCTCTCAAGTCATTCCGTTCCACCTCCGAATCTCTTTCTAGTTTCTTTGGATTATTATTCCTTATTCATGTCATGATTGAATAAATGAAAAAAAAAATTGTAATGGTCTATTTGAAATGACTTTCTAAATGCTTAAAAACGTCTGTCGTCCTTCTATTTGTTATAATATTTACTTTTTTAAAAAAAAAAACTTAAAAACGTATTTTTAAGTAAAAAAAATATTTTTAAACATTTGAAAGGTTATTTCAAACGGACCTTGAATAGGTATCATCATTTTTTTATTATTCTGCTATGAGTTTATTCACACAAGAATTTAGTTACTCATTTACACTTTTTCATGTGGGACAATTTGAATTAGTGGATTGGAATATGTCTGATCGAGATAATAAGTTCAAATTTTTGTGTCATGATTTTTTTTTTTAATATACTTGAACATGATTTTAATAAATAGATAAAACAGACAGAAAAAGTAAAGGAGAGAGAAAAAGAAAAAAAAAGAAAAAACTAAAAGGATACGGAAGTATTAAAAGAAAAAAAAATAATGAAAGAGAGAGAAAGAGGAGATATGGACATATTATTAGATAATATGAGATTTCATTTCAAAACCAATAGGCAATGAATGAAGTAACCCATTTATCTTATAAATTGTGAGATTTCTACCTATCTTTTCAATGTGAAATACCCAACACATATGAGGGGAAAGAGAGAAATTATGAGGTACATGTATGAAAATTAGAAAGAAAAAAAAATAGAAGTAGTTTCTTAAAAAAGGAAGGAGACAAAACATGAATGAAGGATTGAAGCATCTGATCAGACTCTAGAAATGAATATCGAAAGAGCTTATCGTCTTGTCCATTTTTTATAAATGTTTTTAAAAATTTAGAAAGAAGAATCATAATGGTTTACCAAATATACCTGTTTCTTTTTTTTAAAAAATGGAAACGTTATGGAAGGAATGTATGCTCAAACATTTATGGGCCCGTTTGGTAACGTTCTCGTTTCTTTGTTTATTGTTTCCAATTTTATTAAGAAATCTAAGTATTTAATAACTATGTATGTTTCTTGTTTTTTATTTTTTAGAAACACTCCCAAAATTTGTATAGAACTTTTGGGAACAACTAAAACTAGTTTCTCCTTTTTTGTTTTTGTTTCCAATTTTTTCCAAACATAAATAAGAATACAAGACTCGAGGAAATTCTAGGATGCTTCCATATTTGTATCCATTTGGTACACGACATCAAGTCATATAGCCAAAAAGAAGTTAGCAAGAGTGGTACCCACACACCGACATCTCATAAAAACATTTCATCCAAAATTCAAACTATTTAGTCTACATGCATATTGACAAAATTAAATAAATAAATAAGTTTACCGTAATTTAAATTTATCATCTTTATAAGTGATTTATTAACAAGACTAATATTAGAAATTATAGTAATACACTTTGTCTAATCGATGCACACAAAAATGAGAGGAATAATTATGAACAAAACAAACCATAGAAAAAGTCAAGTTATTTTATCCTCATCCTAACCTCACAATTAATTTTCCATCGTCCTAACTAAAATTGGGAAGATTATTAGGTGTTCCCGGTGCAAGAAGTTCCCTCTTTAAAACCGTCAGATGTAAATCTTCAAATTTGTCTGTCTCCTAATAACCGTTGGATACAAAATCGAGGTACTTTTACCATTTCTCTCTCTCACCTCCAACGGTGCAAAACTGCTAACCTCATTATACTCAAAACATCTAAAAATTTCTCGTAAATTAAAATTGGTCAGTCTCCGGAAGTGTATTATATCATGTATCATCAATTATTTTGGTCCATGATTGAAAAGAGAATTCTTTACTATATTATTGTCTTTTATTTTTTAAAATAACGCGTCTTTGTGGGCCAATAATCCGCATGACAATTTTGACATTTGAATATCAAAATTGTTCTAAACCCAAGACGAAACTGGCTAAGAATTTCGATGGAAAACATAGTACGTGGGGACCCTTTATAGAAAAATAAAAATTTGTAGGTTACATGAATCCAGCTGCATGTGCCCTGTGAATCAATGGAGCTGATGGATTATATTATTGGAATTATTACACGACACAAATGAAGTCAACGAATTCAATGGCAGATCAACTTCAAAGTCTTTAGAAGAAAAAAATGGCCACAAACGGAGCAGAAAATTCTACGCCTTGTTCTACAAGTTCTTTCTAGGTGCAATAACCGATTCTTTTTTTCTTTTTTCTTTTTTTTTTTTCTCTGATTTTATAATTAAATTTCTCCCCTTTTTAAGTTTACTACTAAAGTTTGAAAGTTTCCATTTTACTACACATGTTCTTAAAATTTTCGATTCAGTTTTTTATATTATATATATATATTTTTTTTCTATTTTGATTAGTGAAGGTTAAGATTGGATTACGACTTAGTTTGGAATTGCTGTAGCTTTTAAAATAATTGCTGACAACTTTTCTTTTTGAAAAATCAATTGTAACATGAAGTAAATTAGTGTTTGGTAAATTTTAATTTTAAACCTGAAAAAACAGATTATAGTGTTTGGTAAAATAATACAAAAGTGTTGTGATTGAGTTATAATGACCAAAGTAGGACATATTATTTCAATTACTCATATTTAACATCTATTTTATTATATTAAAAAAACGTATATTTTATTATAAATTAATTGTTTAAAAATTTGTATAATTTAGATAAGTTATTTTGTTTGAGCTAAATTATTTGATAAAACTTTAAGAAAAAAATTATTATAAAAAATTGAATAAGTCAAACTTTTATTAATTTTATTGATATAAGATTAAATAAATATGAAAGAAAAATAAAATAGATAAAAGAATATGATTGTAATTTTAAAATTTTAGTTAGAGAATAAGGAGATTTTTAGGAAAACTGTTTTTAAAAGCGGCTAGGTAGTTGATTTTGCAGGTAGGAAGGAAGTGAGAAATGATTTTAGATAAATTATTTAATAAACAGTTTTACCAAACAAGTAAAAACGGTTAAGATTTTTCTAGAATTGCTTTTAACCCTCCAAAAGTAATCCCAAACGCACTCAACATATACTTAAAAATGCTATGATATTTAGTGATGTAACAAAAAATTAGTGAAGGACTTAAGCTACCTGAGATAAAGAAAAATCAAAATTTCTACCAACTTCTTAGAAGCTTTGGAGAATAAATTAGTAGTTTTTTTTTTCTCTCTCTTATATGTGACTTAACTCCTCACTAAATTTATCTTAAATCACAAAACTATCATGTCAATTTTAACATATACTAATGAGAAAGTATAATTGAAAATTCTTAAAATACAATAAACTTTTTAAACAATCAAAATAGTAGGGAAATTAAGAGTTTATTTGGAATGACTTTCTAAATGTTTTAATTTTTTTTTACTTGAATATGTTTTTAAACACTTAGAAAGTCTTTCCAAACATACTATAAGTAATTTATCTACGGTTTATAATGCTAAAAAATTTATAGTTAATCTTCTAAATTTTTACCCCTTTTTTAACTATTAAATACATTTAACTCTATTCTATTTTAGTTTCTAGGTTAGTGAAAATTTGTATTGATATTTCTATGTTATAATAGATTATATTCACTAATATGAGCATAACTCAACTGACATAAAGATTTTATACTAACGGTCAAGAAGTTTGTGGTTTGAATCTCCCACCTTCACATGTTGTAAAAAAAAAGAAAAAACTTTTAATTATATCCAAGGTTAATAAACGATGGTCAATAGGTTGATTCAAGTAAATTTAATTTAAAATAAATATTTCTAATAAATAGCTAAAAGAAAAAAGGAAAAAAAAACTTACAAACTAATTTTTACATATATACCGAACTTGGAAAATATTTACTACAACGTCTAAGCTAAGAAGCACGAACACGGTGACAGTTTTTTAAAATCTAGGACATGGACACGACACATATATGTTTAATAAAATCTACATTTTTCAAAATATATATCATTTTTATACAAGAAAGGAAATTCAAAATCAGTAAGTTTATGCATTTGTTTGCTTAAAAAATGAGTTTAATGTACTTCATTTTTAAAATTTATTATTTTTGTCAATTAGCATTATGTCTAATTTGTATACATAACAAGTGTTCGATACATGGACTTATATTGACTTTGTACGACTAGTGTTTGTCAAATATCAATTGTGCTAACAAGTGTCAGAATTTTTCCAAGTGCCTGAAACGTGTTGAAAAGGGACACGCTAACCAAACTAAAGTGTCTATGCTTTTTAGTGTCCAAGGCACTAAGGAAATTACATTAATAGACTTTTGCTAGAATTTGCTTTTTCTTTAAATGGTAGGTGCAAATTTGAGCACCATCATCTTTAATATCTAATGTAGAAATTTTTGGATGACAAGATCTTCTATTTCCATGGCATTTACTCTTTTTGGTCTTCGTATTATGAAGTTGGTCTTCTTTTTCTTTTTCTTTTTTCCTCCATCTTCTTTCTTCTCTTCGTCTCTAGCTTTTCCTGCCTTTTGGTTTTTCTCTAAATGCTTATTCCCATTAAAAAATTTAATGATTCTTTTTTTTTTTTTCTTTTCCAACAAGATTTGAAATGAGAGGCCGAGGCACAGAGGAGGAAGCCTCCATTTCAAATCTCACTAGCGATAAAAAAGAAACAAGAAGAAAAGAAAAAAGAAAGAAGAAAAGAAGAATGCCCACGGTTGTTGGCGATGCCGAAAAAAAAAAAAAAGAAACTCTTCCTTTTCTTTTCACTTTTCTTCTTAACCTAGACCCCTAACGCCTATAGTTGAGATACTTTTTACAGTTTAGAGACCTATTTGACACAAAATTGAAAGTTTGAAAACCTATTTGACACTTTTTAAAATTTAAGGACTAAATTGACACAACCTAAAAAAATTCAGGACTAAACTTGTAATTTAACTTTCAATTTATTAGCATGTAAAATAAATTAGCCCACAAAAACTAATGATTGCTATACACATTGTTTTCGTATATAAATAATAAATTTTTAATACCATGTATCAGATATATAAATATAACACAAGATTATCATTTGTCTATCAATTAATTAGCCATGCAAAATAAACTACCACATTGCTGCAACCTAATATATACATTATATTTAGATGATAAATTCATAATCTATGTCATTTGATTTTCTAAAAACCATTTGAATTAGCTTCTATCATAGAAATAAAATTTGAAGAGTCTAATTTAATCTTCTAAATAACCATCGGTATTTAAAACCAACCAACCCATTACATTCTCACAATTTATTTCTTTTAAAAAAAGTGTTTCATTCATATGCAGCCAAGAGCATAACTCAACTGGCATAAAGTTGCATTGATAACCACGAGGTTTGTGGTTCAAATCTCCTCACCCCCATATTGTCAAAAAAAAAAAAAAAAAAACTATTTTTTTTGTAAATCTTTTTCTCTCTCTCTAAAGGAAATCTCTAGAATTTTTCTCCCTAGGCTCTCTCTAAAAAATCTCTCTAATAATGTCCCTAAACTTTTATTTCATCATGCCTCCTCATATATGTTTTTCTAAAAGAGTTTCTCTATAATCTCCTTAAACTTTTATTTCCATGTCTCCCACATTTTTCTTTCTAAAATATTTCCCTATCTCTCAAAAGTTTTCAAAAATAGAAAACCAAAAAAGTTTTCAAACATATATGTTATGGGTAGGATGACACTCAAAATACGTCAAGATGCGAAGGAGCACCTGAGAAAAGGAAAGCCTCAAAGCAAGCCAAGGCCCAACACATAAGTTGGGCCTTGTTTGAGGCCGACCAAGCCCAATGTGGCTTGAAGCCTAAACTCGATCTACTTCAACTCAACCAAGGTCAATTTGGAAACCCTAAACCAACATCATATAAATGGGAAGAGACGATGCTTGCCATTGATAAGCTAAAAAAAACCCTAATTCTTGTTGCACCTCTTAACAAACCCTAACAGACTTAATATGAAAGTATGTGAGACCACACAAATAGTCCAATCCATTAACAAGACCATCAAAGCTTTGATCCATAAACGAAGTCCGTAAGGTGTACCTGCCATTAGCTTTTAGAGAATGGACTAGCTTGGCCCAAACCCAAAGAGTACTTTGGATTTATTGGGCCTAATCTTGGGCCAAGATTGAGCATTTGTTTTTTAAAGCCAAGTTTGGAGGATAGAAAAAGCCTATGGAGGGGTTTGGGGCAAGAAGTAGAGTAATGAAATCTGAAGTTGTTTTGTTTTAGAAGTTGGAGTATGATAAAGTATTGGAATAGGAGCTAAAAAGTTTGTAAGACCCACAATAGAGTGTTGTGATTGGTTGATAAATTTGTGAGTCCCACAATTGGATTTTGTATATCCTTGGACCAAACAAGGAGTTGAAGTGGAGTTAAACTCCACCCATTTCCAACTTCACAACTCATTGTCCAAAAACCCCCCTATTAGTTTTAGAAAAGTCAACCCTATTGTTAAAGAAGAATTATAACCTTTTGTTTGAATAAGTTTATAAAAAAAAAAATAATAATAAAATTATAAGTTAAAACCATTTAATCATTTTTTTTTTTTAATTTCCTTTTGATATTGGGGTGGAGTTGATCTCTTGGTCGATGATATAGACTTTGTGTCAATTGAGCTATTTTTTTTTGTTGCCATTATAATCTTTTTTTTTTTTTTTTTTTGAGATATGGTGTTATAACCATTTAATCATTGTCTCTATTTTCAAGAAACATATATAATTGTAAAATAAAGTTAATGATAGTTTATATTTTAATGTAGCTATTGTATCTCTTCTTTTTTGTTAAAGTCAAAGCTAGTATAGCTCAGAGGTAATTAACATGTACCCTAACGGTTAAAGGTTCGAATCCCTCCACCCCAAAGGTTGACGTACTAAAAAAATCCAAAAGAAAGCAATGAGATAAAGATGAAAATTTTAGCATGTCCCACAAGAAGATTTCTAATCCTTATCATTAAGGAAACAAATCCACTTATTATATGTACAAAGTGGACGACGCAAAGAGAAGAAGAAATTACAAATCATCCACAATTCAATACACAGAAACCAGATCAAAATCAAACATTTCCATTGAAGTCATTCAACCAAACATAGCCATAAACAGGCTCCTCTTGATACTGTCTTTGATAGCCATAAACAGCTTCTCCTTGGCCCCTTCCCTCAGTATATGGATTCTGGCTTCCAAAAAGATAGTCCGCAGCCGTCTGCCACTGGTTGCTGTAATTGCCGTAGCAATGGCAATGCCCATGGCAACGCCCACACCCATTGTTGGCTCGCCTACAAGCTGTTTGTCTTTTCATCCGTGAGAGACATGGCCAATGCCCAAATAAAGTTTCACAAAGATCCATCGCTTCCAGTCCATACCCACTTGGAAACTGGTTAATTTCTCTTCCATTTTCATACCCAATCCCCGGATCTGGCAATGGAATCGCTTTCATTTCCTCAATTTCTCCAGATTCAGAAGCCGTGTCGCTCTCACTCGAAGAACTGTCGCTCTCCTTTTCGATCTGGGTCGGCTTGATTTCACTCGATGGCTTCGTTTGTTGCTCTTCAATCTTCCCCTTTGGTGCTTCCTCGATTGGCCCCTTGGAGATGGCAACGGCGGCGCCACTCGGCGGTGGGGGTTTTGGCGGTGAAGCAGCAGAAGAAGAAGACGGTGGGTAACAAATTTCTATTGAAGGTTCAAGGGGCTTACCGTAGGTTGCGGAAATGTCATAGCCACCGTCGTAAGGGGTTGGGTCGTACTCATCAAAATCTGTCTCGTTGAATTCAGAAACAGAGTATGAGATCACAAATTGGGTCGATACCTTTTGGTAACCATCGCTATACAAATCAGGGTCGTATTCGATCACTTTCGGGACACTGTAAGTCGATGCAGAACAAGCATTGCTACTGTAGCTAATTGAATAGCCATAAGCCTCTTGGTCAACGGGCTCGTATTCGATCAATTGGGGAAATTCATTGAAACTGGATCTGTATGGAGCACTGTCAAAACAACCGACTCCAGAATCATAAGCCTGTCCAAAATAAGGAGGAGGTGGGTAGTCAAAGAGATTGTAGATGGTGGGTTCGTTGCTGGATTGCGAAATTGGGGGCTCAATTTGAGCAGAATCGTAGTAAGAATCATAGGAATCGTAAGAATCATAGGAATAATCAGTATGGTAGAAGGGTGGATTGTAGAAGGCCATTGTAGATCTGATCTTATGCGCTCAAAATTGGGTTTTTTTCATTTGGGAATTTTGAGAATATCTAGTTTCTTTCGACGCCATTGTCAATCTTACCCAAATTCTTCCAACCACATAGCACTTATCTAATTGGGATTTTGGCGAGGAAAATGAATGCCACGCAACTTTTTGCACTAGCAGTAGGGTTCGACAAGTAGTCTTTTGGGGTCAACGTTTGAGATTATACGACTTGAACATAACTAACAAATTAAGATATCGTACCTTCGATTAAAAAGTTAGATTGGAATGGTGTTTTAACTTTAATTAACACACCTTTCAACATAAGTATAGTTTAGTGGTTAAGACATCTATTCTGAATATCTATGTTTCATATTTATTGTATTAAAATAACTTTAATTAATATCGTAGAGGGTAAAAAAGAAGTTAACATGTAAAGTTGATAGTGTACATTTATGTCTTTAGACTTTGCTTAGATAATCAATGTCACTAGAGCAAACTAATGGCACCAAGTAAGGGGTGGTTGATGTTACTTAAGAACAGCCATTGATGTGACTAAAAAAGAATCCAAGGGGCCATAAGCAGTGAAAGAAATAATTAAATTAGGTTTTAAAAGAGTTGATTGGTGGGGTTTTGTTAATTGTTAGCAGCTTGGGCCATGAGGTGTGGTTGAAGCCAATATCAAAGGCAAGTTTGGCTGTCGTTTAGCCGCAGCTATAACACAAACAAAAGCAACCGTTCGCGTGGGCACACCATCAATACACTCCAATTTTCCTCAAAATAATTTAATTTTGTTTTTTATTCCCCCCGTTTTTTTTTTCTTTTTTATTGTTCAACCTTTAAATTCTATAAAAGTTAGGTAAGAAAAAAAAAAAAAAAGAAAAATTGCAAAAGCCACCCCTATACGGTAAGAGAAATTATAATTTAATTCACTTATTTTGAGCAAAATTGTTTGTGTGAAAATTGGATCATTTTGTTAAGAACGATTAAAAAATCTTGATAGGGGAGGAAATTCATAATGCCCTTCATCCTCTTCTTCAACTTCTTATTATTCTTTTTATTTTCTTCAAATTTCTTCTTCCTCTATTATGATGAAGAGTTACTACAATCCATTAGAGATGGTATATTTAAAAAACTTAGCTCAGATTTGGGAAGATTCTATTCCTCTTGTTGCTTTATGGTCCTCTAACTGTAAGTTTTTTGCGAACTATGATGTGGTTTCCATAGCTCTCAATTGGAAGTCTTTTCTGTAGCCTCGTATGTCGCTTGCATGCGTTTCTTAATGAAGTATCCTCTATAAGTGATGAATGTTTCTGAAAAAAAAAAGAGTTAGGTATATTTGGATTAATATTTTAAATGATTTTGAAGAGCAAAAAGTGTTTTCTTAAAATATAGAGTGTTTGGTGACAAATAACACTCATTTTTTAAATAATCAAATTGATTATTTAAAAAGTCATTCTAAAGTAATTGATTGGAAAAATCACTTTAGAATATATTTATGCTAATTAAACATTTGTATCATAGAATATACTTTTAAATGTACTACAACCAAATAAACTTGTGATTAAAATCGTGAAGAAAATGTATCCAAGCATACAAAATTTTTAATTAAAATTATTTATATAAAAATGTTTCGAGAACAAATATTTTTTTAATAAATATTTAAAATGAGAAAGTAATGTCAAACTCACTCTTAGTTGATATATATAAAAGTAAGAATTTGAAGGGCATGTGCCTCCTCTAGTCCCACGTGGACCCATTCTTATTAGTTGGCCTTATATACTTTCTCTCTGTTTTAATTTCATTTTAAATGATCGTATGGGAGAGAGAAAATGAGGAAAAAAAAATCCACCTAAACTTAAAATAAATATAAAAATTTGACGTCTCATTTAAAAATTGATATTTCAACATGTCACATTATTTTTTCATTAATCAACTAATGGTCAACGTCATGAACTATTTAGAATGATTTTTCAAGTTTTCAAGTAGTGGAGGTGTCTCTTTGAAAATCTTAGAGACCAAATAGACATTAACTCCAATTTTAAGGACAAATCTTAGAGTTCAAATAGATACTACTCTAAATGTTAGGGACTAAAACTGTATTTTTGCCAAAAAAAGAAAAAAAAAAAAGAAAAAGAAAAATCCATCTCCCTGTACCCACTGTCATGTTTGGTTGCAAACCTGCCAGACAATTGAGGATTGGGCCACATAGAAATTGGGTTACTTTGGAATAGAATTGGACTTGGGTTATTAACATGAATAGTTCACTTTTTTACCATCTTTTTAATGGACAATGACATGTATATATGACAATCTGATCTAAAATAATCTAAAATCTAGCCCAAGATAAAATATAACATAGTTTTAATGTCAACTCAGATTAAAGTGTGAAAAGTTGCAAATGTCCTTCAACATATTTCAATGTCATAAATTTATTAGTGTTGACATCTATCATTGATTGAGGTGTATCAGTAATAACAATAATTAAGGTCTATAAGTAATAGATGTTTATAATTGATTGTTTACATGCTCGTTTGCTCTTACATTTATCACTATTATACCATATCGATAGAGTATATACAAATGGTATGTGTAGTGGTATTTGACTTTGTTGTCTATAAGTGATTGTTGATATTATTCATTTGCTTTTAGGTTTATTGTTAATTTATCTTATGAATAGAATAAAAATAATATGCAAGTGATATTTAACTTTTATTTTTTTATCCATATTTGTTTGCAATTCATTAATAGGTCTATCACATAGACCAATATCAATATAATTAAAAGTGGTATATTAGTGATATTTGAAATTATTTTCTAATAGTGATGATTTGCATGCTCATTTCATTACTAGAAAATATCCTTAATTACTTGACATTTCTGGTCGATCTTAATGCTTTTCAGAAGGTCAAGTAAGCCACCATAAAAAATAAGTGTCTAAACACTAGATGCATTTCATAAGTGTCAAATAATAAGGGTCAATTGTCAAGCATATAAATTGTTGATACTTATTATGTATATTATAACTTGACATTTATTATTCGGTAAGTTTAATTTTAACTTACATTGTATATGCGTTAGATTAAATATTTCTGGACACATTTTACATGTCCATTTAAAAAAAAAAAAAAATTATAATACATATCCCCTACCCTCTTGGATTCACTACATTGTTTCTTAACAATTTGATGATTTCAAAATTACATATTTCATGGACGAAATGAACCATATATGTTTAACACTTATCTCTTCGAAATTAACAAATATCCACCAAGAATATTAACAATTTCATCAAACATATTAGGAAGTGTTTGTGATTTGGTTTGGTTCGATTTAGAAGCCAAATTGAAACTAAACTGAAAATTAAAGAAGTAAAATCAAACTGAACTGCATATTAAGTCAGAATCAAACTGAACCTAACCAAAAGTTCAATTTTATTCATTTCGATTTTCGGTTTTACAGAAAACATATTTAAAAAAAGGTACCTAATGTGTCTGAAATGGACGTGTATTTTTCAAAAATCTTTTTAATTGTTTTTAGTTTTATGTATTTTATAAACATATTTATATAAGGTGCGGGTTGGTTTAGTTTTTAATTCAGATTTTGAACCCCAAACCGAATTGAACCTTATTTTTCAGTTGTATTATTATTTAAACCTAACTCAACCACATTAACGGTAAAAACTAAAAATTTGGTTAGGTTCAGTTTTTCGCTTTTGTCAATTTTGATGTGTTCCCCTAGTACATACTTGTATCTTTAAAATCATATAACATTTACCAACCATATGAACAATTTCAAAATTACAAAAACACTATTAACTAAGTGAAATTCACATGAGTACAATAAGAGAAAACTCAACTTAACGAAAGATAAATTAAAAGAAAACTAAGTAAGTTCACAAGATTTATAGGCTATAGCTATAGGATTTAGAATATTAGAGACAATAGCAAGCTCACCATATCAATCACCATAAATAAGCTCCTATTGCACCTGGAAATCTCATGTATATGATATGAACCCTAAATACAAACAAATGGATTTGGAACTGAAAAATAAATACCTTTATGAAGTAGAGATGTAGAACTATTAAGAACCAACTTATATAATCTGAGGTGCCCAAATGCAAGAATAAGTCATCTACAATTAAACAATGGTATAAAAAGTTTAGAAATTGAATATTCAAATCTTAATTGATGATTCACCTTTTTTTTTTTAATTTCTTTTTAGTTCACCTAATTAATACTATATTTGAAACAATCAATATTTTTACTTTAAAAAAAAAAAAAGATTGGGTCATTCACTGATATGGAAAAAAGGGCAAAATAGACACAATTAAATCGCAAAAGATATTAAGATATTTAAAATGTACGAAAATGGGCTAATTTGAGATAATTTCTGATTGGATTTTGATGAGTGAAAAGGCCAAAAGTCTTCCCTTTGGTTACACTACAAAGGAGCTCATCTCCTTTACTTCGTTTTGTCATCCATCCAATCTAATTACTCCTCCATCAGTTCAATTGATGTTCAGGATACGAGTTAAAAAGGAATTTAGGGATATTACCAATTTTTAAATTAAAAGGACTCCTTTCGATAACTACTTTTTGTTTTTATTTTTTATTTTTCTACTTTCTGTTTTCTGTTTTCTATTTTCCATTGTCCATCTTCTATTTTTAGATTTCTGTTTTTCAAAAAGTTATATAGGGACGATAAAGGTTTAGAAGAAAAATAAATCTTACATAAACATAAAAGTTTTAAAGAGTGAAATAAAAGTTATATAAAATTGAAAATTTTAGATTGAGAAAAAAAAAGTTTTAGAGAGCAAAAAGTTAAAGCTATTTATTGGAGAGATACGACCAAAGAGAAAAAAAGAAGAAGGAATTAAAAGAAATAATGAACTTTTCAAAAGCATAAATCTAATTTTAAAAACATTTTGTTAAAAAAGAGAACATTGGTTATCAAACAAATATTGTTTTTCAAAAATAAAAAATTAAAAACCAAAAACAAAAAATGAAATGGTTATAATGAAATGACACCTAAATAGTTATATGTAATTTAATTTTAATAAATAATGCATATCTACTCGAAAAGTTAGTTTTTAAACAATTAAACATTAAATATGAAATACACCAGATATATATGAGTAATAGACAATGAAAGAATTCAAAAAAAAAAAAAAAAAATTGCAAAAGAAGGTTTTAAAGTCTTTCCCTTTGCTAGCTTTTCCATAGATTCTCCCTTCACCCTCCCTTTCGAGATTATTTTCTTTTAGTTCGATAGAGCTAAAGGAATTTCAACTTTTGACGTGTAGTGAAATAAGCGTTGTATTTGTAGAATTGAACTATACTCATGTCAGCTTAGTTATTTTTTAACTTTTACCTTTTTAAATATAAATTGAACCAAAAAAAAAAAAAAAATTAAAAAATTGCTTTCTTATCTTTTCCTCCCATCCTCTCCTTCCTTTCTTTCCCTCTTTTTCCATTTGCTTGGACGTAAGTGGCAGACAGAATTTCCAGCAATAGAATTTTCCACTACCATCCTGCTCTTTTTTTAATCACTACTTGGATAGCATTTCTTTTCAAGTTTAATTCAAGAGATTAATTTAGCACATCTCTTTAACCTTAATCAACTGCAAAACCTGGGACAAAAACATTAATTATGAATCTATTCATCTTTTCATATCTCAAAAGAAGCACTAATTTTTTTCCATTTTTCCTTCCTAACATTACATAAGTCCAACCAAAAAAAGAAAAAAAAAATCAAATAAACCCACATCAATGGTCACATGTGACACAACTTAAAATATTTCTGAGAGGGACCGGTCAACTAAAAAAAGTGTACCCAAAAGGTTTAAACCTCAAAGCTTTAATCAAATCGCGAACATGATGTTAGCATAACTATAACTTAGTTGGCTAAGATTTAGTATTCCATTAAAGATTTTACTGTTTTAGAATCTAAACTCAATTAATGTAATCACATGGATTAACTAAAAGGGTAACATAAACGAATGAATTAGTTTTGGTAAAGTTGAAGGCAAAAAAGTTAGTAAAACAATTTTAAAACATCGAATGAAACACTTTTGGGAGAATAAGGTGAGACATGAGTGACCCAATTTTCTAATCAAGATAACTTTCAAGAAGTTTAAGGATTGATGGTTGATTTTTATTATTATTTTTTGTATTTATTATTGGGTCACTTCATTGTACCCAAAAAAAAAAGCAGCCAATGGGACGATCATTTTAGGGACCTTTAAATTCCTTAGGTCCACTAATTATCAATGATCAGATGCGTTGCCATTCGTTGAAATATTAAATGATAATCATGATCCTTTGGAAATCTGATAAATCTATGTTGAAACTTAGCTTTATGCCAAAAATCACTCTCAATTGCTCAAAATGCTCACTGCTTAAGGGGAGATCTCCCTGTAATCAAAATGATGATTATAGATAATTCATAATTTTTAACAATTTTTTTAATTGGAGATTCAGACTTTCAACTTTAAAGAAAGTAATAAGTATTTTAATTTATTCACTGGACTATGCTTGAATTGATACGAAAACTTTAGTGGAAGGAAACCTAGTGAAATCAAAACTAACTCTAATTTCCAGAAAAATAGGTTAATGGGGTTATTGTATTCTTCATGATTAGCATTTGTCAACTTTGGACCCATTTGAGGGTCGACTCGTCAGCTAAACTAATTTATTATATGGGTCCTACTAGAGATGTATCTTTCAAAGTTGCATTACATTTTGTCACTTTTCTACCAATCTTAGGAAATTTTCCATTACCAATATATTCTTTTCAACTAAAATATATGAAATAATATGATTTTCTTTTTTAGAGTATAACAACAGATCTCACGTGATAAAATAATATCTTCATCGATTTACATCTTAATACGAGAAGTACCTACTATGACATTATTAGATGTTTTAAGTCATGTTACGGAGTATCTTAATTATTCCATGTTTCTATTTCGAGTTTTATTTAATTCGAATTTAATGAAAGTACAATATTCACGATGAGAAAATGAAAGTATTATTTGACTTGAGGGATAAAGGGGTGGTCCAAAGTGGTGATGTTAAAAGAGAATAAAGGAAGGGAAGGGATTAAGGGAACTTTCGAAAAGCCGAAAATGACAAAGGAGAAAATCCAAAGCGAGGAGTTAGCTAGGAATATGGCTGTGATCCAAATTCCATTCTATCATCATTAAGACAAATGCTAAAGATGGAGAGAACAACTAATGGTATCTAAGTCTCTTTAATTTGGTTTAGAATGAGTTTGAAATCAAATTTAAGAATAATATGTCAAATTGAACATAGCTCAACTGGCATATATAAAACATATGTCCTCGATCAAAGGGTTTAGAAGTTCAAATTCTTCCATTTCTTATTGTTGAACTGAAAAAATGGCTACAATGAAAGAGAACAGATGTGGATGGAATTTAAGTCTCTTATTTGAGTTATAGTGAAATTGAAATTAACTATGAAAGTAGGCTCTAGAATATTCATTCCTTCACATATTTGCTCTTTGATTCAAATTTTTCTTTATAACCTAATTTACCTTACCTTACTTTCATTCCTTAAAACCTACCTTAATTTCGTGTTATTTCTTATTATAAATAGCCATCTAGAATTTTTACCAATGAAGTCCATCTTGTTGAAATAATATTAAAAAAAAAAAAAAAACTTTAACTTGTGTTGTACCTCAGTATAAGGTATGAACCTGCCAATTTGAGCATAATTCAATCATTTAACGTATAAGATGTTTCATCAAAAAGTCGAAGGTTCGAATCTTCATAACTACACATTGTTGAGCTAAAAATGAGGGAGTAATATGACCCACTAGAATATTATTATAGTACTATGGGCTTCAACTTTATGGCTAAAAAGATGAAACTTTTTCTTTTTTAGGTTCAAAAGAAAAATGAAGAAACTTGACATTAAGAAAAAGGACAAAATTCGACATCCTTCTCGATGGTTGTAATTCTTTATATTTACCGTTATACTTTAAGAAAACCAGAGATATTGTTGCATAGTTAAACTAACATTACAGCTTTTTCTAATTACGACACTACAAAATTTTCTGTACTTTTCTAGTGCTTTTATATAGTTTATAATTTCAAGAGCAAAATTTTTTAAACTATTAATTTAATTCATTATCTTTTATTCACACAAGATAAAACATCTACTAACAAATGTCTGGTGAGTTGAATTTATCATCTAAATAATATTTTTCTTAAATATAGTCTCTCACACAACCCCAACAAATATTTGATAACATAAAATCACATTGTAAACTACCTATAATAATCTCAGTTTCCTTTGATCCCTATAATTTATATCATACAATTTAATTAGTCAAAACAACATACCTATAATCATTTCAACTATATTCAAATCGACAAAAATAAAATAAAATATAAAGGGTTGGTGTATATTTATACCTTGCCAAATGCCCATGGATTTTTTCTCCTCTAACTATTTTCGATACATATATACTATGCAGGAAAGAGAAATGCTATTAGAGAATGGAGTCTTGTGAACCAGCATAATTCAATTGGTAAAGTTCGAACGTTCGAATCTCCACTCTCACATAATGTTGTTGAAGTTCACAAAAAAAAAAAAAATATATATGTATATATATAATAATGTATTTTGAATAAGAAGACAATGCTTCTCTACCATGAAGGCCACCACTAAAAATTTGATAACTATTTTTTTTCCGTAAAAGGGAAAAATTATCATTTTTCTTTCTCTCTCCATTCTGATCTTTACCTGGAATCTCCTATTGATTAATGCCATCCGCAGTAAGTATCTTTCTTTGTTGATTTCTATTTTCAATTTTGTTTATAAAAAAAAGTCAATATATCAAATGGTTTCAAAACCATGAGATCAAATTTTATAGTCCAGCCAAAGTGAGCATAGCTTAAAACATGTTACCTTCAACCAAGAGATCAAAGGTTCGAATTCTTGGTGTTGGACTCAAAAATGAAAAAAAAAAATTCCATAATCTCCTTTCTTTCTTTGTTAAGTAAAAAAAAGAATTATTGCCAATATGAAAATAGCTCTAATAAATTATTTAAGAAATTGAAACAATATAAAGTGATCGGTGATTTTATACTTCAAAGATATGAGAGAAAAAATTATTCAATATAATCGCTACAACATGCATAAGCATGGTCAAGATCTGCCATGTTTCAAAATAATAGTTTGATAAATGTTAAAAATATGGTTTTTTAAATTCTCTTCTCCCTCCTACATACAATGGTATATACAGCCTTCCTCAAATAACTTACAATAGGAATTAAAATTTATATTTTTACCCTAGTTAGGAGGGAGACAATTATGCATTGCAAGGTCAAATATTTTTTTCAACCCATCCCTCTCTCACATTCTCATGTAATAGAAAAAGCCCTTCAAAACAACAAAAATATCTACTTATCATCATGTATGTGGCTCTCCCATATATATAAATTGTCACAGATGATCATAACTTGTTAGTATCACAAAGACACAAGGAGATATAATAAGTGAGGATCACGAGGCTCAAATCAGAGGCAAAAATCTCAAGAATCGTCATTAGCTCAAAGCTGCAAATAATTCACTAACGTGAAGAAAACTTTGGCTATGGCCGACGAATTTCCAGCCGGGATTTGCTGCCGGAAGTTGTGTGATTCAACCAGAACCCTCTTCTCGCCGGCGGCCAATCCCTCGCCGTGTTCCATCGGTGACTCCACTTTCTCGATCGATCCAACCGTTCGAACGGCTTCTAATTGGAACCAAAATTTTCTGTAAGTTCATCATCACATTTCAATTCTTTTTCAATCATTACAAATTATAATTAAGCAAACCCAATAAAATTGTTTTTTAAAAAAATATTTTTTATTATTGGCAGTGGAGATTGTGGACAAAGAGTTGACACCACTTTGGTGGTGGATTCGATCACGAGCACAAAATTAAATTATGATGACGAAGAAACTAGTGGGAATCCTTCCATTTTCAAGGCCGATGATGACTTTGTGTTTTTAATGGACCAACAACCTTATAATCAAACCCCTTCCAACTTTTACGATAATGTTATTACAAGTACTACATGCCAAGGGTTGCCATTGGCTTTCTCTTCCAATGGCTACACTCCAACGTTGTTGCATAATTCATTGGATCAACCAAAAAAACATCTTGTCAACAGCCGGACCATTACTTGTTGTTCCTCAGCAAATTCAGATGAGTTGTTGTCCCACTTGCTACAACCTCCAGCCTTGAATTTCTCCAACAGTATTAGACCCAAATGCCCAAACCTCACAACAACAAAGGTAAAAATTAAAATTAGTTGCAATCTCACTCTCATGATCATCGCTTCGATTTTAGTTCTCGATTTGTTGCAAAATTTCATATCTTGACTTGGACAGTTGAACCATTTTTCAGCTGATTAGTTGTGATGAAGTTGTTCAAGATTCGGGTAGGGTTGAGAGGAAAAACAAAAGTAATGAAATTGCAATAATCAAAAGGCCAAGAAGTGGCGTTCCATCTCCATTACCCAATTTTAAGGTGCATTATATTTACAATCCATCAATCTTTTTGGCTGGAGAAATGGAGCTTTTGTGCTTAACTTTGCCCTAATTCAAAATGTAATTATACCTTTTACTTTACCATAAGGTTTTCTAACGGATCCACAGGTTCGAAAAGAGAAGCTTGGCGACAAGGTCACAGCACTACAACAACTCGTTTCACCTTTTGGAAAGGTGAAAATTTGAGTCTTTCAGCTATATTTTATATGACAATATTAGGGAGAAAAATATATTGAAACTTTCGTTGGGTAGGAATTAAAAGTTATAATAAAAGATAAGGTTAAATTCTAAGTTTAATCTAAATTTTTTTATGATCAAATCTAGGAGGTGTCTAACTCTCCATTTTGTAGTTAATAGGCTAGAGACTTATTTCATACAAAATTGAAAGTGTAGGGATCTATTTGACAAATTAAATTGGAGACCTACTAGAGACTTTTATATCTTTGAACATATTAGATACAATGTTGAAAGTTTAGAAATCTACCTAACACTTTTTAGAAGTAAAGAGACAAAACTTATGATTTGCAAATTTTGGAGTGATTTTGAAATGATTAAAATCATCTTTCTCGTATTCAAAATCACTCCAAAACATTCCTTTAATAATTCAAAATCAATTTTAATGATATGAAAATCATGTTTAGAAGTGTAAGGCTATGTTTGGGAGTGATTTTGGCATAGCCAAAATCAATTTTATCAATGTCAAAATCAATTTCATCTAAAATAAACATGTTTGGCAAAAAGATAAATTGATTTTGAAAAAATTTGGAATCATTTTAAATTGATTTTTAAAGAATTAGTTGGGAGGTGATTTTGGATTTGGTGTTGGACCGGGAATCACCTCCCATTGAATTAACTTCACTAATTGCCATGTGAAACTCTCTTTCTCATGTCCCAAAAATTGCAATCTATTATTTTTTTTTTTCTTTTGTGATTCTTATTTTTCTTATTAATTTACTTCCACAGTCTGTTATTTTATTTTTTTTCTTTTGGGATTCTTATTTTTCTTATTAATTTTTTTACTTGAAACATTTTAGTTGGATAACATTGGAAGACAAAAAGATTCGAACGTCTAGCTTCTTAGTTGAAATATATATCAATTATCGTTGAATTATTAGTGTTATTATGTTCACTTAACATCCAATTTTGACCTCTTAGTCAAAAGTATATATCATTTGACATATAAATTGTGAGGTCTCCACTTTTCTTTTCAATGTGTGATCCTCAACAGTCGAGAGTACATGCCAATTACCATTGAAATAAGCTCACTTTGGCATAATAGAACAATACTCGACTGCATAACAAGACGTATAGAGATTTTTCTACCATAGAACATTTCAAGATTAAATGAGATATGACTTTTGAATTTATATTTTGATATGTATTATATGTTTTTCTTACCTAACATAATTTATAAAAGTTTAACAATAAAAGAAATGAAAAAATAATTAATAAAAATTGATATTTATCATAATTATTTAGTTAAATAATTTATTGAATGTAAGATGTCATTTTTAGTAATTTGGTAATTCTAAAATCACTTTTGAAACCAAACATAATATTTCAAAATCACTTTTAAATACATGAAAATCACTTTTAAAAATTTGGAACCAAACATAAATATGGTTGTATGAAAATCAATTTTACAAAATCCCTTTTCCCAAAATCAATAATTCAATCATCACTCCCAAACATAGCCTAAGATCAAATATGAAATTGATTTTGAATAATTTAAGGAATGTTTTGGAGTGATTTCGAACATGACAAAATGATTTTAGCTATTTCAAAATCACTCCCAAACATGCACTAAAAGTGATAAAAGAAAAAATGCTTACTATTTATTCCCTTAGTTAAGGGATTATTCTTTAATATATAATCAATTTTTATGATATCACATTCCAGACTGATACTGCATCAGTTCTACATGAATCAATTGAGTACATCAAGTTTCTTCACGATCAAGTTCGTGTAAGTTCTCAATGAACTCTTCACTTCTCTACAACCAAGATCTTACAATACTGTGCTATTTTCTTAAAAACAAAAGATGTAAACAAGCATATATATTTGGACACACGTGGGAATTATTTTTTGCCTCTTCCATGTGAGACATAAATTCAGGTTTTGAGTACTCCATATATGGAAATTATTGGAGAACACGATGAAGAGCAACAGGTAAAAGAACAATTTCCAATGTAAGAAGTGAACATGGATTTTATTGTTTCAACATGTTGTGAAAAAATTATTGTGATGGCAAAGCAGGTTAAGGAAGAATCAAGAGACACGACGAAGGAGAACAAGAAACAAGATCTTAGAAGTCGAGGACTTTGTCTGGTGGCAATTCCTAGTACAGCTGCTTTAGCAAATGGTAATACACTTGATTTCTGGTCGCCCACATTTGGAGGAACTTTTAGGTAATTATGTAATGGAAAACTGGCATTAATTTTATCAACTTTGTAAGCTTACATGAAAAAAGCTAGCAGCCAAATTTATGGTGAATGCTCTAATTACTAATTGGGGAAATTGGTGTAGATGTCTATATTTGTAGCATCAATTTGAAAGATGGGCTTTCGTTGGGCCAAGCTACAACAATGTAAACAACTGTAGTTTAATGATTTGCGACTATTGAAAAGGGTCATAGCTCAGGCTGCTCTAATTATCCAAATTATGTTAATGGATCCAAAACTAACAAAGTGCCCGAAATAAAATGATCGAGCCAATAAATGTTAAATATTTAAAAAGAAAATTAGTAATATTCTATCCAGGTATGTATGTATATATCATTGGCTATATTATATAACTGCAAACTTCTATTCTATCCAGGTATGTATGTATATGAATATTATTAAGAGATTTAATGAATTTATTTAAAAACAACTTTATTGTGTGTATGTAAAGTCCGAGAGTGAAAAGGATGTGTGTGCGCACGTGTGCGTGCGTTCGTACGTGTGTATGACCTCTAACTTTTCAATTTTGTATCTAATATGTTGTTGACCTATTTAATATTTTTTTAAGAAATTCACGAACTTCGTAGGCATGAAATTGAAAGTTTAAGGTTCTATTAGACATAAAATTCAATTATATATAATAAATAAATAAATTTTTAAACAATTAAACTTCACAGTGACTTAATTTACACAAAATTGAAAGCTTAGAAACCTATTAGATATTTTTAAAGTTCAGGGACTAAACTAGAACGAGTTCAATTAACTGTACTATGACTTAGAAAAAATATGACACAATCTTCATTTTTTGTTGAAATTTATGAGTTTTGAGATATTCATTGCATTGACGAATCTCAATTTTATGTTTGACATGTCCCCTCAAGATGGTGCCTCTTTTGGGTTCACCATTTCTTTTTTTTTTTTCTTGGACCGAATACCCCGTTTGGGTTTCATGGGCTCTGATACCATATTAGATAACATGGGGTTTCATCTCAAAACTAATTGGCAATGAGAGGAGTAACCCATACATTTTATAAATAGAGAGGTCTCCACTTATCTTTTCAATGTGCTGGTGAGTAGACTTTGAATAGAAGATAAAAATTGCAATCTAAATTTAGGGTTGAATGGGATGAACTTGAATGTTTAAGTTCAAAAATAAAAGTAGATTTTCTTTTTCATAATTAAAATAGCAATAAAAATTAATTTGTATAAAAGAGTGAAGTAGAAAAAGGTATAGATATAAGGAATTATATCTATTTTCAATTATAAATAATAATAATTCTATAATTAATTTATTTAAAATTTTGGAAAATCATCTTAAAAATATTTGTGTTGTGTTTATTTTGGCCCTATACTTTCATTTTTTTTTTTTTTTTTTTGTCAATTTTAGTCGTACTTTTAAAGTTTGTTTTGATCCATCCATTTTTTTAAGGAGCATTTGCACATATCGCAAAAAGCCTAAACATATTGCAAAAATAGCAAAAAGTAGAACTATTTGCAGAAATAGCACAAAGTGGTGTTAAGTTACAAAAATACCTTTTGTATCAGCAGCTATCTGATAGAAAGGATTATCAGTGTCTATTACTGATAGTTATTAATAGACTTTGATTGATCGAAGTCTATTGGTGTGATAGACACTAATAGAAAAGATTATACGAAATTTATCAACATGATAGTCTATTAGTGTTCATATATCACTGATAGTCACTAATACAACAAATTAATCAGAGTCTATTAGTGATAGACACTGATAGAAAGGATTACAGAGTCTATTGATAGCTTATTAGTGTCTATCACTGATAGAATTCGATTAATTAGAGTCTATTAGTGATAGACATTGATAGACTTCGATTATCAGAATCTATCAGTGATAGAAACTGATAGAAAGGATTATACAAGATTATACAAAGTCTATCAATGTTTATCACCGATAGTCACTGGATATATTATGAAATTTTATCAGTGATAGAAACTGATAGAAAGGAGTGTACGAAAATTGGTAGAATTTGCACACAATTTAAAATTAAATAGGGGTAAAATGGAAATTATGAAATTTTATTCTAATAAATTGTCATATTTGCTATTATTTTTACATTGTGTTTTTTTAATCTCATCTTTTACGATCACAATAATCACAAACATTATCCTCAATATCTCCTCAAAAAAAAAAAAAAAAAAAAAACATTATCCTCAATATGTTTTTTTTTTTTGGAATAGTAAGTGTCACGTGCCTACTAACTCTAAGACTTTCTAAATGGGTGACGTTAAAAAAAGAATTTAACGACGTTACAACGTGACTACCTCTTAATAATCGTATATATTAAAAAATTTATATATCCCTAGTAACCCTGAACACAAAATATCAAAATGTGGCAGCTTCCCCAAATAATTTATCATAATTTGAGCATCTTGTGCAGAAATTTCCGCCTTCCCTCTTCCTCTCGTTGCCATCTCTATTTTGCTCATTGATGTACAATACTCCAACGATAAAGTTAACTTGAGATTTTCTCAAGAATTAAAGTTTTGCCGTATTCTGGGGTTGAAAAGAAACACATCTCTGTTTCTCGTAATTCTACTAAAGCTGTACATCGGGCTATAGTGAAGACAATATAATAGCTGTGTAATGTTGGATTCGTCGGTCCTCAAAAGTTCTGTTTATTTGTATATTGTTGGGAGTATGACCAAAGTCCCACATTGGCTAGATAAGGAGAAAGAGATCATGGGTATATAAGAGAGGACAAGTATCTCCATTGGTATGAGACATTTTGAGTGAATAAAAAACAAAGTCATGAAGACTTATGTCCAAAGTGATCATCCTTAGCAAGTGGTAGCAGAGCCAAATAATTCAATCAAAAACTGCATTCTTGAAGACAAGAATGGTTATGGCAAGGTATGACATACCAAAATTCGATGGGAAAGGGGATTCGATCGATGGAAGGCTAAGATAAGATAAAAGCAATTCTTGGCCAGCATACGGATGAAGAAACTCCATTGAAGTCACCACAGATACAATAATTTCAGCCATTAGAACTATAGGTCCAAAAAAAAGAGTCAACAGAAGGGCTTTGTTATAGGTAAATCTAAAATTAATGAAAATAAGCATCAACTAGAAGAAAAGAACAGACCCAAAAAAAGGAGTCCAACAAAAGGGCTTTATTAAAGGTAAATCCAAAATTAAAGAAAATAAGCATGAACTAGAAGAAAAGAAAAGAACAAAAGTCAAGTGCAACTATTGCTACAAGGAAGGTGTTAAGGAACGAGAACACGACACAGATCTCCACAATAGTATGATATTATCCACTTTGGGCATAAGCTCTCATAACTTTGCTTTTGGTTCTATCCAAAAGGTCACATACAATGGAAATATTTGTCCTCTCTATAAACCTATGATTATCCTCTTATTGGAATTTTGGTCGCAGTCCCAATTTCCAAGAAAGAGGCATATAAAGAGAGATTGCTACAAAATGTATATATATATATAAAAGGTAAGTAGTTCTCTGTTCTCTTCTCACATCATTTTTGGAGTCTAATTAAGAATAGTGATTTTGGAAAGAAGCATAGCCACGTCAATGTCAGCAGCAGCGTCCACGGCACCTCAGTTAAGACAGCAGTACAATCTGTCAATGACGTGGCAATCCTACAAACGAACCTCATCCTCACCTAGTGAACGGAAACCAAGCAATCACGATCAGCCGACAGCCATAAATCTACCTTCCTTATTGGAGTTTTTGTTCAGATTCTTTTTTTGAAGTATATCTCTTCTCTCAAATGAAAGCTTAATCAGAATTATCATCACAAATTCATTTCCTTCGAGAATTAGGTCTAATTTTCATATCCTTCCGGAAAGTATATATTTTGTATACATGTCAGTTTTTTCTTTTAAATAATGTATATATGAAAGTTTTTTTTTTTTTTTTTTTTTTTTTTTGAGTTGAACAACATTTGGAGGTGGGAAATTCGAACTCATGACCTCTTGATCATAAACATATACTTTATGCTAGTTGAGTTATGTTCTTATTGGCGTAGATATGAAAGTTTAGTAAACAAGTTCTACCTCTTTCGATTATGAAAGTTCAATCTTTTTTATGTTTAATTTTTGGAAAAAATACCTTTTTCATTTTTGAGTTTTGAGGACAAGATGCGTTTGGTCCCTGAATTTTTAAAATGGATATTTTTAGTCAATGAGTTTTGAGAAATAGGTTTAAAAGGTCCTTAAATTTTAAAAAATGAACCTTTTTAGTCATTCAATTTTGAGAAATACATTTAAAAAGTCTCTTGTATTATTTTTTCAAAATTTTAAAATTAATACTTTTTAATTTTTAAATTTAAAAGATCAGTCAATATTATAATAAAAACATATTGATTTTAAAGTTGAATATGAGAGACATTCTAAATCTATTTTAGCACTAAAAAGGTGTATTTTGAAAATTTAGAGACCTTATAGACTTATTTCTCAAAACTCAAGTACTAAAATGATATGTTTTGAAACTTAGAGACCAAATGCATCTAGCCCTCAAAACTCAGAGACCAAAAATATATTTTTCCCAGACACGTCCAATACACTTGAAAATCTACTGTTTTAATTGAATGTACAAACGACAGATAGTGTAAAAATTAGAAAAACTATATATATCTTGAGTTGGAAATTGGGAGTGGGACCAAAAGTCCCACAAAGAAAAGATCATGGATATATAAGAGAATAAGTGTCTCCATTACCATGAAATTTTTTGTATGGAACTAAAAGGAAAACTATAAAAGTCTAATAAAACAATATTTTTAAGGGGCAGTTGCATAGATGGCAAATTGGACCAAATTAATAGCAAATATAGCACAGTTGCAAACTAATTGCAAATATATCAAAATTAATTGTACAAGACCAAAAAACTGTTGTCAGATTCTATCCGTGTCTATCACTGATAGACTCTAATTATTCAAAGTATATCAGTATCTATCGCTGATAGACTTCGATTAAACAAAATCTATCAGTGATTATCACTGTTGATTAATTAAAGTCTATCAATGATAGTCACTGATAGATTTTGATTAACCAAAATTTATCAGCGATAGACACTGATAGATTCTGAATAATCGAAGTCTATCGGTAGACTGATAGATTCTGATTAATCAGAGTCTATCCCTGAATCAGAATCATCTATCATATAGATTCTAATTAACCAGAGTCTATCAGTGTCTATCAGTAATATATATACTCTGATAGATTTTTCTATATTTGCAATTTTTTTTACATTGTACTATACTATTAATTTGGTCTAATTTGCCACCCACTTCAAATTCTTTATTTTTAATATTATGATCCTGATCTTGACATTATTGCACTAGCTTATATAAAAAAAAAATATCTATTGTTATAGGCAAAATTAGCCCACGATATACAATGAAGGAAGGCCCAAACCCATAAGGCCCAAAGACGGAGGAGATCGAGCCAGCGGGACCAAGGGCCGGGACAAGTCCCGGCCCCATGTGACAATGCTCGGCCTCGGCCCAAGGGCGAGGCCGAGGATCATGGTCGGCCTCGGCCCAATACCGAGGCCGACCCAGGCCAAGGGCCCGAGGGCTTCCCTGGTGGTGACTGGGAGCCCGGCAGCAGTGGAAACCCTAAGGGGAGCCTATAAAAGGAAAGACCACACACATGACTGAGGTATGCAAGCATCAAACCCTAAATATATTCTACGTACTTTCCGGCCACGGCTGACTTAAGCATCGGAGTGTGCGTGGTCTACACCACACCGGTGTGCAGCGTTTGCTCGTCTTGCAGGTCACGTTTTCCCCGCTCATCTACAAATTCACTGTCGACCGTCACGTGGGGCGAGGGGTAAATTCCTGAGCGAAATTTGACCATCAACATCTATAAATAATATATAAATTCACAAATGTTTGTCTCCACGAATTTTTTTCTCATGAAGAGTCTTCCGTTTTCTACGATATCATTTTCACAATCTTTGACGATTAAAAAACACGAGTTTCACACACACACACACAAAAATAAAATAAAATACAAAAATAAAAATAAAATAAAATAAATCTTATTTATAGAAACTTCCGTTCCAGTTCTCTGGATTTGTACAACCTACAAAAGGAAGACTTTTTACTTGAACTCTCGTTTTGAAGATCAATCTCGTGTCCTATCTTTTTTTTTTTTAATAGAAAATTTGAGAGTTTAAAATTGTGAAGGCAATAAATTTAGAAAATGGATGAAGACTTTTCATGAGACAGACTACGTCATTGGATCTTGTTTTGAAGATCATCTCGGTGTCCTAATCTTTGAATGAAAAACTTGAAAGCATAAACTTGTGAAAATGATAATTCAAAAAATGGGGCTCGCATAGATCATCATTTTTTTTTTAAAAAAAAAATAGCTGTCAAAATAAAGAAATTGTTCTTTTAATTTAAAATTAGTAGTTGCATATACATCAATTCTTTTTTTTTTTTTTTTTTTTTTTAAAAAAAACTAAATTTCCAACAACATGTCCTAGTCTTGTGACATGTCATCAACATGGAGGAAAATTTTTTTCAAAAAAAAAAAAACATGGAGGAAAAACGAAATTCTCCCCTCAAAAGACGTGTTGAGCTACTCGAGACGACGACGTATCAATTGACATGTTGCTGTGTGAAGTCAGATTTTACACACCTTGATCTCAAATCATAATTAGAATAGAAAATAACTCTAATTAAAGTATTATAATCTAAACTAGACTATTATATATATATATAAGGGGCAGTTGCATAGATGACAAATATGGACCAAATTAATAGCAAATATAACACACAGTTGCAAACTAATTGCATATATAGCAAAATTAATTATACAAAACCAAAAAGCTGTTGTCAGATTCTATCCGTGTCTATCTCTGATAGACTCTAGTTATTCAAAGTCTATCGGTGACTATCACTGATAGAATTTGATTAATCAAAGTCCATCAATGATAGTCACTGATAGATTTCGATTAACCAGAGTCTATTAGCGATAAACACTAATAGACTCTGAATCAGTAGATTGATAGATTTTGATTAATCAGAGTGTATCGACTCTGATAATCGAAATCTATCAAATAGATTCTAATTAATCTATCAGTGTCTATCAGTAATATACTCAGATAGATTTTGCTATATTTGTAATTTTTTTTACATTGTGCTATATTTATAATTATATAATTCTTATTTGCCATCGAGTGCAAATTCTCTATATATATATAACATATAAATGGAAGAGAAACTTAGAGTGACTTCTCAATCTCTTAATTTCGACTAATATTATGGCCATGTGTTTTGCTTTCTGCCGTCCTCTAATGACTGCAAATCACTTCCCACAGAGGAATGGCCATTTTAAACGACATTTGAAGAATGCTAATGCAAAACCCTTGACTGGGACTCCAATCATTCCCCATAGTCCTCCTCTCAAACACTTCAATTACGAATCTACGTCGTTTTCAAGTTTAAAAGTAAGTGTTGTGCCCTTGCTTCCCACTGTTTCTCTGATCTATTACTTCCAATTCTCTTAGGAGCTTTTAATAATCTTGCAACCAAAATGACTTGCAGGATGGTTTAAGTGATGCAAATCCATCTAAAGTGAGGGTTTTGAAGCATATACTGAGTGAAGTAGGAGACGATCCATGGGAAAGTTTGGATGTGATCGATGCACTTCAACGCTTGGGAGTTGACTATCTCTTCCAAGAGGAGATCGATGCCATTCTTCAAAGTCACCGTACAATTTCTGCTCCTCGTTTTGGTGATGATATTGATCTTCACAAGGTTGCCCTTCAGTTTCGGCTTCTCAGACAACAAGGTTATTATGTGCCTCCAGGTGAGTATGTATGTAGAAAACAAAAATTAAAGACTCCGTTCCATAACTATTTGGTTTTTGAAAATTAAGTTTGTTTTCTCTTAATTTCCTTACATGCATGGTTTTATCTTTGTGACGTACACATTTGAATTTTTAGACAAATTCCAAAAACAAAAAAGTTTTTACAAATTTACTTTTTTTTTTTAGTTTTCAAAATTTGACTTGATTTTTGAAAACGTGAGAACAAGGTATATAACAAAAACAAGACACTTAAGTTCCGTTAGATAACTATTTGGTTTCATATTTGCTAAGGACACACTTGAGTTTCTAGCCAAATTCCAAAAACAAAAACAAGTTTTTGAAAACTACACTTTTTCTAGTTTTCAAAATTGGACGTGATTTTTGAAAACATAGGAAAGAAGCAGATAACATTTTTAAGCTTAATTTTAAAAAACAAAAAACCAAATAGTTATCAAATGAGGCCTTAACGGTGGAAGTAGTATTTTTAAGCTTAATTTTAAAAAACCAAATGGTTATCAAACGGGGCTTAAGATTTTAAAGTGTTTCGTTGTCCCTTCCTCTGATTTTTTTTTTCTTTTTAATTTGTGAAATATATAAGGGTTGCTTGCACAGATAGCAAACCCGACTAAAATAATAGCAAAATTAGAAACATATTAAAGTATTTTAAAAAATAGCAAAATTTAACATCCAATCCATCTGAATTACTAAAAAACCCATCTGACATGATTACCCAACCCATCCAGTCCGTTTTTTTTTCCTTCTTCCCGTTTCTATCAAGTCTATCATTGATAGATTCTATCAGCAACAAAATTCTTTCATTGATAGATTCTATCAGTGATAGAATTCTATCAGTTATTTTTGCGGTTTGTTTGGAATTTGCTATTGTTTTCTATCACCTATAGATTTAGTAAGGTGATTGGTTGTAGTTGTTCATCCCGTTTTTTTCTTTTTCCCGTTTCTATCAAGTCTATCATTGATAGATTCTATCATTAGTTATTTATGTGTTTTGTTTGAAATTTGCTATTGTTTTCTGTCACTGATAGGTTTAGTAAAGTGATTGATTGTAGTTGTTCAAATTAAGTGATAGAAGATTTTTATCACTGATATTGAAGTGCAAATTGCTTACCGCAAGTGTACGAGTCAAGTAATAATATAGTGTTTTCGTGTAAAACGACTGTCGTCCTCTGGATTGGTTTTTAAGTTAAACTAAGTACCGTGAATACTTTTGTTCAATTTTTTTTAGGGAGCGAAACTTAATGCAAAAGATAACTCTAAAGACGAAAAGCATAAAATAAAGGTAGAGACACAAATGGAAAGACTCTTAGGAAATTGATTTCACCTATTGGAATTGTGGATTAATCGCTAGACTATGTGAACATGCAAAGATTCATAAATCTAGGATAAACTATTATCATAGTTATCTCTCCCGAGCATAACTAATTCTCATAAATGTAATAAACCCAATATCCCTATCTAAGTTCATTAACATGCAAGACCTTAAGTCTAATCCTTTAACGATTTCTAAGACTATCTCTCATCTCCCGGTCTCAAGATTATCTTAGTTATGCACAACACGATCTAAACTAAATCTCCTCTCCTGAGCAAGACTTAGAGAAAACATCATTCAATTCATTCCCAATGAATAAAAAGCATTAAGAGTAGAATATGCATAAATGAATTCAAAGCAATACATAACCAAGAAATAATCAACGCCCAAAGGGCTACATCGTCAATTCCTAAGACAATCAAGCTAGCTACTCATATTCAAAGAACTACAAATAAAACTTGAAAGGAAAGCCATAAAAGCAACAAGAGGTAAGGGAAAGAAAAGGACAACTCTTGAATCTGTTGAAACCGACACGTCCCCATCACGATTTCCACATCTTTAAGCTTGGTTCTCACTCCTTGGCCTTGTTTCAGCTCCCATAGAAGGTCGATCTCTCTAGTCGAAATTAGGGCTAAAATCTAACCAAATGGACTCCCCTAATCCGTAGCACAAAAGATTGTATATATAGGAAAATTTTCGGTAGCGTCGCGACGCTGTCCCTGCCACTGCCAAAAACAGAAAAGGAAAACCAGCGTTGAGACGCCCAGAAAGTAGCGTCTCGATGCTAGCTCTCGATTTTCCTCCAACTTTGATTCTTTTTGCTTCTTTTGCTCTTCTTTTGGTCCCGAGCACCCGATCAACTTCCTAATTCAACATTTCCTCCAAGAATTCATTTCCTACAAAATAAACATTAAAGTGCATAAAAACGACCAAATAATACTCAAAGACTAACTAAAATAAATCGAGAAAAATAGCTCGTTGTGCGTGCTATAAAAAACCTTCTATCACTAATAGAAATCTATCTTTCTATCACTGATAGAAATAGTGATATAGAAAACTATCTTTCTATCACTAATAGAACTATCAGAGATATAATTCTTCTATCACATCGATAGTAAGTTATTTCTATCACTGATAGAAAACTATCATTTTTGTTTCTAAAATCTATGTCACTGATTTTGTTTTGATTTTGTTTTTATAGATGTCGAAGCAAAACAACATGAAAATTGAACCAAAAGAAAAGAAAAGCACAAAGCAGAAGTTGAAATTTAAAGAAGGGGAGACCTCAACAAAAAAACAAAAAAAACAAAAAATATGTACAAAATTATCACGTAATCAAATACACTATTGGTTTCTATCAAATACACTATTGATTTCTATTAGCGATAAATTTCTATCCGTGATAGAAATCTATCACTGTGATTCTATCAGTGATAGAAATCTATCACTGTTAAAAATCAAAACAGGGGCAAAACGAGAATTAAAAAATCGATTTAAAAATTTTGCTATATTTGCAATTTTTTACAAAACTTGCTATATCTACAATTAACCATTAGAATTTAGTCACCTATTACAATTTTTCAATATATAAGTACTGATAGTTAACGGACATTTAGTTGTTGACCCTAATTTTCTGATCTTTGGTAATAGATGTATTTAAAATTTTCATGGACAAGAAGGGAAACTTTGAGGAAGAGCTAAAACAAGATATCAAAGGTCTGACGAGCTTATATGAAGCATCAAAGCTTTGTATACATGGAGAAGAGGCCATACTTGAAAAAGCTGCAGACTTTGCCAAACAAATACTACATACGACGGCTACAGATTCCAACCATCATTTGGCCAAATTTGTGGGCCACACTCTGGCTCATCCGCACCACAGAAGCCCGTCGGCATTTATGGTTAAAATCTATTTTGGAAATGATATCCAATGGATGAACAAATGGATAAGCATCTTGCAACAAGTAGCTAAAGTGGAGTTCAATACAACACAAGCCCTGCACCAAAAGGAAATTGTTCGATTATCCCAGTAAGTTAAAGTGTCGTGTTTGAATGGGGTGTGAGTGTTTCATTAATAAGGCTTGAAATATATATTGAATTGTAGGTGGTTGGAAGAGACAGGTTTGGACAAAGAGTGTAAATTTGCAAGGCATCAACCACTTGTATGGTACGCTTGCTCCTTGGGGTTTTTCGCAGATCCATGCTACTCAGAAGAAAGAATTTTGCTGGCAAAAGCTATCTCTTTTGTTTATGTCATAGATGACATTTTCGATGAGTATGGGACTCTCCACCAACTCACCCTGTTCACACAAGCCGTTTCCAGGTACCTTATCCTTCTTCATTTGACTTTTCTTATATGATTTAGTCCTAATCAGCTATGTGTTTCTATCAAGTTTTATCTTCAATTTGGGATTCGTTTGAAATACCTTTTAGTTTAAATGTTTTTCAAAATGCATTTTCTTTTAAAAATTTTGTACAAAAATTGTTTAGAATTTAAACATCATATGTTTTGTTGGGAGTGTGACCAAAGTCCTATATTGGCTAGACAAGGGGATGGTCATGGATATATAAAGGAGGACAAGTATATCTCCATTAGTATGAGACCTTTTGGGGTGAACCAAAAGTAAAGTCATGATGGCTTATGTCCAAAGTAGACAATATCATACCATTGTAGAGATATGTGAGAGTCTGATTGTCCCTTAACAAGTGGTATGAATGCCATGCTCCAGATGTAGCCGTGTTGAGTGGAATCCTCGGGTGTCGAACAAAGAAGTTGTGAGCTTCAATAGTCATAGTGGAGGTCTGTGGTTGAGCTCTGGGCAGGTGAGTAAACTCCGGTGAAATGAGTTGTCCCGAATAAGAGCAAAAAACTCTCAATAAAGTGGTGAAGCCTAGAGAGTTGGACGGATAAATGACTATTTGAGGGGAGGCCCGATGGTACTTTGTTTGAGGGGAGGATTGCTAGAAGTGCGACCATAGTCTCACATTGGCTAGACAAGAGGATGATCATGGGTATATAAGGGAGGACAAATATCTCTATTGGTATGAGGCCTTTTGAGGTGAACCAAAAGCAAAGCGACCACGAGGGCTTATGCCCACCGTGGACAACATCATACCATTATGGAGATATGTGAGAATCCAGTTGTCCCTTACATGTTTGGTCACATTTCCTCACAAGTGTTTTTATACACAAGCTACTATATACTTTAAAACTATTTTTAAAAAAATTTGCTTTCAAGTGTTTCTCTCGAAATGGTTTATTTCTCAATCTCATTTTTTAACAAGTCATTTTTAGTGGTTGCCAAACACTAAAATTTTTTTCAAAATGATTTTTTTTTTTCGAAATTAAACACTTGAAAAATTAAACCAAACATACCCTTAGTCCTTTAAATTTTAAAATTTCTTTGTATGTATGTATGTATGTATTTTTTCGAAATTAAACACTTGAAAAATTAAACCAAACATACCCTTAGTCCTTTAAATTTTAAAATTTCTTATATATATATATATATATATATATATATATATATATATATATATTTAAGGGGCAGTTGCATAGATGACAAATTGGACCAAATTCATAGCAAATATAGCACAGTTGCAAACTAATTGCATATATAGAAAAATTAATTGTACAAGACCAAAAAGCTGTCATCAGATTCTATCTGTGTCTATCACTGATAGACTCTGATTATTCAAAGTCTATCAGTGTCTATCGCTGATAGACTCCGGTTAATCGAAATTTATCGGTGACTATCATTGATAGATTTTGATTAATCGGTGTCTATCAGCGATAGACACTGATAGGCTCTGAATAATTGAAGTCTATCAGTAGACTGATAGATTCTGATTAATCTGAGTCTATCGCTGATAAACGCTGATAATCGAAGTTTATCAGATAGATTCTAATTAACTAGAGTCTATCAGTATCTATCAGTAATATACTCTCATAGATTTTGCTATATTTGCAATTTTTTTTTTACATTGTGCTATATTTGCAATTATATAATTCTTATTTGCCACCCACGACAAATTCTCTATATTTAATCTATAGGGTCATTAGTTAAATTACGTATTTTTATATGTAAAATAAGTATAGATGTGGTAAAGTGTTTTGTTGATATGAATATTTGATGAGTATACGAAGTGTTTGGCAAAGTGCAGATGGGACATGGATGGTGCAACTGAAGAGTTACCTGACTGCATGAAGCTTTGCTTAGCGGTTCTTTATCAAATCACAAACGAGATCAGCGACGCCGTGAATCAGAAACATGGGAACAATCCTACAGAATCACTCAGGAAAGCGGTAAAAAACATATCATTAAGAGCAAACAAAACGTAGTGATAAGAAAGAATTTGAATAATAATTATGGGAATGCATGCAGTGGAGTGAGCTGTGCAGAGGTTTTCTAGTGCAAGCAGAGTGGGTGAAATTGGGGCAGAGGCCGAGGGCTGAGGAGTATTTGAAGAATGGAATAATTACTTGCGGATTTCCTTTGGGGATGGTTCATGCTTTCCATTTGTTAGGTGAAGGAGTCAGCCGCCAAACTGTGGAGCTTCTACAAAGTTGTCCGGACATCGTCTCTTCCTCTGCAATCATTTTGCGACTTTTGGATGACATTGAAGCTTCCGAGGTTTTCTTTATATTTTTTATATCTTTCAGAATTCATATATACACCAAAAAATTAAACAAAATAATTTATTTGAATTATTTTGCATTAAAAGATGTTATATATATGTAATTTATTTGTCTTCAAAAATAAATTTTTCATCCTTTTGTAGGGTGGTGAAGAAGGGTACGATGCATCGTATATAGAGTATTACATGAAGGAACATCGAAGCATTTCTATTGAAAGCACACGAGAGCATGTTGAGAAACTGATTTCAGATGCATGGAAGTCGCTCAATGGAGCTTGCCTTTTGCCTAATCCATTTCCTGCAAAATATATTCACGCTTCCCTTAATACTGTTCGAATCTTTCATCTTATTTCTGAGTCCAAAAGCGATAAATCTTCCCAAAATTTAAAGAAGCTTATGGCATCAGTGTTGTTTCAAAATGTGGACGCAGAATAATATGTATGATATATATTATTTAATTTCAATTGGTTTGAACTTTATTTTCTCCAAAGAAATGCGATAATATCTGACTTTTTTATTCCGTCGATTTAATTTTGTTCCCAGTGTTATAGAGTTCAAGATATAATCTAATGTTGGATCAGCAAACATCAAATTTTATAATAGGATTAGGTTTTAATGCCAGGTTAATTGGTTTATAATTGTAAAGTCAAAAGGTTTATAATTGTATTTAAAAAAAATGGAGAGGGATTTGAAAAATATAAAATAAAATAAAATATAAAGGGTTGGTGTATATATATACTTTATATACCTTGCCAAATAAGGTACATAAAGAGGAACTGATACTCTATTAGTCTGTCCAGTGTGTTCAGAAGATATTGAATCAACGGTACACATGGGCTGCAATCGAGCTCAAGAAGTTTGGAAGCTTACCTTTCATTAGGTTTTTCTTGAATAGGATTTTAATAGTAGCTTTTTCCGGATAGATGGTTGTAGATTTTTTTTTTTTTTTTTTTTTTTTTTTTTTTTTTTTTTTTTTTTTTTTTTGATAAAAAGATGATATTTTATTGATGCGTATGTGAGAAACATACCAGACTAGAAAAACGCCTTCCAATTAAGAGCAATATCAGCAACACCATAATTGGAGAAGACGCTAGAAACGGAAGTCCAAATAGCAGCCAAAGACAAAATATCCTCCCATATAATTTGAAATCCACGAGCTTTATCTCGGAAAATACGATTATTTCTTTCCATCCAAAGGCTCCAAATGATAGCGACAAAAAGGTTAGTGCGCAAGATATCCCTTTCCTTAGCAGATCTCGAGCTGGTTGCAATATCTTGCTGGTCTATCTGGAATAAAAGGAATAGTGTTGTTCATGGAAAGTCATCCTCCTTTAAATATTCGAAGTCAATGGATTTTGAATTACTTTGTTGCAGTATTTGTTGGCTAATATGAAGATTTCTTTTGGATTGGGGTCGGGTTATCGATCAAGTTCGATTCCTCCTCCTGCATATTGGTCTCTACCTTCCATGAATTTCTGGAAATTGAATATTGATGCTGCCTGGAATTCGCTCCATCCTTCGACTGGAATTGGTGCAATTTGTAGGGATTCAGATGGTTTGATAAGGGGGCTTCTACTTCCTTTCTTGATATGAATTTTTTGTCGTTGATTGCTGAGCTTCAAGCGATTTATGATGGAGTTAGGCTGGCTATTTCGTTGGGATGTGAGAATTTGTTGTTGGAATCAGATTGTGCTCAAGCGATTAATCTTGTTCTCAAAAAATCAGAATCATGGAGTGAAACAGGTGTTTTGGTTGAAGCCATTTAGAAGCTTTTTTCCTCTTTTCGTGAAATATCTTTTTCGTTTGTTCCTAGGAATTGTAATAAGGTTACCGACGGTATTGCTAAGTGGGTTGAATTGATGAAAATGGGTGAGATTTGGGCCCAACCCATTTTGGATTGGATTTGTAAGTTGGTCGATTCTGACGGTTGTTTTCTTGTTCTTGTGACATCATAAATTTCCTTTCTTCTATATATATATATATATATATATATATATATATATATATATATATACACACACACCTTGCCAAATGCCCACAGGTTTTTTTCTCATAGAACTATTTTCGGTATTTATAGTAGTATGAGAATTTTATAGTAGTGGTCGGTATTTTCGGTATTTTCTAGTAGCATGCTATTAGAAAATGGAATCTTGTGAATCAACATAAAACTCAATTGGTTAATACATTATATCTTTGAGAGCAAAAGTCAAATGTTCGAAACTCCACCCTCAGATAATATCGCTGAACTTCACAAAAAGAAAGAAAGAAAACAAAATCCTAATTGTGTATTTTGAATAAGAACAATGCTTACCTCCTCAGGTAAACCACAACTAAAAATTTGATAGTTTTTTTTTTTTGAAGGAAAAAAACAGTTTTCTCTCTCTCTTCACTCTGATCATCACTTGGGAGTCCCTATTGATTAATCATCATCACTTGGGAGTCCCTATTGATTAATCATCAGTAGTTTCTATTTCCATTTTCACATTGTTGATTCCAGTCCCAAACAGTAACCACAATAAGCAATATCAATTCAACAACAGATAGACTTCGCAAATGAATTCAATGAGGAATGTAACAATGGCAAATCAATTGAGGAAGAATAACAAAGAATAACAATGCCAGAGCACACAAATTTTATAGTGGTTCGACCCCAAAAAGATGATCTACATCCACTTAGCCATTCTTATTACTTTGATCAGTAAAGGATTTACAATTACACAGATAATACTGAGATAAAACTCATAGAACCTGGAAACCCAACAAACACAGCTTCAACAGAGCTTGTTTCGAAAATAGCAGGAGCTAAAACACAAGGAACCAGAGGAGAATATCAAGACTTCTCGAGACTACCAGCTCAATCAATAGAGTCACACTGAATCCTCCTTCTTCCCTTCTTCTTCTCGTCACACTCTTGAAGAACACTCAGAGAATGGACACTCACGGAAGAAAAATACGCTCTCACATCTGACGAGAATTGCTCACCTGATTATATCCTTCATTTCCGTAAATTCGGTTATACAGTGACGTCACCCATGTACCACTAATATACACATTCACATTTAGAGGAAATAATGAAGCTGGACTGCATATCCCAATCACAACCGATTCACCATACACATCAGCTTCATTTTGAAACAGGTCAGCATATCTTTGCCAGCTCAGCTAGCTCCTTGACTTTTGCTACCAAAATCAACACACATTAAATTAAAAAACAAAGTCAATATATCAAACGGTTTCAAAACCATGAGATCAAATTTCATAATCTATTATCAACGGGAGCATAGCAAAAAAATAATTGGCATGTCTCTCGATCAAGAGGTCAAATGTTCAAATTTCTCTAGACCCCAAATGTCGTTGTGTTTTTTTTCTAAAAAAAATCATAATCTCCGTTTTTTTTCTCTTTGTCAAGTAAAAACAGTCTTACCAAGATGAATATAGCTCTAATAAAAAATTATTTAAGGAATTGAAACAATATAATATGATAGGTGATTTTATACTTCAAATATAGCAATTATTCAATACAATTGCTACAACATGGCTGATGCATGGCCATGCCATGCTTCAAATAATAGTTTGATAAAAGCTCAAAATATGGTTTTTTAAATTCTTCCTCATACATACAATGGTATATACAACTTCCTCAAACAACTTACAATAGAAATTAAAATTTATATTTTACCATAGTTAGGAGGGAGACCATTACATTGCAAGGTCAAATAATTTTTTCAACCCATATAAATTGTCACAGATGATCACGAATATTCTAATAGCCGGCCACTCTTTAGTTTTTTGTTATTGAAAATGGGACAACTTTCTCCTTTGTTGCTTTAGAAAAATGGTAGGGACGTGTTAGCACTTAACTAATAGTTTCTCGACAGCTCCTTCTCTTCGTAAACTCGTTAATATCCCAAAGAATAAGAATATATATATATATATATATATATATATATATATATATATATATATATATATATATATATATATATATATATATATATATATATACTTAAAAAAATTAAAAAAAAAATCAAGTGTTCCTCCTCAAAGTGGTTTATATTTCTCAATCTCACTTTTTAATAAGTCATTTTTAGTGGTTGTCAAACACTATAATTTTTTTTTGTTGAGGATCTCACATTAAAAAGATAAGTGGAGACCTCATAATTTATGAGAAACATGGGCTACTCATCTCCTAGCCAATTAGTTTTGAGTTGAAACCCCATGTTATCTAATATGATATCAGAGCCAAAGAGGCACCATCTTGAGGGGACATGTTGAGAATCCCATATTGAAAAGATAAGTAGAGACCTTATAATTTATAAGATACATGAGTTACTTCAATTAGGTTAATTTTGAGAAGGAACCCCATATGTTATCTATTTTTTTTAAATTAAACCAAACATATTCATAATAAGGATCAGGAGACTCATATCGGAGGCAAAAATCTGAAGATCAGAGTAGCTAAAAGCTCCAAATAATTCACTAACGCGAAGAAAACTTTGGCTGTCGCCGACGGCCAATCCCTCGTCGTATTCCATCGGTGACTCCACTTTCTCGATCGATCCAACCGTTCGAACGACTTCTAATTGGAACTATTATAGGTAATTTCGGACCACTACGATGTACAAGGAATTGACGAGGACAACCCGACGCGAGTCCGATAATAGGGCCAGTAAGCGGACTCCGGAGGCAAAATAGGCCAGAGGGTCGGGCCAAGGCCGGAGGGACCGGGCCTTGGCCCGACCCCTGCTCGGCCTCGATCGAGGCCAACCCTCCGAGCTCTTCCGCCTCCGTTTGGTCCCTGGTGCCCTCGGTGGCCCCGGTTCCACTTGGTTCAGCCCAAATCGCCTCTGAATGCCGGAAAACCCTAGAGCAGAAGCAGGTATTTTTTTAGAGAATGGAAACTTTTATTGAAATCGTATGTAAGGAACATACAAAAAGAGCTACAAAAATTATTCTCAGTTTAAAGCAATAATAGAAGTAGAATAATCAGAGAAAGCTTTTGATTTTGTAGTCCAAAGAGCGGTGAGAGAAATGACGTCCTCCCAAAGTTAAGTCCGACTGCGAGCCTTTTCCAGAAAAATGGGATGGTTGCGCTCATTCCACACAGTCCAAAGGGAAGCAACAGAGATGTTCTTGCGAAGAATTTGCCTTTGAGAATTGGCTTTAAAAGCGAACAGATCTTCACAAAAGGATTGAATCGTTTCCTGGGGAACTGATAATAATAAACCCAAAGCTTGGTTAATCTTGTTCCGGAGAAAAGACACACAGTTGCAATGAATGAAGAGATGATCAATATTTTCGGAGCAGAGAAGCAGGTATTTAATCCTTTCCTGGTCACTGAAGAAGGTATTAGATAACATGGGGGTCCATCTCAAAACCAATTGGCTATGAGTGGAGTAACTCATGTATCTTATATATTGTGAGTTCTCCACTTATCTTTTCAATGTGGGATCCTCAACATGCCCCCTCAAGATGGTGCCTCTTTGGGTTCACCATTCTTGGATCGGATCCCAATTTCTATTTCTTAGATCGAATACCCGTTTGGGTTTCATGGGCTCTGATACCATATCAAATAACATGGGCTTCCATCTCAAAACCAATTGGCAATGAGAGTGGAGTAACTCATGTATCTTACATATTGTGAGTTCTCTACTTATCTTTTCAATGTGGATCCTCAACACAAGGGATCCCGAAACTGATTCCCTAAACTCTTTCCTCTTACTCTTGCTCTCTTCCTCTCCTCCTTCAGCTTTCTGACTTAAGCATCGGAGGTGGTGTGACAAGCACCACATCGGTGTGTAGGTTTACTGTCTTGCAGGCACGTCTTCCCCCTCTCAAACAAATTTATCGTTTGTGGCACGTGAAGGTCAGGTGAGTTCTGTCTGTCCAAATTTGACCATCAACAGGAACAAAAATTTTCTGTAAGTTCATCATAATCACATTTCAATTATTTTTCAATCATTACAAATAATAAGCAAATCCAATCAAATTAGTTTCTTTTTTAAAAAAATCGTTTTTATTATTGGCAGTGGAGATTGTGGATAAAGACTTTTTTTTTTTTTTTTTGAGAAACGATTGTGGATAAAGACTTGACACCACTTTGGTGGTGGATTCAATCACGGGCACAAAATTAAATTATGATCATGAAGAAACTAGTGGGAATCCTTCCATTTTCAAGGCCGATGATGACTTTGTGTTTTTAATGGACCAACAACCTTATAATCAAACCCCTTCCAACTTTTACGACAATGTTATTACAAGTACTACATGCCAAGGGTTGCCAATGGCCTTCCCTTCCAATGGCTACACTCCAAATTTGTTGCACAATTCATTGGATCAACCAAAACAAATTCTTGTCAATAGCCGGACCATTAGTTGTTGTTCCTCAGCAAATTCAGATGAGATGTTGTCCCACTTGCTACAACCTCCAGCTTTGAATTTCTCCAACAGTATTACAAAGGTAAAGATTAAAAGTAGTCGCAATTTCACTCTCATCATCATCGCTTCAACCTTATATCATTGAGATGAGATTTTAGTTCAATTTGTTGCAAAATTTCATATCTTGACTTGGACAGTTGAGGCATGCCATCCCATTACCCACTTTTAAAGTTGCATTACATTTACATTCCATCTAACTTTTTGACTGGAGAGTGGGAGCTTTTGTGCTTAACTTTGCCTTAATTCAAAATGTGATTATACTTTTAACTTTATCATGCGAGGTGTTTTTAACGGATCCACAGGTTCGAAAAGAGAAGCTTGGCGACAAGATCAAAGCGCGCTCCAACAACTCGTTTCGCCTTTTGGAAATGTGAAAATTTGAATCTTTGGTTATATTTTATATGACAATATTAGGGAGAAAAATAGTGCTGAAATTTTTGTTAGGTACAAATTAAAAGTTTTAATAAAAGAAGGTTTAAATTCTAAGTTTAGTCCTTGAGTTTTTAAGAGGGTACTGAATAGGTTATTGGAAGAAAGTGTCTAATTTTATTTTTAGAAAAGATGAGACTTTATTGAGAACCGTTATGTGAGAAAGAAAATGTCTAATTGATCTTTAAAATTTTAATTTTGGATCTAATAAAAGTTTAAAAATGTCGAATAGGGCTGATCTATTAAATATGTTATTTGAAATTATATTCATGGATGCATTAGGAAGAACAGAAATCGGAAAATCCACTGAGATTTCCGCCATTAACACGCTCAACAGCTCAAACTCTCCCACTGGATTGTTTGACGGGGAATGTAAAACTTTTCAAAGCCCATATCTGTCTTCTAAAACGTTTTTGTTACGCAACTCTTTTGTTTATTTATATATATATTTTTATATATAATGTTGGTTCATTGATTATCTTGTATTGCTTGTGTTTTAAAAGTTTTTGCTATCTCAAAAAGAGAAACTATTAGGTGTTTTCGGTGCAATGCTTCGAGTAGTTTTACATCGTTGGATGAATGGTAAGAGTACTTCGATTTTGTATCCAACAGTTAATAGAGGCAGACAAATTTGAAGATATACATCCAACGGTGTGAAACTACCTAGAGCATTACACCGGAAACACCTAATAATTTGTCTTAAAAAAGGTTTGCAGCTCAGTTACTGCCAAACTTTGTGGCCTAAAAAGCAAATTTTCAAAAAACAGAGTATATATATATAAAAAAAAGGTGGTGAAGAAGAAGTAAAAAATAATAAAATAATAATATATTTTTATTAATTTAATATTATTTTATTTTAAAAAATTAAAATCAATCTTTTAATAAAAAATAGGGTCACGTCAGCAATCCTTAGTAATTAACGGAAAATTAGATGGAGTGACCAAAATGAAACGAAATCTAAACCTTAAATACCAAAATGTTAAGTTTTCAAACTTAGATACCAAGATAAATCATAATTCAAACTTGAGTGACCATAGGTGTATTTTTCTCAATATTTAAAAAGAAGATTATTGATATTCTATCCAAGTAATTATATATATATATATATATATATGTATGTATGTATATTGGTAAAATACCTTTTTGATCCCTCATGTTTCAAGTTTCGTTTTTTATAAGTCCTTAGGTTTCAAAATTTTACAATCAAGTTCCTACTGTTTTGAAAATGCTTCTATTAAGTCCCTCCACTGTTAATTTTTTTAACGGTGCTAACGTGGCAATTAACGATGCTGATGTGGCAGTTTAAAATAATAAAATAATAATTTTTAAATTAAAATTAAATAATAAATAATTAAAAAAAAAAAAATCTCACCCTCTCTTCTCTCTACCCCATCCACGAAACCCCCCCTCTGTCTCTCTTCCTTTCCTTTCCCTTCTTTCTCTTCCTCCTTCCTCCTCTCTCTCTTCTTCCTTCCTTGCGCCAGTTACTGTCGCCACTACCGCGCCGCCACCACGCAGCCCAATGCATCATCACTACAAGAAATTTACCCTTTCCCGACGCGCTTCGGCGTCGGGAGAACTTCTCCCGACGCCGTTTGGTGCGTCCGAAAGATAGTCGGAAGAACCCTGTCGGCAGAATTTCTGACGACGCCGTTTATAACGGCGTCGGCAGAAACAGTTTTTCTCGACGCCGTAAAACCGCGTTGAGAGAACTATGCGTGGGGGCAAATTGGCCAATTTCTGCCGACGCCATGTAGACGGCGTCGGCAGAACCCCTTTCTGCCGACGCCGACACGTGGCGTCGGCAGAAATCTGCTAGATGAAATTCTGCCGACGCCACATGTATGGCGTCGGCAGAACCTTTTTTTTTTTTTTTTTTTTACTAATTGTATTAGATAATCTTTTTTGTTCCATCACTGAATAGTAAAATGTTTGTTATCTAAAATAAGTGCCGACCAAGATTCATCCGATGACTTCAATAATATATTAAATCACATGCTAAAGACCAATTCACATGAATTTCCAAATATGGAGAAGTATTGACAAATAATGATTTAAACATCACATGAAGAAGACTGATAGGAAAAAGATGGAACCTAAAGAGAAATTGTCAATTCAATAATAGCCAAAAGAAGTAGACAAATTGTGTGGGTTTGGTTTCACAAAAAATGTATATATAATTCGACCAGTGTCATTATCTGAAACTGCTTTATACATCAATATCCAGAAAGGTAGACAAATATCCATTCATATTACACCATTGAGAACAAAAAAACAACATACACCATTGATAAAATCAATTTCAGAAAATCAACTAAAAGTCATGTGATTCGAAACAAAAAAACAACCTAAACACAACTAAAGATAAAAAAAAAAAAAAACTTCCTTGGCCCCACCAACATACACTATTGAGAAAATCAACTTGAACTCACGTGCTTCTGGACAATGTGAAGTGCCTTGTGATCCTCCCCGAACACCTAGTGATGGAAATTCAGGATTCAAGTAAACAAAGTGGTTTTGAAAACAAAAAGAGGAATAGAACAACTTCTGTACAAGAGAAACACACACAACATACCTTAACTACAACACAAAACCACCCAACAACCTTCCTAGTTTTTCCTTTAGAAAGAATCATGCTCATCTAGCAGCATTAGACCAAATATGAAAAAAAAAAATTCTTATCATCCAAACTCATATCAGTGAAAACTTTCGATAGGTTCCATGCAAAACATGTAAATAAGTATTAACAACTATCCAAAAATTTCGGCAGCATAACGACATACATATGGCTAACCCAAAATATCCTAGCCCTAAATCACGTAACTTTCTTTTAGATTCATAAAATGACGAGGGTATTTTCGTGCCGGTAGGCAATGCTTCTTTCAAGAACTCCAACAACATATCGAATGACTTGTTACTCCATCCGTTCATGACCTTCATATGCATCAACTTTACCAGAAAATACAATGAAGAAAACCGGGTACAACCAGGATATACCTGATCACGGGCTTCATTCATTAATTCGTCAAATAAGCTTGAAGTTGAAGTCTCAGTCGCATGGACATTAGTGGGCATCTCACTCTGAATGTTTCCGTCGTCTACATTCGCATCACCAATTGGAGTCTGTAGATCATATAGAAGATTCAACATTTCGTTTTCCTCGTTCCCAGCACCAGGCACATCAGTACCTAAATCTTGATCACTTGGTATCGAATTATTTGTTCGAACCGTAAATCCTTCCGTGAAGTCCACTGGTTCCCCATGATGAATCCATCGACTATAAGTGGGAGATATCCCGTATGTGAATAGATGTCGCTCCACCCCCTCTAATGATTGCCACATTGCATTCATACAGTGCTTGCATGGACAACGGGTTTTTCCTAGACTAGTAACGTGAAACTTTGCTATTTCTAGGAAGTGCGCTACCCCTTCTCTATACTCAGTTGAGAACTTGTCTCTTAGTTTAATCCACTCCCTACTCATCGTTGTTAGATATTTAAACCTGTTGGATATGGTAAGAAGGTTAGTTTCAAGGTTGTGCATTTTTACAAACTATGCTTCTGAAGTTGTTCTGACATGAGGCCTAGGCATGGGCTTCGTTGTTGGCTCGAAGATATAGATTTATAGATCTATAGAGTTTTCCTCGAGATACGGGTTGATCCGTACAGTTATTTGTTTTCAATACGTGTTGTTTTTTAGTATGAAAATTAGGGATAGTAATCATCCCTAATTTTCTATACCTTTCAAATACTTGGGATTGACCCAATTTCCCCAAGTTACAAGCAAAATACATGCAATGTGCTACCATAACTGCAGGATAGCAACAAACGAACGAACAAGAAAAACTTTAAGAGAAATAGGAGAAATAAATCACCATTAATTCAAGGAAAACCTTAGTAGTCATGTACGGTGTGAATTTAAATAGAGAAGATACCATTTAAAAGTTTGTAAAATATTAGGGGCAAGAAAAATACTTGGGATTGACAAACTCCTTTATAAGAGAGTGTTCTCTTAAGACTAGAAGAAGCAGAATTAATCCAAACATGAGAAGAAAAAATTTTTCTTCTACCCCATAATTATCATTAAGTATAGATTCTAAAAACTTTCACAATTTTCTCTCATACATCCAATGATATAAAAACTATCAAGTCACGTTACAGAATAAGCTCAATGTGATGGATTTGGCACAATAAGGGAAAAAGTAGTGTTCTTTTGAGCTAGAGAACAGGGCAAAATTTGCAAAATGGGCTCTATAATTCCTTTAAAGGAAGGAAGAAAAGAAACAAGGGTAAAAAAACGAGGACAAAATCTTCAAAATATATGCTGCTTGGATACCTAAAAGATTTTGCAAAAGGAATAAAATACAATAAAATGACCCAAGATGTTTTGTAGAGAACTTCTATGTTGGCACTTCTACATATGGTAATGACAATTAAACTAACGATCAAAACTCCACTTTTCCACATTTTTCCCTAATAAAGAATTGATCGTCAAAGGCACTTGATTTCAGCTAAAAGAATTGTTATCCAATACAACCAAAGGTCAACATAATATTTAAAAAACGATCAGATTCCCAGATCAAAATCAAGTTCAAATCATTGCACATTTTAAACTAGTTTAACAAAGATCAATTAGCGAACACCGCAAACAGAACTACTTCTAAACGAGAAGAAAGTTAATGCCAAAACAAAACAGTTCAATAATGAATAAGAATAAAAGAAAAAGAAAAATGTAGCAAGGATCTGAGAGTGTTACCTAACACCAAGATTCTGGAACTCAAAAAGAACACCCAATCTCAACGAAGCTTCACCACGAAGCTCAAAATTTTCAAATATCTAATAGAGAAGAAGATCTCATTAAATATCTTTCAAAAAAATTACAATCAAATAAAAGATAAACTGTTCATAGTCGAGAGCCACGATAACAAGATTAATTAATGACACAACATAGGATTAGAAATTCACATGGGGTGAAAGTGCAAGTGCAAGTGCAAAGCCAATCAAATGCTTGTCTACTGATCACCTCCTACACAAATAGCTAGAATGTACAAAAAGGGTGTTTGTGATAAAGAAATAGAAGAATCTGTTAAGGACAATACAGTAGAGTCCAAGGTTTGCATTAAAAAAAATGGCCTTTTGTCTTTTAACCCTCCTTAGAAACTGAACGCTTCTTTCCCAAACATTGTGGCTCCTCTCTACCAACTCCGACCCACGACTTTTAGAATTGTTTACTTAATTTTTTTTTCTCATTATATTAGTATGTATATGATATTGTCTATTTTGAACTTAAACTCACGTTCGCGTGTCATATTGTCTTCTTTGCAATCTTTCCTATACCTCTTTAAAGAAGGCATGACTTTACTTTGGTGGGATTCTTAAATGTGGTCCCTATAGGCAAATGTTGCAATGCTTTACTCTTGTACTAACTTTTGGTTGGGTGTACTTTGAATAGTTTCTATTTTATGGTGTTGATGTACATTGTTAGAGAAAGGGGTTTAACTTATTGTTTTTGTTTTTGTTTGTTTTATGTTTGGAGTATAATGGGGTTTGTGGAGATGTTTCTTCAGCAGTCGAGTTTTACTAGAAGCAGTGGGGGGTGGGGGCTTGGCCTTTGGTGTTGACAGATGAATAACTTGGAAAGGCAGAGGCCTTTGGAATATAATGGGGTTTATGGAGATGTCTCTTTTTTGACAAACCCTTTGAAATATACTCATAAATCTCTTACACACAACAGGCAATTCTGAGGCTCTTTCTCCAAATTCCTCTCCTCAATAAGTTGAGTACTTTTTTTGGCCATTAATGGCAAAAGGCGAAGTCTCGAGTTACATAAAATTCCCTCTATATACAGCAAGCAATGGCCTCTGCCATTTTGATTGGAAATGTATATTAAAAAATCTTTGCTTTCTCACATTTGTTGCTAAGCTTTTGTTTTCATAAAGATTCCCACAGATGGCCTTTAAATGACCCCCCAACTCACTTTTCTTTTGATTTTTATTGTAAAAACAATATCAGTGCCACTTCTTCTTTTTTTTAGTTTTAATTAACGTGATATATAAACTGATAAACCCATGTCCTAAAAATTGGATCAGTTGAATTTTGGAACTGTTTGATGGAATTAGCTAGAGAGACCTGTGTTCGATGATATTGATGTTGTTGTGATTGTTGGTCCTTTGTCTTTTAATGCTGCCTGAAGACGACTGGTCTTCGCTACAAACTTTTTCCATCACGGCCTTTAGGGCTTCCTGAATGGAACTGATGCTGTATTGGTGGTGGTGTTGTGGCTCTTGTTGCTCGCCGGAGGAGTCGTCGTCACCGGTGATGAACAAGACGTTCTTCACGCGGCCGCCGAGGGTTGTGATCTCGGCTTTTAGGGTTCTCAGGCGGAGGGATTTGAGGGTTTTGATGATCTGCGGCAAGAGATCAGACCTGTCCTCGCAACAAAGGGAGGCTTTTATCACAAACTTTCCATCCTCGTCCGAGGCGTCGACGTCCACCGATAGCTCATCGAGCTCGGTTGGCACCGGACTTACGTCGGCTATCAATGTAGTCTGTCGTTTAAGCTCTTTCACATGTTGGATTACTTCTGCCAGCAATGATGCCTTGTCCGTTTTTGTGGTGCTTGGGAGCAAGCTTCGTAGCTTAGCAAGATGCTTATTGATTCTCTCTCTTCTTCTTCTCTCAGCTTCACTATGGCTTTTCGAGGCTGCAAGTGCTTTTGCGTCCATTATTTCCTGAGCGGTCATCTTGGTCAGCTCGGCCTGCAGACCAAATGGGGCAGAACCGGGCTGACCCATCTGCCCAATTCCAAGGTTATTGTTGGCAATATCGTAAGGGAACTGCAGAGAAGCATTTCTCCTATTGAAAAAGCTGGCGTAGGAAGCTGGCGGCGGCGGTGGGATAAACGGGTCGTGGTGGTCCCGGGTCGGGTTGAATCCGTGGACTTGAGGGAGGTTCGTCGTCGTCGCCGCCGTCCACGGCGGCGGAAACATCATCGGAGAAACTTCAGGAAAAATCAACCCTCCTCCTCCTACTCCGAAAACGTCGGCGTTTTGCTGCATCGTTTGGAATTGTTGCATTAGAAGCTGCTCTTGAAACCCTTGAAAGCAGTCTCCTTCCTCCTTCATAATATCCCAAATTTAGCTCACTGGGTTGGCAGGAAGTGGGATGGTTTTAGGGTCGTTTTGTGATCAGTTTGTTGTCTTTGTTGGTGTGGAGTTATGGGAAAGAAGAGACGAGAAAAGAATCGAGTTGTTTGCTGAGCCCAAAGGATTTGTGAAGAAATTATATATGATGATGGGTTGTTGTTTTGACTTGGTTGAGATCAGAAGGAGCTTTCGTTTTCCATGGAGGGATTTGGGTTAAGCTTCAGTGCCACTTCTTCAAATGGATTACAGAAGTAAATCCAAGTAAACTACACGTTAATGTCATATTAATATAAATCGTCCATTACGAGTCGAAGAAACCAACGGTGCAAGGAGAATAGGCAAGAACTAAAACAATGGAGAGAGATTACCGTATAGGAGAAAATCTTGGCGGCAATGGCGGCAAAAGCAGCGTTGAAGCCGGCTGAAATTGCCCACACGTAACCCTTCTTCCCCTTGGAGACCGAAACCGCCAAAACCACCGGTGGTTTGAGGAAACGGCGGCGCACGAGACACGACGGCAACGAGACGGCGGCGGGCGAGATGGCGGCGGGCGAGACGGCGATGCAAGAGGAATAATTTAGGGATGGGAGACGAGAAGGGCGGCAGGGAGGCACGAAGGGGCTGGGTTTCTTCTCAGCTTGTCGAATGAGGAATAATTTAGGGCTTTATTCCGACTTCTCTCGACGCCGTTATAACGGCGTCGAGAGAGGTTGCTTTTCTCTAGACGCCGTCATAACGGCGTCGAGAGAGGTGGCTTTCTCTAGACGCCGTTATAACGGCGTCGAGAGAGGTTGCTTTTCTCTCGACATCGTTACAACGGCGTCGAGAGAGATGTCCTTTCTCCCGATGTCGTGGAGACGGCGTCGAGAGAAGGTTATTCCATTGTATCTCTCTCGACGCCGTCAAGACGGCGTCGAGAGAAAGTGCCTCTCGCGACGCCGTTTACCGGCGTCGAGAGAAACGACGTCGGCAGAACTAAAATTTCTTGTAGTGCATCTTCTCCAACCTCATCTCCTTCCCTCTTTTGGCTAAACCATCTCTTTCCCCTCACCATTTTCAAACTTCTCTTCTTCTTCTCACACGCACTGCCGGCCAACCTCTGCCCCATCTCTGACCGCGAATCCAGCTCAGCGGTCTCTACAAAGGTACAAACGAGCCCCTCCCCATCTCTTCTTCTTCCTCAACCCCCCCCCCCCCCCCCCCCAATCTTCTTCATCACCAAACCTCCATCTTCCTCAACAAACCCACCCTTTTTCTTCAAACTAAAAACCCCAACCACCTCTTCTTCTTCAATCTAAAAAGAAACTCACTCGTCCTCATCTTCTTCCCCAAACCCACCCTAATCTTTTCTTCCATCTGAACATAAAAACCTACCATCCCCTGTTTCTTCTTCGAAAAATCTCATCTCTCCACAACATTTCAGACCTGAAAATTATATATATATATATATATATATATAGAGTCTCAAACCCACAAGCTCACCGGCGACAAAAAAGAAATTAGAAGGAGGGCAACAGACAAAAAAAAAAATAGAAGAAGAAAAAGGAAAGATGTGGGGGAAGAAGAATAAAAAGGAAAATTTAATTATTTTTTAATTGTTTATTATCTTATTTTAATTTAAAAATTATTATTTTATTATTTTTAAGTGTCATGTCAGCACCGTTAATTGCCACGTCAGCAACGTTAAAAAAATTAACAGTGGAGGGACTTAATAGAAGCATTTTCGAAACAGTAGGAACTTGATTGTTCGATTTTGAAACCTAGGGACCTATTGGAAACGAACCTAAAACATGAGGGTCCAAAAAGGTATTTTACCATATATATATATTATCGGTTGTATTATAACCAAAGTTTGAAATGTCGATATCGATGGAAATGTCGAGAGACATTTCAGAAAAATTTACGGAAATCGTGAAAATTGATGGAAATTGTTTGAATTAGTCAATGAAACTTTAATTATGGCGCTTAATTAGACTATATAATAGACTTTTTTTTTTTAATCATCATATCTAAGAAGTAAGATAATATTTAGGTGTAATTGTCGATTCAAATGTCGATATGTGTAAGAATTTTGAAAAAAAATGAAAATTGATGAAAATTGTTTGAATTATTATTAAAAATTATGAAAATTGTTTGAAAATTATGAAAAAATGAAAAAAAATGAAAATTGTTTGAAAATTGTTTGAATTTTGAAAAATTATTTATAATATTTATATTAACATGTTGAACCAAACACCTTTCCTCTAAAAAAAAATTGTTATCAAACCAGGCCTAAAATATTTTCAATATGTGTTCAATCATTTTTTTTTTTGGAATAAATAGAAGAACTCAGGCTCTCACTTCATGCACAACTTCAATCTTCTTAGTCCCTTTCTTCTTCAAGACATTGGCTTTCTCTTTTGCTGCCTTTCCTAACCCGATGATTGCAAAACACATTCCACTAAGGAATGATCATTTTAGACACTTGAATATCAACAATCCTAATGCAAAGCAGTTATCTTTGACGCCGCCAATCATTCCCCATAGTCACGTTCTGCGCTCTCTTCCTCTTAAACACCAAAACCAAAATCACTTGCATGATGGTTTTAGTGGTGAAACTTCTCTATCTGATCAAGTGAGAAATTTGAAGCATATGCTGAGAGAAGAAGGAGGTTCGTGGGAAAGTTTGGATATGATCGATGCACTTCAACGCTTGGGAATTGACTATCACTTCCAAGAGGAGATTGATGCCCTTCTACAGAGGCACCATGCAATTATCTCTGCTCCTCGTCGAGACGAGATTGATCTTCACAAGGTTGCCCTTCGGTTTCGACTTTTGAGGCAACATGGTTTCTATGTTCCTGCTGGTGAGATGAATTTTGTTTATATATATGCATATAAACAATATACTTCGATGTCGATTGGGCAACAAGAATTTTCTAAGCTCAATATTTTTTTTTTAATAATATTTACCTTTTTATTGGTCTATAGTAGGAATTATCAGATTATATCAGGTTCCATCTCAAAGTCAATTGACAATGAATGGAGTAACCCATCTATCTTATAAATTGTGTGGTCTTCATTTATCTTTCCAATGTGAGATTTTCAACATGCCCCCTCAAGATGGAAAGAGGGTAATGTTTATAAACTTAATTTTCAAAAACCAAAAACTAAAAACCAAATGGTTATCAAACGGGGCCTATTTTTTTTTGTTTTTTAAAATTTGACTTGATTTTTGAAAACATGAAAAAGATGTAGATAATAAACAAAAAGAAATGTCTAGGTGGAAGGAGTGTTTAAATTTTAAAAGAAGAGATTGGTTATCAAATTGGGACTTTAATATCCTATTAGACACAACATTCAATTTTATGTCTTATAGTTTCGTTAAGGACCTATTAAACACATTAAACACAAAATGGAAAGTTCATAGACATGTTTACATTTTTGAAGTGTAAAGACATATTAGACACAAAACAAAAAATTTAAATATTTATTAAATACTTAAGCCATTTTTTTTCTTTAAAATGAAGCAATCCATTCAAATTTTTTGGTCTTTGTGTCAGGGTGAAGGTGAAGATGGACATGATGGGTCATATGCAGAGTGCTACATGAAGGAACACCAAGGCATTTCTATTGAAACCACACAAGAGCATATCCAAAATTTGATTTTGGATGCTTGGAAGACACTCCATAGAACCTGCCTCTTGCCCAATAATCCATTTCCTGCAAAATTTATTCAGGCTTCCCTCAATATTACCAGAATATTTCATCTTACTTTTGGGTCCAAAAACAAATCATTCTTCACTAAATGTAAAGAGACTTATAACATCGGTGTTGTTTCAATATGTGGACGTACGTAGAAGATATGACATAGAGAGAATCCATAAATCATCTAAACTCGATCAAATATATGTTTTGTGTAAACTATAAATTTCTATTGTGTACGGCTTCACTGTTGTCCAAGTAGGAAATATCTTGCTGTAGTACATGGTTTCATTTTTTTTTTTTTGGCTAAATTATAAAATACCCGTAAACTATGGGGTTTGTTTAAAAAATGTCCTTGAACTTTGAAAAGTTTAAAAAATACACATGAACTTTAAAAAATGTTTCAAAAATACCCTTGTCGTTAATTTTTTGATGGAAATTAAACCGTTAAAGTTTCAGTTTCAAAAATACCCTTGAACTTTCAAAAAAAAAAATAATTAAAAAATACCCTTATTGAAAAATGCTTCTTTTTTTTCCTCCTCTCATCGTAAATTCTTCTTCAATGAAAATTAAAGCAAAACTTTGCTTATAAAGGTTGTGCGTGATAGCGCAATTTATTGAGCTATATTTTATGATATTTTAGTGTTAGTCTCGAGTATTATTTGGCCACTTTTATGTCTATTTGGTTTGTTTTGTAGGAATCAAGCATTTCAATGGAAATCGACGTTTTTGAAGATTACCGGTGATTTAGGAGCTGAAGAATAAATTCGAGCGAATAAACGAGCAGAAGAAGCAAAGTTCAAGGCCTAGCGTTGAGACGCTATCCCTTGGAGCGTCTCAAAGCTAGGTATAAGTCAGGAGGCGCGAATTCGAGGCAGCGTCGAGACGCTACCTCCACAGCGTCTCGACGCTGCGAACTTTCCTGAAATAATTAGGGCACGAGCGTGACAGCGTCGCGACGCTGTGTCCTTAGCGTCTCGACGCTGTCGCGCAGAATGGACAGTATATATATTTTGCGATGCCATCTGATTGAGGGAGCTCTTTTGGAGAGAGAAACACGACTTTATAGAGGGAAAAACGGCCAGAATTCAGCAGAGACGAAGGGAGCTTGGATCGGGAGGCTCGTGACGGGAACGCGCGGGAATCATGGCTAGCGAGTTTAATCTTTCTCCCTTATTTCTCGTACTGATTTTTAGCATGTATTGGATTGATTTTGATTGTATTTTTAGAGACATGAGTAGCTAAATTTCGTTTCTTAGGGGCTTGATGTAGCCATTAGTTTGTATGGATTGATTTACGGATTTTTTAGGACGTTTTGTAACGCTATTTATTTATGCAATTGTATGCTTAGTGCTTATAATCTCTTGATCACGGATTGTATGATTTTCTTTTCTGAACTAATTGCTCGGGAGAGGGTAGTTTAGATTAGACCATCAATTGCATAACTTAGGTAATTCCACAATTGGGAGATTTGGGATTGCTTGAGAAACCATTATGAGGGTTGTTCTTTAATGCTTATGCTTGTTGTTGAAATTAGATAGGGATATCAATTTCGTAATTTGCATAAAGAATTAATTGCACTCGGGAGAGGCTTTTAATTATCGATAATCCTTGGTTTATGAATTTGTTACGAGTTCGTTCTTAATTATTCTTTGAATTAATTCATGCATCTAATAGGTGAAATCAATTCCCTAAGGCCTTTCTCCATTGAGTTTCCATATTTTATTGCTTTGATTAGTTTTTCATTGATTTGCATATTTCTCGATTAGTTTCTCTAAATAAAATTGAGCGAATATACCTTTAATAATTAGGGGAACTAGAAAACCAATCCAGAGGACGACATTCAATTTTTAATCACTATATTATAACTTGGGCTCGTACACTTGCGGTTAGCAATTTGCGCATCAGTGTGCAACACAATACCAGATGAAAACCGACTTTGAAACCGAGTTTTCTCTTTTAAAAAGTGTAAAGAAGATATGTGGGAGAAAACAAGATATATATGTATATATATTATTTCCTTTTAGCTCTCTCTATTTGTGTATGTTAGTGACGAGAAGAAGGAGTGTTTATAAAACTGTGGATTTGGTCCAGTTTAGGAGATTAGTTAATCAAAAGTTTTACATATGAATTTGTTCTAATTAATATTTAAGAATTGTTAGAACTCGTATACTACATAGTTTCATTTATTTTTCATAAAATGAATGTAGAGAAAAAGCTAATGGGTAATGATTGGTGAGGAAATAATATTGAAGGCTACCAACAAAATGAAGTCAAGCACATGTAGAGTTTCAAGAACAAAACAAAAGTCATCTTGAAGTTTCAACATGAAAATCTAGTCAAGCTCTTGGGATGATGTATTGAGAGAGAAGAAAAGCTCCTAGACTATGAATACATAACAAATAAGTAAAGTTTCTCATTAATTTGCATGGAGGAAGAATTTACGGTGAAAGAAGAAATAAAAAAGAGCATTTTCCAATAAGGGTATTTATGAATTTTTTTTGAAAGTTCAAGGGTATTAATGAAACTGAAACTTTAACAGTTTCCATCCAAAAATTAACGACAAAGGTATTTTTGAAACATTTTTCAAAGTCCAGGGGTATTTTTGAAACTTTTTAAAGTTCATGGGCATTTTTAAAACAAACCCTATATTTCAAGGGTATTTTTTATAATTTAGCTTTTTTTTTTTTTGAGAAAATATTATATAAAGAGAATAAAATAATTGCATCATTTGTAGTGTATATGATATAGATGACATGTGTGCTCTTATTATTTTCTCTTAGAAACTGGAGAATATCTTGTAGTTCAATTATCTTGTTTTTGTTATTCAATGGATCAAATATTATTTTTAAATATAATGTTATAAATGTGAGGATATAAGTTTGAACTTTGAAGGTAAGAAAAAGGTTATTTAGGAATTTCAAAAAAAAAAAAAAAAAAAAAAAAAAAAAAAAAAGGTTATTTAGGTCAATCCGAGTATACCTCAATAGACAAGACACCAATTTAATTCCATCCTAAAAGTTGATGGTTTTTTGATCTCTCACCCCACAATTGTTGTTATACCCAATAAGTGGCGTTAAGACACCACACCTAATTTTGTGTATCCATTGGCTCGATACAGGGTCACTACAAAAGAAGTTGCTTGTGACAGTATAATTACAAGTTTTGGTGTGTCACATCTTTGGTCAAATTACAGATCTAGTTCCTAAATTATGAAATTTATTGTGTCTATTTGGTTCCTCAATATCAAAATTACAAATTTAGTCTTTTAACTTTTAATTTTTTTTAAAAAAAATTCATAGATCCTACTAAAAACAAAATTAGAATGTTAAAGTTCCATTAGACATAAAATTAAATTTATATCTAATAGATAAATTAATTGAAAGTTCAGATAAATCAATTAAGTGAACATTTAGATACCTATTAGACACTTTTAAAAGTTCAATGATCAAATAGATACATAATCCACCAGACTTCTCATTCTTATCACCACGTTTTTTTTTCACTTATTGAGCTGCTCCATCTCTCTCAGTCATCCAATGGTTTGTATCAACTTAATTTCTTCTCCTATAGGCCTGAAGAAATGTCATTTGTTGAACTCTGATTATTATTTCTGTTTCAATTTTATACTTCTCACGTGCTGTGCACATGGGAGTTAGTTAAGTCATGTACTGTAAGAGGAAAACAGAAATATATAGCTCTCTGTACATCAACTATCTCTCTCATTCTCGAATCTCTGTAAATTCCTCTCTTGTAAACTTTGGTGAATAATAGAAATCCTACTGGTGCTCTTGAAAGTGGACGTACACCTAAATTGGTGGAACCACTATAATATCACTGTGTTCAATCTTCTTCTCTTTACTCTGTATATGTTCGTTGTTCTCTGTTAATCTTGCTGTAGAGATAAAGATCAATTAACTTGGTGATTTAGATTCAACATTATTAGAAAAAAATGACAAATAAAGGAAATTAATTTCTTCTCCCAATTGTGTTGCTGCGGTGTGTTCACATGTTTGGCGCTACAATTAATTTGTCATTGAAATGTTAAATGGTGGGAAGAAACGGGTTTGAAGAGTGTAATGTTCAAGACTTTGCACATCATTAAGATAAAATATTATAACAGTTGGAAAATGTTACCAAACGAGTGACCATATATTAGTGATCAATAGTTTATGATTATGTACTTCAAAACTTCACAAATTGTCAATCTGAACATAGTTCTCCCGACCAAAAGACATTTAGAGGTTTTAATCCTTATCTCCCACACACATTGTTGAACTAATTAAAAAGAATTGAACATAACAATAACGCAAGTATACACATTTTGTAGTGAAACAGTAGTAATCTAAATTTAGAACTAATTTTATATATACCGTAATTTTCTTCTCTCCTAAAGTCCCATCAATTTGACGGAATATAACATTTTGATTTATTAACGAGCATGGATTATGGAAATTGTTAGGTCATTTACAGAGTTGGCTCCTTCAGTACTGGTGGATGGATCACCACTGTTGTATTTTCTCTTCAAAATAAAAGCAGGTTTCTTTGGAGAAGGAAGACCCACTTCATTCCCCAACATGAAGACGACAGTCGACATGGTCGGACGATCTGTCGGATCCTCCTGCACACACAATAGCCCAATTTGGAGGCATCTCATGATTTCATATCCACAACTTGATCCTTCCAAACTTGAGTCAACTAATTCCATTGCATTCTCCAGTTTCCAAAGCTCCCAAACCTAATGGTAAAAAACAAATATAGCAAAGGACAAAAATAGAATGGTTTTTTAATCAGCAAAGGCCAAAAATAGAATGGTTTTTGTTGATGCAGTAGAATTATTTGCTTACATGTCCGACCAAGTTTAAGTAGGACGAATCATAGTTGGTGTTCTTTTTGCCTGTGATCATCTCTAGCACTAAAACTCCGAAGCTATATACGTCGGATTTCACTGAGAATAGACCTTCCATTGCGTACTCTGGTGACATATAACCGCTGCAATAATTATATTTAATCAGAAATTAATGTACGAATGCTAGTTTCTTCCTGATTTATTTGACATATTTTTTCACCCAACTTCAAAACACATTTAAATTTTAAGTCTTTTTTTTTTAAAAAAATAATAATTTTCAAAAACTATTTATTTTTTTTTTTTGGAAAAAGATACTTCATTGATGGATATGTAAGAAACATACAAAGGGAGAGGCTAGAGGAATTTGAAAACGTTTATAGAAAGTAGATAACAAATAAAGAAATACAATATATGGGAGTTGTGTTATAAGCTCAATTAAGTTTCAAAAATAGAAAATAAAGAAATAAAATGATCATCAAGACATTAATTATACACACATAAGGTAGAACAAACTTACTATGTTCCCACGATGCGATTCGTGTTTGCTTGAATTTGATCTTGGCCAAATATTCTTGCCATACCAAAATCTGCAATTTTGGGATTCAAATCACCATCCAATAGTATATTGCTCGCTTTCAGATCTCGGTGGATGATTTTCAATCTTGAATCTTGGTGAAGATACAAAATCCCTCGGGCAACTCCACAAATGATTTCAAAACGTTTTCCCCAATCGAGCAAAGCCTTCTTGCTTTCATCTAAAATAAAATCAACAGAAAAACAGAAGGATATTATGCACCATAAACGAAAAAACAAGCCATTTTAGAGAGATGTTTAAGCAAAAATACGTACCAAAGATGAAAGTGTCCAAGCTTTTGTTTGGCAAATATTCATATACAAGCATTTTCTCTTCATTCTTAACGCAGTAGCCTAAAATTCTGACGAGGTTTCTATGTTGGAGCTTTGCAATTAAAGTAACTTCATTCTTGAACTCTCCAACTCCTTGGCCTGAATTCTTAGCCAGCCTTTTAACTGCAATTTCCTCTCCATTTGTAAGCTTCCCCTGAAATAATAGTGTCTAAATCATCTAAACACCCGTCCAAAACAGTTCCTACTATATTGTATAAAAATATGGGTCAAAAGATTCTAATTATTCTGTGTTCCATTATTTGCAAAATAACTATTTCCTTATAACAATCAATGAATTTAACTATTAAATAAAATTTGAGAATATACTTGCTTGTTATAACTTTGAAATTTAATTTCAAATAAAACTTTTAATAAATACTGAATAGTCTATCTACATTGACAATTTATATCCACATTTTCGTGTTTCATCATTTTATTTTATTTCATAAATTCAACCCAGTTACATATTCCAAGGGGCACTAGATTGTCATCATCAGCTCAAGCTTACTTTAAATTATACATCAAGGCCCAAAAGCTCTTTCAACTTTGAGTTTTTGCATTATCTCACAAGAAATGGATGGATGAAAAAAACACATAAAATGGTAGGAGAAAACCCTTTGGAAGGATCATAATTCAAGCCATATATAAAGGCTTGAGAGAAAAACTCCTACAAAAAATCATGAATGAAAAGAATGACCATTGAGAATCTTCTCTTGTCCTAACGGAATACAACCAGACTTAATATAGAGAAAAGGGTCGATGAACTTGGGCCAAGAAAATGGGCCTCAATAATTACGAAAACACAATACAAACAATAAACCTAATGGGCCATCTTAACATTGAGAACAGTGAAAAGAAATCTATCCCACTATAGAAACAGCCAGACATATTAAAAAGCTAATTATATTACTAAGTTGAAATATTACCTTATAAACTGCCCCAAAGCCACCTTCTCCAAGCCTGTTACTAAAAGAAAAATTGTCCGTTGCCTTTGCTATGGTATGCAAGTCAAATACAGGCAAATCTGAGCTCCTACTTTCATCAAATTCCTTTGAATTTTGAGAGTCCCCAAAGTCATAAGATAAACTCGGAGATCTCTCCTTCCCTGTCATTAATTCAAAAAAATACGTTTAATTTTAGCAACAACTCACGAGAGAACAAAAAAGGTTTGAAAAAGTTTTCTTACTTTTCTTTGCCATTTCCCATAAGTAAACTAGCGAGGCCACAAGCAGCAACAATGCAACAAAAGACACAACCACAATTGCGACCACCTTCTTTGTTGGACGACGATTTGAATTTTTTGCATATTGAGCTTAACAAAATCACAAAAAATTGAAAATGATTTTTTGAAAAAAAATTAGTGAGAAAAAATTAATATTTCGAGGGAAAATGACGTGGAGTATTTAAAAGCTCACCTAATTCAACGGCATCAACTCTTACGTACAGGTCTTGACCCACGTTGGCATAGGTCCGCGTGTCTATCAAATCTCCATACCACGTCACGCAGCCGGTCCCCGTCGTCTCATTTGCGCTCGTGTAAGCCGTGCAGTTACAATCCTTCAGACACGCTTGTTCGCACGCTTCTAAGCTCATGTTCTTATCCGCACGTGCTGTCGACGTGTCCGGCACCTTCACGCGTGCCACCTTCACGAAACCCTCTCCACTCCGACACGTCGCGTTCGGCCTCTTCCTCACGCACCCACCCGTCGGATCTCTCAAGAACCAATTCCGGTCCGACCGCGGCTCGAACCCGGGCAGGCACTTGCATTGGAACTGTTCCGCGTTGTACGGGTCGCAGTTACTGTTCCGACCACACCGGTTGTAGTAGTCGCACCACTCGGTTGGAGCGGACCAAAACTCGTGCCACCTTTGGTCCTGTTCGTTCCATGTGGACCGATGTAACGAACCGGATTCGTCTAAAGTCATCCTCATTAAAACCGTATCCATCGTTACGCCGTTTGATATGGAAACCTCTTCGGTATTGTCGATGTACGATACGTTGATTATAAACGACCTCGTCATTTCGGGTACTCCGGTCCATCTCCGGCCCGTCCACGACCCGCCCCGCCACGACGGAACATCCCCCTCGTACAAAATCATCTGTGGATACCCGGTCGAGTTAATCCGGCAGGTGAAATTCCCGGTTCCTGGATCGTCGTGCGCTTTCCATGAAGTGAGGAACCAGCTGAACCCGGTCCGCCGGTTGACCCCCAATTTCATGAAGGGAAGGAAGACATGAGATGGATAATCGAAGCTTTGCCAAATAAGCCTTCGGCTTTGTCGTTGAAGCACGGCGAGATTTCCCGTATCCTGAAGCTGAACCGACACGTCGTTTGGCGATTGGATCGAATTGTTGGTGGCCCAAAGGGATATGGTCTGTGTGGCGCTGAAAACGACGACGTTTCCATGGCGGTCGAGGGCCAGAGTTCCTGAGGTGTCGTTGAGGGGTTGGTTTCTGTTGGCAACCCAGACGACGGTTAATTCAGGAATTTTATTGTACCAAATTCCGACATACCGGTGAGTGGTGGAATTGTTGAAACTGAAGAATCCAAGAGCGAAGTTCTTGTTGGTGGAAGTCAGTCGATCTCCATCTTTGATGATATCGACGGCAGAATTCTCAACGGCGAGGCTTTGGTGGCTGCGAACAGAAATGACCAAAATCAACAGTATTTTGAAGATGGGTCGTTTAGGAGGATTCATGGTTCATTGGGGATTGAAACATTGAAGGCGAAAACTAAAAGGGATTGTTTATTATAATATCAGTGGGAGTGGGGATGAGAGTTTGAGATCAGCTGCAAAAAGTTGAAGCAATAAATGTGTAGGGAGTAGTTGGAAGAGTTAACTGTCACGTAGTTGGGTCATGTTGATATATGATATTAAGAAGCTAAACCAGGGTGTGCTGCTGTTATTTGAGATTGGCCTTTTTCTTGGCCACATATATAATTATTATTGATCAACAGATGGAATTGCGTGCTTGGTTCGGAGGGCATTAATTGATTGGCCCTTTCCCAAAAAAAATCTTCTTACCCTAATTTTAGGTGGGAAATTAAAATATCCACTACTATACTCTATTTGTTCATACTTTAATTTTGTAAAGGACTCTCTTTTTTTCTTTTTTTTTAGTACAATTCTATTCCAACTTACGTGTTTTATTTTTTTATTTTCTTTGTTTTGTTTTTTTTTTATTTTTATGTGATGTGACTATTTTTTTTTAATATGCATCATATTATAGAGAATGGAAAGAATGTTGATTTTTAAATTCTAATTAGTCTTTAGTAGGCTTTTGATTACACATGTCATTTAATGAATCAACAACAATAGTTACAGTTTTGTTCGGTAGGATAGATTAAAGAAAAGTGAAAGTGAGTATAGTCGTAATTGATATTTACCTTCGATTAAGAAAGGTATGGAATCTTCCATCCCCAGATATTGGTGAACTTAAAAAAGAAAAATTTAAATCTCCCGCTTCCAAAAGTAACGTATGATACTAAAAATAAATAAATAAGAAATCAGCCTATTGATGCCTATCCCTGATGGTTCTAAAAAAAAAAGAAAAGAAAAGAAAAGATGTCTATCCCCGATGAAAATAAATAAATTAACTGAGATAGTCATATTATTTTTTTTTTAATTATTTCAATGTTTTATGTTATTTAATAGGTTAAATTATAGGGTTTTAGACCCTACACTTTTAGAGTTGTGTTGATTTAGTAACTGAATTTTAAAAAGTTTAAATAGGTTCTCGAACTTTAAATTTTGTTTTCAAAAGTCTCTAGACTTTAAAAATTCTCTCATAAATTCTTAAACTTTCACTTTTGTGTCCAATAGGTCCCTCAACTTTTAATTTTGTGACTAATAAGTCGTTGACTTTTTCAACATTTTTTACAATTTACAAGCCTACTAGATACAAAATTGAAATATTAGGATCTCAATAAACATAAAATTCAATTTTATATATAGTAGATTGGTTTATTTTTAAAAATATTAAATATATCAGAAACCTATTAGACACATAATTGAAAGTTCAGGGACTTATTAGAAACTTTTTAAATTTCAGAAACCTAATTGATATAACTATGAAAGTTTAGAGACTAAACTTGTAATATGTTTATTTGGAATGAGTCTAGTGAAGTACTTTGCCAAGTTTATGTTTTGATTAGTCAAAACATAGGAGGTTCTAATTTCCAAATTACCTTAAAAAGAAGAAAAAAAAAAAAAAAAAAAAAAAAAAAAAAAAAAAAAAAAAAGTTCTCCACAAATATACGAATCATCTCAAAGTGATGATCAAATTTCTTAACCTGTCATTTTAATTGTGGAAATAACATTTCTTTTACATTATGCAAAATGCAACACAATTCAATCAAATCCAACGACTTGGAGTACCCACAACCAGTTCTTTTTATTACAAACCATGAGAATAAATCTCTTAATGAAAATGATCTAAATGGTGACTTTTGACTTTTCAATACAAATTACTTACAAGAATTTCAAAATATACAATTCTCTACAACACATGTATTTTTACATATTATAATTGTAAATTTTGATAGCTAAACATTGTTGATTATCTCTTAAGTTCCTTGGCTAATTATCTCTAGTAATCAAATTTCTTTTGTGTTGAGTCATTGCTGGAAGGTGTGCGTATAGTCAAGTACTTTGCCAACATGTTTATGTTTTGATTAGTCAAAACATAGGAGGTTCTAATTTCCAAACCTTAAAAAGAAAAAAGAAAAAAAAAGGTCTCCACAAATATATACGAATCATCTCAAAGTGATGATCGAATTTCTTAACCTGTCATTTTAATTGTGGAAATATATTCAAGTTGCCTGCTCTCTTATATTAATGAGCTTCGTGAGTATGTTCCGTTTTGATAGTTAGAAGTGTATTTATATATTAAGGTGTAAATATAATATAATTATATATGGTGTGTTTGTGAAAATGGTAGGTGGTGGAAAGGGACGGGTTTGGGTAATGAGTGTAATTTTGCAAGACATCAACCTCTTGCATGGTACGGTTTCTCGTTGGCGTTTTTCAGAGATGCATGTTTCTCAGAAGAAAGAATTTTGCTAGCAAAGTCCATGTTGACATGCCTTGAATCTCATATGAAGCGCTCCGAACGACCAAGTACGGAGCTTTTATTTTGGGCCTATTATGTATAGAGATTAGATATGATTTTCCGTTTTGGGCTTTTATTTTGGGCCTATTATGTTAGGGTTAAGAGTGGTGTCATATATAAACCATCTTAACCTATTTTTTGCCCTAATCTCTGTATTCTGAATACTCCTCTCATAATAAGATCGTTCTCTCCCTCTGCCCGTGGATGTTTCTAATATAAGAAAAGTACAAATACTCGAGCCCAAACATCAACCCATCTCCACCAAGTCAACAACAACCCAACAAGGAAAGGAGGCACATTCCTAATCACAGAAATCTTGGAGTTGCAATCACAAATCAATCTAACCTCAAAATAGGATTGCAAATTACAGCAGAAAATCCACCTTGATTTATGCAGTGATTTCTTGCTTCAATTGTTCACTCTTTATTTTATTTGTGTACCGTTGTATCCTAGGATGGAAAGCATCCTTCAGACTTTCCTTTCTTCATTGTTTTCCTTGTGGGTATTTGGTCTTAGCTTCCTTCCGTGTAAGTATAAATTGTAGATGGTCTAACCTTGTAAGTATGAACAAGAAAAAAGACATTTTCAGAATCGATCTTGTACTCTGTTCTTTGGTTAGATCTTTTATGGTATCAGAGCCTACACGGAAGGATCTTGAATCGTTATACAACACTCTCATGGCATCGAAAGAACAAGCCCTATCGATCCAGATGTTTCATCAATGCACTAATTTGATCTCCATCAAACTTAATTCCTCAAATTATGTGCTGTGGAAATCACAAGTTCTCCCCCTTATCAGAACACTCGGATTGGAACATCACTTGAGTGACGAGGCACCTGTAGCTGCAAAAATAGCAGAAAACAAAGATGAACCACTAGAAAACAAAGGTGAAACAGCAGAAATTAACCCTCAATTGAGCATATGGTACAACAATGATGGCCTACTAACCTCGTGGTTGCTCGGAATCATTGCTGAAGATGTGCTAGCACTAATTGAAGGTACTGAGACTACCAAACAGGTATGGAATTCTCTAGAAGAAATTCTTTTAACCATGACTAAGGAGAATGAAATCCATTTGAATGAAGCTCTACTCACTTTAAAAAAGGGGAACTTGTCTTTGGAAGAATACATTAGGAAGTTCAAAGGATTGTGTGATAAGTTAGCAGCCATGAAAAAGCCGTTAGATGATGTAACAAAAATATTTCATTTAGCTAGGGGTCTAGGGAGCAAATACAAGGATTTTAGGACTGCCATGCTATCTAAATCCCCCTATCCATCCTACAATCAATTTGTTCTTGCTCTCAAAACTCATGATCAAATCATGTGTGCCGAAGAAGAAGAAGAAAAGGTTAGTCAAGTGAATCAAAATCAAGCCTTCTTCTCCAGCCGTGGAAGAGGTAGGGGACGAGGCAAACAATTTTCTTCTAGAGGAAGAGGATTCTATCACAACAAACAATCCAAGGGACAAAGATATCAACAAGGTAATTTTTCTCCTGTTTCAAAAATTATTACATCACGTCATACTGACAACTCTGAACTCAACCTGGAGAAGAAAATTGTTTGTCAAATTTGCGGTAAGAACAACCATACAGCTTTAGAATGCTGGAATAGATTCGATCATGCATACCAAAGTGAAGAAATTCCTGAAGCTCTTGCAGCAATCACTCTAAATGATGTCAACGACACAAATATATATGCGGACTCAGGAGCAACCTCACATATTCTCAAGGATCCAGGTACTATTCCTTCTAAATGAGTTTACACTGGACATGATAAATTATTTGTTGGGAATGGGCAAGGTTTGAACATCACGCATACGGGAAATCTCTTGCTAAAAACTCAACAAGGGTCTATTGCTTTAAAGAATATATTAATAGTTCCTGAAATGAAGAAAAACCTTTTGTCTATTAGTAAAATCACCAAAGATAATAATTGTAGTATATTTTTCTTTGCTGATAAATTTGTTATTAAGAATCCTCAGGGACAAGTACTAGCTGAAGGACATGAATCAAAGGGGTTATATCAGCTGGATAGTCGTGTAAACAATCACGGAAACAACCAGCTCACATCAAATAATCACTCGGCTGCAGCAAATCTTTGTTTTGATTCTAGTGTTTTTGATAAGCATTCTGATTTTCATAGTTTTATTGTTTCTGATTCAACTCCAATGGAAAAACATGTTGCCTTTACTGCTACTTCAAATAATTTATCTTCAAAATCAAATAAAGCATCTTGCACCATTTGGCATAGGCGAATGGGTCACTTAAATGAATCACTTTCTAAAGATTCTTGCAAATAAACAACTTGTTAATGTCTCTAGTTGGAAAAAGGAGGAACAAATTTGTACTAGTTGCCAACTTGGTAAAAGTTGTAAGCTTCGTTTTCAAACTAATGAAAATCATGCTAACAATATTCTAGATAAAATTCATTGTGATCTATGGGACCCGCTCCTATTGCTTCTTGTCAATCCTTTAGATACTATGTTAGTTTTATAGATGACCACTCTAGATTTGTGTGGTTGTACCCTTTAAAACAAAAGTCTGAATTTTTTCCCACTTTTATCAAGTTTCAACTACTTGTAGAAAATCAATTTGAACGAAAAATCAAGATCTTTCAAAGTGACGGTGGTGGCGAATTTAAGTCCAAAGATTTCAAAATCTTTCTAGAACAAAAAGGAATACACCACCAATTCTCTTGTCCTTATACCCCACAACAAAATGGAGTGGTTGAAAGGAAACATAGGCACATAGTGGAAACCGGCTTATGCCTTCTATTCCAAAGTCATATGCCCTTGAGATATTGGGTAGATGCTTTCTTAACAGTCGTATATCTTATAAACCGAATGCCCACCAAAGCCCTACATATGACTTCTCCCTTTCAAAAACTTTATGGAAAAGAACCAAACTATAACAATATTAGAATTTTTGGATGTCGATGTTTCCCCTATCTAAGAAACATTGCCAATCACAACAAATTTACTAAACGAACCTATCCTTGCATATTTGTTGGATATAGTATGGAGCATAAAGGTTATAGGTGTCTTGACCCCACAAACAATCGCATTTATATTTCTCGACATGTCATATTTGATGAAGAATACTATCCCTTTGACAAAACTAACAACACAAACAAAAGTGTCTCTTCGCTTGTGGTAACTGATTTTGCAGGTGCTCAATACAAGGAGGAAACCAATCTCAATCAAGGCAGAACAAGAGTAATATGTATGTGTCCGACAAATGACGAAATTCAAGAACACAACACCATTGCCATTGATCTCACAAGTGAAGGTAGAAGGAGTAATATTGCCAATGGAGTTCCCAGCGAGGAAATAATGGAGCCCATTAATGCACTCAACGACCTATCTACATCCCAGACGGTGACTCTAAATGACTCACCTCCTCACAATGAAGAGAATGGCAATCCAGTGCATGTTAATGTTGGAATGCACCCACCAGACACTAGTCCATATAACAAAGTGGTTGACAATCCCACCATTGAGGCACCAGTTGAATCACTTCCAAGGAATACAATGACAGCAACACAAGAACCAACTCATTCAAACACAGATTTGACTGATGACCCTTATTTTGATGCAATTGCACCCCAAAATCACAGTAAATCCACCTCTTTTACTGACATAAGTAAACACTTATACATTGATCTTCTCATACCATGTGCAGGACCAACACTCAATACTTCGGAGCAACAAATTTTGCCTCAATCCTCCAACACGCACTCAATGGTCACAAGAAATAAACTGGCACAAAATCCCACAATTGACAGAAAACTTTCAACTGAAATCAGCATTCTTAAGGGACAGAAACGACACAAGTCATATCTAGCTGAGCAACAACAACTTGAGCCTAAAAACTACAAGATTGCACTAACCCAGCCTCATTGGAAGACAGCAATGGAGGAGGAAATGCAGGCCCTTCTTGACAACCATACTTGGGAACTTGTCCCAAGACCTGCAGATCTCAACGTCATTGGAGCAAAATGGATATTCAAAACCAAGTATAAAGAGGATGGCACCATAGATCGATACAAGGCTCGTTTGGTGGCACAAGGATACACTCAGATCGAAGGCTTGGACTATGGAGAGACCTTTAGCCCAGTGATCAAGCCTACTACTATCAGGTTAATTCTTTCCTTAGCCACTAGTGCAAATTGGACATTACGACAACTAGATGTCAAAAATGCCTTTCTACACGGACACTTGAAAGAACAGGTCTACATGGAACAACCACCCGGTTTTGTTCACTCAACTCTTTCTAATTATGTTTGCAAGTTACAAAAATCGCTATATGGATTGAAACAAGCCCCACGAGCCTGGTTTGATAGATTAGCTAATCACCTTCTTCACATTGGTTTCACATGCAGTCGATCTGATCCCTCACTATTCATTTTTCGAAATAATTCTGCTCTTATGCTTATGTTGACGACATCATTCTTACAGGAAACAACTTGGCATTAATACAACAACTAATTCACACACTAGGATCGGAGTTTGCTCTAAAGGACCTAGGACCACTTCACTATTTCCTTGGTATCGAAGTCAAACATACACCCAAGGGAATCACCCTATCACAAGGAAAATATGCTCGAGATCTACTTATCAAATCCAAAATGCTCGGAGCAACTTCCACATGCACACCTATGTCAGTCTCTACACAGGAACAACTCATTGATATGCGACCTACAGATGCAAAACAATATAGAAGCATCGTTGGATCCCTACAATACCTCACCTTAACTCGTCCTGACATTGTTCATGCAGTGAATAAAGTTTGTCAACAACTTCAAACACCAACTATCAAGGACTTGAAGGCTGTAAAACGAATACTTCGATACATCCATGGAACCATAGACTATGGTATCACCCTTTATAAACATAACTCCACTAACTTGTATGGCTTTTGCGATGCAGATTGGGGAGGTTGTCCCTTGACGAGAAGAAGCACTACCGGATTTTGCATATTTCTTGGATCCAACTGTATCTCCTGGTCATCTAAAAAGCAACCTACGGTGGCTCGACCAAGTTCAGAAGCAGAATACCGAGCCATGGCCACCACAACAGTTGAATTAACTTGGATCACTTTCTTGTTACGTGACATTGGAATACCGCTCACTCAAACTTCCCAACTATATTGTGACAACATGAGTGCACTCCACATGTCCATCAATCCAGTCTTTCATGCTCGAACGAAACACATAGAAATAGACTATCACTTTGTGCAAGAGAAGGTCGCTCTTGGATGTCTTATTACCAAATTTGTTCCATCAAACAAACAATTGGCAGATATATTCACCAAGCCACTCACCAAAGCTACCTTCAAGGATCTAAGAAACAAACTTGGCGTTCGTTCTACCACTGCCACAAGTTTGAGAAACGATATAAGAAAACTACAAATACTCGAGCCCAAACATCAGCCCATCTCCACTAAGTCAACAACAACCCAACAAGGAAAGGAGGCACATTCCTAATCACAGAAATCTTGGAGTTGCAATCACAAATCAATCTAACCTCAAAATAGGATGGCAAATTACAGCAGAAAAATCCACCTTGATTTATGCAGTGATTTCTTGCTTCAATTGTGCACTCTTTATTTTATTTGTGTACCGTTGTATCCTAGGATGGAAAGCATCCTCCAGACTTTCCTTTCTTCATTGTTTTCCTTGTGGGTATTTGGTCTTAGCTTCCTTCCGTGTAAGTATAAATTGTAGATGGTCTAACCTTGTAAGTATGAACAAGAAGAAAGACATTTTCAAAATCGATCTTGTACTCTGTTCTTTCGTTAGATCTTTTAGCTAACACACCGTTAGTGAACCACGTATATCTGTGTGTTGTTTCTCTTCGTCCTTTCATTGTTGTTACGTTGATTACTGTTTTCTGTCATAATAGCCGTCTCTTTCATTTACATCGTGGATGATATTTTTGATGAATAATATATGGAACTCTCCACCAACTCACCCTTCTCACACAAGCCGTTTCAAGGTATATGACACATGACCATCCTTGATTTTCTAAGACTTCAAAAAATTTGAATAACCTTTTAAATCTCGGTAAAATTATAAATTTAGAACTTTTATAGTTGTTGTCAACCTGATCATAGCTCAATTTGGTTAAAACATATCTTCACGACCAAAAGGTCTAAGGTTTAAATTCTCACCTCGCATGTTGTTGATCTCAAAAAACTTTTAAAAAAATTTATAGTTGTGTGTATATATAATAGGTGTTTCTAAATATTAAAAAGTATCTAATAAGTCCATAAATTTTTAATTTTATGTCTAACAAAATTTTTAACTTGTCAAATAGACTCTAAACTTCAAAATTAAAACTTGTGTTTAAACTTTGACTTTTTTTTTTTTTTTTTTTGTAATATACCTGTTGAAAAGAGAAATTTTGACCAATCACAAATTGCCACGTCATTACATGAAATTAATGACGAAATTATAATTAATTAAAATTGGGACCAATTATAAATTGACATGTGTCCCAAATTTAATTTGAAGACAAAATTGGCCAATTATAAATTTATAGAGCCAAAATTCTATTTGATCAATTCATTAAAGTTAAATTATTTTGATCAAATTAATTAATTTGACCAATTAATTAAAAAAATAATTATTTGGACCAAATTTGGGTCTTTTAAATATTTGGGTCATATGGTTTTGGGTCAAATATGAACCAGACCCCAAGACTAAATAGTTGAGCCCAAGCCCAAGTTGTTGGCCCAAAAGTGATCACCAGGGCCCACCCAGCGAGAACTCTATAAATAGGGGGTTCTCATTTTTGGGGGGAGAATTTTGGAAGCTCTCAGTCAGGGTAAAATCCAGAGGAAGACTCTTTAAGAATTGAAGACTCCAAGGCTTCAAGACTTCAAGACCCCAAGATTTCTTGAAGACTGAAGACCCCTCAAGACTAGAAGACTTCAACAATTCTTGAAGACCAAAGACTCTTCAAGATTTAAAGACTATTTAAAGACTTCAAGATTTCAAGACTTCAAGACCCCAAGACTTCTTAAAGACTGAAGACCCTTCAAGACTAGAAGACTTCAACGATGCTTGAAGACCAAAGACTCTTCAAGACTTCAAGACCCCAAAACTTCTTGAAGACTGAAGACCCTTCAAGACTAGAAGACTTCAACGATCCTTGAAGACCAAAGACCCTTTAAGACTTCAAGACCCCAAGATTTCTTGAAGAATGAAGACCCTTCAAGACTAGAAGACTTTGATAACCCTTGAAGACCAAAGACTCTTCAAGACTCCAAGACTTCAAAAAGCTCAAAGAATCAATTGAAGTTTCAAACTCGAGAACAAACGCTACAGCCCTCGAGTGAAACACATTCACACACAAGAGAGAGAATCAGAGGATTAAAGTTAGAGATTGTACACTCACACACATATTACATCAATACAAATATATATTTATTCCACGTGTCTCTATTTTCGAAGTTACGTGTGAACAATACCTGTGTGTAAATTTTGAAAAATGTAAGGTCAAAGATCTAATAGAAACAAAATTTAAAAGTTAAAAGAATCTTCTAGACATTTAATAGTTCAAAGATTCCTTAGACACAAAATTGAAAGTATAGAAAACTACTGGACCTTTTTTAAAATTCAATTAATGATTTGTTAAACATAACTCTCAAAGTTAGAGACTAGGTATTAATTTAACCTTGAAAATAAACTAACACCATTAGCTTAGTAGTAATCCTCAAACATGTTAATGAATACTAAGATCAATTTATGAGAGTTTATGTTTGACAAAGTGCAGATGGGACATGGCTGGAACTGAGGAGTTGCCGTACTGCATGAAGCTTTGTTTATCGGTTCTTTACGAAACAACAAACGAGATCAGCAACACAGTGAATAAAAAACATGGCAACAATCCTACAAAGTGGCTTCGGAGAGCAGTATAAATCTATCTATACAAATTACAAATATTATGTTTTGGTTCTATAATGATTATTCTAAGAAACCATTTACTTACAGTGGGGGGAATTATGCACATCTTTTTTGGTGGAAGCAAAATGGTTCAAAACGGGGCATTGGCCAAAGGCGAAGGAGTACTTGAAAAATGGAATTGTTAGTTGTGGGGTTCCGATGGGAATGGTACATGCTTTCTTCTTGCTTCGTGAAGGAATCACAGACGAAACTGTGGAGCTTTTGATGAGTTATTCAGACACTGTCTCTTCTTCTGCAATAATTTTGCGACTTTTGGATGACATTGAAACCGCCAAGGTTACATATTTTACCGTACTTCAAAAAAAAAATAAAAAAGGTGACATGACAATGATGACATGCCACGGGTACACTATTTGAGTTTTCGATTTTGTTTCTGATAGGTCATTGATCGATTAGACGTTTTCTAAAATTCATAAATCTATTAAACACAAAATTGAAAGTTAAAGCCTCATTTGATAACCATTAGGTTTTTTGTTTTTTAAAATTATGATTTTTTTTCTTTCAATTTTCTTATTATGGTTTTCATCTTTGTCGAGAGACATTAGAATTCTTAGCCAAATTCAAAAACAAAAACTAGTTTTTGAAAACTACTATTTTTTTTTATAAAAAAATTGACTTGGTTTTTGAAAACATGAGAAAGATGGAGTTAATAAACCAAAGAAATGTCTAGGCAGAAGGAGTGTTCAATTTTCAAAAACCAAAAACAAAAAAACGAAATGGTCGGTTAATCAAACGAGGCTTTAATATCCTATTAGACACAAAATTCAATTTTATGTCTTATTGTTTCGTTAGTCTTGAATTTTGGTTTTTTTTTTTTATCTTTGTGTTAGGGTGAAGGTGAAGATGGACATGATGGGTCATATGCAGAGTGCTACATGAAGGAACACCAAGGCATTTCTATTGAAACCACACAAGAGCATATCCAAAATTTGATTTTGGATGCTTGGAAGACACTCAATAGAACCTGCCTCTTGCCCAATAATCCATTTCCTGCAAAATTTATTCAGGCTTCCCTCAATATTACCAGAATATTTCATCTTACTTTTGGGTCCAAAAACAAATCATTCTTCACTAAATGTAAAGAGACTTATAACATCGGTGTTGTTTCAATATGTGGACGTACGTAGAAGATATGACATAGAGAGAATCCATAAATCATCTAAACTCGATCAAATATATGTTTTTGTGTAATCTATAAATTTCTATTGTGTACGGCTTCACTGTTGTCCAAGTCGGAAATATCTTGCTGTAGTACATGGTTTCATTTTTTTTTTTTTTTTGGCTAAATTATAAAAAATACCCGTAAACTATGGGGTTTGTTTAAAAAATGCCCCTGAACTTTGAAAAGTTTTAAAAATACCCCTGAATTTTAAAAAAATGTTTCAAAAATACCCTTGTCGTTAATTTTTGGATGGAAATCGTTGAAGTTTCAGTTTCAAAAATACCTTTGAACTTTCAAAAAAAATTCAAAAATACCCTTATTGAAAAATGTTCTTTTTTCCTCCTCTCACCGTAAATTCTTCCTCCATGAAAATTAATCCAAAACTTTGTTTATAAAGATTACGTGCAACACAATACCAGATGAAAACAGACTTTGAAACCAAGTTTTTTCTTTTAAAAAGTGTCAAGAAGATATGTAAGAGAAAACAACATATATATGTATATATATTATTTCCCTTTAGCTCTCTCTATTTGTGTATGTTAGTGATGAGAAGGAAGTGTTTATAAGATTGTAGGGTTAGTCCATTTTATAGAATTAATTAATCAAAAGTTTTATATATGAATTTGTTCTAATTAATATTTAAGAATTATATTGTTAGAACCCGTATACTACAATAGTTTCATTTATTTTTCATAAAATGAATATAGAGAAAGCTAATGGGTAATGGTTGGTGAGGAAATAATATTGAAAAGGCTACCAACAAAATGAAGTCAAACACATGTAGTGTTTCAAGAACAAAACAAAAGTCATCTTTGAAGTTTCAACATGAAAATCTAATCACCTCAATATCAAAATTAGAATTTTGGAGTTCCATTAGACATAAAATTAAATTTATATCTAATAGATAAATTAGTTGAAAGTTCAGATAGATCAATTAAGTGAACATTTAGGGCTCGTTTGATAATATTTTCGTTTCCTGTTTCTTGTTCCCGTTTCTCATTTTTTAAGAAACAGACTTGTTTGATAACTCATCTTTGTTTTTTGTTTCTAAATTTCTAGAAATGTTTCTAAAAAAGAGGTCAAATTTGAGAAACTACAAAAAGTTGTCTCTCAAATTCCGTTTAATAACCATTTGGTTTTTGGTTTTTGATTTTTGAAAATTATGCTTGTTTTCATCCAATCTCCTTAGAATGGTTTTCATCCTTGTTAAAAGACACACTTGAGTTCCTAGCCAAATTTCAAAGACAAAAACAAGTTTTTGAAAACTATTTTTTCTAGTTTTCAAAATTTGACTTGGTTTTTGAAAACATGGGAAGGATGTAGATAACAAAACAAAGAAACTTGTAAGTGTATGTAGTGTTTTTAAGCTTAATTTTAAAAAACCAAGAATCAAAAACCAAATAGTTATCAAACGAGACCATAATGTTCTAGATTATACACATCATTCAGATAAAATATTATAAAAGTTTAGCAAACTGAGTGACCATATATATTAGTGATCAATAGTTTACGATCAAACTACATCATTTGTACTTCAAAAATTTACAAATGGCGAACCTAAACATAGTTCTCTCGACCAAGAGACATTGGAGGCTCTAATCCTCATCTCCGACACATATTGTTGAACCAATTAAAAAAAAAATCTACAAATTAATTTTAAAAAGTTGACATAAGCAAATAATGCACGTATACACATTTTGTTGTGAAACAGTAGTAATCTAAATTTAGAACTAATTTTTATATATACCGTAATTTTCTTCTCTCCTAAAGTGACAACAATTTGACGGAATATAACATTATGATTTATTAACGAGCATGGATTATGGAAATCGTTAGATCATTTACAGAGTTGGCTCCTTCAGGACTGGTGGATGGATCACCACTGTTGTATTTTCTCTTCAAAATAAAAGCAGGTTTCTTTGGAGAAGGAAGACCCACTTCATTCCCCAACATGAAGACGACAGTCGACATGGTCGGACGATCTGTCGGATCCTCCTGCACACACAATAGCCCAATTTGGAGGCATCTCATGATTTCATGTCCACAACTTGATCCTTCCAAACTTGAGTCAACTAATTCCATTGCATTGTCCAATTTCCAAAGCTCCCAAACCTAATTGTAGAAAACAAATATAACACCATTTTCAATTTATGAACTTAATCAGCAAAGGCCAAAAATAGAATGGTTTTTGTTGATGCAGTAGAATTATTTGCTTACATGTCCGACCAAGTTTAAGTAGGACGAATCATAGTTGGTGTTCTTTTTGCCTGTGATCATCTCTAGCACTAAAACTCCGAAGCTATATACATCGGATTTCATCGAGAATAGACCTTCCATTGCATACTCTGGTGACATATAACCGCTGCAATAATTATATTTAATCAGAAACTAATGTACGAATGCTAGTTTCTTCCTGAATCAGGAATTTGACATATTTTTTCACCCAAATTCAAAACACATTTAAATTTTAATAGTCTTTTTTTTAAAAAAAAAAAAAAAAAAAAACCAATAGTTTTCAAAAACTATATATATATATATATTTTTTTGGAAAAAGATACTTCATTGATAGGTATGTAAGAAACATACAAAGGGAGAGGCTATAGAGGAAAACCCTTAAATTTAAAATATCAAATAACATGGGGTTCCATCTCAAAACCAATTGGCAATGAATGGAGTTCCATCTATCTTATAATTTGTGAGGTTTCCACTTATCTTTTCAACGTAGGATCCTCAACATAAAGCGATAGTTTTCAAAATTTGAGATTTTGAAAACATTTATAGCAAGTAGATAACAAATATTTTTCCAAAAAAAAAAAAAAGTAGATAACAAATAAAGAAATACATATATGGGAGTGGTGTTATAAGCTCAATTAAGTTTCAAAAATAGAAAATAAAGAAATAAAATGATCATCAAGACATTAATTATAAACATATGAGGTAGAGCGACTTACTATGTTCCCACGATACGATTTGTGTTTGCTTGAATTTGATCTTGACCAAATATTCTTGCCATACCAAAATCTGAAATTTTGGGGTTCAAATCAACATCTAGTAGTATATTGCTCGCTTTCAAGTCTCGGTGGATGATTTTCAATCTTGAATCTTGATGAAGATATAAAATCCCTCGGGCAACTCCACAAATGATTTCAAAACGTTTTCTCCAATCGAGCAAAGCCTTCTTGCTTTCATCTAAAACAAAATCAACAGAAAAACAGAAGGATATTATACACCATAGACGCAAAAACAAGCCATTTTAGAGAGATGTTTAAGCAAAAATACGTACCAAAGATGAAAGTGTCCAAGCTTTTGTTTGGCAAATATTCATATACAAGCATTTTCTCTTCATTCTTAACGCAGTAGCCTAAAATTCTGACAAGGTTTCTATGTTGGAGCTTTGCAATTAAAGTAACTTCATTCTTGAACTCTCCAACTCCTTGGCCTGAATTCTTAGCCAGCCTTTTAACTGCAATTTCCTCTCCATTTGTAAGCTTCCCCTGAAATAATAGTGTCTAAATCATCTAAACCCGTCCAAAAAAATTCCTACTATATTGTATAAAAATATGGGTCAAAAGATTCTAATTATTCTGTGTTCCATTATTTGCACAATAACTATTTCCTTATAGTCAATGAATTTAACTATTAACTAAAATTTGAGAATATACTTGCTTGTTATAACTTTGAAATTTAATTTCAAATAAAACTTTTAATAAATACTGAATAGTCTATCTACATTGACAATTTATATCCACATTTTCATCATTTTATTTTATTTCATAAATTCAACCCAGTTAATAGCCTACTTTATATTATACATCAAGGCCTAAAAAGCTCTTTCAATTTTGAGTTTTTGCATTTCACAAGAAATGGATGGTTGAAAAAAACACATAAAATGGTAGGAGAAAACCCTTTGGAATGATCATAATTCAAGCCATATATAAAGGCTTGAGGGAAAAACTCCTAAAAAAAATCATGAATGAAAAGAATGGCCATCGAGAATCTTCTCTTGCCCTAACGGAATACAACGAGACTTAATATAGAGAAAGGACCGATGAACTTGGGCCAAGAAAATGGGCCTCAATAATTACGAAAACACAATACAAACAATAAACCTAATGAACCACCTTAACATTGAGAACAATGAAAAGAAATCTATCACACTATAGAAACAACATATTATTAGAAAGCTAATTATATTATTAAGTTGAAATATTACCTTATAAACTGCCCCAAAACCACCTTCACCAAGCCTGTTATTAAAAGAAAAACTGTCTGTTGCCTTTGCTATGGTATGCAAGTCAAAAACAGGCAAATCTGAGCTTCTACTTTTATCAAATTCCTTTGAATTTGGAGAGTCCCCAAAGTCATAAGATAAACTCGTAGATCTCTCCTTTCCTATCATTAATTCAAAATATACGTTTAATTTTAGCAACAACTCACGAGAGAACAAATAAAGTTGAAAAATTTCCTCAAAAAAAAAAAAAAAAGTTGAAAAAGCTTTCTTACTTTTCTTTGCCATTTCCCATAAGTAAACTAGCGAGGCCACAAGCAGCAATAATGCAACAAAAGACACAACCACAATTGCGACCACCTTCTTTGTTGGACGACGATTTGAATTTTTTGCATATTGAGCTGAACAAAATCACAAAAAATTAAAAATGATTTTTTTAAAAAAAATTAGTGAGAAAAAATTAATATTTCGAGGGAAAATGACGTGGAGTATTTAAAAGCTCACCTAATTCAACGGCATCAACTCTTACATACAGGTCTTGACCCACGTTGGCATAGGTCCGCGTGTCTATCAAATCTCCATACCACGTCACGCAGCCGGTCCCCGTCGTCTCATTTGCGCTCGTGTAAGCCGTGCAGTTACAATCCTTCAGACACGCTTGTTCGCACGCTTCTAAGCTCATCTTCTTATCCGCACGTGCTGTCGACGTGTCCGGCACCTTCACGCGTGCCACCTTCACGAAACCCTCTCCACTCCGACACGTCGCGTTCGGCCTCTTCCTCACGCACCCACCCGTCGGATCTCTCAAGAACCAATTCCGGTCCGACCGCGGCTCGAACCCGGGCAGGCACTTGCATTGGAACTGTTCCGCGTTGTACGGGTCGCAGTTACTGTTCCGACCACACCGGTTGTAGTAGTCGCACCACTCGGTTGGAGCGGACCAAAACTCGTGCCACCTTTGGTCCTGTTCGTTCCATGTGGACCGATGTAACGAACCGGATTCGTCTAAAGTCATCCTCATTAAAACCGTATCCATCGTTACGCCGTTTGATATGGAAACCTCTTCGGTATTGTCGATGTACGATACGTTGATTATAAACGACCTCGTCATTTCGGGTACTCCGGTCCATCTCCGGCCCGTCCACGACCCGCCCCGCCACGACGGAACATCCCCCTCGTACAAAATCATCTGTGGATACCCGGTCGAGTTAATCCGGCAGGTGAAATTCCCGGTTCCTGGATCGTCGTGCGCTTTCCATGAAGTGAGGAACCAGCTGAACCCGGTCCGCCGGTTGACCCCCAATTTCATGAAGGGAAGGAAGACATGAGATGGATAATCGAAGCTTTGCCAAATAAGCCTTCGGCTTTGTCGTTGAAGCACGGCGAGATTTCCCGTATCCTGAAGCTGAACCGACACGTCGTTTGGCGATTGGATCGAATTGTTGGTGGCCCAAAGGGATATGGTCTGTGTGGCGCTGAAAACGACGACGTTTCCATGGCGGTCGAGGGCCAGAGTTCCTGAGGTGTCGTTGAGGGGTTGGTTTCTGTTGGCAACCCAGACGACGGTTAATTCAGGAATTTTATTGTACCAAATTCCGACATACCGGTGAGTGGTGGAATTGTTGAAACTGAAGAATCCAAGAGCGAAGTTCTTGTTGGTGGAAGTCAGTCGATCTCCATCTTTGATGATATCGACGGCAGAATTCTCAACGGCGAGGCTTTGGTGGCTGCGAACAGAAATGACCAAAATCAACAGTATTTTGAAGATGGGTCGTTTAGGAGGATTCATGGTTCATTGGGGATTGAAACATTGAAGGCGAAAACTAAAAGGGATTGTTTATTATAATATCAGTGGGAGTGGGGATGAGAGTTTGAGATCAGCTGCAAAAAGTTGAAGCAATAAATGTGTAGGGAGTAGTTGGAAGAGTTAACTGTCACGTAGTTGGGTCATGTTGATATATGATATTAAGAAGCTAAACCAGGGTGTGCTGCTGTTATTTGAGATTGGCCTTTTTCTTGGCCACATATATAATTATTATTGATCAACAGATGGAATTGCGTGCTTGGTTCGGAGGGCATTAATTGATTGGCCCTTTCCCAAAAAAAATCTTCTTACCCTAATTTTAGGTGGGAAATTAAAATATCCACTACTATACTCTATTTGTTCATACTTTAATTTTGTAAAGGACTCTCTTTTTTTCTTTTTTTTTAGTACAATTCTATTCCAACTTACGTGTTTTATTTTTTTATTTTCTTTGTTTTGTTTTTTTTTTATTTTTATGTGATGTGACTATTTTTTTTTAATATGCATCATATTATAGAGAATGGAAAGAATGTTGATTTTTAAATTCTAATTAGTCTTTAGTAGGCTTTTGATTACACATGTCATTTAATGAATCAACAACAATAGTTACAGTTTTGTTCGGTAGGATAGATTAAAGAAAAGTGAAAGTGAGTATAGTCGTAATTGATATTTACCTTCGATTAAGAAAGGTATGGAATCTTCCATCCCCAGATATTGGTGAACTTAAAAAAGAAAAATTTAAATCTCCCGCTTCCAAAAGTAACGTATGATACTAAAAATAAATAAATAAGAAATCAGCCTATTGATGCCTATCCCTGATGGTTCTAAAAAAAAAAGAAAAGAAAAGAAAAGATGTCTATCCCCGATGAAAATAAATAAATTAACTGAGATAGTCATATTATTTTTTTTTTAATTATTTCAATGTTTTATGTTATTTAATAGGTTAAATTATAGGGTTTTAGACCCTACACTTTTAGAGTTGTGTTGATTTAGTAACTGAATTTTAAAAAGTTTAAATAGGTTCTCGAACTTTAAATTTTGTTTTCAAAAGTCTCTAGACTTTAAAAATTCTCTCATAAATTCTTAAACTTTCACTTTTGTGTCCAATAGGTCCCTCAACTTTTAATTTTGTGACTAATAAGTCGTTGACTTTTTCAACATTTTTTACAATTTACAAGCCTACTAGATACAAAATTGAAATATTAGGATCTCAATAAACATAAAATTCAATTTTATATATAGTAGATTGGTTTATTTTTAAAAATATTAAATATATCAGAAACCTATTAGACACATAATTGAAAGTTCAGGGACTTATTAGAAACTTTTTAAATTTCAGAAACCTAATTGATATAACTATGAAAGTTTAGAGACTAAACTTGTAATATGTTTATTTGGAATGAGTCTAGTGAAGTACTTTGCCAAGTTTATGTTTTGATTAGTCAAAACATAGGAGGTTCTAATTTCCAAATTACCTTAAAAAGAAAAAAAAAAAAAAAAAAAAAAAAAAAAAAAAAAAAAGTTCTCCACAAATATACGAATCATCTCAAAGTGATGATCAAATTTCTTAACCTGTCATTTTAATTGTGGAAATAACATTTCTTTTACATTATGCAAAATGCAACACAATTCAATCAAATCCAACGACTTGGAGTACCCACAACCAGTTCTTTTTATTACAAACCATGAGAATAAATCTCTTAATGAAAATGATCTAAATGGTGACTTTTGACTTTTCAATACAAATTACTTACAAGAATTTCAAAATATACAATTCTCTACAACACATGTATTTTTACATATTATAATTGTAAATTTTGATAGCTAAACATTGTTGATTATCTCTTAAGTTCCTTGGCTAATTATCTCTAGTAATCAAATTTCTTTTGTGTTGAGTCATTGCTGGAAGGTGTGCGTATAGTCAAGTACTTTGCCAACATGTTTATGTTTTGATTAGTCAAAACATAGGAGGTTCTAATTTCCAAACCTTAAAAAGAAAAAAGAAAAAAAAAGGTCTCCACAAATATATACGAATCATCTCAAAGTGATGATCGAATTTCTTAACCTGTCATTTTAATTGTGGAAATATATTCAAGTTGCCTGCTCTCTTATATTAATGAGCTTCGTGAGTATGTTCCGTTTTGATAGTTAGAAGTGTATTTATATATTAAGGTGTAAATATAATATAATTATATATGGTGTGTTTGTGAAAATGGTAGGTGGTGGAAAGGGACGGGTTTGGGTAATGAGTGTAATTTTGCAAGACATCAACCTCTTGCATGGTACGGTTTCTCGTTGGCGTTTTTCAGAGATGCATGTTTCTCAGAAGAAAGAATTTTGCTAGCAAAGTCCATGTTGACATGCCTTGAATCTCATATGAAGCGCTCCGAACGACCAAGTACGGAGCTTTTATTTTGGGCCTATTATGTATAGAGATTAGATATGATTTTCCGTTTTGGGCTTTTATTTTGGGCCTATTATGTTAGGGTTAAGAGTGGTGTCATATATAAACCATCTTAACCTATTTTTTGCCCTAATCTCTGTATTCTGAATACTCCTCTCATAATAAGATCGTTCTCTCCCTCTGCCCGTGGATGTTTCTAATATAAGAAAAGTACAAATACTCGAGCCCAAACATCAACCCATCTCCACCAAGTCAACAACAACCCAACAAGGAAAGGAGGCACATTCCTAATCACAGAAATCTTGGAGTTGCAATCACAAATCAATCTAACCTCAAAATAGGATTGCAAATTACAGCAGAAAATCCACCTTGATTTATGCAGTGATTTCTTGCTTCAATTGTTCACTCTTTATTTTATTTGTGTACCGTTGTATCCTAGGATGGAAAGCATCCTTCAGACTTTCCTTTCTTCATTGTTTTCCTTGTGGGTATTTGGTCTTAGCTTCCTTCCGTGTAAGTATAAATTGTAGATGGTCTAACCTTGTAAGTATGAACAAGAAAAAAGACATTTTCAGAATCGATCTTGTACTCTGTTCTTTGGTTAGATCTTTTATGGTATCAGAGCCTACACGGAAGGATCTTGAATCGTTATACAACACTCTCATGGCATCGAAAGAACAAGCCCTATCGATCCAGATGTTTCATCAATGCACTAATTTGATCTCCATCAAACTTAATTCCTCAAATTATGTGCTGTGGAAATCACAAGTTCTCCCCCTTATCAGAACACTCGGATTGGAACATCACTTGAGTGACGAGGCACCTGTAGCTGCAAAAATAGCAGAAAACAAAGATGAACCACTAGAAAACAAAGGTGAAACAGCAGAAATTAACCCTCAATTGAGCATATGGTACAACAATGATGGCCTACTAACCTCGTGGTTGCTCGGAATCATTGCTGAAGATGTGCTAGCACTAATTGAAGGTACTGAGACTACCAAACAGGTATGGAATTCTCTAGAAGAAATTCTTTTAACCATGACTAAGGAGAATGAAATCCATTTGAATGAAGCTCTACTCACTTTAAAAAAGGGGAACTTGTCTTTGGAAGAATACATTAGGAAGTTCAAAGGATTGTGTGATAAGTTAGCAGCCATGAAAAAGCCGTTAGATGATGTAACAAAAATATTTCATTTAGCTAGGGGTCTAGGGAGCAAATACAAGGATTTTAGGACTGCCATGCTATCTAAATCCCCCTATCCATCCTACAATCAATTTGTTCTTGCTCTCAAAACTCATGATCAAATCATGTGTGCCGAAGAAGAAGAAGAAAAGGTTAGTCAAGTGAATCAAAATCAAGCCTTCTTCTCCAGCCGTGGAAGAGGTAGGGGACGAGGCAAACAATTTTCTTCTAGAGGAAGAGGATTCTATCACAACAAACAATCCAAGGGACAAAGATATCAACAAGGTAATTTTTCTCCTGTTTCAAAAATTATTACATCACGTCATACTGACAACTCTGAACTCAACCTGGAGAAGAAAATTGTTTGTCAAATTTGCGGTAAGAACAACCATACAGCTTTAGAATGCTGGAATAGATTCGATCATGCATACCAAAGTGAAGAAATTCCTGAAGCTCTTGCAGCAATCACTCTAAATGATGTCAACGACACAAATATATATGCGGACTCAGGAGCAACCTCACATATTCTCAAGGATCCAGGTACTATTCCTTCTAAATGAGTTTACACTGGACATGATAAATTATTTGTTGGGAATGGGCAAGGTTTGAACATCACGCATACGGGAAATCTCTTGCTAAAAACTCAACAAGGGTCTATTGCTTTAAAGAATATATTAATAGTTCCTGAAATGAAGAAAAACCTTTTGTCTATTAGTAAAATCACCAAAGATAATAATTGTAGTATATTTTTCTTTGCTGATAAATTTGTTATTAAGAATCCTCAGGGACAAGTACTAGCTGAAGGACATGAATCAAAGGGGTTATATCAGCTGGATAGTCGTGTAAACAATCACGGAAACAACCAGCTCACATCAAATAATCACTCGGCTGCAGCAAATCTTTGTTTTGATTCTAGTGTTTTTGATAAGCATTCTGATTTTCATAGTTTTATTGTTTCTGATTCAACTCCAATGGAAAAACATGTTGCCTTTACTGCTACTTCAAATAATTTATCTTCAAAATCAAATAAAGCATCTTGCACCATTTGGCATAGGCGAATGGGTCACTTAAATGAATCACTTTCTAAAGATTCTTGCAAATAAACAACTTGTTAATGTCTCTAGTTGGAAAAAGGAGGAACAAATTTGTACTAGTTGCCAACTTGGTAAAAGTTGTAAGCTTCGTTTTCAAACTAATGAAAATCATGCTAACAATATTCTAGATAAAATTCATTGTGATCTATGGGACCCGCTCCTATTGCTTCTTGTCAATCCTTTAGATACTATGTTAGTTTTATAGATGACCACTCTAGATTTGTGTGGTTGTACCCTTTAAAACAAAAGTCTGAATTTTTTCCCACTTTTATCAAGTTTCAACTACTTGTAGAAAATCAATTTGAACGAAAAATCAAGATCTTTCAAAGTGACGGTGGTGGCGAATTTAAGTCCAAAGATTTCAAAATCTTTCTAGAACAAAAAGGAATACACCACCAATTCTCTTGTCCTTATACCCCACAACAAAATGGAGTGGTTGAAAGGAAACATAGGCACATAGTGGAAACCGGCTTATGCCTTCTATTCCAAAGTCATATGCCCTTGAGATATTGGGTAGATGCTTTCTTAACAGTCGTATATCTTATAAACCGAATGCCCACCAAAGCCCTACATATGACTTCTCCCTTTCAAAAACTTTATGGAAAAGAACCAAACTATAACAATATTAGAATTTTTGGATGTCGATGTTTCCCCTATCTAAGAAACATTGCCAATCACAACAAATTTACTAAACGAACCTATCCTTGCATATTTGTTGGATATAGTATGGAGCATAAAGGTTATAGGTGTCTTGACCCCACAAACAATCGCATTTATATTTCTCGACATGTCATATTTGATGAAGAATACTATCCCTTTGACAAAACTAACAACACAAACAAAAGTGTCTCTTCGCTTGTGGTAACTGATTTTGCAGGTGCTCAATACAAGGAGGAAACCAATCTCAATCAAGGCAGAACAAGAGTAATATGTATGTGTCCGACAAATGACGAAATTCAAGAACACAACACCATTGCCATTGATCTCACAAGTGAAGGTAGAAGGAGTAATATTGCCAATGGAGTTCCCAGCGAGGAAATAATGGAGCCCATTAATGCACTCAACGACCTATCTACATCCCAGACGGTGACTCTAAATGACTCACCTCCTCACAATGAAGAGAATGGCAATCCAGTGCATGTTAATGTTGGAATGCACCCACCAGACACTAGTCCATATAACAAAGTGGTTGACAATCCCACCATTGAGGCACCAGTTGAATCACTTCCAAGGAATACAATGACAGCAACACAAGAACCAACTCATTCAAACACAGATTTGACTGATGACCCTTATTTTGATGCAATTGCACCCCAAAATCACAGTAAATCCACCTCTTTTACTGACATAAGTAAACACTTATACATTGATCTTCTCATACCATGTGCAGGACCAACACTCAATACTTCGGAGCAACAAATTTTGCCTCAATCCTCCAACACGCACTCAATGGTCACAAGAAATAAACTGGCACAAAATCCCACAATTGACAGAAAACTTTCAACTGAAATCAGCATTCTTAAGGGACAGAAACGACACAAGTCATATCTAGCTGAGCAACAACAACTTGAGCCTAAAAACTACAAGATTGCACTAACCCAGCCTCATTGGAAGACAGCAATGGAGGAGGAAATGCAGGCCCTTCTTGACAACCATACTTGGGAACTTGTCCCAAGACCTGCAGATCTCAACGTCATTGGAGCAAAATGGATATTCAAAACCAAGTATAAAGAGGATGGCACCATAGATCGATACAAGGCTCGTTTGGTGGCACAAGGATACACTCAGATCGAAGGCTTGGACTATGGAGAGACCTTTAGCCCAGTGATCAAGCCTACTACTATCAGGTTAATTCTTTCCTTAGCCACTAGTGCAAATTGGACATTACGACAACTAGATGTCAAAAATGCCTTTCTACACGGACACTTGAAAGAACAGGTCTACATGGAACAACCACCCGGTTTTGTTCACTCAACTCTTTCTAATTATGTTTGCAAGTTACAAAAATCGCTATATGGATTGAAACAAGCCCCACGAGCCTGGTTTGATAGATTAGCTAATCACCTTCTTCACATTGGTTTCACATGCAGTCGATCTGATCCCTCACTATTCATTTTTCGAAATAATTCTGCTCTTATGCTTATGTTGACGACATCATTCTTACAGGAAACAACTTGGCATTAATACAACAACTAATTCACACACTAGGATCGGAGTTTGCTCTAAAGGACCTAGGACCACTTCACTATTTCCTTGGTATCGAAGTCAAACATACACCCAAGGGAATCACCCTATCACAAGGAAAATATGCTCGAGATCTACTTATCAAATCCAAAATGCTCGGAGCAACTTCCACATGCACACCTATGTCAGTCTCTACACAGGAACAACTCATTGATATGCGACCTACAGATGCAAAACAATATAGAAGCATCGTTGGATCCCTACAATACCTCACCTTAACTCGTCCTGACATTGTTCATGCAGTGAATAAAGTTTGTCAACAACTTCAAACACCAACTATCAAGGACTTGAAGGCTGTAAAACGAATACTTCGATACATCCATGGAACCATAGACTATGGTATCACCCTTTATAAACATAACTCCACTAACTTGTATGGCTTTTGCGATGCAGATTGGGGAGGTTGTCCCTTGACGAGAAGAAGCACTACCGGATTTTGCATATTTCTTGGATCCAACTGTATCTCCTGGTCATCTAAAAAGCAACCTACGGTGGCTCGACCAAGTTCAGAAGCAGAATACCGAGCCATGGCCACCACAACAGTTGAATTAACTTGGATCACTTTCTTGTTACGTGACATTGGAATACCGCTCACTCAAACTTCCCAACTATATTGTGACAACATGAGTGCACTCCACATGTCCATCAATCCAGTCTTTCATGCTCGAACGAAACACATAGAAATAGACTATCACTTTGTGCAAGAGAAGGTCGCTCTTGGATGTCTTATTACCAAATTTGTTCCATCAAACAAACAATTGGCAGATATATTCACCAAGCCACTCACCAAAGCTACCTTCAAGGATCTAAGAAACAAACTTGGCGTTCGTTCTACCACTGCCACAAGTTTGAGAAACGATATAAGAAAACTACAAATACTCGAGCCCAAACATCAGCCCATCTCCACTAAGTCAACAACAACCCAACAAGGAAAGGAGGCACATTCCTAATCACAGAAATCTTGGAGTTGCAATCACAAATCAATCTAACCTCAAAATAGGATGGCAAATTACAGCAGAAAAATCCACCTTGATTTATGCAGTGATTTCTTGCTTCAATTGTGCACTCTTTATTTTATTTGTGTACCGTTGTATCCTAGGATGGAAAGCATCCTCCAGACTTTCCTTTCTTCATTGTTTTCCTTGTGGGTATTTGGTCTTAGCTTCCTTCCGTGTAAGTATAAATTGTAGATGGTCTAACCTTGTAAGTATGAACAAGAAGAAAGACATTTTCAAAATCGATCTTGTACTCTGTTCTTTCGTTAGATCTTTTAGCTAACACACCGTTAGTGAACCACGTATATCTGTGTGTTGTTTCTCTTCGTCCTTTCATTGTTGTTACGTTGATTACTGTTTTCTGTCATAATAGCCGTCTCTTTCATTTACATCGTGGATGATATTTTTGATGAATAATATATGGAACTCTCCACCAACTCACCCTTCTCACACAAGCCGTTTCAAGGTATATGACACATGACCATCCTTGATTTTCTAAGACTTCAAAAAATTTGAATAACCTTTTAAATCTCGGTAAAATTATAAATTTAGAACTTTTATAGTTGTTGTCAACCTGATCATAGCTCAATTTGGTTAAAACATATCTTCACGACCAAAAGGTCTAAGGTTTAAATTCTCACCTCGCATGTTGTTGATCTCAAAAAACTTTTAAAAAAATTTATAGTTGTGTGTATATATAATAGGTGTTTCTAAATATTAAAAAGTATCTAATAAGTCCATAAATTTTTAATTTTATGTCTAACAAAATTTTTAACTTGTCAAATAGACTCTAAACTTCAAAATTAAAACTTGTGTTTAAACTTTGACTTTTTTTTTTTTTTTTTTGTAATATACCTGTTGAAAAGAGAAATTTTGACCAATCACAAATTGCCACGTCATTACATGAAATTAATGACGAAATTATAATTAATTAAAATTGGGACCAATTATAAATTGACATGTGTCCCAAATTTAATTTGAAGACAAAATTGGCCAATTATAAATTTATAGAGCCAAAATTCTATTTGATCAATTCATTAAAGTTAAATTATTTTGATCAAATTAATTAATTTGACCAATTAATTAAAAAAATAATTATTTGGACCAAATTTGGGTCTTTTAAATATTTGGGTCATATGGTTTTGGGTCAAATATGAACCAGACCCCAAGACTAAATAGTTGAGCCCAAGCCCAAGTTGTTGGCCCAAAAGTGATCACCAGGGCCCACCCAGCGAGAACTCTATAAATAGGGGGTTCTCATTTTTGGGGGGAGAATTTTGGAAGCTCTCAGTCAGGGTAAAATCCAGAGGAAGACTCTTTAAGAATTGAAGACTCCAAGGCTTCAAGACTTCAAGACCCCAAGATTTCTTGAAGACTGAAGACCCCTCAAGACTAGAAGACTTCAACAATTCTTGAAGACCAAAGACTCTTCAAGATTTAAAGACTATTTAAAGACTTCAAGATTTCAAGACTTCAAGACCCCAAGACTTCTTAAAGACTGAAGACCCTTCAAGACTAGAAGACTTCAACGATGCTTGAAGACCAAAGACTCTTCAAGACTTCAAGACCCCAAAACTTCTTGAAGACTGAAGACCCTTCAAGACTAGAAGACTTCAACGATCCTTGAAGACCAAAGACCCTTTAAGACTTCAAGACCCCAAGATTTCTTGAAGAATGAAGACCCTTCAAGACTAGAAGACTTTGATAACCCTTGAAGACCAAAGACTCTTCAAGACTCCAAGACTTCAAAAAGCTCAAAGAATCAATTGAAGTTTCAAACTCGAGAACAAACGCTACAGCCCTCGAGTGAAACACATTCACACACAAGAGAGAGAATCAGAGGATTAAAGTTAGAGATTGTACACTCACACACATATTACATCAATACAAATATATATTTATTCCACGTGTCTCTATTTTCGAAGTTACGTGTGAACAATACCTGTGTGTAAATTTTGAAAAATGTAAGGTCAAAGATCTAATAGAAACAAAATTTAAAAGTTAAAAGAATCTTCTAGACATTTAATAGTTCAAAGATTCCTTAGACACAAAATTGAAAGTATAGAAAACTACTGGACCTTTTTTAAAATTCAATTAATGATTTGTTAAACATAACTCTCAAAGTTAGAGACTAGGTATTAATTTAACCTTGAAAATAAACTAACACCATTAGCTTAGTAGTAATCCTCAAACATGTTAATGAATACTAAGATCAATTTATGAGAGTTTATGTTTGACAAAGTGCAGATGGGACATGGCTGGAACTGAGGAGTTGCCGTACTGCATGAAGCTTTGTTTATCGGTTCTTTACGAAACAACAAACGAGATCAGCAACACAGTGAATAAAAAACATGGCAACAATCCTACAAAGTGGCTTCGGAGAGCAGTATAAATCTATCTATACAAATTACAAATATTATGTTTTGGTTCTATAATGATTATTCTAAGAAACCATTTACTTACAGTGGGGGGAATTATGCACATCTTTTTTGGTGGAAGCAAAATGGTTCAAAACGGGGCATTGGCCAAAGGCGAAGGAGTACTTGAAAAATGGAATTGTTAGTTGTGGGGTTCCGATGGGAATGGTACATGCTTTCTTCTTGCTTCGTGAAGGAATCACAGACGAAACTGTGGAGCTTTTGATGAGTTATTCAGACACTGTCTCTTCTTCTGCAATAATTTTGCGACTTTTGGATGACATTGAAACCGCCAAGGTTACATATTTTACCGTACTTCAAAAAAAAAATAAAAAAGGTGACATGACAATGATGACATGCCACGGGTACACTATTTGAGTTTTCGATTTTGTTTCTGATAGGTCATTGATCGATTAGACGTTTTCTAAAATTCATAAATCTATTAAACACAAAATTGAAAGTTAAAGCCTCATTTGATAACCATTAGGTTTTTTGTTTTTTAAAATTATGATTTTTTTTCTTTCAATTTTCTTATTATGGTTTTCATCTTTGTCGAGAGACATTAGAATTCTTAGCCAAATTCAAAAACAAAAACTAGTTTTTGAAAACTACTATTTTTTTTTATAAAAAAATTGACTTGGTTTTTGAAAACATGAGAAAGATGGAGTTAATAAACCAAAGAAATGTCTAGGCAGAAGGAGTGTTCAATTTTCAAAAACCAAAAACAAAAAAAACGAAATGGTCGGTTAATCAAACGAGGCTTTAATATCCTATTAGACACAAAATTCAATTTTATGTCTTATTGTTTCGTTAGTCTTGAATTTTGGTTTTTTTTTTTTATCTTTGTGTTAGGGTGAAGGTGAAGATGGACATGATGGGTCATATGCAGAGTGCTACATGAAGGAACACCAAGGCATTTCTATTGAAACCACACAAGAGCATATCCAAAATTTGATTTTGGATGCTTGGAAGACACTCAATAGAACCTGCCTCTTGCCCAATAATCCATTTCCTGCAAAATTTATTCAGGCTTCCCTCAATATTACCAGAATATTTCATCTTACTTTTGGGTCCAAAAACAAATCATTCTTCACTAAATGTAAAGAGACTTATAACATCGGTGTTGTTTCAATATGTGGACGTACGTAGAAGATATGACATAGAGAGAATCCATAAATCATCTAAACTCGATCAAATATATGTTTTTGTGTAATCTATAAATTTCTATTGTGTACGGCTTCACTGTTGTCCAAGTCGGAAATATCTTGCTGTAGTACATGGTTTCATTTTTTTTTTTTTTTTTGGCTAAATTATAAAAAATACCCGTAAACTATGGGGTTTGTTTAAAAAATGCCCCTGAACTTTGAAAAGTTTTAAAAATACCCCTGAATTTTAAAAAAATGTTTCAAAAATACCCTTGTCGTTAATTTTTGGATGGAAATCGTTGAAGTTTCAGTTTCAAAAATACCTTTGAACTTTCAAAAAAAATTCAAAAATACCCTTATTGAAAAATGTTCTTTTTTCCTCCTCTCACCGTAAATTCTTCCTCCATGAAAATTAATCCAAAACTTTGTTTATAAAGATTACGTGCAACACAATACCAGATGAAAACAGACTTTGAAACCAAGTTTTTTCTTTTAAAAAGTGTCAAGAAGATATGTAAGAGAAAACAACATATATATGTATATATATTATTTCCCTTTAGCTCTCTCTATTTGTGTATGTTAGTGATGAGAAGGAAGTGTTTATAAGATTGTAGGGTTAGTCCATTTTATAGAATTAATTAATCAAAAGTTTTATATATGAATTTGTTCTAATTAATATTTAAGAATTATATTGTTAGAACCCGTATACTACAATAGTTTCATTTATTTTTCATAAAATGAATATAGAGAAAGCTAATGGGTAATGGTTGGTGAGGAAATAATATTGAAAAGGCTACCAACAAAATGAAGTCAAACACATGTAGTGTTTCAAGAACAAAACAAAAGTCATCTTTGAAGTTTCAACATGAAAATCTAATCACCTCAATATCAAAATTAGAATTTTGGAGTTCCATTAGACATAAAATTAAATTTATATCTAATAGATAAATTAGTTGAAAGTTCAGATAGATCAATTAAGTGAACATTTAGGGCTCGTTTGATAATATTTTCGTTTCCTGTTTCTTGTTCCCGTTTCTCATTTTTTAAGAAACAGACTTGTTTGATAACTCATCTTTGTTTTTTGTTTCTAAATTTCTAGAAATGTTTCTAAAAAAGAGGTCAAATTTGAGAAACTACAAAAAGTTGTCTCTCAAATTCCGTTTAATAACCATTTGGTTTTTGGTTTTTGATTTTTGAAAATTATGCTTGTTTTCATCCAATCTCCTTAGAATGGTTTTCATCCTTGTTAAAAGACACACTTGAGTTCCTAGCCAAATTTCAAAGACAAAAACAAGTTTTTGAAAACTATTTTTTCTAGTTTTCAAAATTTGACTTGGTTTTTGAAAACATGGGAAGGATGTAGATAACAAAACAAAGAAACTTGTAAGTGTATGTAGTGTTTTTAAGCTTAATTTTAAAAAACCAAGAATCAAAAACCAAATAGTTATCAAACGAGACCATAATGTTCTAGATTATACACATCATTCAGATAAAATATTATAAAAGTTTAGCAAACTGAGTGACCATATATATTAGTGATCAATAGTTTACGATCAAACTACATCATTTGTACTTCAAAAATTTACAAATGGCGAACCTAAACATAGTTCTCTCGACCAAGAGACATTGGAGGCTCTAATCCTCATCTCCGACACATATTGTTGAACCAATTAAAAAAAAAATCTACAAATTAATTTTAAAAAGTTGACATAAGCAAATAATGCACGTATACACATTTTGTTGTGAAACAGTAGTAATCTAAATTTAGAACTAATTTTTATATATACCGTAATTTTCTTCTCTCCTAAAGTGACAACAATTTGACGGAATATAACATTATGATTTATTAACGAGCATGGATTATGGAAATCGTTAGATCATTTACAGAGTTGGCTCCTTCAGGACTGGTGGATGGATCACCACTGTTGTATTTTCTCTTCAAAATAAAAGCAGGTTTCTTTGGAGAAGGAAGACCCACTTCATTCCCCAACATGAAGACGACAGTCGACATGGTCGGACGATCTGTCGGATCCTCCTGCACACACAATAGCCCAATTTGGAGGCATCTCATGATTTCATGTCCACAACTTGATCCTTCCAAACTTGAGTCAACTAATTCCATTGCATTGTCCAATTTCCAAAGCTCCCAAACCTAATTGTAGAAAACAAATATAACACCATTTTCAATTTATGAACTTAATCAGCAAAGGCCATGTTAAGGACGAGGACACGACACAGATCTCCACAATGGTATGATATTGTCCACTTTGGGCATAAGCCCTCATGGCTTTGCTTTTGGTTCCACCCAAAAGGCCTCATACCAATGGAGATACTTGTCCTCCCTTATAAACCCATGATCATCCCCTTATCTAGCCAATGTGGGACTTTGGTTGCACTCCCAATTCCCAACAATCCTCCCCTCGAACAAAGTACCACAAACGAGCCTCCCTTCAAATAGTCATCTATCCGTCCATATCTCCTTTCATAGGGAGGAGTTTTTGCTCTTAGAGCCAGATTACGGATTCTATCCGTCCATATCTCCTTTCATAGGGAGGAGTTTGCTCTTAGAGCCAGATTACGGATTCTACATATGAATATTTCTTCAAGGCTAACAAATTCTTTGTTCAACACCCGGGGATTCTACCGACATGGCTAAGTCAAGGTTTAGCTCTGATACCACTTGTTAAGGGACGAGGACACGACACAGATCTCCACAATGGTATGATATTGTCCACTTTGGGCATAAGCCCTCATGGCTTTGCTTTTGGTTCCACCCAAAAGGCCTCATACCAATGGAGATACTTGGCCAAAAATAGAATGGTTTTTGTTGATGCAGTAGAATTATTTGCTTACATGTCCGACCAAGTTTAAGTAGGACGAATCATAGTTGGTGTTCTTTTTGCCTGTGATCATCTCTAGCACTAAAACTCCGAAGCTATATACATCGGATTTCATCGAGAATAGACCTTCCATTGCATACTCTGGTGACATATAACCGCTGCAATAATTATATTTAATCAGAAACTAATGTACGAATGCTAGTTTCTTCCTGAATCAGGAATTTGACATATTTTTTCACCCAAATTCAAAACACATTTAAATTTTAATAGTCTTTTTTTTTAAAAAAAAAAAAAAAAAAAACCAATAGTTTTCAAAAACTATATATATATATATTTTTTTTTGGAAAAAGATACTTCATTGATAGGTATGTAAGAAACATACAAAGGGAGAGGCTATAGAGGAAAACCCTTAAATTTAAAATATCAAATAACATGGGGTTCCATCTCAAAACCAATTGGCAATGAATGGAGTTCCATCTATCTTATAATTTGTGAGGTTTCCACTTATCTTTTCAACGTAGGATCCTCAACATAAAGCGATAGTTTTCAAAATTTGAGATTTTGAAAACATTTATAGCAAGTAGATAACAAATATTTTTCCAAAAAAAAAAAAAAGTAGATAACAAATAAAGAAATACATATATGGGAGTGGTGTTATAAGCTCAATTAAGTTTCAAAAATAGAAAATAAAGAAATAAAATGATCATCAAGACATTAATTATAAACATATGAGGTAGAGCGACTTACTATGTTCCCACGATACGATTTGTGTTTGCTTGAATTTGATCTTGACCAAATATTCTTGCCATACCAAAATCTGAAATTTTGGGGTTCAAATCAACATCTAGTAGTATATTGCTCGCTTTCAAGTCTCGGTGGATGATTTTCAATCTTGAATCTTGATGAAGATATAAAATCCCTCGGGCAACTCCACAAATGATTTCAAAACGTTTTCTCCAATCGAGCAAAGCCTTCTTGCTTTCATCTAAAACAAAATCAACAGAAAAACAGAAGGATATTATACACCATAGACGCAAAAACAAGCCATTTTAGAGAGATGTTTAAGCAAAAATACGTACCAAAGATGAAAGTGTCCAAGCTTTTGTTTGGCAAATATTCATATACAAGCATTTTCTCTTCATTCTTAACGCAGTAGCCTAAAATTCTGACAAGGTTTCTATGTTGGAGCTTTGCAATTAAAGTAACTTCATTCTTGAACTCTCCAACTCCTTGGCCTGAATTCTTAGCCAGCCTTTTAACTGCAATTTCCTCTCCATTTGTAAGCTTCCCCTGAAATAATAGTGTCTAAATCATCTAAACCCGTCCAAAAAAATTCCTACTATATTGTATAAAAATATGGGTCAAAAGATTCTAATTATTCTGTGTTCCATTATTTGCACAATAACTATTTCCTTATAGTCAATGAATTTAACTATTAACTAAAATTTGAGAATATACTTGCTTGTTATAACTTTGAAATTTAATTTCAAATAAAACTTTTAATAAATACTGAATAGTCTATCTACATTGACAATTTATATCCACATTTTCATCATTTTATTTTATTTCATAAATTCAACCCAGTTAATAGCCTACTTTATATTATACATCAAGGCCTAAAAAGCTCTTTCAATTTTGAGTTTTTGCATTTCACAAGAAATGGATGGTTGAAAAAAACACATAAAATGGTAGGAGAAAACCCTTTGGAATGATCATAATTCAAGCCATATATAAAGGCTTGAGGGAAAAACTCCTAAAAAAAATCATGAATGAAAAGAATGGCCATCGAGAATCTTCTCTTGCCCTAACGGAATACAACGAGACTTAATATAGAGAAAGGACCGATGAACTTGGGCCAAGAAAATGGGCCTCAATAATTACGAAAACACAATACAAACAATAAACCTAATGAACCACCTTAACATTGAGAACAATGAAAAGAAATCTATCACACTATAGAAACAACATATTATTAGAAAGCTAATTATATTATTAAGTTGAAATATTACCTTATAAACTGCCCCAAAACCACCTTCACCAAGCCTGTTATTAAAAGAAAAACTGTCTGTTGCCTTTGCTATGGTATGCAAGTCAAAAACAGGCAAATCTGAGCTTCTACTTTTATCAAATTCCTTTGAATTTGGAGAGTCCCCAAAGTCATAAGATAAACTCGTAGATCTCTCCTTTCCTATCATTAATTCAAAATATACGTTTAATTTTAGCAACAACTCACGAGAGAACAAATAAAGTTGAAAAATTTCCTCAAAAAAAAAAAAAAAAGTTGAAAAAGCTTTCTTACTTTTCTTTGCCATTTCCCATAAGTAAACTAGCGAGGCCACAAGCAGCAATAATGCAACAAAAGACACAACCACAATTGCGACCACCTTCTTTGTTGGACGACGATTTGAATTTTTTGCATATTGAGCTTAACAAAATCACAAAAAATTGAAAATGATTTTTTGAAAAAAAATTAGTGAGAAAAAATTAATATTTCGAGGGAAAATGACGTGGAGTATTTAAAAGATCACCTAATTCAACGGCATCAACTCTTACGTACAGGTCTTGACCCACGTTGGCATAGGTCCGCGTGTCTATCAAATCTCCATACCACGTCACGCAGCCGGTCCCCGTCGTCTCATTTGCGCTCGTGTAAGCCGTGCAGTTACAATCCTTCAGACACGCTTGTTCGCACGCTTCTAAGCTCATCTTCTTATCCGCACGTGCTGTCGACGTGTCCGGCACCTTCACGCGTGCCACCTTCACGAAACCCTCTCCACTCCGACACGTCGCGTTCGGCCTCTTCCTCACGCACCCACCCGTCGGATCTCTCAAGAACCAATCCCGGTCCGACCGCGGCTCGAACCCGGGCAGGCACTTGCATTGGAACTGTTCCGCGTTGTACGGGTCGCAGTTACTGTTCCGACCGCACCGGTTGTAGTAGTCGCACGACTCGGTTGGAGCGGACCAAAACTCGTGCCACCTTCCGTCCTGTTCGTTCCATCTGGACCGATGTAACGAACCGGATTCGTCTAAAGTCATCCTCATTAAAGCCGAATCCATCGTTACGCCGTCTGATATGGAAACCTCTTCGGTATTGTCGACATACGATGCGCTGATTATAAACGACCTCGTCATTTCGGGTACTCCGGTCCATCTCTGGCCCGTCCACGACCCGCCCCGCCACGACGGAACATCCCCCTCGTACAAAATCATCTGTGGATACCCGGTCGAGTTAATCCGGCAGGTGAAATTCCCGGTTCCCGGATCGTCGTTCGCCTTCCATGAAGTGAGGAACCATCTGAACCCGGTCCGCCGGTTGACCCCCAATTTCATGTAGGGAAGGAAGACATGAGATGGATAATCGAAGCTTTGCCAAATAAGCCTTCGGCTTTGTCGTTGAAGCACGGCGAGATTTCCCGTATCCTGAAGCTGAACCGACACGTCGTTTGGCGATTGGATCGAATTGTTGGTGGCCCAAAGGGATATGGTCTGTGTGGCGCTGAAAACGACGACGTTTCCATGGCGGTCGAGGGCCAGAGTTCCTGAGGTGTCGTTGAGGGGTTGGTTTCTGTTGGCAACCCAGACGACGGTTAATTCAGGAATTTTATTGTACCAAATTCCGACATACCGGTGAGTGGTGGAATTGTTGAAACTGAAGAATCCAAGAGCGAAGTTCTTGTTGGTGGAAGTCAGTCGATCTCCATCTTTGATGATATCGACGGCAGAATTCTCAACGGCGAGGCTTTGGTGGCTGCGAACAGAAATGACCAAAATCAACAGTATTTTGAAGATGGGTCGTTTAGGAGGATTCATGGTTCATTGGGGATTGAAACATTGAAGGCGAAAACTAAAAGGGATTGTTTATTATAATATCAGTGGGAGTGGGGATGAGAGTTTGAGATCAGCTGCAAAAAGTTGAAGCAATAAATGTGTAGGGAGTAGTTGGAAGAGTTAACTGTCACGTAGTTGGGTCATGTTGATATGATATTAAGAAGCTAAACCATGGTGTGCTGCTGTTATTTGAGGATTGCCTTTTTCTTGGCCACCTATATAATTATTAGGCTAAATTATAAAAAATGTCCTTGAACTATGAAGTTTGTTTAAAAAATGTCCCTAAACTTTAAAATGTTTAAAAAATACTCTTGAACTTTAAAAATACCCTTGTCGTTAATTTTTAGATGGAACTATTAAAAATTTTAGTTTCATTAATACTTTTTAACTTTCAAAAGATTTTAAAAAATAACCTTTTTAGAAAATGATCTTTTTTTTTTCCTTATCCCACCATAAATTCTTCCTCCATAAAATTTAATGAGAAACTTTACCTATTTTTCATGTATTCATACACTAGGAGTTTTTCTTCTCTTTCAAGACATCATCCAAGAGCTTGACTAGATTTTCGACAATGGTATTTTTGACGGTTTTAACGGTTCCTATCCAAAAATTAACTGCAAGGATATTTTTGAAACGTTTTGTAAAGTTCGGGGGTATTTTTGATACTTTTTAAAGTTGAGAGCCATTTTTGAAACAAACTCCATAGTTCAAGGCCATTTTTTTTTTTTTATAATTTAGCCTAATTATTAGTGATCAACAGATGGAACTGCTTGCTTGGTTCGAAGGGCATTAATTGATTGGCCTTTCTCAAAAAAAAAAAAAAAGTCTTCTTACCCTAATTTTAGTGGCAAAATATCCACTAATAGACTCTATGTATTCATACTTTAATTTTGCTTATAAATGTTTTTTTAATATGGATAGATTTTACATCATGTCGACGTCATAAATAACAAGAGAGTATGATACTTTCGATAGTATTGAAAATTTTCTCTGATTTTTTTTAAGTATATTTGACTATAATTATTTTAAAAGTTGAAATAATCCCAAAGCCTTAATGTAAAGGATTCTATTTTTTTAGTACAATTCTTTTTCAACTTACGTGATTTATTTTTTATTTTCTTTGTTTTGTTTTTTTGTTTTTGTTCCCCAGTGAGGAGTGAGGACAGAGGAAACCCCTCTCTCTATTGAGATTTCGAAATCGATTTTAATTTTTGTTGGTTAGCCGTAGCCATCGTTATTGTATAAATTCATGTTTATTATTATTATTATTTTTTGAAATGTTGTTTATTTTTTTATGTGATGTGACTATTTTTTTTTTAATATGCATCATATTATAGAGAATGGGAAGAATGTTGATTTTTAAATTCTAATTAGTTTGTAGTAGGCTTTTGATGACACATATCATTTAATGAATCAGCAGCAGTAGTTACAGTTTTGTTCAATATGTAGATTAAAGAAATGTTCTAAAGTCAAACGTATAGTCTGACGGTAATATCCCATCTCCAATATTGTTGAACTTAAAAAAAAAAATCTAAAACACCGGCATCCAAAAGTAACGAATGATACTAAAAAATAAATAAATAAGAAATCAGCCTATGATGTCTATCCCCGATGCTTCTCAAAAAAAAAAAAAAAAAAATGTCTATCCCCAATGAAAATAAATAAATATTGAATATATTAGGAAGACACATAATTGAAAGTTTAAACGTATAATAAATGTTATCTTGTATTCAAATTGTATAAAAAAAAAAAAAAAATCAAATGAGAGGTCGCCTCGATCAAGAAAGTCAGACACGAATCCTACCCCACATATTCTAGAAAAATCAAATATGAGTTGCTTAATAAAGCAACCACGTTTAAAGAAATAGAAATTGAATAATGTGAATAAGGCAATATAATAAATACATGTCCCAATCATGAGGTGATTATTCATATATATATGAACACTCCATCTCCATGGTTGTCGTTTTGTGCTAATTGGCAAATGACTAAGTCAATGAAGTGATGAAATTTGATATTACAATTACATTATATAATGTAATAACGAACGAAAGAGTCAAAGTCGTGGAGAAAAGTCGAGGTGTCCAAATAATTGTTTGGAGTTTTCGTTTTCATAGTAGTCCAATGCTGGCAATAAATTAGCAAACTGAATTTTTGGCCGTGAATTTTAACACGGTTGACTTGGTCTGGTACTAGCTATATATGACCGTATATTTGATTCCATTTTTTAAATATATATTGATTTTTTTCACCATTTTACAAATATTCTTATAAATTAGGTCAATATTGTCATTTCAGTTGACCAGGTCATGATTAATGCAAGAAAGAGATTGCATTCCGAAGCAGATTCATAAGGGATTTATTAGACATTTTTTTTAAAGTCAAAGATGATCAAATAGGACATTAGACATGAGACTGAATTTGTAATTTAACTTTATATTCATATGCATTTGTACCTTTTCTAACGTTAAATTAAATTTTGGATCTACCAATAATTCAATTGGAAAGAGTCTTAAAACAGTTTTTTAAATGAGTTTTATGAAAGGTAAAGTATGATTTAAGAAACTAAAAGTGTCAACAAACTTGTTCTCCCTAGCAATATTCGTAGTCGATGGATCATGAATTACTTATCAGATTATCTAAGGGCAAACCAGAAGGATCAGAACAGTTCAAGCCAATGCTTGTCGAAATGCAAGCTGGTCTCCTTCGATTGCAGAGAATATTGGAAACTCAATGTTGATGTAGCTTGGCACTCTTCCTCGCCTTCTATCGGTGTTGGCGTCATTTGTAGAGATCATTTAGGTGTGGCAATGGGAGCTTCAGCTTCCTATTATGATATGGATTTCCCCCCTCCGATGGCTGAACTAAAGGCGATAATTGAGGGCCTGAAGCTATGCATTTCTTTGGGCTGCAAAAACATTATGGTGGAATCAGATAGCCTACAAGCAATTAACTTCATATCGAGTAAATCAGACCTAAAGAGCAAAGTGGGATCATTAGTGCCAACAAGAGCATAGCTCAATTGGCATAAAGTTGTATTGATAACCACGAGGAACCATGAGGTCTGTGGTTCAAATCCCCCACCCCATGTATTGTCAAAAAAAAAAAAAAAGTGGGATAATTAGTTGAGGTAGTTTGGCAGTTGTCCTCAACATTTGAGGGAATTTCTTTTACATTTATTGCAAGGAATTGTAATGCAGTAGCTGATGCTATTGCAAAATGGACAAAATTGGGATGTTGTAATGATATTTGGATCGATAACCTTTCTAGGTGGATAGGTGAGCTGATCACTCAAGACAGTTTATATCCAACCCATGTCGCTTAAATAATATAGTCTATTATTTCAAAAAAAAAAAAAAAAGTGTCAATGGAACTAGACGATGATGATATCTTTCCCTTCTAAATCATTCTTTTTGTAGTAACATTCTCATTATGAAAAATGAGACCATTTTGAATAATAATTCCATAGGAGTGTATTTGACTTTTTTTTTCCTAATCTATATGGTCGGAGTCGAGCTATAAAAGCAAAGAAAATGTGAGAATTAAGAAAGGGGCTTTTGGAAAGTCGCATTTTTTTTTTTAATTGTATTTCTCTCTCAAATTTTTTGAGATAATTTTACCATTTCTTTCTCTTGAGATGGAAAACTATTGACAATACTGTATCGACCTTATCAAATAATTTTTCCCACTCTTATATTTCTCCTCTCTCTTTCATAAACCATCAACAACAACATGTGGGAAAATTAAAGACTAAATTATAAAAAATACCCAGAACTATGGGGTTTGTTTCAAAAATGTCCCTGAACTTTGAAAAGTTTCCAAAATACCCCTAAACTTTGAAAAATGTTTCAAAAATATCCTTCTTGTTAATTTTTGGATGGAAACCATTAGAATTTACGGTGAGAAGAGGAAAAAATAAGAAGCATGTTTCAATAAGAGTATTTTTAAATTTTTTTTTAAAGTTCAAGGGGATTTTTTAAACTGAAACTTTAACGGTTTTCATTAAAAAATTAACGACAAGGGTATTTTTGAAATATTTTTCAAAGTTTAGGGGTATTTTTGAAACTTTTCAAAGTTTAGGGGCATTTTTGAAACAAACCCCATAGTTTAGGGGTATTTTTTATATTTTAGCCAAAATTAAACCGCCAACATATCTCGCACATGTCGTTCACACGTCCGACCGTCGACACAACTTTCTAGCACTCACAAGCCAACGGCAACTGGCTTTCTTCTTCCACCACACCGCCCACATTCCCTCACTACTGATAGTTTTTTTTAATCAATTTTCAATTTGGTTTCGAAATCTCGGAGTTTTTCGAGAAGTAGGCAAAATCAGTTTTATTTAGGGTCGGTTTGGAATACATTTTAATTTAAATATTTTTCAAGAATGCATTTTTTAAAAAACATTTTGTATAAAAATTGTTTAGAATTTAAACACTCATATATTTGGTTGCATTTCCTTACAAATGTTTTTATACACAAGTTATTGGTTACTTAAAAAGTCTTTTTTAAAAAGGAGGTTTTAAGTGTTTCTCTCAAAATGGTTTATTTATCAATCTCAATTTCTAATAAGTCATTTTTAGTGGTTGCCAAACACTAAAAATTTTTATAAAATGATTTATTTTCAAAATTAAACACTTGAAAAGTTAAACCAAACACACTCTTATTTTTTAAAGGTGAGTTTTCTGATTAAGTTGATTCTTTTGTATCGTAAACTTGTAGCAACAAGCAATATCAAGCTTACTTTAGTGTATTTTGTCTAGGGTGAAAATAACCGAACCGAACCGAACCGATTCGGTCCGGTTCGATTTGGTTTACAAGTGTAATGCTGACGGGTTCGCCCAAACCCACATATCACGCATTTTACTTTATGGGTTTGGGCATTTGGTTTTCGCGTTTAAAAAAAAAAACGCGTTTCATTCAAAAGTCAAATCTAGGGTTTCAGTTTCAATTTCACATATGCGTTTCACTCAGAAAAAAAAATGCCTCTCCTCTCGTGGGTTTTCATCGAAGTCGAAGTCGAACGCCGTCGTCGAAGTCGAAGTCGAACGCCGCCATCGAAGTCAAAGCTGTGTCGTCTGGTTTAAGTCGCCGCCGCCATCGCCTCGTCTTCATCTTCATCTTCTTCTCCTAGAGCCTCGTCTTCATCTTCATTGCCTCGTTTGATGTTTAAGTCCCTTTTTTGGGTATTCGAATGAAGGCTTATTGTGTTATTTTGAACTGCAGTTTAGGAAGAAGAAGAAGAAGAAACTGACCCGACCCGTACAACCGTGGTTCGGGTTGTCTGTACAACCGGGTCGGGTCGGTTTGTCAGTACAACCGACCCGACTCGAAAAATTTAAACCCCTAATTTTGTCAACACGAACATAGTTCAATAATTTTTTTTTCTTTTTTTTTTAAAAAACATAGTTCAATAATTAAGACTATGGTTTATCACTCATGTTAATGTCGAACCCGTAGATATATAGAAATTTCGATGGAAATATATTGACATGTCAACATTTCCATCAACATGTCTATGTGTCTATGGGTTCGACATCGACATGAGGAATGAATCAACATTCTATTATATCATAGAAAAATCGACGAAATATAACAAAAATATCAACAAAATATCACTTACGTGGGTCTAAGATTAATAATAAGAAATTTTAACTTGTTTAAAAAGGTGAAATGGTTATTTGTTAATTTAAATAATTTTTATGAATTTTTTATATATTTATAATTTTTCCATAAATATCCATCAACATTGACACATTTTATTCATCTTTCCATAAAATTTAGATCTCGATATTTTCATCCACGTCAATTTTTAAAACCTTGGTTAAGACAACGGAGGTTGAAGTTTGAATCTCCTCATTGTATTTGTTGTAATAAATAAATAAACCTCATTTTTTTTTATATTTTTCATTGCAACGCTAATTTTGAATAAGTGCAATTGATTTAGATTATCTTGATTGTCAAATTCGAGCTTCTAAATTTGGAGAAATTATTTAAGGAGGCTGCCTATTACGGAGAACAATCAGCAACACAGTCATCAAGGTCACCTCAAAGTTAGCAATACAGTCAGCTTGCCAAAGTAGCAGGAATTCCAGAACTTTCCTTTACCAAATTATGTTATTCATTTATCTGGTCACTATTATTGTTGCATGTAATATTAGGACATCTGTTCTCTTCCCTTTATTCCTTTATTATGTTATTCTTTGTCCTAAAGGGGAGCTGGTGTATAAATTGGCCTTTGTGCCTTCAATCGAAATCATCAGAAAATAGAGAGCATTCTTATCTCTCAAATTCCTTTGTTTCTAGACTTCAACTTGGTATCAGAGTTAAACAATGACCAACATCACAGTCACTGGATCAGCCTATATGTCCACCGGAAGCTCACTAGCATTTAGCTCACCTCCTTTCAACTAACTGCTAAATCAAATAACAACGATCAAACTCGACAGAGAAAACTTCTTGTTGTGGAAGAATTTAGCCCTACCAATCCTAAGGAGCTACAAGTCATTTAATCAGGACAAAGCCCTATCCACCACAGTATGTTTCACAGAATACTGGAGAAACAACTGAAAATGCTGCGGCGACAGCACCAACCGGCGGAGAAGCCTGGAGCTCAGAACCGCCTGCAAGTGGAACATCATCGAGGTCAGTCACTAAATCTACGTTTAATCCACTTTATGAAGCATGGATTACTACAGACCAACTTCTGTTAGGCTGGTTATATAACTCCATGACCTCTGAAATTGCAACGCAAGTCATGGGGTTTGATAATGCTAAAGATCTCTGGGAAGTAGTGCAGAATCTATTTGGAATTCAATCAAGAGCTAGGGAAGATTACCTCAGACAGATGTTTCAACAAACCCGAAAAGGTACCTCTAAAATGTCCGATTACTTAAGATTAATGAAATCTCATGCTGATAATCTAGGGCAAGCTGGAAGTCCCGTTTCCTTAAGGAATCTTGTGTCTCAAGTTTTGCTGGGCCTTGATGAAGAATACAACCCAATTGTAGCTATGATTCATGGACGAGGAGATATCTCATGGTCAGAGATGCATGCCAAACTTCTAGTGTTTGAAAAACGGCTAGAGCTACAAAATGCACAAAAGACAACTGTCGTAGCCCTCAACAACATTGTATCTGTTAATATGGTTAATAACAAGAGCACTGGGAATCAAGGCAATCAAAGGGGCTGGAATTATAATAACAACTATGGCCAGAGGGGACAATATTCTAACAACAATCAACATGGACCTTGAGTATTCTACCTTGATGAATAATAAAACATGGCACCTAGTTCCTTTTTCTCATGATTTGAACATTGTTGGTAATAAGTGGATTTTCAGAATAAAGAATAATGTTGATGGCACGGTTCAACGATACAAGGCTCGTCTCGTAGTAAAAGGATTTCATCAAAATCCTGGGATCGATTTCTTTGAAACATTCAATCCAGTTGTCAAAGCTTCTACCATTCGAGTTGTACTGAGTTTAGCCGTGTCAAAGGGGAGGTCAATGAGGCAGTTGGATTTCAACAATGCCTTTTTGAATGGTCAGCTGCTAGAGGATGTATATATGAGTTAGCCTCCTGGCTATGAGGATCTCGCCTACCCAAATCATGTCTGCAAGCTGGATAAAGCGATCTATGGCTTAAAACAAGCGCCTAGAGCATGGAGCAACACTCTAAAAAATACTTTGCTGTCGTGGGGGTTCAAAAATTCCAGGTATGCTCATCTCTTTACATATTTACAGCTGGTACTGATATTATTTTGCTATTAGTCTACGTTGATGATGTGATTGTAACGGGAAGCAATGATCATTTCATAAGGCAACTGGTTATAACACTAGATAAAACATTTGCTCTAAAAGTTTTAGGGGCCTTAAGTTATTTTCTGGGAATTCAAGTTCATCAGCTTGACTCTGGTATTTTATTGAACCAAGAAAAATATGTGACTGACTTGCTACACAAACTCAACTTCGAAGATCTAAAACCAGCTCCTTCACCCTATGTTACTGGCAAACATTTGTCAATTGATGAAGGACAGCCCCTGGCCGATCCTTGTATTTATCGTAGTACTATCGAGGAGCTCCAATACCTCATGAACACCAGACCAGATATAGCCTACATCATTAATCACCTGGGTCAATTTCTTAAGAGGCGCACAGATGTGCATTGGCAAGCTGTCAAGCGTGTGCTTAGATACATTAGTGGCACCAAACATATAGGGTTGTTTATTCGTCCAAGTGCTGACTCATCAATCACAACATTTTCAGATGCGGATTTTGCAGCCAATATTGATGATCGAAGGTCGATTGCTGCCTATTGTGTGTTCCTTGGAGAAAATCTAGTCTCCTGGTCTTCGAAGAAGCAAACGACAATTGCCCGATCGAGCACTGAGTCGGAATACAGGGCTCTTGCTCATGCCACAACTAAGGTAATGTGGTTGCAACAATTGTTAAATGAAATTGGGTCTGTCTCTTCTACAAAACCGGTTATGTGGTGTGATAATCTCGGGGCATGAGCTCTAGCTACGAATCCGATCTTCCATGCGAGAACTAAACACATTGAAATTGATGTTCATTTTGTTCGAGATCAAGTACTTAAAGGTGCCTTAGAAGTTCGTTATGTTCCTTCAGCAAACCAACTAGCCGATTGCCTCACCAAGCCACTTTCTCATTCTCAGTTCTCCTATCTCCGTTCCAAACTTGGTGTCATTGAACTCCCCTCTCGTTTGAAGGGAGATATTAAAGAGAACAATCAGCAACACAGTCAGCAAGGTCACCTCAAAGTTAGCAATACAGTCAGCTTGCCAAAGTAGCAGGAATTCCAAAACTTTCCTTTACCAAATTCTGTTATTCATTTATCTGGTCATTATTATTGTTGCCTGTAATATTAGGACGTCTGTCCTCTTTCCTTTATTCCTTTATTCTGTTATTCTTTGCCCTAAAGGTTAGCTGGTGTATAAATTGGCCTTTGTGCCTTCAATCGAAATCATCAGAAAATAGAGAGCATTCTTATCTCTCAAATTCCTCTGTTTCTAGACTTCAACTCAACATTGGATTATGAAAGAAATTACAAAAATACTTCGAATTTGTATCAAGTGGTTTTTAGAGAACATGTAAATCTTAAAATCCACATCCAATCTAGAGTGACGACATCATTGAATAATTCTCCTCCAATTTGAGGTTATAGAATCGGGTCGGTTGCAAATATAGCAAACCAGCCCAAAATATTTGTAGATTTAGCGACCGGCGAAAAATTTTGCAAAAATGGTAAAATTTTAAGTTCTGGAATGTGAATTTACTAAAATGCCCTTTTTAACCCCTGAACCCTAGAATTTCTTCTAACCCTCGAATTTCTTCTCACGCTATCAGTATTCTCCATCTCTTCTATCAGTATTGCCCATCTCTTCTATCAGGCTTCTCCGTTTTTTCTATCACTCGATTTCTTGTGGCGTTCGTCTTCTCCGATTTGTTCGCACATTCGTCTTCTCGCACGTTCGTCTTTGGGTTTGTTTTCGCTCACTGATAGAAAGTTTTTCTATCAGTGATAGAAAGACTTTCTATCTGATAGAAAGTTTTTCTATCAGTGATAGAAACTTTCTATCAATGATAGAAGCTTTCTATCAATGATAGAGATAGATTCTATCAGATAGAAAGACTTTCTATCAGTGTTTGGTAGGTGTTTGCTTTCTATCATTTCTATCACTTCTATCAGTGATAGAACTGATAGAATTCTATCAGTGATAGAACTGATAGGATCTATCGGTGAGAGGGTGATAAGATTCTATCAGTTCTATCACCGATAGATTCTATCAGGTCTATCACTGATAGAATTCTATCATTTCTATTGGTGATAGAATTCTATCATTTCTATCGCTAATAGAATTCTATCATTTCTATCGCTGATAGAACTCTATCACTGATAGATAGATTCTATCACTGGAGTAACAGAATTCTATCAGATAGAATTATATCGCTGATAAATAGATTCTATCATAGAGTAACAAAATTCTATCGGATAGAATTCTATCGGTGATCGATAGATTTTATCACTAGAGTAACAGAATTCTATCGGATAGAATTCTATCGCTGATATATAGATTCTATCACTTGAGTAACAGAATTCTATCGGATAGAACTCTATCACTGATAGATAGATTCTATCACTAGAGTAACAGAATTCTATCGCTGATAGAACTCTATCACTGATAGATAGATTCTATCACTAGAGTAACAAAATTCTATCGGATAGAATTCTGGAAAACGAAAACTGGAATCAATCCGAAGAGAAAAAGCTGGAATTAAGAAGAAGAAAACTCAAGAGAAGATGCGATGGAAAACAATCCGAAGAAAATAATGATGCTAATGATGCTGAAACAATCCGAAGAGACCAAATCAAAAAAAAAAAAGAAAAAAAAAGGAAAGAAAGGAGAAGATGCTGATCCAAACAGAAAAATGAACGAGAAGATCCAAACCGATGAAGAAGAAGCGATCGGAAAGAAAGGAGAAGATGCTGATCGGAAATAAAAAAAAAACGAGATCCGTTCGAAATCAATCGGAAAGGGAAAAAAAAAGAAAAGAAAACAGAGGAAAGAAGGAGAAGATACGCAGGGAAAGGAAGGAGAAGATACGCGCCAATTTCAGGGGCAAATCCGGAATATTAAAAGTTCATTTAAAAATTTTGCCATTTTTGCAATTATTTTAAAACTTTGTTAAATCTGCCATTAAATAGCCTAATTTTGCCACCCATTACAATTATCCTTATAGAATCTTATCTTAAATGCACTTGTTATATTCTTTCAAGAGGGCATCTCTGTTAATAGTTCAACATGAAATTCTGTTGTTCCACATCCCTACGTAGCAATCCAGACATTTTCTGTCAGATTGTAGATGGAAATACAAAAGTAGAAAGTTTGAACAGCACAAGGAGAAAAAACTCTAGCGTAGATAAACCTGTCTTCCACAGAAAAGTTAGCAGAAGAACCAACAGACACTTGAAACTTTAATATTCAAGAAAAACAATCTTGGTCGTTTGAGAACAAACCTATGACAGAGTCATGTTACAGTAGTCAAATGGCAAGTTTCAATTCATTTGGAATAGCAGAATGAAGTGTATATAGTTTACAGTAGACAAATTCATAACAGAAACCATTTCTTGGACTATACTGAATGAAAAAGGCCAATTTCCATACGTCTTAAATCGTTAAGAGAATGTCTATTTGACACTCAAGCAATGCAATGAAAGGGAAGATGAGTATTCTTTACAAAGTGACTCTATTTATACCGTTAGTTATTTACTAACGACCATGTAGCAATGTGACTGTCACTTCATTGGAAGAGGAGGTTTCAGCCGACAGTTTATCCTTCTTAGAAAACATTCTTTCTGTGTAAAATCCAGGTTGTTTAGGATGAGATAACAACATGTTTTCATTCTCCAACATCGAAAGTACTGACCACATAGTTGGCCTTTCATCTGGATTCTGTTGAACACACAAAAGACCTACTTGAATGCATCGCAGTGCTTCAGAAGGTTGGAATTGATCATCCAATGCTGCATCCATTAACTCCAAAGCATTTTCTTCATCCCAAAGCTTCCATGCCTGAAGATTTCACAACTTGGAGTTAGTTTACGAGCTAGTTTGAAGTGTTGATTACAAATATTACCAAGCTTGGTTTGCTACCATGTCGATAGTACTTACATGTCCAAGAAGATTCAGTTGATGTTCGGTATGGAAGAAGCCTCTATTCTTCTTACCGCTAACTATTTCCAAAAGAATGACCCCGAAACTAAAGATATCAGATTTCAATGAAAAACACCCATCGAGTGCATATTCTGGAGACATATAGCCACTGCAACGATATCAGTTGGATTATTCATAATTTATCACTTAGCTCATAAAGATAAAATCCAACCAAGAATGTGAGGTGAAACAGAGTAGAATGATCTTAATACTTACTAGGTCCCAACAACTCTTTTGGTTTTTGTCATGGTTTGATCTTCGCCAAACATGCGTGCCATGCCAAAGTCTGAAATTTTCGGATTCATTTCATTGTCTAGCAATATATTACTTACTTTGAGATCCCTATGTATTATTCTTAGCCTCGAATCTCTATGAAGATAAAGAAGTCCTCGAGCTGTTCCAATTATGATGTCCAATCTTTTTTGCCAATTGAGTAAGTATCTCCTCTCGTTATCTATATCAACAATGACAATCCAAAGGAAAAAATATGAATTAGAAGTATAGAATTAACATCTCTTCTTCTTCCAAAGGAGCACACAGTAAGAAAAACAAGTTTGGCACCAACCGAAGAGGAAGTGGTCTAAACTTTTGTTTGGCATATATTCATAGACCAGCAATGTTTCTTCCTTGTGAATGCAGAACCCAAGAAGCTTAACAAGATTTCGATGTTGAAGTTGCGAGATCAACAAAACCTCGTTTTTGAACTCGCTTTGCCCTTGGCCAGAGCCCTCTGCCAGCCTCTTTACAGCAATTTCTTGTCCACATGAAAGTTTTCCCTGCAATATATAACATATGTATGCAATATTGATAGTACATATCCATAACTACCACTACAAATATATGCAGGAACAACACTAATGAAGACTCCTCTGTAATTTACATAAGATGAAGTAATAAAGTACCAGAGAAACACCAGCATTTTAAAGGAAAAGTTCAACACAACCCAATGAAATGAGTATCAATACAAACATGTTAGTAAGAAAGACTACCTTGTATACAGGACCAAAACCGCCTTCACCAATCTTATTTGAAAAAGAGAAATAATTCGTGGCAGTTTCGATTGTGGTAAAATCATAGATTGGCATCTCAACTTCGTTTTCTTGAGATTGAATCTCACCTGCAGGGATCTCAGGAGTGATCGCATTACCTGGTTCACAAAATGTGGATATCATATAAGAAACAAAAATGAATATGTATTAGCTGTGAATAATTGACAGATTAATCATGTACTGGATGAAATGCTTGCCTCCAACTTTCCTTTTACGCCCCTGGATAAAGCAAATGACAAAAACCAAGAAGCCTAGAAATGAAGCCACAGACACACTGATTGCAATCAAAAGTTTCTTGTTGGTTGAGTCTACAGAAGATAAAACATTGTTAGAAATTATAATCCTCTTTACACACACATGCACAAAGGGCTGAAAAGCAGGTCATTCTTTCACAGAGGGAAACAAATGTATACAGATATTAGAATGGAAGGGACAACAATTTATTACCTAATTCTGAAGCTGCCACTCTAACATAGAGATCCTGTCCATTTTGAAGAACAAATTTAACATCCATCAGTTTATGAAACCAGGTGACGCAGCCATAGCCACCTGTGGGAAGTTCCATCATTCCATAGGCCAAACAAGAGCAATTGTTCAAACACGCCGCCTCACAGTCTCGAATGTTCGTATTAACATTCACCAAATACCCAGAAGAATCTGGCAATTTCACACTGCTGATTTTTTTGAATCCCTCTCCATTTCCACAGGTTCGATTGTCCTTTCTAACGCAACCATCAGCCCACCTGAACTTTTCCCAATCATCTGGCGATTTGGGTTCAAACCCAGCCATACAATCACAACCCGCCGTGACGGAAAACGTACAAAAACCAAAATCCCCACAGAGTCCATAGACATCGCAGCCATCTCCAGGCAATGTATACACAGGGTACCAATATTTTCCATCATCGACCCAATAGAACTGTTGAAATAAGCCACCCGAGTTCAGTACCTCTCTTACCGAGAGATTGTTCACAGCATCATACGAAAATAATGCTTCGCTAGCATTGTAATCGAACTTTGGAGTATAAATTGCGGTTTCTCTGAGTGGACCCGAACCACTAAACCTATTACCATACCATGGGCCGCCCCGAAAAGTTGTGATGGGTCCTTTGCGAACTAGAAACTGGGGAAGCCCATCCATTTCAACACTGTAAGTGTAATCCCCAGACGACGGATCGTTCGAGCTTTTCCAAGACGTTAACTTTCGGTTCAGACCGGTTTTCGAGTCCCAACCAAGTTTCATCCCAGGTAACAGAGTATGAGAGGGGTAATCAAAACTCTGCCACGCATAATTTTCAGACCCTGATTCTTTTAAAACTAAATTACCTGTATCCAGCAGCTGAGTCACTGGTTGTTTCACTGATCCTGGCGAAGTGGAAGACCATAAAACCCCACCTGTTTCATTGAGAAGAATAATGATTCCTTCTTCATTGACTGTTAACCTGCCGAAGGAATTTACAAGTGGGTTGTCTCTGTTTGCGACCCACACGACAGTCTGCGGGATGTTTCTGTACCATATTCCCAAATACTGAAATTTGGAGCCTTGGGGATTGAAGATTCCCAACACAAACTTCTGTTTAGCTGAAACTAATATCTGGGTACTGACATTAATGGTTTCCCCTGCTTTTATGCTATCGATAGCTAATGATTTTCTTGGAAACAGAGCTATGGTTGTCCAGAGAAAGAGAAAAGCCGAAAGTTTGCACCTCCAAATCAGTTCTCTCATGGCTTCTTTCAAATCAAACCAAGTAACTTGTCATTTTGACCAGCATATCAATCCATATGAAAACATTGAACTTTGAATTTATATTTTTATCAGCAAGGATCATACTCTATCTTTTGAGCCAGAATTGAATAAAAATATACAAAATATATACTGTAACGTCATTGTCACTCCGTTTACAATTGAACTAGTTTTTCTTAAAAGAAAATTAATGTTGTGGGAATTGAACAGCAATATGAAGAAGATAACTCTAGAATCTGTTCGAGTTTTTTATTCTTAATGATTGTTTTAGTTTACTTTTATGAAGTTCAGCTTTCTTGTAAACTGTAAAGTCACTTACCTTTAAACAACTATATTTAATTGAGTAGGAATTTCGACGAGTGAATATGCAGGTTTTATTGTTTACACATATTACAGTTCTTAAAAACAAACAAATTTTCAGATTTATAAATTTATTTTTGTAGTACTGATCTTACAAAGTAGTCTAAATATTGTAAGAAATAAAAGGGGGAAAAAAGTCAGAAAGATGAGGTAAGACCCGTAAGAGGCATATTAGTTGACCATCTCAATGATATCTGACTTGGCCAAATTCATCTGGATTTCAAAGAAGGGACTTGTTCTTTTATCAGTATAATTCAGTGCATTATTTCTGTTCACGATATTAATTATCAGTTTAAAATGCCTTTCTTTTATTGGGGGCATGATGAAGATCGAGCCAAGTCAAAATTTAAATTAAGCAAACTCATTTCTCCATTTTATTATCATCCTGATGGATTATGTGAAATGAGAATTGATGAGCTCAGATTGATTTGGTTCTGTTTATTTTAATAAAATTCAGTTCACGAGATTAATGCAGCAGAAGAAGAGATGAACTAACAAAGTACAGATATGTTTTTACCCAAAACTTATGCTAAAAGAATCTCAAGCCTTCCTTTTTTTTAGAGATCTCTTGGTGATTAGTACAAGTTTTATGTAGATTGAGTTATACTCATGTTGGCAAATCCCAAGCCTTTTGTATGGTCGAAATAGAACATCTCTGTTTAAACTGACTTTATCATTGTTGTTAATAATTTACTAACGACCTTGTAGTAGTGCAACGGTCACTTCATTGGAACTGGAGGTTTCAGCTGGTAATATATTACTCACTTTGAGATCCCTATGTATAATTATAAGCCTTGAATCTCTATGGAGATATAAAAGAAGCCCTCGAGCTATTCCAATTATGATATCCAATCTCATCTTCCAGTTGAGTAAAGATCGCTTCTTGTTATCTATATCAACAATCAAGGTCTAACATAATCGTTATAGTTAATTTCTTGTCCATATGGAAGCTTTCCCTGCAATATATGGCATATGTAATTGTGAGTGAATATGTGCATAACTACCTATTTGTACATGATCTTCTCAAATAAAGACTAAATCAAAAGTCAGTTTGTAAAGTAAATGAAAAACATTAGCAAAGGGAAAACTAAACACATTGGAGTGATTTTGGATTTGAGCTAGTTTCGATACAAGGAAGTTAGTAAGAAATTAAAAGAATAGACTGGCATCTCAACATCATTCTCTTGAGACTGAATCTCACCTGCATTCATCTCATCACAAAATTTTTCGATAAGAAATAAAAATGAAAACATTGAGACTCTGTTTGATAACTAAAAACCAAATGGTTATCAAACGGGACCGGAACGATTAACAAATTAACCACACACTAAAGTAGGAGGCATTACCTCGAACTTCCGTTCTACCCCACAGGACAAAAAAAAACGACTAAAACCAAGAAGCTTATTAGTGAAGCGACAGAAACGCAAAGCACAACTTTACGCTTCCTCTTACTTGAGTCTACAAGTGATGAAGCATTGTTATAATCTTCTCTTTACATGCACATTCATAATATCCAAACAAAATTTACAAGGGCTGAAAATCAGACACTAGAACAGAAGGGTTCGCAATTTTATACCTAATTCTGAAAAGATGAAGCGACTCGACTTGGCCAAACTTATCTTCAAGTCAAAGAAGTGATTTGTTCTATTATAATTTTTACTTTTTATTTTTTTGAGTTCAAGTTCTATTATAATTTATAGGTATAATATTTACCTCCATTTGATTGTCATCTTCCATTGTTATGGGGGTTATTTAGATTAAAAATAGATTTTTAAAAAAAAGTTGAAAAATCAGAGTCTTACGAGTGGTTTTTTTGTCTTTATTGGGTTTTGTGTGTTGAAGACACGGTACCATACACACAATTGACTGAGGTTGAATCCGTGGGTTCAACCCACGGATTCACTTTTTAATTTTTTTTTTCTTTTTTAAATCTCACGTCACATGCATGCTGGATTCAACTTCTTCTTCTTGTTTCTAAATGGTTTATTTTTGCAATGATATTATATAGCCCATTATTATTTTTTTTTAATTTTATGATTTTTTCACTAATGTACAAAAGATTTTTTTTTTTTTTAAATTATATTTCCTTAACTTAACAATAATAAAATGATGGATAATTGTAATGGGTGGCAAAATTAGGGTAAATAATGGCAAATTTAGCAATTTTTTAAAATATTTGCAAAAATGACAAAATTTTTGAATTAATTTTTTATATCCCTATTTTGTCCTTGAATTGCGCGCACAGTAGATTTCTCTCCTCTCTTTCTGTTTTGGTAGGTTTCTATCTGATAGAAAATTTTTCTATCACTGATAGATTCTATCAGTGATAGGAAAACTTTCTATCTGATAGAAAATTTTTCTATCACTGATAGATTCTATCAGTGATAGAAAAACTTTCTATCAGTTATCACTGATAGAATTAACTTTCTATCAGTGATAGAAAACTTCTATCACTGATAGAAAGTTAATTCTATCGATTTTCTATCATTGATAGAATTAATTTTTTATCACTAATAGAAGTCTTCTATCACTGATAGATTCTATCAGTGATAGAAAAACTTTCTATCACTGATAGAAGTCTTCTATCAGTAGATAGAAAACTGCACGCACAATGGATTTCTCTCGCCTCTCTTTTTGTTTTGGTAGGTTTCTATCTGATAGAAAATTTTTCAACTTTCTATCTGATAGAAAATTTTTCTATCACTGATAGATTTATCAGTGATAGTGATAGAAAACTTCTATCACTGATAGATTCTATCAGTGATAGAAAAACTTTCTATCAGTGATAGAAGTTTTCTATCACTATCACTGATAGAATCTATTAGTGATAGAGAAAGTTTTCTATCAGTGATAGAAAACTTCTATCACTGATAGAAAGTTAATTCTATCGATTTTATCACTGATAGAATTAATTTTCTATCACTGATAGAAGTCTTCTATCACTGATAGAAATTTTTTCTATCACTGATAGATTCTATCAGTGATAGAAAAACTTTCTATCAGTGATAGAAGTTTTCTATCACTGATAGAAAACTTTCTCTGATAAAAGAAAAAACAAAAGCAAGTTAGCAAAGTAAATAATTAAAGGGGGTTCACGTTTCTCTGATAAAAGAGTTTAAAAAAAATTGAAAAAAGAAAAAAGAAAGGAAACTTTGAAAAGATGTTCTTCTTCCAGGCTCTCTATTTGTGATAGAAAGTTTTTCTATCTGTGATAGAAATAGAATATAACGACCAAACACTGATAGAAATAGGATAGAAGGATAGAATCTATCTCTATTAGTGATAGAAAGCTTCTATTTCTATCAGATAGAAAGTCTTTCTATTAGATAGAATCTATTCTATCACTGATAGATTCTATCAATGATAGAAAATATGAGAAACGAAACAACACCAACAAAACACCTACCAAACACTTTATAAAAAAGAACACACTTATAGAAAGTATTTCTATCTGATAGAATCTATCTCTATTAGTGATAGAAAACTTCTATCATGATAGAAAGACTTTCTATCATGATAGAAAGTCTTTCTATTACTGATAGAATCTATCAGTGATAGAAAAACTTTCTATCACTGATAGATTCTATCAGTGATAGAAAATTTTTCTATCAGATAGAAAGGGCATTTTAGTAAATACACATTCCAGAACTTAAAATTTTGCCATTTTTGCAAAATTTTATGCGGGCTGCTAAATCTGTAAATATTTTGGGCCGGTTTGCTATATTTGCAACCGGCCCTAAAATGATTGTATTTTTTTAATATTTTTCTATTAATAATGACAAAATAATTGTATTTTTTAAAGTCTAGTGTTAATTGGTAATTCTGTATTTTTTTTTTAATAGTCAGTTTATTAAATTATCTGTTCAAAACGTCTTTCTTTCAATATTATTGCTTGTCCAAAGAGACCGGAGAATATTGAGCCAAGTCAAATTCGCAAGCATTAGCAAGACTCCTTTATTTTTATATAGTTCAACCAGATTATATGGAATGAGAATTGATTGATATAAGTTTGATTTGGTTCTGTGTACATATATAATGAATTCATAGGATAAGTTTTAATGGCTATTAATAAGGTTTTTGCTTATCTAACAACATAACATTTTAGGGAATTATTGGCTTATGGATTAAGATGTGTATAATCTCATTACCAAGCTGATTTTTTTTTTTTTTTTTTTTCATGTGGGGAGGAGGATTTGAATCACAGACTTCTTGGTTATTAGTAAAAGTTTTATGTCAGTTGAGCTATGTTCATGTTGACTACGAAGCTGAATCTACAACTATATGCATTTGTGTAAATCTTTTTTTTTTAAAAAAAGAAATACGTATTATTACGCCACTCAGGCTAAAATTGAACGATCTAACTCGACCCAACTACAAATCTACCTTGGGATCCTCCCGACCCAAGTCTCACTCGATTTCGAAGTAAAGGTATATCTAGCCACTTCATGAGCTACTCTAGTACATTGTCTTGGGGCAAATTGGAAAGAAATATCCCTAAATGATTCTGACAGCCCCATATTATTTCAACCACAGCTTCGAGACTTTTCCAATGAGCTACTTTTTTAGAAATGAAATTGATAGCCACCTGACAGCACTACAAGAAATCTCACCTTTAGCGTCGAAAAAATTTCGTCGCTAAAAATCAATTTTCGACGCAAAACATCTTTAGCGTCGAAAAAAAATTAGTCGCAAAAAACGTCGCTAAAGCACCGTCGCAAGCTGGATTTTGCATCGAATTCTAAGAAAACGTCGCAACTTGCGACGAAAAGTCGTTTTCGTCGCATTGTGCGACGAAATAGCAAAAAGCGTCGCAACGCCTGTGCGATGAAAACACCAAATTAGTCGCAAGACCCTGTCACATATTAACACCCAAAAAGCGTCGCAAGACTTGCGACTAAATCCAAAAAACGTCGCAAAACTTGCGACTAAATCCAAAAAATACGTCGCAATCTCCCCATCAGAAATTTATCATTTCTTACGTCGTTTTTTTACTGTTTCGTCGCAGATTTCGATTCTTTTGCAACAAAACCCCTAAATTCGTCGCATATATTTAGGGCATTGATATATATATATATATATATATATATTATTCAAATTAGAAATCTAAAAGCTCAATTTTGTATTCAAATTTTCCTGATAAACATTTTATACAAATAATCAAATAGTCTTACAAAACAAAACATTTAACATTAAGAAATGGTCATCACTACATCCAAAAGTTGTTTCATATATGAACATTTTACTAAGTCTTCATAAGTTTAAGAGTTACAACAAAATAAAGATCAAGAAAGTTTATCCAATTACAAAAAGAGTGCTAAGTATATGTTAGCTCAAAAAAGATGATGTTTCTTTGGCCATTGTTATCGTTTGCGAAATTTACTTCAATCCTGCAAATAAAAACAAATTACATATACATAAGTACACATGAATAACAAACCATATACTTAACCCATTCACAAAGAACATCATAATGATAGCATATAAAGTCACATTTCCAATGACAAGAACAAATACCATTCCCCCTATTCTTAAATCGTCATCAATCTCATAGTTGTAACATGGACGACTTAAGTTAAAAATGCATTTCTTTTCAAAAATAGAACCTTAACCACAAGTCTCATCAAACCATACTCTCACAAACACTCATAGTTAAAATAAACACTCTCAACCACAACCACATGAACAACTTAAACTACAAATAAAACCTCAAACCACATGTACAACCTATGCTAAAAAATTGTAGTTCAAAAAACAATCACCAAACCACAATAAAATTACAAATAGAACCTCAAACCGCCTCCATCCTCAAACCACAATAAGATTATCTCAACACACGTTTTCTCAAATTATAGAAAATGTCAATCAATAAAACAATATTTATCAATCTATAATGAACACTCCCCCCCCCCCCCAACTCCTCAATTCATCCTCAGGAACAAACACTCCTCCCACCCCCAACCAACCACAAAAAAATATAACGATCATTCCATTGAGAGAATCACACGTATACAAACATGAAACATATGAAAACAGAGTTTCAATAAGTGTAATCAGAGTCTCAACCTAAAAAATGAACTCAAGTTCCAAGTTTTTAAAAATTATACCTAGAAACATAAAAACTAACAAAGAAGAATAACAAAATACAATAACTATCATTAACTTAATTCAATGGGTTTATGGTTTCACATACTATGCTTACATTACACAATAACATTAAAATAAAACTTAAACAATGTTCAATAATCTCAAAGTGTAAGAAATAAACGTTATAGTCACATTATAATATGTTCCATAGACACAAATATTTACCTTTCAAATCATAATTTACATCTAAACGAATAATAATAAAGAAGTTTTGAATCAAACCACATGTACCTCAAACTTTAACTTCAAATAGAACCTCAAAGCACATGTACAACCTAAGCTAAAAAGTCATAGTTCAAAAAACAATCACCAAACCACAATAAAATTACGAATAGAACCTCAAACTTTAAATCAACAGTAGACACAAGACCCCCCACCCCAATCCACATTCACTAAAAATAGCTCAAGCTTCAACAAAGAAAACAACTTCGTCCTCTAACTTTAAATCTACCTTCACTAAAAACACTCAAACTTCAACAAACAAATCAACCCACTCCAAGTAACAAATATAAACAACTCCTCCCCCTCAAATCCATATATATTCACTAGAAGAACAACTTTGAATCACAAATATAAACAACTTTGGAATCAACAAAAGACAAAATAGAGGTACTTTAACACATTCATATTAAACAACATACTTTCAACAAATGAAACAACATACTTTCACAAATATAAACAACTCTCTCTCAAATCCACATTCACGAAAAAAGTCCAAGCTTCAACAAATGAAACAACTCCCCCTCCCCCTCCCCTAAAATCAACACATATAAATAACTTTTCACTCAAATCACATTTCAAAATCATGATTTACATCCAAGAGAACAATAACAAACAAACTTTGAATCTTTAACAACACTTTCAACTACAATGTTCAATAGGCACAACATTCTTTTTCTCCAATAGTATATTTTGAACACATAATATCATTCCAAAAATTCAGTTAACAATATGCACCTATTTTATTTTATACAAATCTTTCACCAAGGAAAAAACAAATCTAACAACAAAACTTTCTTAAATGAAAAAACAGAAAAATTACAAACAAAAAACTATAAATTTTATAACTCATACCTATAATGACGAATCCTTCCAATGAAAACGGCTTCCTTCAACTAATCTAACAATGTTTATGCTGAAACACCAAGAAAAAAAGTGGTGTAAATGAAAAAACAAATATTGAAATAACAAAAAAATAGCTTAACCAATGAACCCCAAGGCCATTCGACAAATATGAGAACAAAATGGAACACTTAGAGCACTTACCATTCCGACGAAGACCGTGGCCGACCTCCTCTCTCTCACAACCGTGGGCGGCAAAATGAAGATCGTGGTCGGCAAAGTGAAGACAGTGGGCGGCAAAGTGAAGTCGAACGGGCAAAGTGATTTCTCAGACCGCCTCCTCTCTCTCACAACCGTTCAAAGTCGAAAGGGAAAGTGAAAAAAAAAAGTGAAGACACGGGTTTTAAAAGGCTTGCGACGAAACCTTTGTTTCGTCGCAACCTTTTGCGACGAAATAGTGATTTTCGTCGCAGCCTTTTGCGACGAAATAGTGATTTTCGTCGCAGCTTGCGACGAAAAGCTGTCAAGCGTCGCACTCTGCAGACTGATGATGTGACTGATGTGTGTCATTTCACACCCTGCACGAGGCCTGCGACGAAACTACCTTATTCGTCGCAAGTCTGTGCGACGAAAAGACTAGTTTCGTCGCACGAGGATGCAACGATTTCTTTTATTTCGTCGCAGAAATTCAAACCGTGACCCCAACAAAAATCTTTTGGGGATTTTTCGCGCCTATCGTGCTACGATTTATCTTTTCGTCGCTAATTTTGCGACAAAAATTGTATATTTGTCGCAAACCTTGCGACAAAAGGTATAATTTCGTCGCAAACGTGCGACTAAACGAGAATTTCGTCGCACGTTTGCGACTTTTTTTTGTTTTCGACGCTGATTAGCGACTTCTCGTGTTTCGCCGCTGAGATTTCGTCGCTAAATCCCTTGCAGTTAGATTCCACGATTAATTTGGAGCATCCCAAAGACATTGCCCCTTTGATCCCTTCGCAAATAGCTTGAAGCTCAGCTAAAAGAGCGTCCATGTGAAAATCGAAGAAAACCGAGGATGCAAACATAATATCTCCATCTGAATTTCTGCAAATCATCCCAAGCCCTGTCGCCGGAGAGGAAGGATCGCATGCCGCATCCGAATTGATTTTCCAAGTCCTCACCAGCGGGTAAGACCAACATGCAACACTACTGAGAGAGGAAGGAACCAAGCTCCGATCCGAGATGGAGGCGATGATTCGTTCTTGCGATTGGCCTTTAGGGGGTGTTTGGGGGAAGGGTTTGGGTTTTGGAAGTGGGGGTTTTGGAAATAAGGTGATTTAGGAAATTTGCGGGTTTTGGAAGTCTGTGTTTGGGGTGTTGATTTCTGAAATTTGAGTTTCTGATTTTTTTTTAATTTTTTTTTATCAATGATATACAGTTGTTCTAAAATTAATAATTTAAAATTATCTTTCCACTAACTCTAGATTTGGGATTTTAACTCACAATTTTGATAAAAAAAAATCCAAATTCTAAAGAAGAAAAAAATCATTTTCTATTGTTCAATTTTTTCCCACACTTGTTACATTTCCTAGTTTTTTTTTTTTCAATGTTATACAATTCTTCTAAAATTAATAAATTAAAATGTTCTTTCCATTAATTGTAAATTTGAGATTTTAAGTCACAATTTTGATCAAAAATCCAAAGTTTCAACAAAAAAAAAAATCATTTTCCATTCTTCAATTTTTTCCCACACTTGCCACTGCATGGTCAAAAACTTTGTTACATTACAAAAAAAAAATAAGTTTTACATATATTAATTTGCAAATTGATCATTGTTAAGTTTGTCAACTGACACATAATTATCTTAACTTAAAATTGATTAAATTCTTTTTTTTTTTAATTAACTCTAAGTTCAATAAGTTTTTAGGGCAATTGGGACTTATGAGCCCATTTGAATTTTGATTTGTAAAAATGGGTCCAATTTTAAAATCTTTTATTTGGGGACTCCTGTGGCTGTGAAAAGACAATTAGTCTTGCCCTTTGCCTAAGTTAGGGCAATTGGAACTTATGAGCCCATTTGATTCTTGATTTGTAAAAATGGACCCATTTTTAAAATCTCTTATTTGGGGACCCCTGTGCCTGCAAAAAGACTTTGTTGCCCTTTTCATTTCAAACCCATCTTCATTCTCACTCCCTTCACGCTTTCTCTTCTTCTCCGTCTCACGTTCGACAGAATCCGATTGTCCAAGTTATCTTCTTTATCTTGCCAAATGGCACAAATTTCAATACTTAATTCTTAATTAATTCGATTGTCCAAGTTATGTTCTTAAAAATCCCAATCGAAATTGCGATAAAATTCGTGCAATACGACAAAATTTGATTGAATTTAAGGAATCCCGATCGAATTTTGAAAAATAATCATGCAAATGAATCCGTCCGAATTTAGTAAATTCCAATAAAAAATGGCCGGGATTCATACATTCCCGATCGAATTTTGGCCGGAAATCATACAAATCCGGCCAAAATTGATGAATCCCGGCCGAAAATAATGAATTTTGGCCGGGATTCATGCATTCCCGGCCAAAATTCGGCCGGGAATGCATGGAGCATCTCTTTTTTTTTTTTTTAATTATAATTTAATTAAGCGGCAGTTGTTGTTTTCTTTTTTTTTTTTCTTTTTTTTTTTTGTTTAATGTTATGAATAATTAAAAGTTTTTTTTATTATACTTAAAATTCAATTTTTTTTAACAAATTTGAAAAAAATATAAATTAAGAATATATTGTATATGGATGGACATTTTTGTAGTTAAAAAAATTAGTTAATTGTCTTTTAAAAAAGAAATTGGGTAAATTTGAGTAGAATTTGTTGAAATTTTAAATTTTCGTTGGTTTAAAATTAATGGGTATAAAAGTTTTCATAGGATTAGAATGGACATTTTGATGGTTGATGACATCACAAAAATCAGCCAGCGGTCCCCAAATAAGAGATTTTAAAAATGGGTCCATTTTTACAAATCAACAATCAAATGGGTCCATAAGTTCCAATTGCCCGCCCAAGTTATCTTCTTAAAAATCCCAACCGAAATTGGGATAAAATTCGTGCAATACGACAAAATTTGATTGAATTTAATAGAAATATGTTCGAATTTTGACAAATAATCATGCAACTACGGACTAAATTTGCCCAAAATTAATGAATCCGACCGAATTTAGTAAATCCCGATCGAAAATGGCCGGGATTCATGCATTCCCGGTCGAATTTTGGCCGAAAATCATGCAAATCCGACCAAAATAATGAATCCCGACCGGGATTCATGCATTCCCTGCCAAAATTCGGTCGGGAATGCATGGAGCGATTGATTCTATTTTTTTTAGTTTTTATTTTTTTTTTAAATCAAGTGCAGATCATGGTTTCTTTTTTCTTTTTTTTCTTTTTTAAATCAAGCGCATATCTTGTTTTTGAGCAGATCTTGGTTTCTTATTCTTTTCTCTTTTTTTTCTTCTTTTTTAAATCAAGCGCAGATCTTTTTTTTTTTAATGTTTTGAAGAGAGGCTATAATGGACTTTTTACACCTTTGCTGACATCATTAAAGTCAGCAAAGGGTCCCCAAATAAGAGATTTTAAAAACCGGGCCCATTTTTACAAATGAAAAGTCAAATGGGCCCATAAGTCCCAATTGTCCCGGGTAATTGGGACTTTTGGACCCCTTTGATTTTTATTTGTAAAAAGGGGCCCTTTTTTAAAATCTCTTATTTTGGGGGGAAATTGACAATTATGGACCCTCTAAGTTTTCCTTTTAGAAAATAGGGCTCTTTTGTAGAAAATTGTTTTTGAGGGTCCCTTGCTGATGAAAGTGATGTCAGCATGATGTTGCAATTACAATTATACCCCTTCTTAAAAACCAGTTGAAAATTTGAATTTTTACACCAACATTCATTAACTCAACAATATTTCCATTCTCTTCGTCTTTCCCACTAAGTTTTTTCTTTCCAACCAAGAACACTTGAGGTATGTCATTTGATTTTGTAAATATATTTTGTTGGCAAAATGAGCGTTTGAGTTAATCCACATTTTTTTGTTAGTTTTCTGGGCTTATCTAGTTATTTTCGGCCTAAAACTTGGTTTAAATGCATAAAACTCGGTTGAAATGTATAAAACTTGGTCCAAATTATGATTTCCAACGTTCTGCCCAAAATCTTGGTATCGATCCTGGTCGAGATCTTGGTCGAAATCCTGGTCGAGATCCTGGCTAAGATTTTCCCATGCACGTAGATTTCAATCCATTCTCATGCAAAAAGATTTCCTTACTGATAGCGCAATTTATTGTGCTGTATTTTATATGATTTTATCGTTAGTCTCGAGTATTATTTGGGCATTTTTATCTCTATTTGGTTTTGTTTTGTAGGAATCAAGCATTTCAATGGAAATCGGCGTTTTTGAAGATTACCAGTGATTTAGGAGCTGAAGAATAAATTCGAGCGAAGAAACGAGCAGAAGAAGCAAAGTTCAAGGCCTAGCGTTGAGAGCGTTGAGACGCTATGCCTTGGAGCGTCTCAACGCTAGGTATAAGTCAGGAGGCGCGCGAATGGAGGCAGCGTCGAGACGCTACCTCCACAGCGTCTCGACGCTGCGAACTTTCCTGAAATAATTAGGGCACGTGCGCGACAGCGTCGCGACGCTGTGTCCTTAGCGTCTCGACGCTGTCGCGCAGAATGGACAGTATATATTGTTTGCGATGCCATCTGAATGGGGGAGCTGTTTTGGGAGAGAAAAATATGACTTTTGAGAGCACAATCTGGACAGAAGAGGGCAGAAACATAGAGGAGCTTAATTTCGGAGCTTAGATCGGGAGGATCGTGGCGGGAACGCGCGGGAATCACGGCTAGCGAGTTTTAATCTTTCTCCCCTATTTCTTGTACTGATTTATATGATGTTTGGGACTGATTTCGCTTGTATTTTAGAGACCATGTGTAGCTAAATTTCGTTTCTTAGGGGCTTGATGTAGCCATTAGCTTGTATGGATTAATTTACGGTTTTTTTAGGACGTTTCGTAACGTGGTTTATTTATGCAATGGTATGCTCAATGCTTATAATCCCTTGATCACGGATTGTATGATTTCGTTTCTGAACTAATTGCTCGGGAGAGGGTAGTTTAGATTAGACCATCAATTGCATAACTTAGGTAATTCTTTAATCGGGAGATTTGGGATTGCTTGAGAAACCGTTATAAGGATTGTTCTTATTGCTTATGCTTATTGTTGAGATTAGATAGGGATATCAATTTCTTAATTTGCATAAAGAATTAATTGTACTCGGGAGAGGCTTTTAAGTATCGATAATCCTTGGTTTATGAACTTGTTACGAATTTGTTCCTAATTATTCTTTAAATTAATTCATGCATCTAATAGGTGAAATCAATTCCCTAAGGCCTTTCTCCATTGAGTTTCCATATTTTATTGCTTTGATTAGTTTGTTTTTGATTTGCATATTTCTCGATTATTTTCTCTAAATAAAATTGGGCGAATATACCTTTAGTAATTAGGGGAACTAGAAAACCAATCCAAAGGACGACATTCGATTTTCAATCACTATATTATAACTTGGGCCCGTACACTTGCGGTTAGCAATTTGCGCATCAAGTTTTTGGCAATAGCGTCTCGATGCTGCCTCCATTCGCGCCCCTCCTGACTTATACCTAGCGTTGAGACGCTCCAAGGCATAGCGTCTCAATGCTCTCAACGCTAGGCCTTGAACTTTGCTTCTTCTGCTCGTTTCTTCGCTCGAATTTATTCTTCAGCTCCTAAATCACTGGTAATCTTCAAAAACGCCGATTTCCATTGAAATGCTTGATTCCTACAAAACAAAACCAAATAGAGATAAAAATGCCCAAATAATACTCGAGACTAATGATAAAATCATATAAAATATAGCACAATAAATTGCGCTATCACTTACGTGCTTTCTTATGTCTCTTTTTAATTTTTTGCAGATAATGCCTCGTGTGTGAGTCTGTTTTGGTAGGATATGGAATAAGAGTGAAAAGGAATATGAAGGTGGGAAGTTGACAAAGTCCCACCGCGCACAAAGAGTGAAAGATGAAAGCTGAGTGCTGTTAAAAAAGACACAAACTTTACTCAAATTCTTGTAAACTTTTTACATAGATAATAACATAGCATTGGCAAATTTACACCTCTTTTCTTCCGAGGGCATTTGTAATTTCAATGTCATTGTTGGAGCCACATCGACATCGACAGACAACTGAGTGGAGAATTCTGAGGGATAATCTCCACCATCGGATCCTTTAAAATTCAAACAAAAAGCACCCAATTCTATAAGCCAAGGGGATTGCAAAAGCTCCATATGTTCAGCTCGCATTTTCAACTTAAAGTTCTTTCCGTTTATAGAGTTATGTACCTATAGACGATTATTTAAACACACAAAAATTACGTCCTTAACTTGAAACAAACAAACTCAAATCGAAAAATTTTCAGAATATTTATTTGGGTTGAAACTCACTTTATCATATTTCTTGAGAATTTTTTCTGATGGCAATAACATTCATTGTAACATATTCAATCAACATGCGGCCTTCTTGTATCATCATCGTTTGATCATTTTTAAAGCAATGAACCAATCACGTCATGTATCTTTCGATTCCACTCGCAACATGAAGATGAAGAAGATGTCTGACTCTTGTGCTGAAACATCCCGCAATATCTGAGGCTTCCCTCATTAACTCCGAAAAGAACAACTAATCACACACTGCAAAAGCGAAATATTCCCATTAAAATGGCATAGTGCATAATTATTATAACCAAACTCAATTAATTTCAACAGAGAACCAGCTAAGAACTCAGCAAAGTTGCAGAACAAAAAAAAAACAAGCTAACAAATCAACAACAATCTTACGAGGGCAAGACTTCCATTCACATATGATCAAAAGCAGAGAGCGAAGGAAGAGAGACCTAAAACTCACGTAATGCAACAAAAATCAAAACGACTTTTCAAAGAAAATTTCGCAACAAGAATGCAATAATTACATCTACCAGAGAACAAAAAAAAAAACACGAAGAAACAGCACCTGAACTTCAAAGTAGATTGCGATATGAATATTCAAACAAAGAATAAAACGAAGAAAAAGAAGAAGAAGAACCTGAACTGTGGAGCAGAGGAAGAGATCGCAGAATTGAGTATTCTACCGAGAGAATCGAAACAGAAACGAAAGAGAGGGAGATTTGGCCAAAACGTTGTCCAAAACTTGGTGTCGGTCACAATTCTGGTGTAAAACTCGGTGTAAAACTTGGTAGCAATCGGGTTTTGAAAGAAATTTGCTTCAAAATCATGTGTCGGTCCAAAACTCTGGCCAAAACATGGTCTGATCTGGTGTAAAACTCGGTTCAAATCTCGGTAGAAATCGGACTTGAAAAAACAACAAAATTAGATTAAAAACTTGGCAAAAAACCAGGGTTTTTTTCCTCCAAACACGATGAAAAAAAGTTTCAAAATGCAACCCCCACACACACAGAGAAGAAACAAAAGATAAAGAACACCCCTTCCCACTATAGATTAATCGAAATAGAGGAAGATAAAAACGCCTCTTGGACGAAATCTAATGTTCAAAAACCCTAAAAAAACAACTGAAATAAATCATACCTTGTTGGTTGAGATTTTGCTCGAATTCTTTACCAGAGACGAAACGAAACGATAGGGAAATTTTGCTCGAGTTATTTACCAGAGACGAAGCCAAACGAAAGAGAGGGAGATTTGCATCGAGTTTTCTATCGAGAGGGAACTGAAGAGATGGTAAAACAATAAAGGGGGCAACGTTTGAATGTTATATGAGGGGTATTATTGACATTTCAAATGGCCTGGTGTCCTTAGAAACATTTTTTACAAGAATGGGCCCAATTTTCTGAACAGAAAACTTAAACGGCCCATTATTGTCAATTTCCCTATTTTGGGACCCTTTGCTGACTTTAATGATGTCAGCAAAGGTGTAAAAAGTCCATTTTAACCTCTCTTCAATTTTCAAAATAGGAAAATTAGTTTTCTCACCAACCACATTAAATTTTCCACCAATTCATCCATATATAATATATTCTTAATTTATTTTTTTTCAAATTTATTAAAAAAAAATGAATTTTAAGTATAATAAAGAAACTTTTAATTATTCAAAACATTAAAAAAAAAAAAAAAAGAAAACAGAATCTGCGGTTACTTTAAAAAAACGATTTTCTAAAATAAAAAAAAAAAAAAGAAAACAGTCGCTTACTTTAAAAACACGATTTTCTAATATTAAAAAAAAAAAAAGATTTCTTGCATTCCCGACCGAATTTTGGTCGGGAATGCATGAATCCCGGCCGGGATTCATTATTTTCGGCCGGGATTCATTAATTTGGCCAGATTTACATGATTTCCGGCCAAAATTCGACCGAGAATGCATGAATCTCGGCCATTTTCGACCGGGATTTACTAAATTCGGTCGGAATTCATTAATTTTGGTCGAATTTCGTGCATGATTATTTGTCAAAATTCGATTGGGATTCATTAAATTCTTGGGCAATCGGATTCTGTCGAGCGTGAGAGGGAGAAGAACAGAAAGAGACCTTTGAGAGTGTGAGAGGGAGTGAGAAAAGGGCAAAATGGTATTTTCGCAACCCAAGGAGTCCCCAAATAAGATATTTTAAAAAATGGCCCCTTTTTACAAATGAAATATCAAAGGGGCCCATAAAGCCCAATTGCCCGTAATTGATGTCATTAGAAATTTAGAAGTCATAAATAATGTATAACAATGAAAAAATAAATAATGATAAGTTTAACGCCCATCTAACAATGTGATGGTAACATTGTTTGAAGGTAGAAGTTAATTTATCATATAACGATGAATTAATATCAGACCATACAAATATTTCTCCATAAAATCCAGGTCGCTAATTTCATGTTATTATTTTCTAACCTTGAATGCACAACTGATATAGTTGGTCTTTTCTCTAACGTCCTTGGACACATAAAAGTGCCCAGAGAGAAATGATCAATGAGGCTAGACTCAAATATTTGAATGAAGCAAATTAAGGGTGTTTTTGGTTTAACTTTTCAAGTGTTTAATTTTGAAAAAAAAAATCATTTTGAAAAAATTTCTAGTGTTTGGCAACTACTAAAAATGACTTATTAGGAAATGAGATTGATAAATAAACCATTATGAGAAAAACTCTATTGAAACCAACTTTTTTTAAAAAGAGTCTTTAGTATACAATAATTTGTATATAAATTAAAAACACTTATGAGGAAATGCAACCAAATATAAGAGTGTTTAAATTCTAAAATTTTTTTATACAAAATGTTTTTTAAAAAAAATGTATTCTTGAAAAACATTTAAATTAGAATGTATTCCAAACGGACCCTAAAAGGATAGTCCAATCACAACACAACCAATAAACTAAAGGTTGGCCATGATTTGGATTTTCGTCACGTAAAATTTGATGGCGTGTGACATTGCGATATGATATATACTCTTCAAGTTAGACATTACATTCCTACAGAAATGAAACAATGATCAAATTAGTTACACAATTCCTTTGGTTATTGTCAATAAAATTCATAAACTATATATAAAAATACAATAATAACAATATAAGTCCACAAATGAAACTTACGTATTTGATTTGAACAAAGCAAGTTAATTTCTCCATGCCTCAGCTAAAAAATTTGATATACAAATGTATGAACATGATTGAGAGATGAGGAGTTGTTTTATAATTAAGAGATTCATGACTAACGACCATCTAACAAGGTAACTGTAACATTATTTGAAGTAGAAGCTTGATGATCTTTTAATGATAAATCAAACTTAAATATAAACCTTTCCCCGTAAAATCCTGGTTGTTCAGGAGGAATAAAGTGCATGCTGTCATTTTCTAACATGGAAAGAACGTAGGACATAATTGGTCTTTCTTCCGGACGTCCTTGAACACATAATAGCCCAATATTTATATATCTTAACGCTTCATATTCTTGGAATTGATTCTTCAAAGTTGAATCTACTAATTTCAAGGCATTCCCTTCATTCCAAAGTTTCCATGCCTAAACACAATTTCAATTTCACATGAGTATTGTAAAAACGTATGCTTTTCAAGAAGATAATTATGTTTTTATACTTACGTGTCCAAGAAGATTTAGTTGATGCTCAAAATGAGAAAATCCTTTGTTCTTCTTGCCGCTAACAATTTCTAGAAGCATGACTCCAAAGCTAAAGACATCAGACTTGAACGAAAAGTAACCATCTATTGCATACTCTGGAGACATATAGCCACTGCATTAACAACACAATATATTGAGATATATAATATGTTAAATAATCTTAACATACATAAATCAAGTAGGGGTAGAATTCCAAACAATGGTCTTTGGTTTGTTACTCACTATGTCCCGACAACTCTATTTGTTTTTGTTTCAATTTGATCTTCACCAAACATGCGTGCAATGCCAAAGTCGGAAATTTTCGGGTTCATTTCACAATCTAATAGAATATTGGCTGCTTTGAGATCTCTGTGTACTATTCGAAGTCTCGAATCTCGATGGAGATAAAGAAGTCCTCGAGCTATGCCAACTATGATATTAATTCTCATTGGCCAATTGAGTAAATAACGCCTTGCGTCATCTGTTTGAATGATATTAGCTCATATTAGTATCCACAAATAGAAAATAAAGACAAAGAAAGATGGTTTTGAGACCAACCAAAAAGGAAGTAGTCCAAACTTTTGTTGGGCATGAATTCATAGATAAGTAAAGTCTCTTCCTTGTAGATACAAAAACCAAGTAGCTTAACCAAATTTCGATGTTGAAGTTGGGAAATGAGAAGGACCTCGTTTTGAAACTCTTGTTGCCCTTGATGCGAACTTTCTGCTAGTTTTTTTACAGCAATTTCTTGTCCAGATGGGAGATTGCCCTGAAATCAAAACTATATTCAATAAGAAAAAAAAGAAAAAAAAAAAAGAAAAACAACAACAACAAACAATATTTAAGACTTAAGAGTACCTTATATACGGGTCCAAAACCACCTTCTCCTATCTTATTGGAAATAGAGAAATTGTCTGTTGCAGCTTCAATTAAAGCCATTGGCATCTCAAGTTCAATTTCTTTAATTGGAATCTCAATCACAGGAACCTCAGTTTCTGCTTTGTGAAATTTGACGAAGAAATAAAAACGATGAATATATTTATATATATTTTTCGAATTAATTAGCCAAATAAACATGTCGAGAATGAGGAGAAAAAAACATTACCTCTCGATCTTCTAACATTTCTAATGATAATCCAGCTGATTAAGGCCAAAAACATTACTGCTGAAATTGTAGGTACAACCACAGCAACTATACGCTTCTTCTCAGATTTTGCATTTGCAATCGAATTCGATTCTACAACAGCAAACATAGAGTTTATGATCTTTTAAGAACAAATTTTGATACAAGGTTGAAAAAAAATTACCAAAATGAGGATAAGCAATTAATTAAATACCTAATTCTGAAGCGGCCATTCTCAGAAAGAGATCATCCCCAGTGCCAGCATCACGAACAAATCTAACATCAATCAATTTGTCAAACCACGTGACACAGCCGAAGCCAATCTCAGGAATTTGCAGCGTCCCATAGGCTGAACAAGAACAATTTTTCAAGCACTCGGCCTCGCAATTTTGAATACCCATCTTCACTTTCACGAACTGCCCACTAGAATCTGGCCATTTCACATCACTTATCTTTTTAAATCCCTCTCCGGCTCTGCAGATTTCTGGATCCTTTCTCACGCACCCATCTGAAACGTTTTGGGCTGTTTTTTGTTCAAACCCATTTAAACAACCGCAACTTACTGTTACTACAGAGCTGCAGAGCCCAAAATTTCCACAGATTTCGTAGTCGTTGCAGCCGGTTCCTTCAAACGTGTATGCTTTGTGCCATGCCAAATCGCTCCACATGAAGTGTGTAATCAACCCAGTTGAATCCAATACGATTCTTGAACGACCATTCGTTGAATCAGTATATGAAAACGATATCTCAATGGAAGCATTGTAGACGAAATTTGGGATATATCGATCGCTTCGTTTGGCCCGACCCACTGCAAACCTGGGACCAAACCATGGGGTGCCCCTAACAATCGTGCTGTTTCCTTCACGAACGACAACTTGTGGAAGCCCATCTGTGTCGACGCCATAACTGAATTCTCCAGAGGATGGATCGTTTGGACTTTTTCGGGAAATTAACTTTCGTTTCAGACCCGTTTTGGAGTCCCACCCGAGTTTCATACCCGGTAACAGAGTATCGGAGGGATAATCAAAACTCTGCCACAGGTAATTTTCAGACCCTGAATTTGAATCTCTCAACACCAAATTACCTGTATCCAGCAGTTGAGCGACAGGATCTTGAACTGATGTTGTCGAATTCGAAAGCCAAAAGGCTGCACCTGTTCGATTGAGGAGAATTAAGTTTCCATCTCCATTGAAAGTTAAAGTGGCAGAGGAGTTTACAATTGGGTTGTCTCTGTTTGCCACCCAAACGACATCGTCGGGAATTCCCTTGTACCATATTCCTAAATACTTGAAATTGGAGGGTTTGGGTTCAGTGAAGAATCCCAGTTCGAACTTTTGGGCGGCTGAAACAATTGATTGGGTGTCGTTGATGGATTGCCCTGCTTTTATGCTGTCGGCTGCAATTGATTGTCTGGAAAACAGAGGAATCAGTGTCCATAAACAGAGCAGAGACGAAAGATAGCGCCTGGAGGTTGGTTTTCCCATTGCTTTATTTCCTTTGTATTGAGCTTTAGAAGAATGCTCTTGCTCGTTAACCTCTTTTGTTATGTACGTAACTCTGCAAAGGGGGATGAGGATGACTGTTTATGACTATGTTAAGGAAAGAAGTCATTGGCATTGACCAGAATAGTATTATAAATATTTGAATGATTTCAAAGTTGAAATTGTTTTTTTTTATTTTTCTTTCTTGAAATAACAAAGTTGAAATTGTTAATTGCCAATAATGGAAGCTGTAATGTTTTAAATAGTTTTGAAGGAAAACTGAAAAGTGACGTCTAAAAAGTGGAGGATTCTGGTTGTGGGGAAGTAAAAATTATACTTCATTAATATTGATGTTTCAGCATTTGCTCTGCTTTGGCGCCCAACCTTTTGGAAAAAAAAATGTTTGGAATGAACTTGGGAAAGCTTCACAGCTCTCAGGATGCCACTTTTGTTGATTGAACATCGAAGAACTTTTATTACCTACTAGTAAGTTCCTAACCGAGTCTATTCCTAGTTTTTAATAATTGATTACCTGGAAAAAGAAAAGAAGAAGAAGAAGAAAAAAAAAAAAAAACTTAGTCATGGTAGTAGAGGAATGTAGCTACCCAATTAGTAAGAAAGTATTATTATTTGTAAATAGGATAAATTTCCTCTATCTTCATGTTGACAATGTCTACAAATCTAGACTCACCATTTTTATTTGTATTTATAAAAAAATTGTATACCATTCAAATTTTAGTTCTTTTCATATAATGTTTATTACTCTTGAATCAAGAGAGGACCATGGGATCTTAACAATAGGTTGGACTCTTTGTCATGAAATATATACCATATATTGTTGAAGAAATTAACACAAAATGGGAGAGACACATTTGAAACAAAGAAACTTTTACTAGGAAAGTAAAAAGGACTCTTTTAGGAGGTGACTCTCTCACTTCCTCACGTTGGTGCTTTCTCCAACTTTTTTATACTTCCTCCAAGTTTTTCTGACCATGAGGGACACTCCTATTTATATGCATAAGATCTTTGGAACCAAAACAAAAGATCTTTCTAGGTCATTCTTGGATCTAAAAATATCTTAGATATTTCTATGTTTATCTAAGGAATTCTAGAATTCCTTGGAGCCTAAAAAATGAGTAAGACGATAATTCTAAAACTTCTTTAGATATCTATTTCCAATACAAGATCAATCTAGGGACGACTAGTATATACATTTGAGTCATGTAGATACTTCAAGAAGCTTCTAGATATGGTTAGTGTTGCCTTTTAACATATATATTTTTAAACTTCTAGGGGACCTCATTTTTGAACTCGTGCAACCCTTGACCTGATCTTTCGGCTAGTTTTTTTTTACAGCAATTTCTTGCCCACTTGGAAGCTTGCCCTACAATCAATTATGACAATTGACAAACACAATATATATTAAAGAAAGCTTAACACGACTAAAATTAAAAAAAAAAAAAAATTATGACAATTGAAATCAGCCTTTAAAACTTTTAAAAAATTGAAGTCTACCTTAGAGACTAAAAAATAAGTGTTCTCCATTTCCATGGGTTTGAATGGAAAATATTTGACTCCATATTCGTATGTAGGGATCTCTCTACATATCACCATTAAAATGTTGACAATTAGGAGAGATAAAAAAAGTTTTCTCATTTTCTCCCTTTCTCTTTCTTAGTTGTCAAGATTTTAATGAGATACCAGTATGCAGCCAAGTTTTGTTCGGTTTGGAATTCTATAACATAAAGTACCTTGTAAATTGGCCCAAAACCACCCTCTCCTATATTATTAGAAATAGAGAAATTTTCCGTAGCAGCTTCAAGAATACTGATAGGCATCTCAAGATCATTTTCATGAATTGGAGGCTCTATCACTACAACTTCATTATTACCTACATGAGATTTGACGATAAATCAAAAAATGGTAATAAAAAAGAACCATATTTGGTTGCATACCGGCCCGGCCCTACATACCCCATAAAAATCTTGACAACTAAGAAAGAGAAAAGTAGAAAATGAGAAAACATTTTTATCTCTCCAATTGGCAACATTTTAATGGTGGTATGGCAATCAAGTATTTTCCGATAAAAAAACAAAAAAAAAAAACCAAATAAGTGTGTTTGTTATTGTTGGGAGTGCGACCAAAGTCCCACATTGGTTAGATAAGGGGATGATCATGGGTTTATAAGGGAGGACAAGCTCTCCATTGGTATGAGGCCTTTTGGAGTGAACCAAAAGCAAAACCATGAGCACTTATGCCCAAAGTGGACAATATCATACCATTGTGGAGATCTGTGTAGTGTCCTATAATCCCTTCATTCGTTCGAAAATTTTCATTCGGGGCAAAAAGAGTATATATGTTACATGTCCAAGAAGATTTAGACGATATTCTTTTTTTTCAACAAAATGTGAGGTGAGGGATTTGAATCATAGACCTCTTAGGTCATCGGTATAAATTTTATGTCAGTTGAGTTATGCTCATGTTGGTGACTTAGACGATGTTCTGGATGAGAATAATAGTTGTTTCTCATATAACAAGAGACCAATGGTTAATGATCATATTACATGTCATATTATAGATATCTTTTCAGGAGAGACATTACCTTCCTACTAAATGATACGATTAAGAATAGAATTATGTAGTTTCGTTGATGTCACTGAAAGTCATAAATAATGTATGACAATGAACAAAAATAAGGATAAGTTTAATGCCCATCTAACAATGTAATTGTAACATTGTTTGAAGGAGAAGACAATTTATTGCCTAGCAGTGAATCAATCAGACCATCCAAATCTTTCTCCCTAGAATCCAGGTCGCTCTAGGAGATGCTTAGTAGTGGTAGTTTAAAATGAAACACTTTATTTTTCTCCAAGCATTTTTTTTTAAAACTGAATGGATTTTATAATAATTCTAAAAATATATAGAAACTTTCGTAAAATAAGGGCTCGTTTGATAACGTTCTCGTTTCCCGTTTCTCGTTTCTTGTTTCTTGTTTTTTGAGAATTAAAAACAGAAACATGCTTGATAACTATTTCTATTTCTTGTTTCTCTAAAAAAAAAAAGAAACAGAAACGATATGTGTTTAATAACTATTTCTCGTTTCTTGATTTTTAGTTGAAATAAAATTTGGTACATATAATATAAAAATTATACATAACATACATTAAAATTATAGTCAGAGGTTGCAGGTGGTGGCTGGTCGGTGGAGGTCGGCGGCGGTCGCTAGTCAGAGGTCGACAGTGACAGTCGGTCGGCGGAGGTTGATGGTGGCAACCAGTCAATGGAGGTTGACGGTGACGGTCAGTCGGCGGAGGTCGGTGGCGGTCGATAGTCGAAGGTCGACGATGGCGGCCGGTTGGCAGCGCCCGATGGTCGAAGGTTGACGGTAGTGGCGGTTGGTCGACGAAGGACGACCAATAGAGGTCGCGACGATCGATAGTCGGAGGTCGACAGGGGCGATCGGTCGATGGAGGCCGGCCAGCGGAGGTCGCAGCGGTCGGTCGACAAAGGGTGGTCAGTGGAGGTCGGCGATGACCGGTAGTCGAAGGTTGACAGTGGTGGTCAGTCGGCGGCACAGCAGCCGGTAGTCGGAGGTTGACGGTGGCGGCCGGTCGACGAAGGTCGGCAATGACTGGTAGTCGGAGGCCAACGGTGGCGATTAGTCGGCAGAGGTCCATCGGTCGGTAGTCGGAGGTCAACGGTGGTGGCCAGTAGCCGGAGGTCAATGGTGGCAGCCGGTAGTCGGAGGTTAACGGTGGCGGCTAGTCGGCGGTGACCGGTAGTCGGAGGTCAATAGTGATGGCCGATAGTCGAAGGTCAACGGTGGCGACCGGCAGTCGGAGGTCAACGGTGGTGGTCGGTAGGGAGGTTAACGGTGGCGGTTGGTTGACGGAGGTCGGCGACGACCGGTAGTCGAAGTTCAACGGTGACGGCCGGTAGTCGGAGGTCGACGGTGGTAGCCAATAGTCGAAAGCCGATGGCGACCGGTAGTAGAGGTCGACGGTGACCGGTAGTCAGAGGTCAACGGTGGCGGTCGGTCGACGAAGGTCAGCGACGGTCGGTAGCTAGAGGTCGACGATGGCGGCTAGTCGGTGAAGATGATAAAAAAAGAAAAAAAAAGAAAAAAAATAACATAAATAATAAAAAAATGAAAGAGAAAGAAATAATGAAAAAAAAGAAAAAAAAAAAGAAAGAGAACGAAATAACGAAAAAGATAAATAAAAAAATAGAGAGAGGAAGGGAAGAGATTGGTGTAGCAATGAGAGAGAGATGGATACATGCATGAAAGATAAAAAAAAAATAGAAACAAAATTTGAGAAACAACTTTTTGTAGTTTCTCAAATTTTGCCTCTTTTTTAGAAACGTTTTTAGAAATTTAGAAACAAGAAACATGGATGAGTTATCAAACATGTATGTTTCTTAAAAAATTAGAAACGAGAACGTTATCAAGCGAGTCCTAATATACTCAAAAGACACCTTCAACTCAATTCATCTAATCTTTGAATTCTCCTACTCACATAGTTGTGAACTTAAAAAAAAGAAACCAATTTAATTGAAAAAAAAAACACTAAAAAGCCAAGTCTAAAAAGTATTTACATAAATATGTTATCGACCTTCAAATGAGGTAATTGTGATCATGTTTGCTGAACAAGTTCCACCAGTGTTTTGTTCGAATGTTTCTGTACGAATCTCAATCTGTCTGCTACTAAATCCAGGTTGCTTTGGTATTGGAAGATCTGTGATCTCATTGTGGAGCATAGAAAGAATTGTCGGTATATTTGGTCTATCGTTTGCAAATTCTTGAACACACAACAGTCCCACATGAATGCACCTTGAAATCTCTATTTGATAATGTGATTCAAACATTGTTTGATCAATCAAAGCAACTAAATTGTTCTCGATCCATAATTTCCATGCCTAAAGAAACACAAAAAAGAAAATGATGTCAATGGAGGACTAAGGTACACAGACATTGAAAATTTGATGCATAAACACTTACAAACCCCAAAAGGCTCAAGGCGTGTTCACTGTGATAAAAACTTGTATTTCTTCTTCCACTAATAATTTCAAGCAATAAAACGCCAAAACTAAAGACATCAGATTTCTCTGAGAATTGACCATTCATCACGTATTCAGGAGACATGTAGCCACTGAGATTTTGTTCAAAACAATTCATTAGTCATGACGTTAGAATTTGGATTATGCATTATACAATTATTTAAGAGAGAAACTTACTAAGTTCCCACAACCCTTTTGGTATTGGCTTGAGCTTGATTGCCGTAAAAAATTCTAGCGGTACCAAAATCTGAAATTTTGGGATTTAAATCTTTATCTAGTAAAATGTTACTAGCTTTGAGATCTCTATGAATGATCTTTAACCTTGAATCTCTATGAAGATATAGGAGGCCTCGAACAATTCCTTCAATGATATTGAATCTTTTTCTCCAATCTAGAATTTTTCCTTTGGTTGAATCTGCATATTTAATTTCCAAACAGATAATTGAAATGACTAGAGTAGAACTTTTGAAGAAAGAAAGAGCTTCAAAAATTATTGCAAGCCTAACCAAAAATAATTGAATCCAAACTTCCATTGGGCATGTACTCATATACTAGCATCCTTTCCTCTCCCTCCACACAACACCCAAAGAGCTGTACAAGATTTCTATGTTGTAGTTTCGAAATCACCATTACTTCATTCGTAAACTCTTCGAACCCTTGTCCTGACGTCCTCGAAAGCCTCTTTACTGCTATTTCTTGTCCATCTATCAATCTTCCCTGAAAAAGTGAAGGCAAATTTAAATAATCTTTCTTCAACTCAATCAACAAAAAAAACATACACAAAAGAACTATCCCACCTTGTACACTGGCCCAAACCCACCCTGACCAAGCTTGTTATTGAAATGAAAGTGGTTAGTTGCAGTTGCCAGCTTCTCAAAACCAAAAAGAGGCAGCTCCTGGAGTTTAACTGGATTAATTTTTTCATGCTTCATAGCACCAGTGTTGGACAAAAACTTGATCTGGTTTTTACTTTTCCTTTTCCCTGTTCCAAACTTGCAGTAGCAATATATGCAGCATATAAGGATAAAGGTTCCTGTTACCACACAAGCTATGATTACTGCTTTCATATCTTTGGTGGCTCCACTTTCATCTGTGATAGAAACAGAAAAATGAAGATGCCAAAACTATGAGATTTGAACTAACACTAACTATTTTAATTCGACACTCTTGGGAATAATGATATCATACCGACTATGTCTGAATATGCCACACGAACGTTAATGTCTGCTCCACCATTCTTGAACTTTTGAATGTCAATCAAGCCTCCTCTCCATATCATACAACCAATCCCTGTTCTATATGCATAAGCAGAACAAGAACAATTCGCCAAGCACAGAGCTCTGCACTCTTCTTCCGAAGCAACAAACCAAGCTGCAGAATCTGGAACTTTAACCCTTCCCACCTTCAAAAACCCATCCTCTTTTCCCATTTCAACACTGATATTCTTCCTCTCACACTCCAATGGCGAATTCCTCACACACCCACTTCCCCAATTTCCTCTGTTCCATTCCTCTTCCTTCTCTGGCCTAAAACCCTTTAAACAACTGCAAATTGGGGTTTTTTGAGAATCACAGACTCCAAATGCCCCACAAGCGCCATAAACACCACACTCTGTTTCGGGAGCTGACCACGAAACCTCCCATTTCTGATCCTCAATATCCCATTGATTCTCTTCCAGAGTCCCATTGGGGCTTAAGTAATAGAAGAATAACTGAGCTTCATTTGCATTGGCAATCGAGAGAGAGTAAGTTCTGTTTTCGATTACGAGATTACCTCCATAAAGATAGTCAGTGTTCATGCCGGGTATTCCGGTGAAAACTTGGCCGTCCCATGGACCGGACCTCCAATACGGGCGGCCGTTTTTCCAAATTACAACTTCAGGGATCGTCAGAGGGTCGATACCAAAGGAGAAATTTCCCAAAGATGGATCTGAAGCGCTTTTCCATGACACGAGTTCTACTTTCTCGTTTGTGATTGTGTTCGTGATGAATTTCATCATCGGCAGCCATTTGTCTGATGGGTCTTTGAAACTCTCCCATATGATGGTCCCTGAAGCAGGGTCCTGCAGAACAAGGTTTCCAGAATCTAGAAGCCGAGCAGAGGAATTCACTACAGCGTTTGAAACATTCGAACTCCAAAGAACTCTGTTCTGTTCGTCTAGTACAACGAGATTCCCGTCCTGGGAAACGGCGAAAACCCCGGATTTGTTGTTGAGAGGTTTGTCTCTGTTAGCTACCCAGAAGACAGTTCGTACAGGAACTCGTTTATCCCAAATTCCGACGAACCGATTGGTCGAATTGGGAGGGCTGAAGAAACCCAATTCGAAGAAGCCACGATTGGACAATAGAGTTTGGGGGTCTTTGAGGAATTGTGTGGATGTGATCGTATCTATGCTGCTGGAAACTTTCAAAACGAAGCAAAGAAGAAGAAGGATTAACGGAATGGTGTAGCTGATGGGTTTCATGACGGGTGGAGTTTATCGTTCTTGATGAGGATGGAGCTTTTGATTTAATTGGGAAAAAGTCATAAGAATCATAAGAATCAAACCAGTGGTGATCATCACGTTAAATTTCAAAGGAGATTTATTTTTCTATTGGTTTCCGTGGACAGAACAGGGAGAAGTAATGATTTTCTAGTATTTTAGTTGATCAAATTTCAATGTGGCTTCGGTTCTAAGTACAATAATATTCGATCAACGTGTACATTTCAAATCTATTTTCTTTCTGGTGCCTGTAGACGCAGACGCCATTGCTGAAGAAATTCGAGTGTGGGGAAGAATGGCTCTTAATTTTCTCCCCTTTATATGTAAATTGATGAACATGCCACCCCACCTCTTGTCTGGATTCTTGTTACATAAATGGGAAAGAAAAAGAGCAAATCTTCTATAAAGCAAGGATCAAAATGTCGAATGAAACAAGAAGAATTTTCAGTAAAGTTTTGTATTAATTTGAATGGAGAAAGAATTTACGGTGGGAGGAGGAAAAAAGAAGGGCAATTGAAACTTATGGGACCATTTGATTATTGATTTGTAAAAATGAACCCATTTTTAAAATCTCTTATTTGGACCCCTTGTTGATTTTTGTGATGTCATCAACCATGCAAAATGTTCATTCTAACCGTATATGAAAACTTTTATATCCATTAATTTTAAACCAACAAAATTTTAAAATTTCAACAAATTATACCCAAGTTTACCCACTTTCTTTTAAAAAACAACCACCTAATTTTTTTTAACTATCAAAATGTTCATCCATATACAATATATTCTTAATTTTTTTTTTCAAATTTATTAAAAAAAAATTAAATTTTTAGTATAATAAAGAAACTTTTAATTATTCAAAACATTAAAATAAAAAAAAAAGATTTGCCGCTTAATGCTGGCCGAAAGTGGCCAGGCTGCCGCTGGACTTAATGCTTAATTAAAAAAAAATGAAGCAGCCCATGCATTCCTGGGCGAATTTTGGTAGGGAATGCATGAATCCCGGCCGGGATTCATTATTTTGGCCGGATTTGCATCATTTCCGGCCAAAATTCGACCGAGAATGCAAAAATCCCGGCTATTTCGACTGGGATTTACTAAATTCGGTATCAACATACCCTTTTCTCGCTTTTTTTTCTTTTATTTTTCATCTTTCTAAAATGATACAAGTTTTTTTTCATCTTTTTAAAACCTCCTGTTGAAGAATTGGAACTTATGGGTCGGTTGCTGTCGAGCGTGAGGAAGAAGAAGGGAGCAAGGCAGTCGAGAGGAAGAAGAAGGGAGCAGCAACGGTCGAAATCGAGAGTGAGAGGGAAGTTTCAAGGGCAAGACTATTTTAGTAATTGCAAGGTCACAGGGGTCTCCAAATAAGAGATTTTAAAAAATGGTCCATTTTTACAAATCAACAATCAAATGAGCCCAAAAATTCCAATTGCCCAAAGAAGAAGAAGCATTTTTCAATAAGAGTATTTTTGAAACTGGAACTTTAACAGTTTCCATCCAAAAATTAACGACAATGGTATTTTTGAAACATTTTTTTTAAAGTTCAGGGGTATTTTTTAAACTTTTCAAAGTTCAGGGACATTTTTGAAACAAACCCCATAGTTTAGGGGTATTTTTTTTTTTATAATTTAGCCTTTACTAAATTTATCTTCAATGAAGAATACTTACATCTATTTTTCTTAGCTTAAATACTATTTTGTTTGGTTTCAAAACACTCATTTTAGTTATTCTACTTTCAAGTTTCAACAATGATCCATTTTAATATATAATTTTGAAACATCCATTTTGGTCACTATACTTTTAAAAAGTAACCATCTTGATCATTGTATTTACTTTTTCATCTCACTCTCTTCTGTCACAAGTTTATCGCTACACTGCCAAAGCGAGCATAGCTCGGTAATTGGCATGTACTCTCGATCATGAGGTCAGAGGTTCGAATCCCCCCACCCCCAAATGTTGTTGAACTCAAAAAAAAAAAAAGTTTATCGCTACACTATACTTAATAAATTTATTAAAGAGAGGCATAATTTTCAAAGTTTTTGTTTTTGGTCACTGAACTTTTTCAAAAACCAAAAATATATAAAAAACCAAATGGTTATTAAACAGAAACATAATTTTCAAAATTCTTTTTTTTGTTTTTCAAATCTTGATCGTCTTTTGTTCTATTTCTTATTTCCCATGTCTTTTGTTGGGTAAAACCCAATCTGATGTTTTTGTACTAACATTTGTTTGAGGTATATTATTCAAATATTCTGTTTAGTTTAATTTTGTTTGTTTTGTGGATGCTAATTTCTTATGCTAGGTGTTTTCTTGTGCAAAGTGGTTCCAAATATGTAAGAAAAACTCACAAACACACGTGCAAGTGCACACGATCAACAACAAGTGATAAGTATTTCTATATTGTTTCCACGGGGATTGATGTAATGAAATCACTATTTCTAAGCCTATTTTCAATGAAATTCAAAGTAACCAAGGACCAAATATTTTTCATTAACTAAGTGCAAGAGATTAAAATGGTAAACAAGCTTAAAATGACAAAAACTTAACAAAATAGCAGAAAAAACAGTGAATTAACACAAAGAAAGTAAGGTTCAGATTAGGGGTTGTCCACTCTCACAAGCTGCAGAACTTTATAGCTTACAACTCACCCAAAATTTCTCTACGGGAATTTTCCAATTCTCCAAAAGTGTAGGCGATTAAACTCCCATTTAACCCCTTCTTTTTAACTCAACTTATCAGTGCCTTAGGTGGCTATTTATCCCTAAATTACCCACTCATTTCCATGACTTTGAAAAGCTAAGGTAAAGTAAATTAATCGGTTATTAGTTGTTTTCCCAAACACTTAATAACAATGCTAGAAAATAGTTGGCCAAATGAAATTCCAGCTTTAATCATGTAAAACACTTTACCTTAAGTTGCAATCTACAAAGTTCCATAAAAAAACAAACAAGTTCAAGCTTAAGAATCCTAATCCTCACCTAAGAGAATTTAGCTCATGTTCAAGGTGGAAATAATGAAAATATAGCATAAAACAACCATATACACCATCCTTACAACCTTTAGTACAAACTAAACACCAAGGAAAGAGGGATAGAAAGAAGAAGAAACTAAAGGAAGAAGCTTCTAGGAGAGATTCCATCTTTCCCAAGCTGGAAAGTCTTCAATCAACTGCTTCCTTGACCTTCCCTCTCATGGTTTTTCTTCAAACAACAATCTCTTCTCTGAATATTCCTTCTCCATTGCCTCTTCTTTTGGCACTAAAAACTATTTATATCTGCTCCTTGCATTGAATTCAGGGCTGATTAGACATCATTCCCCACGTGGACCTTCCCCAATTGGCTAAGATGGTACAAATCAGCCCCACATGAGCTCAATTAATGAAATTTTCCACGCAGACAACACGTGCAACCACTTAAATTCCAGACTTTTGCCCTTCTGCTATAAATTCAGCTGCTGCAGCACAACCTGAGTGTGTTCATAAACCAGAAAACCAGCTTGAAACATACAAAGTCTGCACTAAATTCAACTTAAGCTTGACCTACTGATATGCAAAGATATGCATTAAGGAATACTCATTTTCATGCACAAACCAAAGCTCAAACACATCAAAAAGTAGAGTTTTTAAGCCTAAGAGAGAGCCAATAGTTCTTATTTCTAAGAGCTATCACTAGGATAGTGACACATCAAGTAACATCACAACATTACTTAATGAAAATCCCAAGATGATCCTCTCATCAATGTCGTTCTCTTGTAGTATGTCTTAGCATTGTATCCTTTAGTTGATACATTAACCAACGAAGGCACTTTGACCCTTCATAGCAGGAGTTAGTATAAACAGATTGATTATATATATATATATATATATATATATATAAAGATAACTGATGGAAAAGTACCAGATATTTTTTTCCTACTAGAATTTTGTCCTACTAGAATTCAAGAGTAATAATAACATTTATACATTTTTTAGAATTATATTTTTCATATAATCATGAAATTTACTTATATTTATCATAATTATATTTATCATATAATCATAAAATTTAACTCAAATGTTTCATTTGAAAATCATGAAGAAACATAATTTTCAAAAACTAAAAATCAAGTTATCTAATGGAGCCTAAATAATTATCAAACAAGATCTAAATAATCTACAAAGTACTTTGAGAAAGAAAATTCCAACTTGAGTTATATACTTCCAACCGGTTTGGAATGATTTTCTAAATAGTTAAAAATTTAGGGACTTGAAAGTTACTTCAATCAGACTCTTTGAGACTTTTTTTTTTTTTTTTTAGAAAAGACTCTTGAGACTTTTTTTGGGGGGCTAATTATCCTTCTCCATGAGACGCAGATGATTGGTGTTCCAGTTGCAGCTATCCCTTGAGCTATGATAATCAATTTCAACTCTTTTACAGTATCATCTGAGGAAGAAAGTGACATGAAGCTTTCGAGCGTCATTAAATTCCCACTCCGTTACATGCAACCAATGCCATTTTCATATGCATTAGCAGAACACAAACAATCATCCAAGCACTTAACCTTGCAATCACGTGCTGAACACAGAGGAATTTACCGACTCTGCAAAATGTGGCAAATTAACTGTTTCCTGCACTTTCAAAAACCCATCTTCCTTGGCTTGTTCAACGCTCACATTGTTCACTTTCTCACACTGCAACAATGTCTTTCTCTCACACCCACTTCCCCATTTTCCTTGATTCATTTCCCCTTTGTTCTTCGGCTGAAACCCTTTTAAGCAATTACAAACAGGGGACGATTTTGAGTCACAGATTCTGTTGGGAATACACGCGGAACAGAGCACTGAAACTACATTTAAGCGGTTGAAGATGCACAAGAAAAGAAAAGAAGAAGAAGAGAAAGCAAGGAAGAAAACGCAGAGAATTAATTGGTTCAACCGTGAAGGACCTACTCCACTGATTAAGGGAAACTCTTTCTTCTCAACGAATTCAGCAGAACTTCCCCTCTGTTTTCTTGCTTCTGCGTCTTTTCTTTTTCGTTGTATTACAGAATGAAAATGAAGCACTGTAATTCACAAATCTCCATCTTGGTTCATTCTGAAGGAGTCTTCATGGTTGCTGCCTTCATACACAGTATGTTATGTTCCATCATTTATGTTATGACGAAAACAGTAACAACGTAACAAGAACGAAAGGGCGAAGAGAAACAACACACAGATATACGTGGTTCACTAACAGTGTGTTAGCTACGTCCACGGGCAGAGGGAGAGAACGATCTTATTATGTGAGGAGTATTCAGAATACAGAGAGATTAGGGCAAAGAATAGGTTAAGAGGGTTTATATATGGCACCACTCTTAACCCTAACATAATAGGCCCAAAATAAAAGCCCAAAACGGAAATATCACATCTAATCCCTATACATAATTTAGCTTAGGGGGCGTTGCCCCCGAACCCCCACCGGGCGCTTCGCCCCTGGACCCCGACTCGCTGACCGGGCAGCGAGACCCCCGTACTGGGTCGTTCGGAGCGCTTCATATCAGATTCAAGGCATATCAACAAATCTCCACCTTGACTTGAACTCTCTCACACATAACAGATGAACCAGATGTACCCAAAGAAAAGTACCAGATGCAACTTAAAAAAAGTCACCAGATTCTCCCTCTGCTTCATAAGGTCCCCTAGGGACCACTTAGCAATTCAGAACATTTAGCAAGTCCAAACAATGTTGGAACTTGCCACTTGGGACTGCCTTGGTGAAAATATCAGCGGGGTTATCAGCTGTCCCAACTTTCATCACCTTAATCCTCTTCTCATCTCTCAGGAAATGATATCTAACATCTATATGTTTAGTCCTCTCATGATGAACTTGATCCTTGGCTAAGCATATTGCACTCAAACTATCACAATATACAACAGCCTGATCATGATGAAGACCAAGGTCACCAACTAGTCCTTTCAACCATATTGCTTCTTTAGCAGCTTCTGTTAGTGCCATATACTCAGCCTCAGTAGTAGACAAAGTAACTGTAGGCTGTAGGGTTGCCTTCCAACTAACAACAGAACCACCAAGGGTAAACACATAACCAGTCATGGACCTTCTACTGTCAACATCCCCAGCATAGTCAGAATCAGAATAACCAGTCACTAAACATTCTGTATCACTTCCATAAACGAGACCTATATCAGATGTACCTCTAAGGTAACGAAAAATCCTCTTCACAGCTTGCCAATGTTCCTTTTCTTTACAGTAATTACAGATGTCATTCGCTCTAGGATTAGCTTCATTAGGCTTCGAATTCTTACCATTGGACTTCTTTCTACCAGATTTCCTATGTCCCTTACTACTCGAAGCAACCAACCCAGATGCCTGATTTTCTGTAACCGAACTTGCTACTTTATGACGGACTTCTCTAGTCAGAAGGGCAGTTTTTACTTCTTCTAGAGACAATTTATCTTTACCACTAATAAAAGAATCTACAAAATTCTCATACGACAACGGCAAAGATACTAACAGAATCAAAGCAGCATCCTCATCATCTACCTTAACCTCAAGATTACGTAGATCTAACAGAATAGAGTTCAACTGGTCTATGTGATCTCTAAGGGGCGTACCTTCCTGCATTCGCAAACTGAACAGACGTTGCTTCAAGAGCAACTTCTTAGTCAAAGACTTCGTCATGTAGAGGCTCTCGAGCTTAGACCAGAGCCCGGCGGCAGTATCCACATTCGCGACCTCGATGATGACGTCATCGGCCAGACATAACATAATCGTGGAATGGGCCTTCTCCTCCAAGGTTTTCCATTCTTCTTCATCAGCGTCCGCCTTCTTCGTACCAGACAGCGGCGCCCATAATCCCTGCTGCTTTAGCAGAGATCGCATCTTGATCTGCCACAGACCAAAACTGTTCCTCCCGGTGAATTTGTCGATCTTCACGTTCATAGCTGACATCCTTGTACGCTTGAAAAACTGTTGCGGAAAAACACGAAACCGAGGCTCTGATACCACTTGTTATGACGAAAACAGTAACAACGTAACAAGAACGAAAGGGCGAAGAGAAACAACACACAGATATACGTGGTTCACTAACAGTGTGTTAGCTACGTCCACGGGCAGAGGGAGAGAACGATCTTATTATGTGAGGAGTATTCAGAATACAGAGAGATTAGGGCAAAGAATAGGTTAAGAGGGTTTATATATGGCACCACTCTTAACCCTAACATAATAGGCCCAAAATAAAAGCCCAAAACGGAAATATCACATCTAATCCCTATACATAATTTAGCTTAGGGGGCGTTGCCCCCGAACCCCCACCGGGCGCTTCGCCCCTGGACCCCGACTCGCTGACCGGGCAGCGAGACCCCCGTACTGGGTCGTTCGGAGCGCTTCATATCAGATTCAAGGCATATCAACAATTTAAGTGGGACCAAAGTCACCGACTTCGATCTTTGTCAACTGTTGATTGAGTCTTACTGCATAAATTATTTTAGTTCCAATGTCTGCCCGGATTGTCAAGGGTGTGCAACTTTTTAATTGGTACTTTACCATCAGCAATTTTTTCTTAATAAAATTAAATTTAAAAAATAAAAATACCCAAAAATGCTAATCTTTTCTGAAATTTGACTTCTTCTGCAATAGCGTCTGCGTTTACAGCTCTACAAAGTAAAATCGATTGAGAACGTGGCTGGACATGGACCGAATAATATTGTATTAAAATGGAAACCTATTTGAAATTTGATCAATTAAAATACGAAATTTTTTTAGTTATCTCAGTTCTATCCATCCACGGATGCCAATGAAAATAAAAATCTGCTCTGAAATTTGACGCGATGATCACCATAGGCCTGGTTCTTATGACTTCGTTTCCAGTAGAATCAAAAGTTCCATCTTCGCCGAGAACGATAAACTCCACTCGTCATGGAACCCATCAGCAACACCATTCCGTTAATCCTTCTTCTTTGCTTCGTTTTGAAAGTTTCCGGCAGCATAGATACGATCACATCCACACAATTCCTCAAAGACCCCGAAACTCTATTGTCCAATCGTGGCTTCTTCGAATTGGGTTTCTTCAGCCCTCTCAATTCGACCAGTCGGTTCGTCGGAATTTGGGATAAACGAGTTCCTGTACGAACTGTCTTCTGGGTAGCTAACAGAGACAAACCTCTCAACAACAAATCCGGGGTTTTCGCCGTTTCCCAGGACGGGAATCTCGTTGTACTAGACGAACAGAACAAAGTTCTTTGGAATTCGAATGTTTCAAACGCTGCAGCGAATTCCACCGCTCGGCTTCTAGATTCTGGATACCTTGTTCTGCAAGACCCTGCTTCAGGAACCATCATATGGGAGAGTTTCAAAGACCCATCAGACAAATTCTTGCCAATGATGAAATTCATCACGAACACGATCACAAAGGAGAAAGTAGAACTCGTGTCGTGGAAAAGCCCTTCGAATCCATCTTCAGGAAATTTCTCCTACGGAATCGACCCTCTGTCAGTAATCCCTCAAGTTGTTATTTGGAAAAACGGCCGCCCGTATTGGAGGTCCGGTCCATGGGACGGCCAAGTTTTCATCGGAATACCCGGCATGAGCCCTGACTATCTTCAAGGAGGTAGTATCGTAATCGAAAACAGAACTTACACTCTCTCAGTCACCAATGCAAACGAAACTCAGTTATTCTTCCATTACTTGAACCCCAATGGGGCTTTGGAAGAGAATCAATGGGATACTGAGGAGCAGAAATGGGAGGTTGTGTGGTCAGCCCCCGAAACAGAGTGTGGTGTTTATGGCGCTTGTGGAGCATTTGGAGTCTGTGACTCTCAGAAAACCCCAATTTGCAGTTGTTTGAAGGGGTTTAGGCCAGAGAATGAAGAGGAATGGAACAGAGGAATTTGGAGAAGTGGGTGTGTGAGGAATTCGCCATTGGAGTGTGAGAGGAAGAATATCAGTGTTGAAATGGGAAAAGAGGATGGGTTTTTGAAGGTGGGAATGGTTAAAGTTCCAGATTCTGCAGCTTGGTTTGTTGCTTCGTAAGAAGGGTGCAGAGTTCTGTGCTTGGCGAATTGTTCTTGTTCTGCTTATGCATATAGAACAGGGATTGGTTGTATGATATGGAGAGGAGGTTTGATTGACATTGAAAAGTTCAAGAATGGTGGAGCGGACATTAATGTTCGTGTGGCATATTCAGACATAGTTGGTATGATATCATTATTCCCAATAGTGTCGAATTAAAATAGTTAGTGTTAGTTCAAATCTCATAGTTTTAGTATCTTCTTATTCTGTTTCTATCACAGATGAAAGTGGAGCCACCAAAGATATGAAAGCAGTAATCATAGCTTCTGTTGTAGCAGGAACTTTTACCCTTATATGCTGCATATATTGCTACTGTAAGTAGAGAACTAGAGAATCAGGTAATAAAAGCCCCCCTTTGAAATTATGTCACTGAAACTGCAAGTTTGGAACAGGGAAAAGGAGAAGTAAAAGCCAGATGAAGATTTGGTTCAACACTGGGGATATGAAGCATGATAAAATGGATCAAGTTAAGCTCCAGGAGTTGCCTCTTTTTGGTTTTGAGAAGCTGGCAACTGCAACTGACCACTTTCATTTCAAGAACAAGCTTGGTCAGGGCGGGTTTGGTCCAGTGTACAAGGTGGCATAGTTCTTTTGTGTTGTTTTTTCTGTTGATTGAGTTGAAGAAAGATGATGGAAATTTTCCTTCATTTTTTCAGGGAAAATTGGTAGATGGACAAGAAATAGCAGTAAAGAGGCTTTCAAGGACATCAGGACAAGGGCTTGAAGAGTTTACGAATGAAGTAATGGTGATTTCAAAACTACAACATAGAAATCTTGTGCAGCTTTTTGGGTGTTGTGTGGAGGGAGAAGAAAGAATGCTAGTATATGAGTACATGCCCAATGGAAGTTTGGATTCAATTGTTTTTGGTTAGGCTTGCAATTACTTCATAGCTCTTTCTTTCTTTAGTAGTTCTGGTTCAGCCATTTTAATCATCTGTTTGGAAATTGAATTTGCAGATTCAACCAAAGGAAAAATTTTGGATTGGCAAAAAAGATTCAACATCATTGAAGGGATTGCTCGAGGACTCCTATATCTTCATAGAGATTCAAGGTTAAAGATCATTCATAGAGATCTCAAAGCTAGTAACATTTTACTAGATAGAGATTTAAATCCCAAGATTTCAGATTTTGGCACCGCAAGAATTTTTTACGGCAATGAAGCTCAAGCCAATACCACAAGGGTTGTGGGCACTTAGTAAGTTTCTTTCTCAAGTTCACTCTATTCATAATTCATATTCTAATACTATGACTAATGAATTGCTTTAATCTTAGCGGCTACATGTCTCCTGAATACGTGATGAAAGGTCAATTCTCAGAGAAATCTGATGTCTTTAGCTTTGGTGTTTTATTGCTTGAAATTATTAGTGGAAGGAAGAATACAAATTTTCATCATAATGAACATATCTCGAGCCTTTTGGAATTTGTAAGTGTCTTTCCATCAAATTTACAATATATATGTACATTACTTCTCTATTGGAAATAATTTGTTTACCTTTCTCGTGTTCCTTTAGGCATGGAAATTATGGATGGAAGATAATTTAGGTCCTTTGATTGATCAAACAATGACCGAATCACATTATCAAATAGAGATTTCAAGGTGCATTCATGTGGGACTTTTGTGTGTTCAAGAATTTGCAAATGATAGACCAAATATACCTATAGTTCTTTCGATGCTCCATAACGAGATCACGGATTTTCCAATTCCTAAACAACCTGGATTTAGTGGTAGACAAAATGAGATTCATATAAATACATTCACACAAAGTCATGTTGGAGCAGCTTCTTCGGCAGAAATTATCACAATTACCTCATTTGAAGGTCGATAACATTTTTATGTAACTACTTTCCGTACTTGGTTTTTTTAGTGTGTTTATTGATTTTTTTTTCAATTATCAACAATGTAGAGGGATGAATTGAAATGTTTGATCTTCATAACATTAAACTTCTTCAAATAAAAAGTTTCTTAAATAAAAAGTTTCCTCATTAAATTTTTTACAAGAAACCATCTCAAGTGCAATGGAAATTAAAAAAAAAGAATAATGATCACCTGATTTAATGATGATTCAAATGAAAAGTTAACCAAAGGTCTATATTACACTATTATCCAAGTTCAGCTAAGTTCAAATGGAGTTCGAGACCTTAAGCTCCCTCACAAATCCTCCCTTAGCCCTTGAAATCGACGTAACTATTAAGTATTAATTGTGTTAGATATGAGTATGATATCGTTCACTTTGAACATAATATGCTTTTGATTCCACTTAAAAGGCTTCGTACTAACGTGAGAGTTGTCGAGATTCAATAGAAATAATAATCCATTTGGACGGCTATGAAAAGTAAAACACCCAGCTTCACTCGTTTTCAAAGTCATCTAGAAATCCACCAAATAGTCTCTCTTTTGAATCACTGCACATTCATCTTCTTCACCGATCATGAGACCCCCAAAAAAGACGAGCTTTTCTCACTTTCTTCTTCTTCATCTTTTGTTTTTGTGCTTCCGTTTACGATTCTGCATCGGCAGAAATATCATCACATCAATCAGTTTCATCACAGACCCTTCAACTCTGTTATCCGACAACAATTTCTTCGAGTTGGGGTTTTTCAGCCCTGTTAATACAACGAGCCGATATGTCGGAATCTGGCCCAACCAAGGTTCCGACCGAACTGTCGTATGGGTAGCTAACAGAGACAACCCTCTAAACGATTCTTCTGGGGTTTTCACCATTTCCAAGGACGGAAATCTTGTTGTATTAGACGGAAAGAGCAACATTCTTTGGTCTTCAAACCTTCTAAAACCTGCAATCAACTCGACTGCTCTGCTTTTAGATTCTGGCAACCTTGTTCTACGAGACTCTGCTTCCGGGATGATTCTATGGGAGAGTTTCAAAAACCCCTCTGATTCTTTCTTGCCAGGCATGAAATTTGTCGCAAACACAATAACTAAAGAGAAAATAGGGCTGATGTCGTGGAAAAGTCCTTCTGATCCATCGAAAGGGCGTTTCTTCTTCGGCATCGATGCTGTAAATAACATTGCCGAAACTTGCATTTGGGAAGGCAGTGATCTGCGTTGGAGATCTGGTCCATGGAATGGGCAATCCTTCATTGGCATACCCCACATGGAGTCCGTTTATTATCTCCTTGGTTTCAGTCTCCTAATTGAAAACCGATCTTACTATCTATCAGCCGCAACTAGCAATGAGCTGCTCCCATATGAGTTTTATCAGCTAACCTCACAGGGGAATTTTCAGCAATCGTATTGGGATGATACGTGGAAGGACTGGAGAATTGGATGGTCGGCTCTAAAAACGGTGTGTGATTCCTACGGAAGTTGTGGGGCTTTTGGAATCTGTGACCCAAAATCATCTCCTGTTTGCAGTTGTTTAAAAGGGTATCAGCCGAAGAACGAGGGGGAATGGAATCAAGGAAATTGGGGAAGTGGGTGTGTGAGAAAGACATTGTTCGAGTGTGAGAAAGTGAAAAATGTGAGTGTTGAACAAGGCAAGGAAGATGGATTTTCGAAAGTGGAAACGGTTAATTTACCACACTTTGCAAAGTCGTTGAGTTCCTCTGTTTCAGCCGATGGTTGCAGGGCTAAGTGCTTGGATGATTGTTCGTGTTCTGCTTATGCGTATGAAAATGGCATTGGGTGCATGTTATGGAGTGGGAATTTGATCGACGCTCGAAAGCTCGATTTTGGTGGAGGTAGTTTTTACCTTAGATTGCCATTTTCTGAACTGGGTATGGACTAAACTTTCTTTTAATTGGTATCAGTAATAGCTATTCATATAACAACTATATATATTTTTTTGTAAGTTCTTATTTCCTGCTTTGTTTCACAGACACAGAGGATGCTGTAAAAGGATCAAAAGTGATTATTATAGCTTCAGTAATAGCTGGAACTGGAACACTAATCATCATCTTCATCATATGTGTCTCATGGAGAAGGATAACTGGCCAAAAAGGTATCAAGTAAACAACTCAAGTTGGTATTTTTTCCTCGACAATACTTAGGTCCCATTTTGATAACCATTTTGTTTTGAAAAAAACTTGGCTTCATATCGATTTGCAGGAAGATCCCTATATACTTACATATATGCAGTCAAGTATTGTTTTTGTTTTTTATTTTTGACTTTTGAAAATTTGAGTTTCTTTATTTTATTGTCTACCTACCAAAACTAAAACAAAATCATTATCAAACTGCTTTTGACATTTTAAGTTTTGGATTTTTTTTGCAGCAAAGGAAGAGGGAACATGCAAGAAGATTTCATTGTTAAACGAGAGACGTAAAATTTTGAACTTGACAACGGATCACAGAATTGGAATCAATTTGAATCAAGAGTTACCAACTTATGAGTTTGAGAAGCTGGCAATTGCAACAAACAATTTTCATTCAGATAACAAGCTTGGAAAGGGAGGGTTTGGGCCAGTGTATAAGGTAGCTTCATAACTAAATATACTTTTAAATGTTTAATTGCAATCTACATGATAGTGATTATTATGGTTCGGTTCCAGGGAAGGTTGGTGGATGGCCAAGTAATAGCTATAAAAAGACTCTCAAGAGCGTCTAATCAAGGACTTGAAGAATTTATAAATGAAGTAACAGTGATTTCAAAACTCCAACATCGAAATCTTGTTCGACTCTTTGGTTTTTGTGTCGAAGGAGAAGAGAAGATGTTGATATATGAGTACATGCCAAACCTAAGTTTGGATGCATTTATCTTTGGTTAGACATTCTCTCTTAAATACAATCTTATGGATATCATTTTGTCTTTGTATTAGAATATTAATTCACCCTTCATAAAAGTGAATATTGTTCATGTAGATTCCTCCAAACGAAAGCTGTTAGATTGGAGAAAAAGGTTCAAAATCATCCTGGGGATTGCACGAGGCCTTCTTTATCTTCACACGGATTCTAGATTGAAGATCATTCATAGAGATCTCAAGGCGAGTAACATCCTATTGGACGAGAATCTTAATCCCAAAATTTCAGATTTTGGTATGGCACGAATTTTCGGCAACAATGAAGATCAAGCAAATACTTTAAGAGTCGTTGGAACTTAGTAAGTATCTCTTGGTTGATCTCAAATAATTAGTTGAGCACTAACAATATCATTTAACTATATTTTCTTTGATGAATCTAGTGGCTACATGTCTCCTGAATACGCAATGGAAGGTCGATTTTCAGAGAAATCAGATGTATTTAGCTTTGGAGTTCTGTTGCTTGAAATAATTAGTGGGAGAAAGAATACAAGTTTTTACCATGACGAGAATGTACTAAGCCTATTAGGACTGGTACGTATATTAACTAGACACTTTTTCCTAATTAATTTAGTAAATTTCACTTTCAATTCTCTACAACATGCAAATTTTATCCACATAAAACTTATTGTCTACATGTTTCTAGGCATGGAAATTATGGAATGAAGAGAATCTAATTGCTTTCGTTGATCAAGAAATCCATGACTCGAACCATCACACAGAGATTTTGAGATGCATACATATAGGACTCTTGTGTGTTCAAGAAGCCATAAAGGATAGGCCAAATATGTTGACCATTCTTTCAATGCTTAATAGTGAAATTATAGATCTTCATCCTCCAAAACAACCTGGCTTTACTAGCCTGCAATTCGAGAGCAGTACAGATTCATCTCAACAAAGTGAGCATAAATATTCTATAAATATGGTTACAATTACCAAGATTGGAGGACGGTAGTAAATGATATGTCATATAATTGCGATAATAATTCTTCATATGTTTTACTTTTAGACAAAATATTTGTATGATGACCTCTCTACATAAGGTCCAAGGACACGTGCCCCTTCACCCTATCGATATTATCTTCTAATTTTCTCCCTTTTGATTTATGTAAGGAAAGTATAAAGTATCAATGGTGTACTTTTATAATTTTCACGTATTGAGCTTTTTTTTAGTTCAACAATGTTGGTGGTGGATTTGAACCTCTGACTTGTCAAAGTATGTGTCAATCACCGCTGAACTATGTTATTTTAGCTTTTAGGTATCAAACTTATGGTCCAATGACGACATTAATGTTCATTATTCTATTGTAGGTTTAGTAGCTTTAAAATATATATTCACTAACCGCAAGTAAAGTCTTAAGATGTAAACTCTATCAAAAAAAAAAAAAAAAAACACTTGGAGCAGGAAAAGATATTTAATATTATTGATGAAAATCTCAATGTCTCGTTTACTTTGGTAGAGATTCAAGATTAGTAACCATCATATAAGAAAAAGATTTGATGAGTCTAGAATTAAACATGTTTTGATGAGTCTAGTAAATACATGTAACATAATCAGTCATGCAAGGTTACTTATTGATCTAGCATAGACTTTGGTGGTATATGAGATGTCCAAACCTAAGTTTGGACGCATTTATTTTTGGTTAGACAATGTTCTCTCTTCGATATCATTTATGGATCATTTTGTCTTTGTCGCTTAATATGTCTATTCACTAATCAAAGGTAAATATTATTCATGTATCTAGATTCTTCAAGACAAACTCTTAGATTGAGAAAAAAAGTTCAACAATGATGATAGGGATTGCACGAGGCCTCCTCTATCTTCGCCAAGATTCTAGATTTAAGATTACCCATAGCGAATTTTAATCCCAAAATTTCAGATTTTTGTATGGCATGAATTTTTTGCAACACTGAAGATCAAGAAAATACTTTAAGAGTCGTTGGAACTTAGTAAGTATGTTTATTCTTAAAGTTGACTTCTGCTAGTTTGAACTAATAAAAGTTCAAAAAAAAAAAAGTTTGAAAATCCTACTTCGTCACCCCTACTTTTCATGATCTGAATGAAATATTTATTAATCCACATAGACTTTGCTGGTCAAAAAGGTCCACTGCATATTAAACATGGCAATAGCACTGCACTTCCTCCGAAGTTGCAGAGGAAACTCCCTTCAGCCATGTCCTTCACCATTAGGTCCCTTTTTTCTCACATCAAAGGTCACAATTAAAATACTATTTATTCTGGTTTCTATACTTGAGTTTCATTTTATTTTAGTTAGTTCTTTCCAATGTTCAACTTTCAAGAACAATTTGGTTATTTCAAAAAAAGAAAAAAGAACAATTTAGTTACAAACTAGGGGTGTAAATTTTTCGGGTCGGGTCGGTTGTACGGACAACCCGACCCCACCCGACCCGATTCATTGTTGACCCGAATCGAGTCGGGTCGGTTTTTATTTATATTTCCTTTTAGTATTCTGGGCAAGAAACGTCCAGCTTTATTGTAAAAAAAAAAAAGTCCAGATGGGAAACACGAGCACGAAGACGAAGATGAAAAAGCGCCAGCGAGGAAGACGAAGAGATGAAGATGAAGAGCAGGCGACAGATGAGGCGAGGCGAGGAGAGGAAGACGAAGACGAAAATCCGGCGCCGGCAACAGATGAGGTGGGGCGAGGCGAGGAAGACGAAGCGGCGTCTGTTGAAACCCTAAATCGAACAGAGTAAGACGAAGCGGCGTGCGGCGTCTGTTGAAACCCTAAATTGAACAGAGGAAGACGAAGCGGTGTGTGGCTATGGCGATCGCGATCGAAGAGGATGACGAAGCGGCGTGCGGCTATGGCGATCGCGATCGAAGAGGAAGACGAAGCGGCATGCTGAAACCCTAAATCGAACAATACAGGTTTTTTTTTATATGGGTTCACGTTCGGCTTTAGACAGACAAAGGGGCGACTAAGTGAGGACCGAACCGAACTCGATTCGGTTCGGTCAGATTTAAAGGGTACAACCGACCCGACCTGACCCGACTCGGTTTGGTTCGGTTCCTTTCACCCCTATTACAAACTAATAATACCCTAGTACTAACTGATAAAATAACTAGAGGGATTTTTGTACGGATGACCCTCTAAAATAGGCGGAAATGATAAATGCCTCATCTTTTTAAAACAAGGATATATGTCCTTTTGCTTGCGTCAACATCCTAGTAAAATTACCACTCTCTACTCTAACCTCGCTCTCTCTCTCGTTACTCTTGCTCTAGCTTCTCACTCTCTCTCCAATTTCTCTCTCCACTCTCTTACTCTCTCCAATCTCGCTCTCGCTCTCTCTCTCATTTCTTCCTCCAATCTCTTACTCTCTCTATAATTTCTCTCTCCAATCTCGCTCCAACCTCTCTCTTAAATCTCCTAAATGCACGGTAATTTTGCTAGAATGATGGCGAAAGCAAAATAGCATATATCTTTATTCTGGAAAGGTAGTACATTTTTCATTTTAGCTTCTCAAAATGGGTCATCCACGCAATTGTTCCATAATTAGAACAATTGGTTGAGATATACAATTAGACAATAAAAAAAAAGGGATGACCATTGAAAATTTGTTCCGCGGTTTAGTCGACTAAGTCAATTTTTTTAAACATTTTCAATTCTACTAATTTGACTTTATAGTAAAATATGTGCTGAGATTAACATCTTTCTATTGGAAGGTGAACTCAAACTCAATCAATTGAATCTGTCTCACTCGAAATTAAACAAATGAGTGTATATAGGAAGAAATGCAATCGAACGAGAAAGTCCTAAAATTCTAAGCCTTATGGCTTTGAAATATCATCCAACAACTACAATGCAACAAAGAAAGAAAATGTCTAATGGATGACTTTTCTAAGGTTGACAACCGGCTCCATATCCAACCGCATCAATTCCTTCCCAAACTTGTTTCTCAAGGAACAAGATTTAACAGCGACCACCAACGGTTTATCTCCACACAATCCTCTGTTTTTACAGACCATTTTCCATACAGTTCACCGAATCTGTAGCCAGCGAGATTCATGGAATCCAAGAAGGATTATTGGAGCGCTTCAAGTTGTGGTCTTCTTCTACTTCTTACATACTTGTTCTGTTCAAGATTTTCCCTCGGCATAGATACGATCACATCACCAAATTTCATCAAAGACCCTGCAACTATAATTTCCTGTGGAGTTGGTGACATGTACAAATATAGCCCACGTCAGCACATCTTTGATTTATTAATAATCTGAGTTGTATTAGTTATTCTTCCCCGGTGTAAAATACCCTCTCTCATATTAGTTGGGCCCCCGAATCTGTTGTAACAGAATGGCTATAAATTTTCCTTTCGTTGGCCATTGTGAGCAGAGCGAAGGGTGTGTGTATGAGAGAAGTGAGGCTGGGAAAGAATTTTCGGAAAGTGAGGCTTTGAATGGAGTATTATCTCCTCTGTATTTTTGCTCCCATTTTCGATAATAAGATCAGCTGCCCCCTGCCTTCGTTACAGTGGATGTAGACCATCAATAGATGGTTGAACCACTATAAATTCGTGTGTAGTTTCTCTCTTCCCTTCATCTCTGATTTGTTGTTTTTGTTTGATTAGATTCGTCACAAATGGTATCAGAGCATCCGTCCGGTGATGAAGATTAATCGAACAGCCGCTGAAGCAGAGGAATATCAGGGGAACAATCGACAAGGCATTAATCGCAGGATTCGTTCATTACCAGGTTAGTCGATCAGAAGAAAATTGGTTAGGGTTTCTGAATTGGGAGCCTGTCGATTGTAACTCCTCCTAGAATCTCATCTGTGCTTAAATTAGCTGCTGCGTTTATCCATCTTCGTTTCTATAATCTGAAATCATGTCTGCAAAGTTTGAGTTAGAAAAATTTGATGGGAAAGGGGATTTTAGTCTATGGAGGAAGAAACTAAAAGCCATACTAGTACAGCTTAAGGTTTCTAAAATCCTAGATAAACCTGAGGATTTGCCTGAACCCCTTTCTGAGGCTAAAAAACGTGAGATGGATGAGATTGCCTTTAGCACAATGATATTATATTTGTCTGATTCTGTTTTACGTCAAGTTGACGATATTTCTACTGCTGTTGAGTTATGGAAAAAGCTTGAAACTATGTATTTGAATAAATCCTTGACCAATAAAATACTGTTGAAAGAAAGATTGTTTGGGTATAGAATGGACCCCTCTAAAACACTAGATGATAATCTAGATGAATTCATCAAAATTTGTTTGGATGTAACTAATATTGGTGAAAAAATAGATGATGAAAATCAGGCTATAATCCTTTTGAACTCCCTGCCTGAAAGCTACAAAGAAATTAAAGCAGCCATAAAATATGGAAGAGATTCCCTAACCTTGAGATTGGTCCTCGATGCACTTAGATCTAGAGATATGGAAACTAGAACCCAAAAGAAAGATACAGAAGCATTAATAGTAAGAGGAAGAACTGAATCAAGACCAAATCAATCAAAGAATACTAAGAGGGAGCAAAGTAAACATAGATCTAAGTCAAAAGGTAAAGAAACTAGGGAATGTTTCTATTGTCATAAACCAGGACACCTGATCAAGGACTGTCGGAAATTGCAATATAAGAACAAACTACAAAATAAGAAAGAAGGTCAGAACTCAGCTAATGTTCACGAAAGTTATGAGTCTGCCGAAGTCCTAACAATTTCAGAATTAAGTCCCTTAGAAGAGTGGATTTTAGATTCGGGCTGCTCGTATCACATGACTCCTCACAAACATTACTTTATAGACCTTTAAGGAACAAGATGGTGGGAAGGTCCTAATGGGAAATAACCAACAATGCCTAATCAAAGACATTGGTTCAGTAAAATTAAAATTAGCCGATGGAACCCACAAAATTTTGCCATCAGTGAGATAGTCCCAGACCTGAAAAGAAATCTTATTTCCTTAGGAACCCTTGATAAGCCGGTTATAGATATAAGTCAGAAGGAGGAACCATGAAAATTTCCAAGGGAGCTTTATTGATAATGTCTGGAAGCTTGAAAAATGGGCTATACACTTTAAATGGCTCATCCTGTACAGACACAGCAAATGTAGCATCTTTAGAAACTAATAAGGAAGCTTTGATATGGCATAAACGTATGGCACATGTGAGTGAACGAGGGTTAATTGAGCTTCAGAAACAGGGGCTGTTGGGTAAGATAAAACCAGTGAATCTGTCTTTTTGTGAGCAGTGTACCTTAGGCAAGTCAACACGGGTTCAGTTTACTCGTTCAGTTCAAAAAACTCAGGGTATTTTAGATTACATCCATTCGGACTTGTGGGGACCAGCAAGGGTTCCAACTTTGGGAGGGGCCAAGTATTTCCTAAGTATAATAGATGACTATTCGAGAAAACTTTGGGTGTACTTGCTCAAAAACAAAACTGAGGTGTTTCAAACTTTTGAAAATTGGAAGACACTTGTGGAAAATCAAACCAGCAGGAGAGTAAAAATGTTGAGAACAGACAATGGTTTAGAATACTTAAATGAAAACTTCAAGAACATGTGTGTTAAATCCGGAATTAGAAGACATTTGACTGTTCCGAATACTCCTCAACAAAATGGCTTGGCTGAACGGTATAATAGAACAATACTAGAGAGAGTGAGGTGTATGCTTGCTAATGCTAAGCTCCCAAAAGTTTTCTGGGGAGAGGCCGTTAATACTGCAGCATATTTAATCAATAAAAGCCCATCATTAGCATTAAATATGAAAACACCACAAGAATTATGGAGTGGTAAGCCACCGAACTTAAGTCATTTAAGGATATTTGGTTGTTCAGCATACGCACATGTCAAGCAAGATAAGTTAGAACCAAGGTCTCAAAAGTGCATCTTTTTGGGGTATCCTAGTGATGTTAAAGGATACAAGCTGTGGCCTCTAGCTAAGGGAGAGTCAAGATGCATAATTAGTAGAGATGTTAGATTTAACGAAGATGAAATGCCTTGGGAAAAAGAAGGTAGTCTTAACTACCAAAAGGAAAATCCAGAAAATGATACCTCATTTGACATTGAGTTAGAAAATCTTGAAGAAACTCTTGACCAGCAAGTATCCAATCCTGAAGAAACTGAACCGCAAATTATTTCTGATCCCTTAATCGTTCCTCATGATGAAGGAACTTCAAATCAACCATTACAAACTACTCAAGTTGAAGAAAATTTAACTGATTACCAGTTAACCAGAGATAGGCAAAGAAGAATAATTAGGCCACCCACAAGATTTGAGCAAGCTGACTGTAGCATTGAGGTGCCCGAATCTGCAGCATATGCACTGCTGTGCAATGAGGCTGATGAAAATTTAGAACCCTTAACCTACAGTCAAGCTATAAATTCTGAACAAAAAAAGCAGTGGCAAGTTGCAATGGTTGAGGAAATTAACTCATTAAAGAAAAACAATACATGGGTTCTAGTAGAAAAACCAGAAGGACAGAAACTTATTGACTGCAAGTGGTTGTATAACTTAAAGCCAAGCCTAAAAGGAGAAAACAAGCCAAGGTTTAAAGCAAGATTAGTGGCCAAGGGTTACACACAACAATTTGGCATAGATTATAATGAAATTTTTTCTCCAGTTGTAAGATACTCATCCATTCGTGTGTTGTTGTCCATTGTTGCTCATTTTAACTTAGAATTAGAGCAAATGGATGTAACAACCGCTTTCTTACATGGGGAATTGGAAGAGGAAATATACATGTCACAACCTCCCGGGTTTGAAGAAAAAGGTAAAGAACATTTGGCTTGTAGATTATTGAAGTCCCTATATGGTTTGAAACAATCGCCCCGCCAATGGTATAAAAGATTCGATGCATTTATAAAAAGCTGTGGTTTTATACGGAGTATGTATGATAGCTGTGTTTACATAAAGAAAGAAAAAGAAATCGCTGTTGTTTACTTACTTCTTTATGTAGATGATATGTTAATTGCCTCACAGAACCTTAGTAGTATTGAGGAGTTAAAATCACAACTTAAAGCTGAGTTTGAGATGAAAGACTTAGGGGTTGCAACTAAAATTCTTGGCATGAACATTGTAAGAAACCGTGAATCTGGTACATTGTCTATTAATCAATCTGAATATTTGGAGAAGATTGTAAAAAGGTTCAATTTAGACAATGCAAAAGCTGTCTATATACCATTAGCCCAACATTTTAGATTGTCAAAGGATCAAGCCCCCAAAACTGATTTAGAAAGAAAACAAATGCAGAATATACCTTATTCAAATGTTGTGGGGAGTTTGATGTACGGTATGACTTGTACTCGACCTGATTTAGCTTTTGCAATGAGTGTTGTAAGTCGTTTTATGAGTGATCCGGGTAAGCCACATTGGGAGGCGGTAAAATGGATTATAAGGTATATTAAAGGCAGTTTGCATCACGGTTTAATATATTCGAGAGGGAGTCAGAAAGATACTTGTTTAAATGGCTATACTGATGCTGATTTTGCTGCAGACTTAGATAAAAGAAGATCAACTTCTGGGTATGTATTTACCGTGTTCGAAAATACAGTAAGTTGGAGATCTCACCTCCAATCAGTCACAGCTCTATCAACCACAGAATCTGAATACATCTCATTGGCTGAATCAGTAAAGGAAGGTATATGGTTAAGAGGGCTTATTACTGAAATACTTGGAACTGATGATTCTTTTACTTTGTTTTGTGACAGCCAGAGTGCAATAGCACTCTCCAAAAATCCCATGTATCATGATCGCTCGAAACACATCGATATAAGGTATCATTACCTTAGAGAAAAAGTCATCAGCAAAGAGGTGAACTTGGAAAAGATAGCTTCTGTGAACAACCCATCCGACATGCTGACAAAGCCTCTAAATGCTAAACGTATGGTGCATCTGATGTCCCTGTTGAAAATAGGGATTGGCTGAAGTGTTACTGAGATAATTCAGACTTAAAAGGCAGCAAGCAGTTTGATCTTTCTGGTAGTGGTACATGTCAAGAGGGAGATTTGTGGAGTTGGTGACATGTACAAATATAGCCCACGTCAGCACATCTTTGATTTATTAATAATCTGAGTTGTATTAGTTATTCTTCCCCTGTGTAAAATACCCTCTCTCATATTAGTTGGGCCCCCGAATCCGTTGTAACAGAATGGCTATAAATTTTCCTTTCGTTGGCCATTGTGAGCAGAGCGAAGGGTGTGTGTATGAGAGAAGTGAGGCTGGGAAAGAATTTTCGGGAAGTGAGGCTTTGAATGGAGTATTATCTCCTATGTATTTTTGCTCCCATTTTCGATAATAAGATCAGCTGCCCCCTGCCTTCGTTACAGTGGATGTAGACCATCAATAGATGGTTGAACCACTATAAATTCGTGTGTAGTTTCTCTCTTCCCTTCATCTCTGATTTGTTGTTTTTGTTTGATTAGATTCGTCACATTTCCAATGCCAGTTCTTTCGAGTTGGGATTCTTCACACCCGTTAATTCCACGAATCGATATGTCGGAATCTGGTTCGAGCAACAAATTTCTGTAAAAATGGTCGTATGGGTAGCCAACAGAGATGACCCTCTCGAGGATACTTGAAAGGGAACGAGGACACGAATTGTTGGGAGTGCGACCAAAGTCCAACATTGGCTAGACAAGGGGATGATCATGAGTTTATAAGGGAAGACAAGTATCTCCATTGGTATGAGGCCTTTTGAGGTGATCCAAAAACAAAGCCATGAGGGCTTATGCCCAAAGTGGACAATATCATACCATCATGGAGATATGTGTCGTGTCCGGTTGTCCCTTACAAGTGGTATCAGAGTCATGCCCCGGGAGTAGCCGTGTCGGGTAGAATCCTCAGGTGCCGAACAAAGAAGTTGTGAGCCTTGAAGTAGTCATGGGGAAATCCGTTGTTGAGCTTTGGGCAGGACTCTTGGTAAAGGAGAGTTCGACGGATAGATGACTAGTTGAGGTATCAGAGCCATGCCCCGGGAGTAGCCGTGTCGGGTAGAATCCTCGGGTGCCGAACAAAGAAGTTGTGAGCCTCGAACAAAGAAGTTGTGAGCCTTGAAGTAGTCATGGGGAGATCCGTGGTTGGGCTCTGTTAGGCAGGCGGGTATACTCCGGAGAAGAGGAGTCGTCCTGGATAAGAGCAAAAACTCTCGGTAAAGCGAGTTGGATGGATAGATGACTATTTGAGGAGAGGAGAGGTGGTACTTTGTTCGAGGGGAGGATTGTTGGGAGTGCGACCAAAGTCCCACATTGGCTAGATAAAGGGATGATCATGGGTATATAAGGGAGAACAAGTATCTCCATTGGTATGAAAAGCCATGAGGGCATCCAAAGTGGACAATATCATACCATTGTGGAGATATGTGTCGTGTCCGTTGTCCCTTACAATACTAATGGGATTTTCACAATTTCCCAGGATGGAAACCTTGTCGTCTTGGATGGAAACAGCACTGTCATTTGGTCTTCAAATGTTTCTTCCTCTGCAACCAACACAAGCGCCCGAATTCTAGACACCGGTAACCTTGTTCTGAAAGATATTGCTTCCGGCCTGATTATATGGGAGAGTTTCAAACACCCTTCTCGTGCATACTTGTCTTCCATGGCATTGATCACAAATACAAGAACCAATCAGGAAGTTGGGCTTACCTCATGGAGAAGCCCTTCTGATCCATCCATAGGTAACTTCTCATTGACACTGTTCGTCTACAATATTCCTGAAACTGTTATTTGGAATGGCCGTGACCCATATTGGAGGTCTGGTCCATGGGACGGCCAGACATTCATCGGAGTGCCCAAAATGAAATCTGTTTATCTCTATGGAAATAGCCTCGAAATCCAAGACCAAACTTACCGTCTCACCAATGGCCAACAGTCCACGTACTTAATTTTGAGCTCGCGGGGGAATGTGGAGCTAATGGAGTGGGATGTCTCGGAGGAGCAATGGAAGGTTGCCTGGTCGGCTCCACAGACGCAGTGTGATTACTATGGTGCTTGTGGGGCGTTTGGGATTTGTGATATGAAATCGTCTCCAATTTGCAGTTGTTTGAGAGGGTTCAAGCCAGAGCATGAAGAGGAATGGAGCCGTGGGAATTGGAGTGGTGGATGTGTGAGAAATACGCCATTGAAATGTGAGAAGTGGAACAAAACTGGTGTTGAGGAAGATGGGTTTTTGAAGTTGGAAATGGTTAAAGTGCCATTTTATACAGAGTGGTTCAATTCCTCTGTTTCGGTAGATGACTGTAGACGTGAGTGCTTGAAGAATTGTTGGTGTAGAGCTTATGCATATGAGAATGGTATTCTTTGCATGCTATGGAGAAGAGACTTAATTGATATAAAGAAGTTTGAGAGCGGTGGAGCTGATCTTTACCTTCGAATGGCATACGCAGATTTGAATACAAGTACACCCTCTGTAAACTTCTCTACTGCAATTTTTTCATCATTGAAGAATGGTCGGTTTGATAACCATTTTATTTTTAGTTTTTGGTTTTTGAAAATTATGTTTGTTTTCATCTAAATTTCTTACAATAGTTAAAGACATACCTGAGTTCCTAGCCAAATTCCAAAAACAAAAACAAATTTTTGAAAACTACGGCCCCGTTTGATAATCATTTGGTTTTTTGTTTTTGAAAATTAAGTCTATACACACCTACTTCCACCTATAAGTTTCTTTGTTTTAGTATCAATCTTCTTCCTTGTTTTCAAAAACCAAGTCCAATTTTGAAAACAAAAAAAAAGTAATTTTCAAAAACTTGTTTTTGTTTTTAGAATTTGGTTAGGAATTCAAATGGATCCTAAACAAAGATGAAAGTCATGGTAGGAAATTTAGGGCATAATTTTCAAAAACCAAAAACCAAAAACCAAATGGTTATCAAACGGAGCCTACTTTTTCTAGTTTTCAAAACTTAATTTGGTTTTTGAAAATATGGGAATGAGATAGACAACAAAGCAAAGAAACTTATAGATAGAAATAGTGTTTTTAAGCTTAATTTTCAAAAACCAAAAACAAAAAACCAAATGGTTATGAAATGAAGTCGAAATTAATTTGTTTTTTTTTTTCATCTAAGTCTATTTAATATTGTTTCCATCCACAGATGATGTAAAATTAAAAGATCACAAGAAAGGAATCGTAATAGCCATGGCGGTATTTGGAATGTTTGTCTTCATCATTGCTGCCATATACTTCGGGTGGAGATGGAAGACTCACTGACGTGGTATGGCAAACCTCATAACTGTCATATCATGTTATCGAGGATCCCACGTTGAAAAGATAACGAAACCTCACAATTTTTATAGTATACATAGATTACTCTTTGATTTTGAGATGAGAGTCCATTTGTATTTCATTTTTTTTTCTTTCTCATTCTATTAATTGGTAAAATAGTCATATAGTTCATGGATTTTTCAAGTTGAGAATGGATAGAAATTTATAACACTTTGAGGTCTACAGCTTAGTTCAATGTATTTAATTAATATCTGCAGCAAAGATAGACAGAAGCAAGATGTCCTTATTCAACGAATTAAGGGGAAATTTTTTGAACTTGACGATGGGTCAAAGATTTGGTGACAATCTGAACCAAGAGTTATCAACTTATGACTTCGAGAAGCTAGAAATTTCGACAAACCATTTTCATTTAGATAACAAGCTTGGAGAAGGTGGATTCGGTCCAGTGTATAAGGTAGCTAGCCTTATTCACATGTACTTGTTCCATTTAATTGCAAGTTAAATGTCTGTGATTACTAAGTTCGGTTGCAGGGGAGATGGGTGGATGGACAAGAAATAGCTGTGAAAAGACTCTCAAGAGTCTCTAATCAAGGGCTCGAAGAATTTTTAAATGAAGTGACAGTCATTTCAAAACTCCAACATCGAAATCTTGTTCGACTTTTCGGTTGCTGCGTTGAAGGTGAAGAAAAGATGTTGGTATATGAATACATGTCAAACCAAAGTTTGGATGCATTTATCTTTGGTTAGATTTTCTCTCTTGAATGTCGATTTTATAGATATTTTGTCTATGTTTTATAATTGTCTAAGCACTCATCAAAAGTAAGTGTTGTTCATGTAGATTCCTCCAAACAAAAACTCTTAGATTGGAGAAAAAGGTTCAACATCATTGTGGGAATTGCACGAGGTCTGCTTTACCTTCACAAAGATTCTAGATGGAAGATTATCCATAGAGATCTAAAAGCAAGCAATATTCTATTGGATGAGAATTTTAATCCCAAAATTTCAGATTTTGGTATGGCACGAATTTTTGACAACGATGAAAATCAAGCAAATACTATAAGAGTTGTTGGAACTTAGTAAGTAATTTTTAAGTTGACTTTTGATAGTTGAACTAACAATATCATTTAAACATATTTCTTTAATAAACCTAGTGGCTACATGTCTCCCGAATATGCAATGCAAGGTCGATTCTCAGAGAAATCAGACGTATTTAGTTTTGGAGTTCTGTTGCTTGAAATTATTAGTGGGAGAAGAAATACAAGTTTTTGCCACGATGAAGATGTCTCAAGCCTATTAGGACTGGTACATTTTCAAACTAGACTTTCTCCTAATTGATATGCTACTTCACTTTCAATTCCTAAATCTCATTAACTCTTTCAGGCTTGGAAATTATGGAACGAAGAGAATTTAATTTCTTTGATTGATCAAGCAATATATGGCTCGTGCCATCACACAGAGATGCTGAGATGCATCCATATAGGACTCTTGTGCGTTCAAGAAGTCGTAAAGCATAGGCCAGATATGTCGACCATTCTTTCAATGCTTAATAGTGAAATCATAGATCTTTATCCTCCGAAACAGCCTGGGTTTACAAACATTCAATTTGAGGGTCATACAAATTTATCTCAACATAGTTGGGATAAACGTTCTGTAAATATGGTTACAGTTACCAAGATTGAGGGACGATAGTAATTAAATAGTATGTCATATAATTGCAATAATTGTCAAAAGTTTAGATTTACACAGAACAAGATGTGAACTCAAAAGTCAAAATTAAACAGATGAATGGGGGATGAGTGTAAACACAGACGAATAAAAGTCGTAAAGTGGTGCTTTGAAATGAGATCAATAATTCAAATTCAAAGAAACGAAGAAAAGTCTAATGAATGACTTTGAATGGTGGACAATCAGGAACTTGTTTTTCAAAGAAACAAGATTAAACAGTGCGCACCAACGGTTTGTATATCAAAATAAGAGTCTAATTTACAGACTATTTTCGACGCATATTAATCGAATTTGTAATCAGCGAGAGCCATGAAACTCCAAACGAATTGGAGCTTTTCAGGCAGTCTTCTTCTTCTTCTTCTTTCATTTACATCCTTCTCTTCAAGGTTTGCCTTTGGCAGCGATACGATCACATCAACAGATTTCATCAAATACCCTGAAACTATAATTTCCAAAGCCAGTTCCTTCGAGTTGGGGTTCTTCTCACCTGTTAATTCGACAAGCCAATATGTCGGAATTTGGTTCAAGCAAGTTTCACTACAAACTGTAGTATGGGTTGCCAACAAAGACAGCCCTCTCAACAATAATAATTCTGGGATTTTCACTATTTCCAAGGATGGAAATCTTGTTGTCTTAGATGGAAACGACAATAATAACGTTCTTTGGTCTTCAAATGTTTCTTCTTCTTCTTCTACAACCAACACAAGTGCCCGAATTTTAGATTCGGGCAACCTTGTTTTGGAAGATCGAGCTTCCGGATTGGTTTTATGGGAGAGTTTCAAACACCCTTCCCATTTATTCTTGCCTTCCATGAAACTTATCACAAACACAAGAACTAAGGAGAAGCTCCAGTTTACTTCATGGAAAAGCTCTTCCGATCCATCTACAGGTAACTTTTCTTTAGCACTGGATGTTCTGAGTATTCCTGAAGCTGTTCTTTGGAATAATGGCGGTAACCCATATTGGAGGTCTGGTCCATGGAACGGTCAGACTTTCATTGGAGTACCCGAAATGATTTCCGTTTATCTCATTGGATTTAATCTTGCAATTGAAGACCAAACTTATTATTTCTCTATTGCTTATAACAACGACAATCAATTACTTTACAACATGATATTAAGCCCACAAGGGAATCTAGAGCAAGAGTATTGGGATTTTTCGCAACAACGTTGGGTGGTCACTTGGTCGGCTCTTAAAACGCCGTGCGATTACTATGGTGCTTGTGGGGCGTTCGGGATGTGTAATGCAAATTCATCCCCAATTTGCAAATGCTTAAAAGGGTTTAAACCAAAGAATGAAGACGAGTGGAATCGAGGGAATTGGAGTGATGGATGTGTGAGAAATACGCCATTGTATTGTGACGAGAAGTCCAACAACGCCGCCAGTGTTAAGGAAAAAGATGGATTTTTTAAAGTGGAATTGGTTAAAGTTCCATTTTTGGCAGAGTGGTCGAACTCCTCTACATCGGCGGATGATTGCGAACACGAGTGCTTGGAGAATTGCTTGTGTAGTGCTTATGCATATGAAAATGGTATTGGTTGCGTGCTATGGAGGAGGGACTTAATTGATATACAAAAGTTTGAGAGCATTGGAGCCAATATTTATCTTCGACTGGCATATGCAGACTTAGACACAAGTAGGCTCTCTCTAAACTTCTACTGCATAATTTTTTTTGCCCTTTTTATCATTGAAATTATATGTATAATTTTCTATCTAAGTCTCTTTAATATTTCTTTCATCCATAGATGATGTAAAAAATAAGACAGGAATTATTATAGCCATAGTGCTACCAGCAACGCTTATCATCTTCATTGTTGCCATATACTTCTGGTGGAGATCAAAGGCTCACAAAAAAGGTAACCAAAATCTCATTAATTACGGTCCCGTTGATAATCATTTCGGGCCCGTTTGATAACCATTTCATTTTCTGTTTTCTGTTTTTATTTTTCATTTTTAAAAAACAGGAGTGTTTGATAACCATTTCTGTTTTCTGTTTTCTGTTTTTTTAAAACGTTTTTGAAATTATAAGTAAATTTCAAAAACCAAAAAAAGTAGTTTTTAAAAACAGATTTCTGTTTTTCAAAAACTCATTTTTTTCTAATGCTTACTTTTCTTCTCTTTTACCTCTCTCTCCAACGAATTTCTTTCTCTATTTTTTTCTCTCTCTAAAATTTTCTCTCTCAAAACTTTTTTTTCTCTCTATAACTTGTCTATTTCTAAAAACTTGTCAATACATTTTCTCTCCTCAATAAACATGTTCTAATTTTTCTTTTGGAAAAAAAAAGTCACCAAAATTTTCTATCGCTACAACTTTTCTTTATTTTTCTAATTTATCGTTAGTTCTTTAGCATATCTTTTACTCTTAACTTTATTATCTCTCTAAATTTTCTTTTTTTATTTAATTTTTTTAATCTAAAATTTATCGCTTTTACTCTAACTTGTTTTCTATTTTTTCTCTAACTAATATCTTTTCTCGAGTCTAACTAATATTCTTTCTGTAAACATTTTCTTTCATCTCTCTAAATTTTCTATGTTTAACTTTTCTCTCATCTTTTCAAAAAAAAAAAAAAAATCTCTTGAAAACATTTATATTTGTGTCTCTAAATTTTTGTTTCAACGTCTTTACACATTTTTCTCTCTCTAAAATATCTTTTCATCTTTCTAATTTTTAAAAAACTAAAAACCAAAAACAGTTATCAAACAAGGTTGGTTTTCTGTTTTTTAAAAACAGAAAACAAAAAACAGTTATCAAACATATGTGGTTTTTGTTTTTAAAAAAAGGAAACCAAAAACCAAAAACAGAAAAACCAAAAACTGAAATGGTTATCAAACGGGCCTTTCGTTTTTTGTTTTTGGTTTTTGAAAATTGTGTTTGTTTTCTCTCAATCTTCCTACAATGGTTTTCATTTTTGTTAAAGAGACATTTGAATTCCTAGCTAAATTCCTAAAACAAAAACAAGTTTTTGAAAACTACTTTTTTTTTTTTTTCAAAATTTGGTTTGGTTTTTGAAAACATGAAAAAGTATGTACATAAAAAACAAAGAAGCTTGTGAGTAAAAATAGTGTTTATAGACTTAATTTTCAAAAACCAAAAACCAAAAACGAAATGGTTATCAAACGGGGCCTACATTTTTAAAATAATGCACTAAATGATTAAGACCCTGTTTGATAACTATTTGGTTTTTGGTTTTTGAAAATTAGGCTTGTTTTCTTTAAATTCCCTTACCATAGTTTTCATTTTTGTTAAAGACACTTGAATTCTTAACCAAATTCTAAAAACAAAAAAGTTTTTGAAAACTACTTTTTTTTTTTTTTAGTTTTTAAAAATTGGCTTGGTTTTTGAAAACATGGAAAGAAGGTAGATGAAAAAACAAAGAAACTTAGAGTTGGAAGTAGTGTTTATAAGCTTAAAAACCAAAAACCAAAAATGAAATCGGTTATAGTCTTATAGTTTGTTGATAGCTTAGTAACATTTTAAGTCTATTGCAGAGGAGTATAGCCAATTAAAAGGAAAAGGTTTGAAGTTGAGAATGGATAACATGATTGGGGACAAAATTAAATTTGAAGAACTACCTCTCTATGATTTTAAGAAGCTGGCAATCGCAACAAATAATTTTGATTCACGTAACAAACTTGGACAAGGTGGCTTTGGTCCCGTGTATAAGGTAGGTATTATTACTTGTGTAGATCAATATTCTTTTGGCTAGGAAATTGGAAGCATATGACTCTTAGCTCGATTGATTAATGTTTTATATATATTTTCAGGGAGGATTGTTAGATGGACAAGAAATAGCAATAAAGAGGCTTTCAAGAGCTTCTAATCAAGGGTACGAAGAATTTATAAATGAAGTGGTCGTGATTTCGAAACTCCAACATAGAAATCTTGTGCAGCTTCTTGGTTGCTGCATCGAAAGAGAAGAGAAGATGCTAATATACGAGTATATGCCCAACCTAAGTTTGGATATATTCATCTTTGGTTAGATTTCTCTTTCCGTTGTAGTTTAATTATTGCTTTAGAATAAATGTCACCTAACTACAATTTAAAATATTTTGCACATGTAGACTCTATCAAACAAAAACTGTTGGATTGGAGAAAGAGATTTGATATTATTGATGGAATTGCAAGAGGTCTCCTTTACCTTCATAGAGACTCAAGATTGAGAATCATCCATAGAGATTTGAAGGCGAACAATATTCTATTAGACAAAGATATGAATCCTAAAATCTCAGACTTTGGTATGGCAAGAATTTTTGGTGGTAATGAAGTGCAAGCCAATACTTTAAGGGTTGTTGGAACTTAGTAAGTATTACTCGCCTTTTTATATATGTTATTTCAATTGTGATAAAAAGTATGCAACTAACAATGATTAAATATGTTTTGATGAATTTAGTGGATATATGTCACCTGAATATGCAATGCAAGGTCAATTTTCAGAGAAATCAGATGTCTTTAGTTTTGGAGTTTTATTACTTGAGATTATAAGTGGGAGAAGAAACACGGGATTCCATCACCATGAACATGCTTTAAGCTTATTGGAATTTGTAAGTGTATGGAAAAAAGAAAAAAAAAAACCTCCAATATCAAATTCTTAATTGTATTTAAATCTCAATAACTTATACAACTTCTTAATGTGGGTTTCAGGCATGGAAGTTGTGGATGGAAGACAATCTTATTGCCTTGATTGATGAAACAATGTATGAATTGTGTTATCAATCAGAGATTTTCAGGTGCATCCAGGTGGGACTCTTATGTGTTGAAGAATCTATAAATGATAGGCCAAATGTTCATACCATCATTTCAATGCTCAATAGTGAAATTGTAGAACTTCCTATTCCAAAGCAACCTAGCTTTATTGGTAGGCCAACTCAAAGTAACCCAGAGATGTCTCAACAATGTCTAGATAAATATTCTGTAAATAGCATTACACTTACATCAATTATAGGTCGATAATCAACATTAACTTTGAATTTATAGTTTTTTTTAGTTCAACAATATGTGAGGGGTGAAGATTTGAATCTCTAACCTTTTGATTGAAGATACCTAATATCTTAAATAGTTGAGCTTTATTTATATATGTTTGGCATGAATGTGCAATTCTTTTATCCTCAAACTTCTATTTCATTCGATTCTATTATCTTGAAGCTTTATAATAATATAATATAATATATATTTATAATTTCAAGCAATGGGTGTCATAGTACCGTGCTACATAACTTTTCAAAATAATAAATGTTTTCATATTATCCATAGAACCGCAAAATTTTAAGGAATTGCCATCATGAACCTAGCTAATTGGTTAAAATAGTATACTTAACAAAAAGATCAAAGGTTAGAATTTCCATCTCACGTATATATGGTGAATTCAAAAGAAAAAATGAAAGGAATTGTTGTTATCGGCTTTGTCAATGGTAAATTTGTATTAGATGGGAACAATCGTGAGCCTGCAACATAAGGGAACTGAGCGCCGGTGCGATGCTAAACCACACATTCCGACACTCAAGTTAGAACTGGGTTCAGAGAGTGCTTAGAGAGCTTAGACCATAATAAACAAATGAGTATTATGGACGTATCTCTCCCTCAGGATGTCTTATTTAATAATACCGAGGTAGGATATAGAAATGGTTGACATTTTTCTCCTTCTTTGATCGCGGTTACGCGTCCGTAACCGTCGTTGGACTAACTGTTCTTGGCATTGACCTTCATAGCCGTTGGTCGACCCCTATGGGGGTTGACTTCATGGGTCGTAGCTGACCCCAAATCTTTCCTAGAAACACAAATCACAATTCATTTCAAAATTTCACCAATTAGTAAAATAGTAGAAAATTTGGTAAAAATAACCACTTACAATTGAGGGATAAATTACTTATTTAATCTTAGTATATTTTAATTTTTTAGGGAAAAATACACTCTTAGTCCCTAAGGTTTGAGTTAGGTTTCATTTTAGTCCCTGAGTTTTCAAACTCAACAATTTAGTCCCTAAGGTTTGAGATAAGGAGCAATTTGGTCCCTACCATCCATTTTGCCGTTAAATCTAACGAGCTGCTGACGTGGCACTATTATTTTAATTAAAATATATATTTTTTAATTTTTTAAATAAAAATATATTAAAATAATAAAAATATTATTTTTTTAATTTTTTCTCTCTCTCTCTTCCCCTTCTTCTTTCTCTTCCCCATCACCTTCTTCCTTCTTCCCCATCTTCTTCTTCAACTCCGGTGGCCGGCTGCCGCCGAAATTTTTTTTTTTCCTTCTTTTCTTCTCTTCTTCTTCCCTTCTTCTCCTTTCTTTTCTTTCTTCTGTTTTTTTTAAATAGGGGCCGATTTGGGGAGGCCTCCTCCCCGAATCGGCACCGGAATCGGGGAGGAGGAGGTCCTCCTCCCCCTCCCCATCCCGCTTCAGATCTGAAACGAGAGGGGGAGGAGCTCCTCCTCCCCCTGATTCCAGCGCCGAATCGAGGAGGAAGAAGCTCCTCCTCCCCAAATCGGCCCCTGTTTAAAAAAACAGAAGAAAGAAAAGAAAGGAGAAGAAGGGAAAAAGAAGAGAAGAAGGAAAAAAAATATATTCCGACCACCGCCGCCGCCATTTGCCTGCAGCCGACGGCGGCTAGCCATAGGAGTTGAAGAAGAAGAAGATGGGGAAGAGAAAGAATAAGGAGAAGAGGGAGGGAGAGAAAAAACTAAAAAAATAATATTTTTATTTAAAAAATAAAAAATTAATTTTTTTAATTAAAATAATAGTGTCACGTCAGCAGCCCGTTAGATTTAAGGGCAAAGTGGATGGCAGGGACCAAATTGCTCCTTATCTCAAACCTCAAGGACTAAATTGTTGAGTTTGAAAACTCAGGGACCAAAATGAAACCTAACTCAAACCTCAAGGACTAAAAGTGTATTTTTCCTAATTTTTTATTAATAACTCAAAATTAAAAATCCATATTAGTAAACTTTTAAATTTTTTTTTTGGAAAGAATACACTTTTAGTTCTGAGTTTCAAAATCTTAGTATATTTGAGATCTCAACAAATATACTCTTGAAGTTTGAATTTTGATACACCTTAAGTCTGTCTGTCCAAATTTTCTTTAATTACCAATGAAAGACTAACGTAACACTATTTTTTATTAAAAAATTATTTTAAAATTTTTTAAATAAAAAATGAATTTAATATTTTTTTCTTTTTCTTCTTTCTTCTTTCTTTTCTTTTTTCTTCTTCTCCCTCCCTTCCCTTTTATTCCGATCCCCTTCACAGACCCTACCGACGCTGGCAGCGGCGGAGCTACAATAGGCCCAGGGGGGCTCGAGCCCCCCCTGAACTTTAGTGTATATTTGATTAATATTAAAAAGCTCACATGAGTTATTTAAAATCCTCTTTGCCTTGTTGGCCATGGTGTTTCAAGCCCCCCCTACAGCGCCCCCAATGCTCGAGTTCGGGACAATTTTTATTAATATTATAATTTTTAAAACTTATTATTAAAATATAGTAGTTTTGAAACTTATTATTTAAATATTGTTCTTTTAATTTTTCAGGTGTAGGTCGTCTCTTGAAGAGACGACCATGACCCACGTGTCTGCATGTCGTCTCTTCAAGAGACGATATGCAGATGTGGCAATAATTAAAAAAAAAAAATCGTGAAGGTCGTCTCTTCAACAGACGACCTCCACGTGTATATAATGCAAAATAGAAGGTTGGTAGGGTGGTGCAGGTTGCAACATTTTTCCTTGCGTTCCAGGGTTCGATCCCCAGCAGCTGCAATTTTGTAACTTCTTTTTTCTTTTTTGCATTTTGAAAAATGCTAGCAGTTTTTTTTTTCTTTTTTCACTAATATCAAAATTTATATACCAGAAATTTAATATACAAAAAAGAATGTGCAATTTCTACATTAAATTAAATTTCAAAAATAAAAATGTACAAAAAAAAAATATACAAAAAAAACAATATGCAATTTCTACATGAAATAACATTTCAAAAATAAAAATATACAAAAAAAAAGTGCAATTTCTACATTAAATAAAATTTCAAAAATAAAAATTTACAAAAAAAAAAAAACAATGTGCAATTTCTACGTGAAATAACATTTGAAAAATAAAAATATAAAAAAAAATGTGCAATTTCTACATTAAATAAAATTTCAAAAATAAAAATATACAAAAAAAAAAAAATAATGTGCAATTTCTACATGAAATAACATTTAAAAAAAAAAGTGCAATTTCTACATTAAATTAATTTTCTAGTATATAAATTTCGATATTAGTAAAAAAAGAAAAAAAAACTGCCAGCATTTTTCAAAATGCAAAAAAGAAAAAAGAAGTTACAAAATTGCAGTTGCTGGGGATTGAACCCTGGAACGGAGGGAAAAAGGCTGCATCTCACACCACCCTACCAACCTTCTATTTTGAGTTATAAACACGTGGAGGTTGTGTCTTGAAGAGACAACCTTCACGATTTTTTTTTTTATTTATTGCCACATCTGTATGTCGTCTCTTCGTCTCTTGAAGAGACGACATGCAGACACGCGGGTCATGACCTACACCTGAAAAATTAAAAGAACAATATTTAAATAATAAGTTTCAAAACTACTATATTTTAATAATAAGTTTTAAAAATTATAATATTAATAAAAATTGTCCTAAACCGAGGCCCCCAATTGCATGTTTTTTGTTTTTTTTTCATTTTAAGCCCCCTTACCCCCAGTGTCCGAGTTCGAGGCCTGCGAAAGGTATGTTTTTTATTTTTTTGTTTTAAGTCCGTTTTTTTTATTAAAAAATGTTTTCTTTTTCATTTTTAATACTTTTTTGTTTTTGTTTTCTTATAAAGCGTCCAGTTTCCGAGTTCGACCCTTCAAAATGTATGTTTTTTGGTTTTTTTTTGTTTTAACTTTTTAAGTCCATTTTTTTATTAAAAAAATATTAAAAATTGTTTTCTTTTTCTTTTTTAATGACCTTTTTATTTTCACGATTAAAAAAATTACTACTCTCTTTGATTTAATATGTAGAAAACTATACTTTTCAAGGAAATAAAAATAAAATCAGACCTGTGATATTTTTAAATGCTAGTAGGTTGTTTTTTATTAATTAGTTCTGTTTGAAAAACTATAATCATTATTTTCATTTTTATATATTTTTATTAAAAATAAGTAAACGATACCATTTTCATATTTTATTTTGAGATTTGTTTTATTTTAGTCCTTACAAATACCCAAATTTAGTCCATGTATTTTAAGTAAATTTTACGTTAGTATATTGTTAATTTTTTTTTAAAATACGTAGACTAAAATAAAATGAGACCTAAAGTACATTGACAAAAATGATATTTTAACCTAAAAAATGTCAATAATATTTTCTATTGAATAGACTAATTTCAAAATATATCAAGTCCCCCCTAACTTGACGCTGGCGCTGGCTCCTGTTACCAAAAAAGACTTATAGATATTTTGAGATGCATGGTTTGCATCTGCGTAGGACTTTTGTGCATTGAAAAAGTCATAAAGGATTGGCTAAATATATTGATCATTTTTTCAATGCTTAATAGTGAAATTATAGATTTTTTCAAAAAAAAAACTTGTGAAGTTATAGATCTTTGTCTCCAAAACAACCCCCTTTTACTAACATGTAATTTGAGAGTAATAATTCCCTTTTTCTTTATTAAATTTCTTTATGAGAGTAATACAAATGAAGGGAAAAATACTTTTTTGCCCCTAAGTTTTGAGAAATAGATGTGTTTAGTCTCTGAGTTTTCAAAATGAACATTTTTAGTCCCTAAGTTTAAAAAATCATTCAACATTAAAAATAATAAAAAAATATTGATTTAAAAAAATTGAAAAAAAATAGTATGAGAGACCTTTTAAACATATTTCTCAAAACTCAAGGACTAAAAAGGTTTATTTTGAAAACTTAGGGACCTTTTTAAACTTATTTCTCAAAACTCAAGGACTAAGAATATCTATTTTGAAGATGCAGAGACTAAATGCACATATTCCTCAAAACTCAAAAACGCCAAAAATGTATTTTTCCCACAAATTTATCTTCTCAAAGTCGGGGTAAGTACGATAGTAATTGTGGTTACAAATAGATTACAAGTACCAAGATGGGAGGACAAATGGTAATTAGTATGTCATATAATTGCAATAATTCTCAATGCCTAGAAACATTTCTACGGTCTAAACTCCTGTACTCTTCGATTTGAATTTGATATTTATGATTTTCATAAAGTTTTATTCAAAATTGAAAACTTAATTTTGGCTAAAATTTTCAAACAGAAAAAAAAAAATTAATAGCTTCAAAAATGATAGAGGTTTATACCTGTCAATATACCAATAAGTCTCGCTTGAAATCAAATAGATGAATAGGACAAATTAATAAGTCTCGCTTGAAATCAAAAGATGAATAGGACAAATTATTTAATGAGACTGCTACTATTAGAGGTAGATCCTCAAATCTGTTCGTCTGGATATAAACTTGATGTACTTTTACATACAACACTATAAAACTACCACAATCATTGTACCTGCCTTACATAATAATTTCTCGAAAAGTATGGCAGATCGGGGAAAGAAACACAAACAGAAAAACAATCTAAGTAGGCGACTTTAAAAGGTGTCATTAGTCAAATCAACTTTAGAAAAAGAAAGAAATTTGTAATGGGACGACGTTGTAAGGTTACTAACCAAACTTCATCCAATCGGCTTCCGGCACGCGTGCACCAATCGGTCATCTCAAAATAAGAGTCTGTTTTACAGAATATTTTCCAGGATAGTATTTGTTGAATATTTGCCAGATAAATTACAAGCTTCTAGACCAGTTGAAACGACATGTGTCTAGTTAATTCTCAAGCTCACGTGGAAGTCAACTTCAAGTTTACACTTTGTTACAAAGATGAATTAAAAATTACCTTCTTGCGGATCGATTAAGGAAGAAAAGCTTTCTCCAAGTAGTTGCTCATTTCAAAACTGAAAAACAGAAAAAGGGAGTTTTGTTAGCTGATCTCTGTAATATAGAAGTTATTTTCTGTAGAAGGAAGTTGTTGCTGTAAGCTGTTTTCACACAGAAAGAAAGCAAAGGAAAAAGAATCATTCATGTACCTTTCTCTGTAGAACCCATTCTTGAAGAACTTCAATAAAAGATCCCATCGCTGCTCTTGTATAGTGGATGTAGGCTCCTTGCCGAACCACTTAATCACTGTGTTCATCTTCTTCCTTTCAGCTTTATTTTCTTCCTTAAGCTTTGATTTTCTCCATCTTCATTTTGGTTTTCTTCCTTGTTTGCATGTGTGGTCTGAATTGAGAATGAGTACATTTTCTTTCCTTTCTTTGCTGGCAAAATAGTAAAGTAAGAGAGAGAGAAAAATTTGTCATTTTGTCTGAAGTGCTAGCTAGCTATAGTGATTTGATAGCACATTTCATTTTCACAAAATTGGTATCAAAGCCATGTCCTAAGTTAGCAATGTCGGGTAGAATTCTGAGTGTCGAACAAAGAGTTGTGTGAGTCTTAATAGTCATGGTGGAGGTATGTGATTGGGCTTTGTTGGGCAGGTGGTATACTCCGGAACAGAGAAGTTTTTTTGGATAAGAACAAACTCTCGGTCGTAAAGCGATGAAGTTTAGAGAGTTGGATAGATAGATGACTATTTGAGGAGAGGCTCGGTGATACTTTGTTCAAGGGGAAGATTGTTGGGAGTGTAACCAAAGTCCCACATTGGCTAGATAAAAGAATGATCATGGTTCATAAGGGAGACAAGTATCTCCATTGGTATGAGATCTTTTGGGTGGAACCAAAAGCAAAGCCAAGTGGACAATATATATCATACTATTGTGGAGATACGTGGATGTCGGGTAGTCCCTTAATACACTCCAGCTCAGATTAAATTCTAGGAAATGGGTCCATTTTCAGAGAGTTTGTCAAAGGGAGAAGATAGTGAGTGATAGAGAAATTGCCGATAAAGTCCTGCTTGCTGTAAGAAGAAGATAATTGATTCCTGTAATGAGCTCTGATGATTCTAGTGGATGTAGATCACCTTTTTGGGATCCAACTACTATAAGTTCTCCGTATCTTTTCCTCCTCTTTGCTCTGTTTTTCCTCTTCTTTGCTCTGTTTTAAGGTTTATGTTCTTGATTGTTCTGCAATTGACTTTTGGTTGGGGCTGCTTCTTATTGATGTGTTTATGTTGATTTGTTATTTGGTAAATTGGTACAAGAGTATTACTTGAATTGAGTATTCAGCGAGAGCCATGAAACCGGAAAAGTCTTGGAGCTTTTCAGGTCGTCTTCTTCTCGTTCTTGTTTCATTTACATACTTGTATTCAACAAGATTTTGCTTCGGCAGCGACACGATCACATCAACAAATTTCATCAAAGACCCTGCAACCATAATTTCCATTGCCAGTTCCTTCGAGTTGGGGTTCTTCACACCTGCTAATTCCACGAGCCGATACGTTGGAATTTGGTTCGAGCAAGTGTCCTTGCAAACTGTAGTGTGGGTTGCCAACAAAGACAGACCTCTCAACAACACTCGTGGGATTTTCACTATTTCCAAGGATGGGAATCTTGTGGTTTTAGATGGAAACAACAACATCACTCTTTGGTCTTCAAATGTTTCTTCTTCTTCTTCTTCTGCAACCAACAGAAGAGCCCGTATTTTAGATTCGGGCAACCTTGTGTTGGAAGACACTGCTTCCGGTAGGATTATATGGGAGAGTTTCAAACATCCTTCTGACAAGTTATGGACTTTCATGAAACTGATAACAAATTCAAAAACCAAAGAGAAAGTGGGGCTTACCTCATGGAACAGCCCTTCTGATCCATCTACGGGTAACTTTTCCTTAACGTTGGAAGTTCAGGATATTCCTGAAGTTATGGTGTGGAATGCCCTTAACCCACATTGGAGGTCTGGTCCTTGGAATGGTCAAACTTTTATCGGCATACGTCAAAGATTTTCCAGTTTTCTCTTTGGATCTAACTTTGTAATTGATGAAGACCAAACTTACTCTCTCTCTCTCACTTTTTATTATAATTATGACGTCCAACAACAAGTTTCTTACCTATCTTTAACCTCACAAGGGAATGTGGAGCGAAGGGATTGGGATTCTGCAGGAGAGCAATGGAAGTTTATATGGTCGCCTGTGCAAACGCAGTGTGATTCCTATGGTGTTTGTGGAAGCTTTGGGATTTGTAATGCGGAGGCGTCTCCAATTTGCAGATGTATAAAAGGGTTTAGGCCAAAGCAGGAAGAGGAATGGAATAGAGGAATATGGAGTGGTGGGTGTGTGAGAAATACGCCATTGAAGTGTGAGAATCCGAGCAATAATAATAACGCCAGCATTCAGGACGAAGATGGGTTTTTAAAAATGGAAATGGTTAAAGTGCCAGCTTTTGCAAAGAGGTTCAATTCCTCTACTTCAGCAGATGATTGCAGACGTGAGTGCTTGAAGAATTGCTCGTCGTGTACTGCTTATGCATTTGAACAGGGTATTGGCTGCATGCTATGGAGTAGAGACTTGGTTGATATACAAAAGTTCAACAGCGGTGGAGCTAATATTTATCTTCCAATCGCATATGCAGACTTAGATCATTCAAGTACACAGTACACTCTCACTAAACTTTTATTTCAAATTTTCACCGAAATAATTATATTTCTTAATTTCCAAACTAAGTATGTTTAATTTTTCTTTCGTTTACAGATGAATCTGCAAAAGACAAGAAAGGAGTTATTATAGCCATAGTGCTACCCGTAACGCTAATTACCATCTTCATCATTGCTATATCCTTGTGGCGCAAATGGAAGACCAGTAAAAAAGGTAACACATCGATCCACAAAAAGATCAAGGCTTTGTTTGGACTTTGGAAAGACTTTTTAGGACAGTATTTTTAAAAAGTTTGAAAATCATTTCATAATTATGTCTTCTAACAATATACTTCAATTCGTTCCCATTTTCTTGATTGGTAAAATAGTCATATGATTTATTGATAGTTTTGTAACACATTTGAGGTCTACAACAGAGAAGAGAAATACGACTTTCAGCAGAAAGAACATTTTGAAATTGAAAAGGGATGATATGATTGGAGATGAAATTGAATTGGAGGAGCTACCTCTTTATGATTTTGAGGAGGTAGCAATGGCAACAAACAACTTTGATTTAAGCAACAAGCTTGGCCAGGGGGGCTTTGGTCCAGTATACAAGGTAGGTAGTAGTTATTACATATTCTTTTTGTTCATCATTAATCTACTCTGCATGATGTGTGACTCAGAAAAATTCTGAGTCGTATCAAAAGATTATATATATATATATATATATATAATTTTATTTCATGGATCTACACTATTCTTAAATGTTATTATTGTGACAATTAATGAATGAAGATAGTATGAAAAATTTTCTATACTACCCTAGTACTAGAATTAAGTCAGGATGATGTTTAACGTTTTAGGGAAAACTGTTAAATGGACAAGACATTGCAGTAAAGAGGCTTTCAAAAGCCTCTCACCAAGGGTATGAAGAATTTATAAATGAAGTAAAGGTGATTACAAAACTACAACATCGGAATCTTGTGCGGCTTTTTGGATGTAGCGTTGAAGGAGAAGAGAAGATGCTCATATATGAATATATGCCCAACTCAAGTTTGGATGCATTAATCTTTGGTAAGTAATATGTTTTATATTTTAATAATTATATATTGTATTTAGTTTAAGTTTGAAAATAATTTGGTTACTTACCGAAGACATAGTATTTAAGAAATGAGTCACAAGTTCAACTTATGTAGCTTATTTTTAGCTGTTTCAGCTTCTTTTTCTTAGTTGGTTTAGAATATTCATTCACGGACCAAAATTATATATATCTATGTGTTAGATTCCTCAGAGCAAAAACATCTAGATTGGAGAAAAAGATTTAATATCATTGATGGAATTGCTCGAGGTCTCCTTTACCTTCACCGAGATTCGAGATTGAGAATCATTCATAGAGATCTAAAGGCGAGTAATATTCTTTTAGACAAAGATTTGAATCCTAAAATTTCGGACTTTGGTATGGCAAAATTTTTTTATGGTGATGAAGTTCAAGCAAACACTTTAAGGGTTGTTGGAACTTAGTAAGTATACATCTCTCACCCTTTTTTATATTAATTTGATTCTAATTGTTTTTTTTTTTTTTTTTGAATAAAGATTCTAATTGTTAGATTGCTAACAAAAATTAATTCAATGTGTGTTTTGGCCAATTTAGTGGATATATGTCACCTGAATATGCAATGCAAGGTCAATTTTCAGAGAAATCAGATGTCTTTAGCTTTGGAGTTTTATTACTTGAAATTATTAGTGGGAGAAGAAACACAGGATTCTATCACCATGAACATGCTTTAAGCTTATTGGAATTTGTAAGTGTATGAAAAAAAAAACTTCAAAATCAAATTCTTGATTGTATTTAAATCTCAATAACTTATACAACTTTTTAATAATGTGGATTTCAGGCATGGAAGTTATGGAGGGAAGACAATCTTATTGCCTTGATTGATGAAACCATGTATGAATTGTGTTATCAATCAGAGATTTTGAGGTGCATCCAGGTGGGACTCTTATGTGTTGAAGAATCTATAAATGATAGGCCAAATGTTTTTACCATCATTTCAATGCTCAATAGTGAAATTGTAGAACTTCCTATTCCAAAGCACCCTAGCTTTATTGGTAGGCCAACTCAAAGTAATCCAAAAAAGTCTCAACAATGTCTAGATAAATATTCTGTAAATAGCGTTACACTTACCTCAATTATAGGTCGATAATAGTGTAATCTTAACTTTGAATTTTTAGTTTTTTTAGTTCAACAACATGTGAGGGGTGAAGATTCGAATATTTGACCTTTTGGTCGAAGATATGCAATATCTTAAATAGTTGAGCTCTATTTATATATATATATATATATATATGGCATAAGTGTGCAGTTCTTTTATCCTCAAACTTCTATTTCATTCGATTCTTTTATCTTGAAGCTTTATAATAATATAATATTATATTTATTTATAATTTGAAGCAAATGGCGGTCACAATACCATATTATGTAACTTTTCAAAATAATAAATGTTTTCATATATTATTCATAGAACCGAAAATTTTTAAGAGAATTGTGATCATGAACATAGCTAACTCGTTAAAATAGTATGGTTAACAAAAAGATTAAAGGTTCGAATTTTCATCCCACGTATGATGAATTCAAAAGAAGAAATGAACAGAATTAAAGTCATTTGTTTCCATTTAAAAATCTTGAGTCAGGATTTTCATAAATTAAACTCATACTAATTAAGTTATTATTCACAAAACGAAACGAGGATCTAAGAGCAAGTTTAAACTGAACTTAAACAGATAAAAAAATAATAAGAAGGGAAGTTAGAATTACGCAAGAATGTACAGTGGTTCAGAGAGAGTTTGTTGATTTGTTAGAGATTGAAGACCAGATAAGTTTCTTACAAAGAGAAACACTCTGTTTTTATCACACCACTATCTATCAAAGAGTAATGGTTGAGTAACAACTATGACAGACACAGTGTCTAACTCCTTAACTGTTTGGAGTTTTATATAAACAAAATAAAAAGTATCACTTTCAATCAACACACCAACTTTTGATTTTGTTGAAAACAGAGTCTTAAGAATCAGGCTGATGGTCATCAACTGATCATCACGTGAAGTTTCTTGTTTGACCAACACATTTTCAATTTCAAAGGATATGTGTTTTTCAATTGTGTTTGATCCACTGACCATGAACGGAACAGAGATTAATGTAATGGATATTTTCAAATTAAAAAAAATGCTAATATAGAAAATCTATCAATGATGGATATCTATTAGTGATAGACTTCAATCAATGATAGAGACTACATGCATAAAATTATTCTTCTTCCAAAATAACTATCACGAATAGAATACTCTATCAGTAATAATTGCAATTGTGATTAAAGTTTATTGTTGATATAGACTTTTATTTTGTTATATTTGCAAATAGTTATGACAAATCTATCAGTAATAAAACTATCACTGATAGACTTCAATTACAATGTATGTAGTTTATTAACGATAGACTATTATCACTAATAGAATAGTCTATCAACAATAATTATACTTGTGATCGAAATCTATCACATATAGACTTCTACTCATGGTTATACTTCATTTCTTTTATATTTGCAAATACTTTTTTATTTTTCTATATTTTCATTTTTTTTTTTTTGGTCCTATTTTACTTATTCTGCAAACAAAATGTTAATTTTCAACAATTTCAGTAGACCAAAATGCCAAGAAGATCTCATCATTTTAAATACAATATCAGGTCCATGTCCACATTGCAGATGGATTTCTAACTTCATACCATAAATATAAATTTTCTTAATCACTTCATTCAAAACGCTTATTTTAAAGTCATTATTTAGTCCTTTGAAATCACTTTTGATGGTATGAAAATCAGGATAGAACAATTGAAATGATTATATGATAATCATTTTTAATAAATCAACAACTATAAACAAATCATTTTCGCTAAAATCGTTATTTCTAAAATCATCTCAAATTTTGATTTTGCCTATTGAAAAAAAAGAAAAAGAAAAAAGAAAGTGAGAGAAAAATTTAGAGAGATTTTGAAACCAAATTGAAAATTGATTTTTTTTAGTACATGTTTTGGAGGTGGGGGAATTCGAACATTTGACTTCATGATCAAGGATACATATCAATTACCGCCGAGTTAGGTCGCTTTGACAATTGAAAATTGATTTGTGTCTCTCAAAAACTAGTGACTAGTGGTAGTGAATGTGGGCGGTGGGGGTGTGGATGAAGAAAGCAAGTTGCCGTTCTCTCGTGAGTGCTACAGAGTTGTGCCCGCGGTCGGAGGTGTGAACATATGGGAAGAAAATGTTTTTGTTTTTTTCCTCTCTTTTCTTCTATTTATAGACAATTTTTTTTTAAAAAAAAATGTGGCTTTTCTTTTTTTGAACAGAAAAAAAAAAACGTGGCTTTTCTTTTTTTGAACAGAAAAAAAAAAAAACGTGGCTTTGAGGCTCTCCTCTTAATTCTCACATTTTCCTTCCGTTTATACCGAACTCCGACCATATATATGTAGACAACTACCAAAAGAAAGTCAAATACGTGTCTTATTTGATGGACATTTTTTATTAATATTACAATTTTTAAAACTTATTATTAAAATATAGCTGTTTTGAAACTTATTATTAAAATATTGTAGTTTTAAATTTTCGGTCAAACACGTGTCGTATTTGTCTGACGCGACAATAAATTTAAAAGACAAATTAAAAAAAAAAAAAAAAAAAAAAAAAAAAACGCAGAGGTCGTCTCTCCAAGAGACGACCTCCGCACAATTAAGCAATATATTGGGTATTGCATGTGTGGTGTATGTGTGACTTGTGTTCCTCCCCATCCCAAGTTCGATTCCCGGCGGCTGCAGGTTTTAATTTATTTTATTTTTTTATTTTTTGTTTCTAGTTTTTTATTTTTAAAAATCTCAGCAGTTTTTTTTTTTTTTTTTTTTTTTTCGTTTCTAGTTTTTTATTTTAAAAAATATCGGTAGTTATTTATTTTCTTTTTTCTTTGAAATTTAAAGTTTGAAACATACTTAAAAATTAACAATTTAATTTAAGGTATAAAGTGCACAATTTCTTTATATTTTTATATTGAATTATAAAATTATTATAACCAACTTTTTAATTTAACTAATTGAGATAAAAGATAAATAGAAATGACAAATAAATCAAATTGTGGTTATCTTTATACAAAAAAATTAATTTAATATATAAAATACACATTAGTTTTTTCACTCTTCATTGGAACTGTTGTTATTGGTATAAAAATAATAACAATTTGATTTATTTGTCATATTTTTCATTTTTATTTATCTTTTATCTCAATTAACTAAATTAAAAAGTTGGTTATTCATTGAAACTGTTCTTATTGGTATAAAAATAACCACAATTTGATTTATTTGTTATATTTCTCATTTTTATTTATCTTTTATCTCAACAAATTGATTTGTCATGTTTCTCATTTTTATTTATCTTTTATCTCAATTAGCTAAATTAAAAAGTTGGTTATAATAATTTTATAATTCAAAATAAAAATATAAAGAAATTGTGCATTTTATACCTTAAATTAAATTGTTGATTTTTAAGTATGTTTCAAACTTTAAATTTCAAAGAAAAAAGAAAATAAATAACTACTGATATTTTTAAAAATAAAAAACTAGAAACGAAAAAAATAATAAAATAAAAAACCGCTGATTTTTTTTTTAAAAAAAGAAAACTGCTCAGATTTTTAAAAATTAAAAAAAAAACTGCCGAGATTTTCAAAAATAAAAAACTAGAAACAAAAAATAAAAAAATAAAATAAATTAAAACCTGCAGCCCCCAGGATTCGAACTTGGGATGGAAAGGAACACAAGTCACACGTACACCACACATGCAATATTCAACATATTGGTTAAAAGTGCGGAGGTCGTCTGTTGAAGAGACGACCTCTGCGTTTTTTTTTTTTTTTTTTTTAAATTTGTCTTTTAAATTTATTGTCGCGTCAGACAAATACGACACGTGTTTCAAGGTCGTAAGAGACGACCTTTGACCGAAAATTTAAAACTACAATATTTTAATAATAAGTTTCAAAACAGCTATATTTCAATAATAAGTTTTAAAAATTGTAATATTAATAAAAAATTTCCCTTATTTGATAGTTGAATTTGAAAAATGTCTAATAAGTCTTTTATGAATCTACCCTCTTAATTCAATCTTTAGCTTTTTGTATTAATCACGACTAGGTCAGCCTTGACCTAATTTATAAGAATATTTGTAAAATGGTGAAAAAAATAGTATAATAAAAAAAATTGGAATTTAGCCATAGCTAGTACCATACCAAAAATCTATTTGGAATATCTTTTAGTTTAAATATTTTTCAAGAATGCATTTTATTTTAAACATTTTGTATAAAAATTGTTTAGAATTTAAACGCTCATAATTTTGGTTGCACTTCCTTATAAGTGTTTTTATACACAAGTTATTATATACCAAAAACTATTTCTTAAAAATTTGCTTCTTTCAAAATGGTTTATTTCTCAATCTCATTTTTTAATAAATCATTTTTTGTAGTTGTCAAACACTAGATTTTTTTTTTCAAAATTAAACACTTGAAAAGTTAAACCAAATTACATGCCTGAAGTCAATTGTGTTAATTCTGAAATCACTGTAGATTCAATTTAGTAATATATTGCCACCATTGTACAATGAAAATGAAAGGGAAATTACCATGGGTAGAAAAAAATATTAAGATTTGCAAATATATATAAAAAAAAGTTTTATCTGAGTTCTTTTTTATTATTATTCCAAATTTATCCTTGTTAGTGTATCAACTGGTATATTATAGTATACTTCATATAATATAAAGTATATCAAACTGATATACCAAATTTGATATACTCAAAGTTGGTCCAACCCATAAGAAAAGTCCAAATTTCTTATTCAATTATCGTTAAGCTATGCTCGCTTTGACAATAATACATCAATGTTTGACCTCAAATGAATATTAGTTGATATATGATATACTACTAATATACTCAAAATACTACTAAAATGATAAATGAAATTTAAAATTCTTAGGAAACAGTAGAAAATCTAATTTTGTTTATTTAAAAAATATAAAACATTTTTATAAGATTAAAAAATGGATATACATGATTGCAAATTCCATTTTTATTTTTGCCATCCTTGAAACTAGTCCTTCAATTAAGCCATCACAATGTGACTGTCTCTTTAAAAACATTTTGACGTAGATCTTAAGATTTGTTTGTTATGTAATAACCATCGAATACAAAATCAAATTAATTTCTTCCTTCCGACTCGAATAGTACAAAATTGTCACTTTCATTAGGTCGGTCTCATTAAATACTTTCCAGACTTGGGAAAGAGAAAAAAACGCACATGATAGAAAGTCGAAAGAAGTGGTGGCTTTAAAAATGTAGATGATAAGACTTCAAACGTACGAACAAAAATCCAATGGATAACCTTGTAACCACATCCAATTGCATTATTGGAAGAAAACTATCCGCATTCCGCAAACAGTTCGCTAGCTTTATCACTTCCTTAACTTCTCAGCATTTTCAATCAACGAGAGCCATGAAATCCCAACACAATTTCAGTACTTTTCCACATAATCGTCTTCTTTTTCTTCTTTCATTCACATACTTCTGTTCAACATTTTCCTTCAGCAGCGATACCATCACATCAGCCAATTTCATCAAACACCCTGCAACTCTAGTTTCAAATGACAGCTCCTTCGAGTTGGGATTCTTCACACCAGCTAATTCTACAGGGCGATATGTCGGTATTTGGTTCAAGCAAAAATCTCCACAAACCGTAGTATGGGTGGCCAACAGAGACAACCCTCTCAAAGATACTTCTTCCGGGATCTTCACCATTTCCAAGGACGGGAATCTCGTTGTCTTAGATGAAAAAAACGCCACCGTTTGGTCTACAAACGTCTCTTCTCCTGCAACCAACACAAGGTCTCGAATTTTAGACTCAGGTAACCTTGTTTTGGAAGATACTTCTTCTGGATTGATCATATGGGAGAGTTTCAAATACCCTTCTGATAAATTCTTGCCTTCCATGAAACTCGTAACCAACGCAAGAACCCAAGAGAAAGTCGAGCTTACCTCATGGAAGAGCCCTTCCAATCCATCGAAGGGTAACTTTTCTATAACTCTACATATTTACAATATTCCCGAAGTTGTCATTTGGAATGAAGACTCTAACGTTCATTGGAGATCTGGTCCATGGGATGGCCAGACATTCCTTGGAATACCCAAGATGCTTTCTGTCTATCTCCTTGGATTTAACCTTGTAATAGAAGACCAAACTTACACTCTCTCCGTTGCATCTAATAACGATGTTCGACATTTTGCTTACATAGTTTTGAGTTCAGAAGGGAACCTGAATCGAATAGATTTCAATTCCTCGGACGCACAATGGAAGCTGATTTGGTCGGCAGTTCGATCGCAGTGTGATTTCTATGGTGCTTGTGGAGAATTTGGGATCTGCAATGCAAGAGCTTCTCCTATCTGCAGTTGTTTGAGAGGGTTTAAGCCAAAGAATGAAGAAGAATGGAATCGAGGGAATTGGAGTGGTGGGTGTGTGAGAAATACGCCTTTGAAGTGTTTGAAGAAGCTGAACAATAACGATAGTCATGTTGATCAAGATCAAGATGGGTTTTTGAAAATGGAAATGGTTAAAGTGCCTTTTCTTGCAGAGTGGTCGAATTCTTCTGTTTATTCAGTAGATGATTGCAGGCGCGAGTGCTTGGAGAATTGTTCGTGTAATGCCTATGCTTTTCAGAAAACTATTGGTTGCATGCATTGGAGAAATAACTTGATTGATGTGCAAAAGTTTGAGAGAGATGGGGCTGATCTTTATCTTCGAATGGCATATGCAGATTTAGCTACAAGTAAACTCTCTCCATAAACACTTCTATTGCAATTTTTTTCTTCATTGGAATTATATTGTTTTTCATCTTAAGTGTCTTTTATTGTTTTGGTTTACAGACGATGTAAAGGACGATAAAGGAATTGTCATGGCCATAGTGCTACCAACGCTTATAATTGTGTTCATCATTGTCATATCTTTCTTAGGAAGGAGGTGGAAAACTCGCAAATACGGTAAGAAAATTCTCATTAATTATAATTGACATGTACCTTCGACCAAGAGGTCAAGGGTTTGACGAACCTCATCATTGTCATATCTTTCTTAGTATAACGTTTGATGTCTAACAGCAACTGAGAAGAGAACTATAGTGTTTAGCAAAAAGGAGAATATTTTGAAGATTATTACAAAGAATGATATGCTTGACGATGACGTTAAACTGGAGGAGCTACCTCTTTATGATTTTCAGAAGCTTGAAATTGCAACAAACAACTTTGACATAAGTAACAAGCTTGGACAGGGTGGCTTTGGTCCTGTATATAAGGTAATTGAGTAGTACTTGGCATACTTTTTTTTTTTCCTTTTGTTGATTAAATGGAAACATATGGCTCAAGATAATAATGTTATACTTTCAGGGAAAACTATTAAATGGACCAGAAATAGCAATAAAGAGGCTTTCAAAAGCTTCTAATCAAGGGTATGAAGAATTTATAAATGAAGTGAGGGTGATTTCAAAGCTGCAACATAGAAATCTTGTGCGGCTTCTTGGTTGTTGCATTGAAGGAGAAGAGAAGATGTTAATTTATGAGTACATGCCCAACTTAAGTTTGGATGCATTCATTTTTGGTGAGATGTTCTTATGCCAAATTTTAAGAAATATACTTTGCTCTCCATTGTAGTTTATTTGCTTTAGCGAATATATATTCTCTAACTACAATTAAATACTTGGAATGCAGATTCTACCAAACAAAAACTTTTGGACTGGAGAAAAAGACTTAATATTATCGATGGAATTGCTCGTGGCCTTCTTTACCTTCATAGAGATTCAAGATTGAAAACCATTCATAGAGATCTAAAGGCAAGTAATATTCTATTGGACACAGATTTGAATCCTAAAATCTCAGATTTTGGTATGGCAAGAATTTTTGATAGTAATGAAGTACAAGCCAATACGTTAAGAGTTGTTGGAACTTAGTAAGTATCATCCACTATTTTATATTACTTTGGTTACAATAATTATACAACTAACAAGAATTAAATGTGTTTTCATGAATGCAGTGGATATATGTCACCTGAATATGCTATGCAAGGACAATTTTCAGAGAAATCAGACGTATTTAGTTTTGGAGTTTTATTACTTGAGATTATAAGTGGGAGAAGGAATACTGGATTCCATTGCCATGAACATTCCTTCAGCTTATTAGAATTTGTAAGTTCTAAAAAGAAAACCTTATTCACTCCCAAATTCATGATAACATTCAACTGATGGTCATTATAACTCATACAATTTTTTTTTTTTAAAAACTTGGTTTCAGGCATGGAAGTTATGGATTGAAAACAATCTTATTCCTTTGATTGATCCAGCAATATATGAATTGTGCTATCAAACCGAGATTTTAAGGTGCATCCAATTGGGACTCTTATGTGTTGAAGAACTTGTCGACGATAGACCAAATGTCTCTACTATTATTTCAATGCTCAACAGTGAAATTATAGATCTTCCCCTTCCAAAGAAGCCTAGCTTTGTTGGTAGACAACTTCAGAGTAGCACAAAAGCATCACAACAATGTCTAGATAAATATTCTGTAAATAATGTTACACTCACCACAGTAATTGGTCGATAGTGTTGAAGTACTGATATGAGACTAAATTTACTATAACCCATCAGCTTAAGTTTTTTTAGCTGAGTGGCAAAATGTCTTCTCCTATTTGATTCTTTGTTTGCAAATAATAGTCTAGAAAAATTCATAATTCTTGATTGGAGTGTCTTCAAATTGTATCTCCAGTACTTTTATTCATAGAAAGCTTCTATTCTTGAATTTCCTTGTAGATTTTGAATCCTTCTTTCTCAATTTCTTCTAACTTAATCACAAAATATTAAAATATAACAAAATTCATATATTTAAACAAAATTTATTAATAAAATGCAACAATAAATTTTTTAATTAATAGTAAATTTTGCATTTTATCACAATCGTACCAACACTTTTTTTTTTTTTTTTTTTTTTTGAAAATAATCGGATGATGATATTGGCAATGGAACTATTGGACGGAGTCTTCATGGACTGCTAGCTCCATCCTTCCAAGACACCAATGTTTGACCAAAAATCATATTATATGACTTTTCTTCCTCACCATTTTTTAATAGGTTATAATAACCTATTCATTGTTTGGGGCATCAACAAAAATAAATGGTGAAGTGGGTTATTTTTACCCCCGATTATTTTATCCATTCTCTACAGTAACCATCATTCAACCCACCTGATTATTCTATCAATTTTCTACAGTAACTCTCTCCTCTCTTCTTCCATGCGACTCCTTGACTTTTCCGACGCCCGTCGGTCGCCGTCGGCCGACGAAGTTTCCGGCGACTTTTCCGACGGCCGCCGGCCACTTTTCCGACGACTTTTTTGGCGATCGCGACGACTTTTTCGGCAACCGATTTTTTTTTTCCTTTTTTTCATATTTCTTCTCATTTTCATTTTGAAAAAATATAAAAAATGAAAATAAAGAAAAAAAGAAAGAAAACGAGGAAAAAAAATTTGGTCGTCGAAAAATTTGTCGGCAACCACCGGAAAATTCATTGAAAACGTTGCCGGCATTAGGGTTAGAGGAAGAAGAAAATGAAGAAGATGGAGTTTGAGGTTGAGTAAGAAGATGGAGATGATGATGGAAATGGAGGAAGAAGATAATGAAGATAAAGATGGAAATGGAGGAATAAGATGAAGATGATGGAGATGGAGGAAGAAGATAAAGATGGAGGAAGAAAATGAAAAAGAAGGAAAAAAGAAAAAGAAAAAAACCATTTTTGGTCATTCCATGTTAGAAACACTTATGACTTACCCGTTTCTCAGTTGGTCATTCCATGTTAGAAACACTTACCAGTTTCTCAGTTGTCTTTCTACATATATAAATATGGAGTTTTATTAAATATGAAGTTTTATTATATAATTTCTTTGTACATAAGCATTTACCATTTTTACGTTGAAAATACAGAAATGAAACAAATATGGTTTTCCAATATGAAATCATAAAATGACTTCTTTTGTGAAAAAATCATGACCCTAAAACAAAGAAAATCAACTCTTACCTTAGGTTATTTTTGTTTCCTTTTAAGTTAAACACATCATTTAACCCCCGTATACACAATACTTTATTTTTTTTACAACTGAATCCAAACAATTTTTTATTGATATTTGCAAAATATAATATTTGACATACAAAATTGTATGAGGAAAATAAACAAAAAAAAAAAATCAGGAAAAAAACAGTCAACTTGAACATTTGATTCAGAATCTCATGTTAAACATATCATCAATCCAAACACAGACTATTTTAACCCAGACTAAAATAATTTGCATCCCAAACACAGATTATTTTATCCCAGACTAAAATAATCTACACCCCAAACACATATTATTTTATCCCAGACTATAATAATCTGCACCCCAAACACATATTATTATAACCCCCAGACTATTATAATCCCCAGATTATTATAACCACCCGATATTATAACCAATTCAGCGCCCCAAACAACCCCGTAGTCAATTTTCTCTCTCTTGCTACTTTACTCTTCCATTTTTCAACGGACAAAACATCCAAGCTTTCTCTCCTTTCTCTCTAATTCCACCAAACATGAACATTCAAAAGAAGAAGAGAAGAAAGAAGATGAACACACAGTGATTAAGAACCCATTTGAAATACCTTTTAGTTTGAGTGTTTTCCAAGAATGCGTTTTTTTTTATAAACATTTTGTATAAAAATTGTTTAGAATTTAAACACTCACATGTTTGGCTACATTTTCTATAAATGTTTTTACACACAAGTTACTATATACTTAAAAACTCAGTTTCTTTCAAGGGTTTCTCTCAAAATGATTTATTTCTTAATCTCATTTTTTAATAAGTCATTTTTAGTGGTTGCCAAACACTAGAATTGTTTTCAAAATTAAACATTTCAAAAGTTAAACTAAACACACCCGTAAACTTTCTTTTTGAAGAACTTGTACTTCTTTCTTATCCTCAAAACTAATATTTTAATTGAATTCTTTTGAGTTTTGTCCCAAAGTTTGAACGATTATATAAAGTTCTTCATTTTCTTCTTCTGCCTATGGTTGTCTGTAAAAAAAGAAAAAAAAATAGAGTGGCAAAATAACTTCTTTTCGGAAGAGAGATATTAAGAAAATATTTTGGAGTCATCGATTTTCATGAGAAATTAAGGCAAATGGTATGAAGGTGAAGCCTTTTGGAGAAACAAATTTCGATTGATTTTACTCTCCATTTTTTAAAGTCATAGCGACTTTTATGACTGCAACAATGAATAAAAAATAAAATTTGAAGTAGAAAGTTTTTCAACTCTCTGGCTCATATTTTAATTATTCTTTATCGTACCTTAATGCCCTATTTTTTTCTTTCAATTATTATTTTAATTTTTAATCAATCAAAACGAATTACCCATTAAAAAATAAAATAAAATCGAAGAAGTATCTTTAAATTTAATATTGACCACGAAATTTGTTGTATATTATGTAGAAAGGTCATCGCAATTTTATAAAATTGAAATTTGACCAAGCTCTCGTATTTTTCAATTCCAACTAATGGCCGCCAGTTGGTTGAGTCAATGCTATAAAGTAATTACAGGAAAGAAACATTTGAAAAGATTGAAAATAACTGGAGTTTTTTTTTTTTTTTTTTTTTTGGTTGAAAACAAATGGAGTTAGTTATATCATAGTAATCCTCCCTAATATATTACCTTCCTAATATAAAACCTAATCTAACAAGATTAGAAGAAAACCATTATATGTAGTATTAAAATTTATAATCAACCTCAAAATTTTATTGGGAATGAAGTTATAAACTTAATTTAAAAATATTAGCCATGATTAATATAAGTTTTCTTTTTCTTTGTTTAGTTTAGCAACATTTAGAGTTAACGAGATTCGAAATTATGAACTTTTAATCGAGAGTACATGCCAATTATCATGTATCTATACTCACTTTGGTCAAGATTTTTTTTTTCTTTTTTAATTTCAACAACATTTGGAGGTAGAGGGATTCTAACTTCTGACCTCTTGGGTCGAGGGTACATGCTAATTACTGTTGAGCTATACATACTTGCTTTTTTTGTTTTTTTTTTTAAATCAAGGTTATAAATACTATTTCAAGTTTTCTTGTTTTGTTATCTACTTTTTGCAAATGTCTTCAAAACTCAATCCAAATTTTGAATACTATAGGCCCAATTGATAATTATTTAGGCTCCGTTTGATAACCTTTTTGTTTTTTAAAATTTAGCTTATTGTTTTGGCATCTACCCTCTTCCCTTGTTTTCAAAATCAAGTCAAGTTTTTTAAAACTAAAAAAGTAGTTTTCAAAAACGTGTTTTTGTTTTTGGAATTTGGCTAAGAATTCAAATATGTGCTTAACAAAGATGAAAATCATGGTTAAGAAAATCAAGAGAAAACCAACATAATTTTCAAAAACCAAAAACCAATTGGTTGTCAAACGGGGCCTTAGTTTTTTGTTTATAAAAATTAAGTTTATAAGCACTACTTTTAAGTTTATTTGTTTTGTTATCTATATTCTTCCTATGTTTTCAAAAACTTGTTTTTGTGTTTTGAATTTGACTAGAAATTCAAATGTGTACTTAATCAAGATGAAAATCATTATATGGAAATTGTGAGAAACACAAGTATATTTTTCAAAAACAAAAAACCAAATGATTATTGAACAAGGCCTTAACAAGACGATTTTTTACAAAATTTGTTTTTGTTTTTCGAATTTGGTCAAGAATTTAAATTTTCATACGAGAAAATAAGCAAAATTTTCAAAAAAAAAACAAAAAAAAAAAATCTTGAGCCCATTTGATAACCATTTGATTTTTGGTTGTTTAAAATTAAACTTATAAAACTATTTCCACCTATAAGTTTCTTTGTTTTTCTAGTACCCTCTTTCCATGTTTTTAAAAAACAAGCCAATTTTTTAAGACAAAAAAAAAAAATAGTTTTTGTTTTTGTAATTTGACTAAAAATTCAAATGTCCTTAACCAAGATGAAAACCATGGTAAGGAAATTCGGAGAAAACAAGTCTAATTTTCAAAAACCAAAAACAAAAAACCGAATGGTTATCAATCGGCAACTAAATGATTTTTTTTTTTTTTTTTTTTTTTTGTGTGCAATAGGTGGGGTGGAGATTCAAACCACTACAATTTTATGGCAGTTGAGTTATGCTCTTGGCATCGGCAACTAAATGATTAACCAACGCAATCATAGGAAATAATATCATATCGAAAAATAAACTTTGTATACATACGTACTACATAGTATTCTAAGGGTTAAAAAACAAGAAAAATAACAAGAATTTTATAAAAAAAAAAATTATTTCAAAAAAAAAACAAGAAAAATAACCATAACTAGAAGTTTTCCTTTTTGGTGGCTAGAGATTCAAGCACGGAAACGGAGAATTTAAAAGAGAAAAAAAAAAAATCAATGGGGAAAAAAGGGACTAAACTTCATCCAATCGGCATCCCCCCGAACTTGTTTCTCAAGAGACAATATTCAATTTTATGCAGTTTCCACGGTCATCTCCATATCAGGGTCCTCTGTTTTACAGAATTTTCCTCACAGTTAAGTTCGAGCCATGAAACTCAAAAAGAATTGCAGCTTTTCATCTCGCCTTCTTCTTCTTCTTCTTTCATTTACATGCTTCTCTTCAAGATTTTGCTTTGGCAACGACACCATCACATCAACAAATTTCATCAAAGACCCTGCAACCATTATATCCAGTGGCAGAGTCTTCACGTTGGGATTCTTCACCCCTGTTAATTCTACCCGCCGATATGTCGGAATTTGGTACGAAAAGATTTTCCCACAAACTCTGGTATGGGTCGCCAACAGAGACAATCCTCTCAATGACACTTCTGGAATCTTCACTGTTTCCAAGGATGGGAATCTTGTCGTCTTAGATTCAAACAACAGCACCCTTTGGTCTTCAAATGTTTCTTCCTCTGCATCCAACAGAAGCGCCCGAATTTTAGATTCGGGCAACCTTGTTTTGGAAGATGCTACTTCCGGGATGGTTATATGGGAAAGTTTCAAACACCCTTCTGATAAATTCTTGACTTCAATGAAAATTATGACAAACGCCAGAACTAAAGAGAAGGTTGAGTTTGTCTCATGGACCTCGCCTTCTGATCCATCTACAGGAAAATTCTCCTTTGTGTTGGATGTTGAGAACATTCCTGAAGTTGCCATTTTGAACGGCCCCAACACTTATTGGCGGTCTGGTCCATGGAACGGTCAGTCTTTTATTGGAATTCCTGAAATGAGCTCTACTTATCTCACTGGGTATAACCTCGTAATCGAAGACCAAACTTACACGCTATCTCTTGCTTATACTTACGACATTCGAGAATTTGCTTATTTGTTTTTAAGCTCTGAAGGGAATATTGAGCAAACGAATTGGGATGTTGAGAAGGAGCAGTGGGTGGCTAGTTGGTTGGCTCGAAAAACAGAGTGTGATTTCTATGGAACTTGTGGGGCTTTTGGGATTTGTAATGCAAAAGCATATCCTGTTTGCAGTTGTTTAAGAGGGTTTAAGCCAAAGCAGGAAGAGGAGTGGTATCGAGGAAATTGGAGTGGTGGATGTGTGAGAAAGACGTCGTTGAAGTGTGAGAAGTTGAACAACTCTAGCTCTGAGGAAGATGGGTTTTTGAAAATGGAAATGGTTAAAGTTCCATTTTTGGCAGAGTGGTCTAATTCATCTGCTTCAATCGATGATTGCAGACGCGAGTGCATGGGGAATTGTTGGTGCAGTGCTTATGCATATGAAAATGGCATTCGTTGCATGCTATGGAGAAGAGACTTGATTGATATACAAAAGTTTGAGAGTGGCGGAGCTGATCTTTACATTCGAATGGCACATGCAGATTTAGATACAAGTAAAATCTTCCTAAACTTCTATATGCTACAATTTTTCATAGTCAAAATTATGTTGTTTTTCCATCTAAATTACTTTCATCCACAGATAGTGTAAGAGGCAAGAAAGGAATTGTTATTATTATCGCCATAGTGCTACCAGCAACAGCAACGCTTGTCATCTTCATCATTGCCATATACTTTTGGTGGAAATGGAAGACTAACAAAAACGGTAAGAAAAGATTAAATTTCTCTTTTAAGGACATAATATTTGATGTTCTATGACTTTTATTATAGTCATGTTAATAGGTAAAATACTTGGTAACATTTGAGGTCTGTGACAGATAAGAAGATAACTATGATCTCTAGTGAAAAAGAAAAGATTTTGAAACAGACAAGGTATAGTGATATGGTTGAGGATGCAGTCAAACTTGAGGAGCTACCTCTTTATGATTTTGAGAAGCTAGCAATTGCAACAAACAACTTTGATTTAAGAAACAAGCTTGGACAGGGTGGCTTTGGTCCAGTATATAAGGTAAGTAGTCCTATGTGTTTTGTTATTCTGATTGATTCATTATTGGGAGCATATGTCTTCAGATAGAGTTTTATTTTCAGGGAAAATTGGTAGATGGACAAGAAATAGCTGTAAAGAGGCTTTCAAGAGCCTCGAATCAAGGATATGAAGAATTTATAAATGAAGTGAGAGTGATCTCAAAACTACAACATAGAAATCTTGTGCGACTTTTTGGTTGTTGCATCGAAGGAGAAGAGAAGACGTTAGTATATGAGTATATGCCTAACCTAAGTTTGGATGCGTTAATCTTTGGTAAATTTTAAAAATTACATTGTTTTTTCCCCTTTTAATTAGTTGCTTTAGAATATTCTTTTAACTAACCAAAATTAAAATCTGTGTGTAGGCTCTCCCAAACACGAACTTTTGGATTGGAGAAAAAGATTTAATATTATCGATGGAATTGCTCGAGGTCTTCTTTACCTTCATAGAGATTCAAGATTGAAAATCATTCATAGAGATCTCAAGGCAAGTAATATTTTGTTAGACAAAGATTTGAATCCTAAAATTTCAGACTTCGGCATGGCAAGAATTTTTTGTGGCAACGAAGTTCAAGCAAACACTTTAAGAATTGTTGGAACTTAGTAAGTATTTCCCACCATTTTATATTAATTTGATTATTCTTTTTTTAGTTCAATATTAATTTGATTCTTAATTTTTATGTAGCTAACAAGAACTCACTTGTGTGTGTTTTTGTTTTTTGTTGAATACAGTGGATATATGTCTCCTGAGTATGCAATGCAAGGTCAATTTTCAGAGAAATCAGATGTGTTTAGTTTTGGAGTTTTAATACTTGAAATTATAAGTGGGAAAAGAAATACAGGATTCTACCACCATGAAAACGTGATAAGCTTATTGGAACTTGTATGTTTATGAAAAATCTTCACTCCTAAATTCATTATAACACATTTTAAATCCGAAGAATTCTCATGACTTTTCACACTCGGTTTCAGGTATGGAAATTGTGGATGGAAGACGATCTTATTCCATTGATTGAACCAACGGTGTATGAATTATGCTACCAATCAGAGATTTTGAGATGCATTCACGTGGGACTCTTATGTGTTCAAGAACTTAGAGATGATAGGCCAAATGTTTCCACTATCATCTCAATGCTTAATAGTGAAATTGTTGATCTTCCATCTCCAAAGCAACCTGGCTTTGTTGGTAGACCACATGAAAGTAGAACAGGATCATCCCAACAAAGTTTAGATAAATTTTCTGTAAATAGTGTTACACTAACCACTGTTACAGCTCGATAGTGTGTGAAATTAGGAAACAAATTATTTTTCACGGACGAAATTTGATTTTTGGTTAAATGAGATGCAATTATTAATAATGAGGGAGAAAGAAGAGGAAAAATGCAGAGGAAGAAGAGTTGTTATATAATATGATTTTTGGTCAATTGGAAAGGATGGAGCAGCGATGAATCCGTCGTCCAATAGTTTCCATTGCCGATATCATCATCCGACGCTGCTGAAAAATCTCAGACCACATCAAGAAGCTGGCGCACAAACGAGAGTGAAAGGCAGATAAGACATCTTTTAAAAAACTTGGCTGCATATTGGTATCTATGAATCTTTTTGCATATTCCCATTAAAATGTTGACAACTAGGAGAGAGAAATTTTTTTTCTCATTTTCTCCCTCTTCTTTCTTAGTTGCATGCAGCTAAGTTTTGTTCTATTTTTTTCCCTCCTTCTTCCTCTTCTTTTTCTTTTTAAAGAAAGTAATAATGATAACGAACTTTTTCTCTATTTTTTTTTTCTTAATGGATCCCATTTGATGCAATTCATTTGGACTGAGTCAAACTCGGAAAAAAGTCTACATGATTAGGTAGTCTATTGTAACTTATGATATAAAATTATATTCCACAGTCCATCACTTTCTTTCCTTGAAATTGCATATATTGGAACTGGGAGCAATTTAATTTATATTAATACATATACATTGTTGACTTGTATAAAATTTCATTAACATAAGCGATCAATAAAACAAATTGATTTCCCACCTAATGCACCATCGAGCTATAATGACGATTGTGGTGAGTGTCACATTGTTTTCAGAATATTTATCTAAATTTTGTTGAGACGACTCTATGCGTTACTTTCATATAATCTACCAATAAAACAACCTTGGGGAATGAAGTTCTACAATTTCTTCACTATTGAGCATTAAAATGATATGGTCCCGAAGGGGTGTAATACATTTGGTCCCAATGTTCTCAAAATTTACATTTCTACCATTAGTTTTGAGTTTCGTTTTCATTTTGTATTTTGAAATACACTACTACTTTTGAGTGTTGAGTTTAGTTTCCATTTAGTCTTCACGTTTTGAATATATTACCTTTTAAATTATATTTTTAAGATGTAGAATTCTTTTTTTCTTCTTTTTTGTAACCTTTCCCCCTTCCTTGTCAGAATCTATCAGTGATAGATACTAATAGACTCTGAATCGAAATATAGCAGTAGATCGATTGATTTTGATTAATCAAATTCTATCTCTGATAGACTTTGAATAATCATAATTTATCCGTAAAGACTGATAGATTCTAATTAATTAGAGTCTACCAGTGATATACTTCGATAGATTGTGCTGTATTTGTCATTCTTTACATTGAGCTATATTTGCAATTATAGAAATTTTATTTGTCACCCGGTGCAAATTCTCAAAACTAAATTTGTTACAAAATAAATTTGTTTATTAAAATCAAAAATCAAAAACCAAAAACCAAAAACCAATTAGTCATCAAACCAGTTTTAGGAATCTAAATGAATTTTCTTTCAATTTCTTTTTACTACATATCTAGTTATTGAACATGCTTCTCTAAAAATTTAAATTTGCATCTCACTTAGATGTCTTAGTGCACTTTACCCTGACATGTTCAAACCTCTCTTAGGTATTTGATTACATATTTTTAATTATTCAAAATCAATTTCACGTTTGATTTTACTCTTTTAAACGTGATTTTTATATCACTAAAATTTATTTTAAATTATGAAAGACGTGTTTGGATGGACTTTGAATATAACAAAAGTGATTTCAATCATTTTAAAATCACTTCCAAACAGATGCACTAGATCTGTTGGATCAATTATCCTTTTTTTTTTTTTTTATTACTATTAGATCTTTAAATGGTGGGAGTTTCTATATCATTTTTGTTAGTTGATTTTTTTTTTTTTTTAAATTTCTCTTCCGTTGAAGTTGATATCTATATGCTTTGAGAGAGTGTGCGCAACTCACGTGCAAGTCAGTTAAATCAGTTTAACAGAAAAGCTATTATGTATGATCTGTTTATAAAAGCCCATTACTTCTTGCACCTACTGAGATGACCGAAAAACTTGTAGAACAGAGTGATTGAGTGTTGTTGTAATCCTTCTTTGAAATATTTGAATAAAACTACTTCCTCTTGGTGTTAAAAGTGGATGTACACCCTTGTGTGGATGTACACCCTGGTGTTAAAACTTCTTCCTCACGTGCAAGGGTGGATGTACACCCTTGTTTGAAATATTTTAATTTGGAGAAATTGAATCAAAGAAAGAAGCAAAAGAGAGGAGATTGCAGTCGACTCGAGAGGGCAATGTTGAGACGTTGTCCTCAGTGTCTCGATGCTGCCACAGTTCAACTATTTTTCTCGAAGAGACAGCGTCTCGACGCTACCTTGAGAGCATCTCAATGCTTCGGAAATCATCACCGTCAACCACAAGCGTGTGCATTGCAATGTCTCAACGCTACTCGATTTTCCTTATTTTCTTTAGGTCGTCTGAGGGTTGCGTTGAGACACTGTTCATAGCATCTCGACGCTACTGCTGTTTCTATAAATAAGAAGAGATTTCCAGCTGTGAGGGAGAGTTCAATTGGAGAGAATTAGCCATATTTTCGAATCAAGCCTAACTGGAAGAGCTAGAGGAAGAGTCGAGAACAGGATTTCAAGGCGAAGTTCGTGGAGATCGTAATGAGGACGAGCGACTGACGCAGGACTTGAGTTTTTATTCTTCTTCCCTTTAATCTTTTACTTTTCTCAAGGGATTTTATTTGAGCTTTTGTCTTGAGCTTATGAACATGAGTAGCTATTTGTGTTTCTTAGGGATTGATGTAGCCATTGGTTTATGGATTAATTAATTGAATATTTTTATGCTTGAATTCCATTCATATATTTATTTGCTTAATGCTTTTGGTGTATTGACCATAGGTTGATTGTTGATTGATCTAAATCTTACGCTTGAGAAAGAGGATTTAGATTTGCTCTTAAATGCATGACCAAGGTTGTTATAAGATTGGGAGACGATTTAGAACCGCTTTAGAAGTTGTAAAAAATATTAGACAAAACAAATCAATTTTAATGAAGGGTGCATAACAGTAAAATGTTATATTTTAATGAAGGGTGCATAACAGTAAAATGTTATATTTTCTTTTACTCCTTGGAGCATCCAAACAAGAAATTTTAATGTGAATGATTTCAAATCAAATATGGTACCAAATGCAAATAATTAGAATTTGAAATCATTTCTATTTTTTTTTAATCTTCGAATTAATTGAAACATTTCTTATCAAATTCATACATCAAACAGAACAAAGAGAAAAGTAGAAAGTGAATTTTTTTTACCAATATCCAGCAAAGTATCATCAAAAAAACATATCAAAATAGTTGAAATTTGTGGTACATTAATATTGACAGAAAACTAGTTGGTATTATTATTATAAAATTGAAATCTTACCGAGTAAGAAGAAGAGAAGAGAAGAGAAGAGAGAGGAAGGAAGTAAGGAAAAAAAAAACGTCTGATGGCCGCCACTCAGTTGGTGCGATGCTATGAATATAAATGCCAGAAATAAAATATCTGAAAACAATTGAAATACATTAAAATTCAAATTGACTTCAAAATTTTATGTCCAAATGTAACCATTTGCTTGATTTAAAACTACAAGCTGAGATCTCTACAAGCACATAACTTGCCAATAAAGAAAATAAAAGAGTAAACAAAACTGGGACAGTGATTTGACTTTGAGAAGTTTGACAACCAGCTCCATCCAAGCGAATTTGTTTCTTTAAGGAAGATGATTAAACAGTGTGCAGGTCAACGGTTTATCTCGAAACAGGGCTCTTACAGATTATTTTCCCCAAATTTCGTCGAATTAGTAGCCAACAAGAGCCATGAAACCCGGAATGTATCGGAGTTTTTCTTGTGGTTTTCTTCTTCTTCTTCTTTCATTTTCATGTTTCTGTTCAAGATTTTGCTTCGGCAGCAGCAGAGATACAATCACATCAACAAATTTCATTAAAGACCCTGCAACCATCATTTCTAATGCCAGCTCCTTCGAGTTGGGGTTCTTCACACCAGCTAACTCTACGAACCGATATGTCGGAATTTGGTTCCACAACCAAATATCTCCACAAACTGTAATTTGGGTAGCCAACAGAGACAATCCTCTCAAAGATACTTCCGGAATCTTCACAATTTCCAAAGATGGTAATCTTGTCGTCTTGGATGGAAACGACACTGTCGTTTGGTCTTCAAATGTTTCTTCTTCTGCAGCCAACATAAGCGCCCGAATTTTAGATTCAGGTAACCTTGTTTTGGAAGACACTGCTTCCAAGATGGTTATATGGGAGAGTTTCAAACACCCTTCTGATAAATTTTTAATTTTCATGAAATTGATGACAAACGCAAAAACTAATGAGAAGGTGGAAATTACCTCATGGAACAACCCTTCCGATCCATCTAAGGGAAGCTTCTCTGCAGGGCTGAATGTTCTTCACAATCTTCCCGAAGCTGTTATTTGGAATGGCCATAACACGTATTGGCGATCTGGTCCATGGAATGGTCGAATTTTTATCGGAATACCCGACATGGATTCTATTTATCTCGCTGGATACAACATCGTTGTTGAAGGTCAAACTTACTATTTTTCCTTCACTTTTAATGACGATACACAAGTTGGTTACTTATTTTTAAGCTCGCAAGGGAATCTGCAACAAATGTACTCGGATGTTGAGGAGAAGCGTTGGGTGGCTAATTGGGTGGCTATACAAACGCAGTGTGATTACTATGGTACTTGTGGTGCATTTGGAATCTGTAATGCAAAAGCATCTCCTGTTTGCAGCTGTTTAAAAGGGTTCAAACCGAAGCATGAAGATGAATGGAATCGAGGAAATTGGAGGGGTGGATGCGTGAGAGACAAGCCCTTGCAGTGTGAGAAGTTGAACAACACTAGCAGCACTGAGGAAGATGGATTTTTTAAAGTTGAAATGGTTAAAGTTCCATTTTTGGCAGAATGGCTTGATTCCGTCGTTTCAATAGATGATTGTAGAGTCAAATGCTTGGCGAATTGTTCGTGCAGTGCTTATGCTTATGACAATGGTATTGGTTGTATGCTCTGGAGTGGAGACTTAATTGATATACAGAAGTTTGAGAGCGGTGGAGCTGATCTATACCTTCGAATGCCATTTGCAGACTTGGATCATACAAGTATTATCCTCTAAACTTGTACTGCAACTTTTAATCATTGAAATTATATTGTGTTTAATAAGTTTCTTTGACATTTCTTTCATCCACAGAAGATGTAAGAGACAGAAAGGGAATTATTTTAGCCATAGTGCTACCAGTCATTTTTATCATCTTCATCCTTGTCATATATTTTTGGTGCAGATGGAAGACTCGTAAACAAGGTAATGCATAAGTCGTTAATAGTAAAATTTAGTCTTTAACTTAACATTTTATATATCATCTTCCTATATTAATTGGCAACATAGCCATGTAATCGTTGATAGCTTAATAACATTTGAAGTATATATATAGCAGAGAAAAACAGATCAACTCTGACTTCAAGTGAAAAGGAAAAGATTTTAAAGTTGAGAAAGGAAGATTTGATTGAAGATGAAGTGAAATTGGAGGAGCTGCCTCTTTATGATTTTGAGAAGTTAGCAATTGCAACAGACAACTTTGATTTAAGCAACAAGTTAGGACAGGGTGGCTTTGGTCCAGTATATAAAGTATGTATATAGTACATGGTAATTGTTGATATTGTTTTGTTGATTAATTGGAAGCATGTAACCAAGATATATATATATATATATATATATATATATATATATATATATATAATGTTTTCTTTTCAGGGAAAATTGTTAAATGGACCAGAAATAGCAGTAAAGAGGCTTTCAAGAATCTCTAATCAAGGGTACGAAGAATTTATAAATGAAGTGAGGGTGATTTCAAAGCTACAACATAGGAATCTTGTGCAGCTTCTCGGTTGTTGCGTTGAAGGAGATGAGAAGATGTTAATATATGAATACATGCCAAATCTAAGTTTGGATGCATTAATCTTCGGTTAGATGTTCTACACTAAACTTAAGAATGATACTATTTTTTATTTAGATTGGGAAAAATTTTGGTTGTGCATCTGTGTAGTTAAGGATGCTTCCCAATGATACAAAATTGAAGTCACATGTTTCATGGTTTCAACTACTTTAAGCATCATTGCCTATACACCATATAGTAGAAAAACAAGTTTCTTTCTTTTAGTTGCTTTAGAATATTTATCTATGCATGTAGACTGCCCCTATAACCAATATTAATTAAATCTATATGTGTGTAGGCTCCTCCAAGCAAAAACTAATTTTGGATTGGCGGAAGCGATACAATGTCATTGATGGAATAGCTCGAGGTCTCCTTTACCTCCATCGAGATTCGAGATTGAGAATCATTCACAGAGATTTAAAGGCAAGTAATATTCTATTAGACAAAGATTTGAATCCTAAAATCTCAGATTTTGGCATGGCAAGGATTTTTGGTGGTAATGAAGTTCAAGCAAACACTTTAAGAGTTGTTGGGACTTAGTAAGACTCCTCACCATTTTTATTTTTATTTGATTGTAACTTTTATATAGCTAACTAAAATTAATTTAATGAGTCTTTTTTTTTTTTTTTTATGAATTTAGTGGGTATATGTCTCCTGAGTATGCCATGCAAGGTCAATTTTCAGAGAAATCTGATGTGTTCAGCTACGGAGTTCTATTGCTTGAAATTATAAGTGGGAGACGAAATACGGGATTCTACCTCCACAAACACGCCTTAAGTTTATTGGAATTTGTATGTTCACAAAAAAAGAAAAATAAATAAAATAAATTACTCCCAAGTTCATGTTTGACATTCAAAACTCAAGTACTCATTCATATTTTCAACTTTCTTTCAGGCCTGGAAGTTATGGGTGGAAGGCAATCTTATTCCTTTGATTGAACCAACCATATACGAATTGTGCCATCAATCAGAGATTTTGAGATGCATCCATGTAGGGCTCTTATGCATTCAAGAATATATAGATGATCGGCCAAATGTCTCTACCATTATCTCAATGATCAATAGTGAAATTGTAGATCTTCCTTCTCCAAAGCAACCCGGCTTTCTTAGCCGACCACCAGAAAGTAATAACACAGCATCATCCGAACAAAATTTAGATAAGTATTCTCAAAATAATCTTACACTTACCGCAATTATACCCCGATAGTCTGTTAAAAAGGATAGCAAAACAAATTGTGTATTGATTTTAGGTACTTGACATGTATTTTTGTCTTTTTAAGAGTCTAGCTACCATTTTGTTAAGACAATCGACTCTGTCTTGTATTTTTTAAATTGGTTTAGTATTGTCCTTTATAAATTAAGTCTTCTTAGAATTTTTTATAAAACTTGGGTACTACCATTCCTAATCCTAACGTAGAAAAATATGCAACTATGCCAAATTCGGTTTGTTTTAAAGAAATTGAGTAGTTGAAAATGATGACCTCCCCCAATGAATTCTGATCACGATTCAGGTAGGTGAAGGGGAGCAGCAGCGGAGCTATAGTAGGTCTAGGGGCTTGAGCCCCCTCTAAACTTGAAAAGTATTTTATATTTGTTTTATTTTGTTCTCTTTTTGTTTATAAAATTCCTCCCTGGTGGTGTGAGCGCCCAGCCCCCGACAGCATTGTTGTAGTGTCTGTGGTTGATTCTAATTTGTGGCGCTATCATTTTTTTTTCCTTTTACACAATTAAATGTTTTTTTTCAATTTTTTTCCTTTTACACAATTGACGTTTTTTTTTCTTTTACACTATTAATGTTTATTTTATTGTTTTTTTTAATCAACCAATTTGTGTTTTCTTTTACAATTATTTTCCACATCAATTATTATTATTTTTTTGTTTATTTTTAGTTTAGATCATTTTTTCTTTAAATTTTGAAGTTGGTTTCTTTCTCTCTAGCTTCTTTTTTTTTTATCTCAATAACTATATACAAGCCTTTATTCTATCTCGAAAATCAGTAAACTAGATCAGAATGGTGAGGAATGTCCATTTGTAGGGGAATTGTCCTACCTTCTTGAAATGCTTTTATTATCACCATGGGAAAATCTTGGCCTTTATTCTATCTATACTATATTAAAAAGCAAGCATCTTTGAAAAACATTTTTAGCCTATCTTATCCTTCTTATTTTTAGTGAATTATGAATATGCCATTTTCATTAACACCATATTATTCCTTGTGTTTTGTATTAATTACACATACCAATTTTATTTAACCATCCATCTTTTTATCATCAATAATTAATAATTTCTTTATAAAATACTTTAAACTTTAAATAAGAATAAAAAAAAATAGCAGCTTAACGTTTGCACCACTGAACGTTTCCATCTTTTTTTTGTTTTCACTTTAATTAAATAGCAATAATTAATAATTTCTTTATAAAATACTTTAAACTTTAAATAAGAATTAAAAAAAAATAGCAGCTTAACGTTTGCACCACTAAACGTTTCCATCTTTTTTTTTTCACTTTAATTAAATAGTAACTTTAATTAATAGAGTAATTGCGGTGGGTGGCAAATTAATTATCTATAATAGCAAATTTAGCACCAAGTAAAAAGAATTGCAAATATGGCAAAAAAATTAGAATATTCCCATTTTACCCTTCTCTTTCTCTCCCTTCCCATTTACCCTTTCTTCCCTCATTTCTAGTGTATACGATTTCTTCTTCTTCTTCTTTTATTTTTATTATTATTATTTTTTTTTTGCATTTATGAGCCTTTCTTCCCTCATTTCTTGTGTATACGATTTCTTCTTCTTCTTTTTTTTTTTTTTTCTTTTTTTTTTTTTTTTTTTTTTGCATTTATGAGCTGTTATGATTTCTTTTTTTTTTCTTTTTTTATAATGAGCTATTACGATTTCTTTTTTTCCCTCTGTTTTCGAACCAAATACCTTGTGATTATCGGTACAACTTTATGCCAATTGAGCTAAGCTCTTGTTGGCCTTCTTTTTAATTCAAGAATGTCAAGAATACAAAAATAGCAATTTTGGTGAGTGTTTGTATAGGTATATCAAAGTATATCACTGATATACTCCGGTTAATCGTAGTCTATCACTGACCATCACTGGTCGAAGTCTATCATGGTTATAATTGATAGATAATGAAATACAAAGAATACAAGAATAGCAATTTTATGGTGATGGTCACGGAGCTTGTGTGCTAGTCTTTAAAAATTATATTGTTGATTGAGAGTCGCTTGTTCGTAATGGTTATTTTTGGATTTTATGTTCTAATTACCACAAGAGACTTAAATTTTTTGTTCAATTTATGACTGTAGTATAATAATTTTGGATGAGTTTCTAATTACCGAGATGATTGCAATGCAAAGTATTTTACTGATAGATTTCAATTAAATTGATTTCTATCAGTAACAATCATTGGTAGACTTCAATTAATTGATAATTAACTGATTTATATCCGAGATAGAAACTGATAGACTTCAATTAACTGATTTCTATCATCGATAGAAAATGATAGATTTGAATTAAACTAATTTCCATCAGTGATACAAGTCAATAGACTTTAATTAAATTGATTTCTGATAGAAACTGATAAACTTCAATTAAATTGGTTTTTATCAGTGATAGAAACTAATAGTCTTGAATTAAATTGATTTCTATCAATGACAGAAACTGATAACCTTGAATTAAACGGTTTTCTATTAGTGATTATCACTGATAGACTTAAGTTAAACTGATGGATAGAAATTGATAGCCTTGAATTAAACTGAACTAATAACCTTGAATTAAATTGTTTTCTATCAGCGGCTATCACTGACAGGCTTGAATTAAACACGATAAAAACTTATAGATTATGATCATCATCACTGATAGACTTCGATTAATCAAAGTATATCAGTGTCTATCACTAATAGACTCCGATTAATTGAAACTTATCATCAAAGTCTATCAGTATTTATCATTGATAGACTCCGATTAATCGAAGTCTATCAGTGACTATCAATAATAGGGATTGATAGACTATTGGAGATACTAAGGGTATTTTCGCAATTTAATGTATTTTTTGCTATTTCTGCAAATAATTTTATTTTTTTGCTATTTTTGCAATTATTTTGCCGGTTTTTACTATCTGTGCAAAGCCCCCTAATTAATAAGTTCCTTGGTTTTTTTAACGTTTACTTTTACCAATTTGTAAATTTAAATTTTCCCAAAACTTTTCCCAAAAAAAAGTTTAAATTTGAAAATGATGACATTTTTAATATTTAATAACTTTAATTGAAAAGAATTTGAAAAGTCTAGAATATGATAAGCTTACATTACCTAATTATTTCTATAAAATAATTTTAAAAATTCAATTAATTATAAAAAGTATATTAATTAATAAATAAATAATTATCAATAATAAATTTATATATCTTAAAGTTGGAATGCTAAACGTTTTTCTTACACTTAAATGAGTTTAATTTAGAATTCACAAGGTTGGAATGCTAAAGGTTTTTCCTACCACTTAAATGAGTTTTAGAATTCAAAAGGTTTTATAACCCTCAACATTCTACTACTATAAAAATGGGTTTTGATCTTCACCATTTTTTCATCACACACCTACAACTTTATTCTCTTTATTTTTGTTTTCTAATTGTCTTACTCTCAAAAGCTCTCCAAGCTTCAGAACATCTCAAGATGTTGGCGTTACATCCAAGATGCAAATGATGCATGTGTCGTTATCTATATCTCATACCCTTGGCGTTACATCCAAGATTTAGCTTTCTCATTTTGATTTGTTTTTCTTCATCTATTATAGTTCATTCTTATAGTTTTAGATTTAGATAGATTAAGAAGATTGCAATGCATATTGGTGTAGTGCTAAGTTGTAAGGAATTGCATTGCAAAGTAGTGTTTTTTGTAATTGGATGTCGTTGTATCTGGAAAAATGGTTTGATCTCAAACAACAAACATCAATCAAATGCGAACCTCTTTTCAGGTAATCGTATGAAGCAAAGGTATCGATATCTTATAGATGATTTATGTTATTTTATAAATAATTCTCTTATTGTGTTGATGGTTTATGTATGATCATTTGTTTTAGATAAGAGAAATTACATTTAAGAACAAGCATCTAACCAAGCTGAAAATCTCTTTTTCTTTTCAAAAAAAAAAAAGCCTGAAAATCTCGAGAGAAACAAGTCATTTGGAGAAATCAAATCATTTTTTAAATTTTATTTCCTACATAATGTTTTTTTTATCTATTCTTTAATTTTAATTAAAGTACCATCCTGTCCTTTCTGTAATGGTAAAAAAGAAAAAAAAATTGTAAAACCATCAAAATAATTACAATAACAAAGTGATTGTATTACACACACAAAAAAAAAAAAAAAACATATTTAATTTGAGATTTTCATTATGCCCTTTTAATTTAAATTATTTATTGACATCAATTTTATTTTTAAATTAATTTTTTTTTGGAAGAGGATTTTTAAATTAATTACAATTGTTATAGGTAATTTTGGACCACACTGACGCACAAGGAGCTAACGAGGACAGTTGGGCAGAGGTGGGACCAAAAAACCGACCCAGAGGAAGACCGGACCAAATTGGCCCGACCATTCGGCCCGCGGGCGCGGGCCGAGCTTGGCCACCTCCCTTCGGTCCCTAATATCTATGACCGCCCCGGTTTGGCCTGGTTCGTCCCGAAGCACCTCCGGATTCTTAAAAACCCTAGGAGGATAAGGTCGGCCTCGGCCCATTTCCGAGGCTGACCAGGGCCAAAGGCCCGGAGATCATTTGAAGTCCAGCATCGACGAAAACCCTAAGAGGAAATCTATAAAAAGGGAGACCGGACACGCATTCAGGTATGCAAAAAACGACACCCTAAATACATTCTACGTGTGTTCCGGCCAAGGCTAACTTAAGCATCGGAGTGTGTGTGGTCTACACCACACTGGTGTGCAGCGTTTGCTCGTCTTGCAGGTCACGTTTTTCCCGCTCATCTACAAATTCACTGTTGACTGTCACGTGAAGCGAGGGGTAAATTCCTGAGCGAAATTTGACCATCAACAACAATCATAATTTGAAATAAATAGAATAATAAATTGACAATGTTAAAGAAAGAAAAAAAACTAACTTTAATTTATGAGGTTTTGATTTAAATAGTTGCATAGTTTTCGATTTAATTGAGAATGGGGTCATTGAAATGATAAAAAAAAATGGTAAGTTTATAGAAAAGAAATAGTTTTAATTATTCATACTAAAAAATATATATAGTCAACTTTAACTATTTAAATACAATTCAAAGTCAATTGTTTCTTACTATATTGTTTTTTACTATATAGCTCATTGTGATTGAAGAGTTCATCCCATTGAAATGAATTTCCAATGATACTAATATGCAAAGCAAGAAGAATAAATGATCAAGTTTTTTGACCGTTATGGAACGTCAACTTCAATTTAGATGAGAAAAAACAAAACTCCAAATCAAATATAGAACCGGTAACTTTATAAATATTTATTCTTTCTATTTTGGATTGTGAACTTCTTGGGATTAGATTATATTTCTTTTGGTTCTATCATTCTTTCTTGAGTCATATCTTTTACTAGAGAGCAATGATAATGACGATCAATAGGTAGTGCGACAGACAAATAAATAAAGATAATAAAAAAACTTATAATAAGACAACAGAGAGAATGAAAATGTGACTTGATAATATTGAGATTTGAGATAAAGTTATACATAATTAGGGTTTTGAAAACATATTAGCTCCCGATTACAAGATTTCCATTGAATGTTATATATTTACTTATTAATAAAAATAATCTTAGACGTAGTTATATATATATTTTGCACGAACTAATTGCATTAACATTAATAATTACTAAATTGCTATTAAAAATTTAAGTTTATTTTAATATATGTTTAATTTTTGTATAATAAAAAAAATATAAATATTGATAATTCGATGTAATTCAACGTAGAACTTTCTTTTTAATGGTTTTGTTTGATTTAAGTAGACCAACATGACTAACTAACCAAACATATCCAATTGCTTCGGATCAATTTATAAGTTTTTTTTTTTTTTTTTTTTAGTTTTATATGTTAGAATTGAGATTCTTTTCTAAGATAACCAATGGAAAAAATCTATTGACAAACATCCTAAAAGAGGTAGTAATTCAAAATCCATTTGACCAAAATTGTTTATAAGCACAATATATGGAAAAATATATATATTTTTATAATGAAATAAAAAAGTTAACCAACTCAAAAAATAGTCTAAATAAATTTAAAAATATTGTAAATTAAATAGAAAATCATTATAATTAATATCACTCCCCAAATCAATTTAAATTTCGGTTTTTTCAATTAAAAAAATAAAACATGTAATGTAAGATAAAAAAAGTTTCTCATAAAAAGAATTACATTGCTAAATAAAATAATCCTCTAAAACATTTTACTTCATATTTATGCTTTATTTAAAATAAATAGTGTTTTTTTTTTTTTTTTGACAACATGTAGAGTGGGGGATTGAGCCATCTGACCTCTTGATCAGGAAAATAAATAGTGCACTTGATAAACAAGGATATGTAGTTATATAAATATTATATTATTATATAAAACTAATTAATAAATTCATTTATAGGAGTTAATTATATGATTGAGATATCAAAAACCTTTCTCATGAGTTGGTAGTTCACATCTCTTTCATAATTATAATATTATACTAAAAGAATTAAAATTTCAAAAAATTTATTAAGTTAGTAACATCAAAATTATATTCACATGAGATATAACCTGTTACCAATTAAATAAGATTATATGATAAGAACATATAAAACTGATTCTAATTAATTTTTAAAATAAATATATTGAATAGAAACACACGTGCATTGCACGTGGTAAAACACTAGTCTCAATAAATGTTTTAATGTTGGTTCAAAAAAAAAATAATAATAAATGTTTTAATGTTTTCTTTCTTTCTTCTTTTTTTTTTCCCTTTTTTAATAAAAACATTAATGTTTTCTACCTTCTTTCCTTTTTTTCTTCGTATCAATGATAAATATAAATTAATAAAGATATTTTTAAATGAAATTAATTTCATATAAACATTATAATTAATTCTTATAAAGCAAAATATTATATTTAGTTCATGAATTTTAGTTTGTAACAATTTAGTTTATGTACTTTTAATTTTGTAACCATATAATTTAGTCCATATGGTAAAAAATGTTGTTAAGATTTAACGGGATTTCTTACGTATATCTAAAATGAGGTATATTTGGGTTCACCATTCTTAGATTTTGGATTTTATGGACCCTGCTACCAAATTAGATAACACGAGATTTCATTTCAAAACCAATGGACAATGAGAGAAGTAACTCATATATTTTGTAAATTGTTATGTCTTCATTCATCTTTTCAATATGGGATCGTTAATACTATAACCCATAACTTTTTGGATCATTTCCAACTATTACTCAAAAAATTGGTATAATATTAACTTAAGTCCACCTTCATTTTTTTTTTAATTGAAATATTGTGAAACTTGAAAGCCATTTCCGCAACAATTATTTATTTGTTCTTTTTAGTATAACAAAGGAGGATATAAAGATTTGAACCTTCTACCTAAAAAGAAAGAGTACGTACAAATTACCTTTGAACTATGTTCCCTTTGACATTATTTTTGCAACAATTATACAAGTAAATGCCCATATGTTATATATATAGAAAAAGAAATAGCTCCATATATCCAGTCTAAGCTTCTCAAAATATATATATATATAATCTAGTTCTAAGAAATTTCAAAGAAAGAAGGAAGTGCCTTCATAAAAGGAACAGAAATTATAGCAGATGGGTTCTTTTGATGACCAAATTTCAAAAATGTCCATAATTAATATAATTATTATTGGTAGGTTTTTATCCATTAATTAGTTTATTTCTCTTACCAAAATACCCTCACATTAATGAATGAAATCAAATTTAATTTAATATTATATTTTAAACTAAATATAAACAATAAAGTAAAAAAATATTTTGAATTTACTTTTTTATCCTAAAATCGGATCCAATACCAAATTTGCAATTAATATTTGATTCTTCTCCCTAATTTTGTATGGATTTTCCATTTTAAGTTTTAGTTATCATTATTATTATTATTTTCTTTATTTTTTTTTCTTTAGGCCAAATAATATATTTTCCTTCTACAACTATTTTGCCTAAAAATAGGAATGGCAGGTTCGTCTTCCACGTTAATTTGTTGCAATTGGCTATTCCTATTTGGAATTTTCATTTTCAATTTAATTTTAGATATTTTTTTTTATTAAACTTTCCTTTTCATTTTATTCATTTTCTGTAGCAAAATCTTTTAATTTTCCATTTTATTTACCATTTTCGAGGGTAGTCTTCTTCCTCAAAGAATAACACAATTTTTTTTCCAATAACACCGTTTGCCCTACAATTTCTTTTCAATTCATTTTTTGTTCTTTCCTCCCATTTATTTTTCATTTGCCGAAGATCGTCCAACAACATTTTCTCCTTCATTTTCTTATTTTTCATGCATAGGACCCCAATATTCTATAAAGAGGGGTATGAATTCGAAAAAATTATGATTTGGCTAATTTCATACCGGTTTGTATGTGTTATATATATATTTACAAATTTATAATGTATGTGTTTAATACCCTTTATATACCTGAATACATACCCGGTATGAACAATAACAACCTTATAATGTATGTGTTTAATACAATTCGGAATTTCTTTTCAATTCAACATGGAATTCATACCTGGTATGAATAATATACACTAAAAAGTATAGAAGGTATGAGATTTATGTGAAAAAAATTACTGGAATCAATATATATATATATATATATATATATATATGTCTTAATCTTTATGGTGGATGGACTCCTCTAACCCATTATATATATATGTTCAAACAGGGTATTTAATTAGTCATCCCAAACATGTTATGTATATCCAAAATCATCTTATCAACCGAGTATATATTCTATGTCCCAAATTATTCTATGTTTCAAAATTTTTATACATTCAAACATGGGTATTTAAAACAAGTACTGGTATTTATTCTCTGTCTAAAAAATTTTATACATTCAAACAAGGGGTATTTAAACAACTATCTCAAACATAATATGTATATATATTGAGGGGTATTTAATATAACATCAATTACATGTTAAAATTCAGTCGGGGCATTGTAGTCACATACGTTTTATTTATATAATATACCGCATTATGTATATTTCAAACATGGTATTTTTTTATACATCCAAACATCATGTATGTATATCTCAAATAGGGGTATAAATCCCAAAGAAGGTAGTATTTATTATATGTCTAGAACATTACCAACTCCACGAAAAATTATACACATTATCAACTGAAGTATATATTTTTTATCAGGGTATTTAATCTATCACCAATTACATATTTCACAGAAGAACATAATGCTAATTACATGTTAAAATACCTGTACAGATGAGAGGACATATTAAACCCCATGGAAAAAAAAAAATTATACACATTAAACCCTATGAGAGGCTTAATGGTTCTAGAAGCGACGGTAGAGGAGGATACACAATCGGCTTGCGTTGAATCTCCCACGGCTAAGATTTTTGCGACCCTGGTTTTCATGTGATGTGCAGTAACCTTCTTGTTCGGCCTTGATGAGCACTCAAATCACCAAATTTCCACGGGAGCTTGAAGCTGCTTTGCTTGCAGATGAATTCAGCAATGGCGGAACCAAAATCCTACCGTCGAAGAAGGTCGAAATCAACATGGTTCTTGCAAAAGCGTGTGAAATGAAAAAAAAAAAAAAAAAAAACCAGGGAGAAGAATTCCTAAGAAGGCGACAATTTTTGGCAAACACCTCGCTGTCAAATTCTGGAGAAAAGGAAAAAATGGAAAAATTGGGAAGTGGTAGCAAATTCGATAAATGGGCAGGATTTAAGGAAAGGATGAGCACGATTTGAGGAAGAGATTTCAAATTTATTTTATTTCCTTTTTTGTTTTATTTTCATTTTATTATTTATATGTTTAATTATTTTCCATCAAGGGCAATCACGTAAATGGGCTTAGGAAGGTTGAAAATCGATGGACATGTTTGTAAAAAATGGTTCTTAAAGACACTATTGATAAATAGGTGTGTAATAAAGGTTATATGTGTAGTTACCCTAAAAGGAATCATAAACCATAGACTATGGAATTAATTTTGTAATAAATTGACATTGAAATTAGCTCATCACTAGAATTTTTCTAACTTTGCGGCGTTTGCGTTCCATTTCTTTTTTTCTTTATTTAATCGTGGAGCTATGTTGGATTGACTCTTCATATTTGAAGATTTCACATTTTTTTTATGCAATATGCTCATTAAAAAAATGAAATTTTCTGATAAGAGTTTGTACATAAAAAGACTATATATGTATTCAGTAAATTATTAATTATTTAATAATTAAAATATTTATCCTAAATTTAGTAGGGTGAAAAATACACTTTTTGATCTTTGAGGTTTTAGTTTGATAGGAGTGAGCAAATAAAGTCGAAAAATCGAGCCGAAACGGACTGAATCGATATTGGTCATCTATTTTTTGATAATCTCAATTGACTAATCCAAAAGGACGAGAACCTACCGAAAAAAAAAAAAAAAAAAAAAACAAAATTTCCCTGCATACCAGTATGTAGGGATCTCCCTACATACCCATTAAAATCTTGACAACTAAGAAAGAGAAAGGGAGAAAATAAGAATTTTTTTTATCTCTCCTAATTGTCAACATTTTATTGGTGGTATGCAAGAAGATTCCTACATATTGGTATGCAGGAAGTTTTTTCCAAAAAAAAAAATACTTGAAAACGCGTCTGCATGCCGAGTGGCCTGCAACAATCTTCCCAAGATATCTTAAAAAAAAATTAATTCTTTTTCAATCTTCCCTCTCATAATCTTCTTTCAATAATAATAATAATAATAAATAAATAAATAAATAAACTCTATGAGTCTCTTCTTCTCTCATTCTTCTTATCTTCTTTCCATCTTCTGTCTTTTTCCTTCATTCTTCTTCCTCCTCTTTTTTTCTTCTTTCTTTTTTTTTCCTTCTTTTTCTTTCTATTTTCATTTTCTACCTTTCTTCCTCATTTCTGCTTTTCTTTTTCTCTTATTTTTTAAATATCTTCTTCTACTTTCGAATTCTTCATCTTCTACGTTTTTTCTTTCTTCTTCATTTTTTTTCATCTTCCTCTTCATATCGCATTCTTAAAATTGACTCTAACCGACTAATTGTTGGTGTGCTCAATTGGTCGACATAATCAATCCCTTCCAAATGAAGAAAACTGACCATCGAAAATCGACATGTCGGTGATTGGCGTCAGTTTAAGTCCAAAACCGATGCTGACCGATGATTGCCCCTAAAGTTTGGAAGCATTTGGTTTGGTAGAAAATAAGAAAGAAGAGAAAGAAGTGATAATTAAAAAATAAAAGTTTTTAAAATTTAATTTTTTTATATTTAAAAATAACAAAAAAGAGGAGATTTTGCCACATATATATGTGTCACATTAGTCCAAAAATAATAAAGAATATCTAATAAGTCATTCCCTTAAAAGTGTTAAGAGTTTGAAATTTGAAAATTCAATAGGGACCAAATAAAACATTTTCTCAAATGTTCCCACTAAAATTGTTAAATTTGAAAATTCAATCATCTAAATGCAACCAAATCCAAACTTGACCATTCAAACTTCGAACCAGAAATCTATTTTTCCGTTATAGATTATAATCATCATATTGAAACATTGTCAAACATAAATATAATTCAACTGTCATAAAGTAGGTACTCTCGACAAACAAGTCATAGTCAAAGTTGAAATGGGTTGAAATAGGAACTATTCATTGTCTAAGAAAGAAAATGAAAAGTCTTTTTCCTGATTCCGTGGCTACAGATTCAACCAATTAAGAAATGGAGAATTTTGCAAGGAAAACCAACAAAACATGGCCGAAAAAAGAGACTGAAACGAGCTTTCGCCTTCAAAATTCCACAATCTGCACTTCCAAATTCCAATGGTTATCTCAAAATAAGGGTCTGTTCTATACAGAGTTTAGTTCAATAATTAGCATTCAGCGGAACTTCATGAAACCCGAAAAGACTCACAGCTTTTCCTGTCGTGGTCTTCTTCTTCTTCTTCTTTCATTCACTTGCTTCCCTTCAAGATTTTGCTTAGGCAGAGATACGATCACATCAGAAAATTTCATCAAAGACCCTGCAACCATAACATCCAATGGCAGTTCCTTCGAGTTGGGATTCTTCACACCTCTTAATTCCACCTCTCGATATGTCGGAATTTGGTTCAAGCAAATTTCCTTACAAACTCTAGTATGGGGTGGCCGATGCCGCAAACAAGCCCCTCAACAATAATACTTCAGGGACTTTCACCATTTCTAAGGATGGAAGTCTTGTCGTCTTAGATGGAAACCACAACGTTCTTTGGTCTTCAAACGTTTCTTCTTCTTCTTCTACAACCAACACAACCGCCCAAATTCTAGACTCGGGCAACCTTGTTCTAAAAGAAACTGCTTCCGAGAAGATTCTCTGGGAAAGTTTCAAACACCCTTCCGATAAATTCTTGGCTTCCATGAAACTTTTCACGAACACAAGAACTAGAGAGCAGGTTGTAAGGGACTACCGGACAACCACATATCTCCACAATGGTATGATATTGTCCACTTTGGGCATAAGCCCTCATGGCTTTGTTTTTGGATCACTCCAAAAGGCCTCATACCAATGGAGATACTTGTCCTCCCTTATATACCCATGATCTTCCCCTCATCTAGCCGATGTGGGACTTTGGGCGCACTCCCAACAATCCTCCCCTCGAACAAAGTACCACCGAGCCTCCCCTCAAATAGTCATCTATCCGTCCAACTCTCTAGGCTTCACCGCTTTACCGAGAGTTCTTGCTCTTATCCAGGACGACTCCTTTTCCTCCGGAGTATACCCGCCTGCCCAGAGCTCAACCACGGATCTCCCCATGACTACTTCAAGGCTCACAACTTCTTTTTTTTCGGCACCCGAGGATTCCACCCGACACGGCTACACTCGGGGCATGGCTCTGATACCACTTGTAAAGTGGGTAATAGCTGTCCCACACTCAACCAATCAAAATAAAGCAAGAACTTATTTGTTGTATGGACCTAAAGCAGCCACGTAACCTTGTATTTTGTTTTAGTAAATTTTCTATCAGCAATCACATCTAATTTTCCTTCATCTTTCTTTTGTTTCCAGACATGCAAAATAGGAATGAAGGTATTTGGAGATGAAACTCAGAGAATGAAGAAGAAACTCTCAAACAAAGCAAAAGAAAATGTTCCAAGCGATTTTCAACAGCAAAATGAAATGAACAAAAGGATCAAAGAGGAGTACACAGAAAGATTATAGTGGTTCAGCATGATGCCTACATCCACTCTTCAAACAGGTAGCTGATCTTTTTATTTCTTCTTCTCAAAACACATTACAAAACTCTCTTACAAGGTTTTTCTCTTTCAAATTTCACACACACTTAGTATCAATACAAATCTCTTATTTATAGATGAAGAGAGTATTTGTTTTAACTGAAATCAGTTAGTGAAGGAAACTGAATTCATCTTCTCTGCTGTTCTGAACTGCCCAACTGATTCTTTGGTATTTTGAGCTTTTAGGTGGGATTTGGTCACAGCTTTACAAAAATCTCCACCTTGAACAAATCTCGCCTCAGCTACCCGCTTCCATTTTGTGCAACTTTTCAGCCAGGTGAGTCTATAACCTTTAGTAGGTTTAGACAGTACTGGAATTTAGATCGAGCTACAACTTTAGTCAGAAAATCTGCTGCGTTTTCTTCTGTCTTGACTTTAGAGATGCATACACTGCCTTTGTCAATGATATCTCTAATGAAATGTAACTTTACATCAACGTGTTTAGTTCTCTCATGATATTGCTGATTTCTTGTTAGATGTATAGCACTTTGGTTGTCGCACAACACACTTACAACCTCTTGATTGAAACCCAACTCACTGATTAATCCTTGAAGCCATATGGCCTCTTTTACAGCTTCTGTTGCAGCAATGAACTCTGCTTCAGTAGTAGATAGGGCTACTACTGATTGCAAATTTGATTTCCAGCTAATCACATTACCTCCAAATAGGAAAGTGTACCCTGTGAGTGATCTCCTCTTGTCTAAATCACCCGCATAGTCAGAATCAACGTAGCCAATTAGCCTCATTCTATTAGGATTTTTATATAGAAGACCCCTTTGAGAAGTCCCAACTAGATACCTCAGTACCCATTTCACGGCTTCCCAATGAGTTTTTCCAGGATTTCCCATATAACGACTTACAAGACTTGAACAATAAGCCAAGTCTGGTCTTGTACAGACCATTAGATACATCAAGCTCCCTGTAGCATTAGAGTAAGGTACCTTCTCCATTAATTTTCTGTCTTCCTCATCTTTAGGAGAGTCTTTTGCTGATAGTTTGAAATGTGGTGCTAAGGGCATACTAACTGACTTAGCATTGGACATATTAAACCTTTTCAACACTTTCTTTGTATATTCCCTTTGGCAAACAAATAGTTCACCAACTTCTCTCTTTCTTGTAATCTCCATTCCCAAAATGGTTTTAGCAGGACCAAGGTCCTTCATATCAAATTCTTTTCTCAGCAACTGTTTTATTTTCCTCAATTCTAAAGGATCTTTTCCAGCAAGTAACATGTCATCCACGTATAATAGGAGGTAAATTTTGTCACCGTTAGCCTCTTTATAGTAAACACAGGGATCATATAGACTTCTTTTGAATTTAATCTTTGTCACATAGTCATCAAAACGCTTGTACCAGCATCTAGGTGATTGTTTTAGCCCATATAACGATCTTTTTAATAGACAAACCATCTCATTATCTTTCCCCTTCTCGTATCCGCGAGGTTGTGCCATGTATATAGTTTCCTCCAAATTTCCATGGAGAAAAGCGGTCGTCACATCCATTTGCTCAAGTTCTAGGTCTAAGCAAGCAACAATAGCAAGTAGGATTCTGATGGATGTGTGTTTGACAACGGGAGAGAATATTTCATTGTAGTCTATTCCTTCCCTTTGAGTAAAGCCCTTAGCTACCAACCTAGCTTTGAACTTTATAGACTTTTGATCAATTCCTCCAAGTTTCCTTTTGTAGACCCATTTACAAGGTACTACCTTCTTACTTTGTGGTAATGGAACCAGCTCCCAAGTTTGATTTTTATGAAGAGAATTCATCTCCTCATCCATAGCTTTAACCCATTTAGATGACTCTTTAGAGTTCATGGCTTCTTCAAAAGTTCTTGGCTCATCTTCTTCTATTTCATCTACTGAATTGAGGGCATAAGCTGCAAAATCAGCTTGAACAAACCTCGAGGGAGGTCTCACTGTTCTTCTTTGTCTATCTCTAGTGAGAGAATAGTTAGTCAAGTCTTCCTCTTGATTTTCAACAGCTTCTTCTTCAATTTCAGCTGCTGTTTCTGGACTTTCCAATTGTGGAGGGTCACTTTCAGTGGGTTGTGCATTAATTTCAGAAGCAGTCTTCTTTAGAAGCTCCACCTTAGTGCTAGAGCTTTCCTTTCCTTCAGTAGTTTCAAATTCTGCATCTTTTGAATTCATATAGAATTCTGATTCTCTGAAAACAACATCTCTAGAGACAATAGCTCGGTTTGTATTGAAGTCCCAAAGCTTATATCCCTTCGTTCCTTCAGGATATCCTAGGAACATGCATTTAATGGCTCTTGGCAGCACCTTTCCTTGTCTTACATGCACAAAACCAGTGCACCCAAAAGTTTTCAGATTAGAAAGATTTGGAGGATTACCTGACCACTTTTCCTCTGGTGTTTTGAGATCTATTGAGGTGCAAGGACACCTATTAATAGTATAAGTGGCTGTTGCCACGGCTTCAGCCCAGAAATTTTCAACAATTTTTGCCTCTGACATCATACATCGAACTCTTTCCATAATAGTTCTATTCATGCGTTCAGCCACCCCATTTTGTTGAGGTGTATATGTAACAGTCTTATGTCTAGTTATACCATTCTCCTTACAGAAAGTATTAAACTGATTTCCCAAAAATTTTAGGCCATTGTCAGTTCTCAAGTATTTTATCTTTCTGTCAGTTTGATTCTCAATTCTAATCTTCCATTCTTTAAACTTATCAAAAGTTTGATCTTTAGATTTGAGAATAAAGGTCCAAACTTTTCTAGAAAAGTCATCAATTAGAGACAGAAAATACCTTGATCCTCCCCAAGATGGAGTCTTATTTGGCCCCCATAGATCAGCATGAATGTAGTTCAAAATTGCTGTTGTAGTGTGTTCTCCTTTGGAAAATTTCATCCTCTTTGCCTTTCCATAAACACAATGTTCACAGAAATTTAGCCTTTTAGTTCCATGTGTTTTAATCAGCCCCTGTTCACAGGTCAAGATCACCTCGTGGAACACCCCTTCCGATCCATCCACAGGAAACTTTTCATTAACGCTAGAAGTTCTCAATATTCCCGAAGCTGTCATTTGGAATGGTCCTGAGCTTTACTGGCGATCTGGTCCATGGAACGGTCAATCTTTCATCGGATTGCCCGGTATGGAGTCTGTTTATCTCTCTGGGTTTAACCTTGTAATTGACGACCAAACTTACACACTCTCTCTCCCTTACGATTATACTATTCAAGAGTTCGCTTATTTATTTTTAACCTCGCGAGGGAATTTGGAGCAAATGTATTGGAATCCTCAAGAGAAGCGTTGGGATGTTAGTTGGTCTGCTCTCACAACACAGTGCGATTACTACGGTACTTGTGGGGCGTTTGGGATTTGTAATCCGAAAGCGTCTCCCATTTGCAGCTGTTTAAGAGGGTTTAAGCCGAAGAGTGAAGAGGAATGGAATCGAGGAAATTGGAGCGGCGGATGTGTGAGAAAGACGCCATTGAAATGTGAGAAGAATATGAACAATGCGAGTGCGGAAGAAGTTGGGTTTCTGAAAGTGGAAATGGTTAAACTGCCATATTTTGTGGAATGGTCTATTCTCTCTTTTACAGCAGAGATTTGCAGACAAGAGTGCTTGAACAATTGTTCGTGTAATGCTTATGCATATGAAGATGGTATTCGTTGTATGCTATGGACAAGGGAAGACTTAGTTGATATACAAAAGTTTGAGAGAAGTGGAGCTGATCTTTACATTCGAATGCCATTTTCAGAATTAGATCATACAAGTAATACTCTCCCTAAACTTCTACTACATGTTTTTCTTTTTTTCATTGTTAAAATTATATTGCTTTTCCATCTAAATTTTTTAAATTTTGCTTTCATTATTAATAACTTTTTTTAATTCAATAACATTTGGGGTGGGGTATTCGAACGTCAAATGCTCTTGGTCAAGAGTACATGTCAAATACCGTTGTGATATACTCACTTTGACATTGCTTTGATTATTAACAGATAATGTAAAAGACAAGAAAGGAATTATTATAGCAATCGTGCTACCAACGACCTTTATCATCTTCATCATTGCCATATATTTTTGGTGGAAATGGAAGATTCACATAAAAGGTAACTAAGACCCGTTTGATAAACCAATGTCCTTATACCATGATTTTCATTTTGCCAAGCACACATTTGAATTCTTGGTCAAATTCCAAAAACAAAAACAAGTTTTTGAAAAGTACTTTTTAGTTTTTAAAACATGGGAAGACGGTCGATGACAAAACAAATAAACTTATGGGTGGTAGTACTGTTTATAGGCTTAATTTTCAAAAACCAAAAACCAAATAGTTATCAAACAGGACCCTAAATGATTAAATTTGGTTGACTAATTATAATCCTGTTGTTTCTTCTATTTTACATATGAATAAAATAGTCGTATATTTGTTAATAAGGCACCAATTATGTATTTCCAAAAGTTGAATGTCCAATCCCCACCCTTTAGAATTTTTAACTAAATGAAATAGTTATATATTTGGTAATATTTGAGGTTTATAACAGAAAAGAAGATGACATCCAAGGAAAAAGAAAAGATTTTGAAACTGACAAGGGAGGAGGATATGATTGAGGATGGTATTAAACTTGAAGAGCTACCTCTTTATGATTTTGAGAAGCTGGCAATTGCAACCAACAATTTTGATCCAAGTAACAAACTTGGACAAGGTGGCTTTGGTCCAGTATACAAGGTAGATAATATTTATGTAGATTTTTCTATTGTTTTTTGGTTCATTAGTTAATAGTATATGGTTTAAGTAAATGTTTTATTTTTCAGGGAAAATTGTTAAATGGACAAGAAATAGCTGTAAAGAGGCTTTCGAGAGCCTCCAACCAAGGATACGAAGAATTTATAAATGAAGTGAAGGTGATTTCTAAACTACAGCATAGAAATCTTGTACGACTCTTTGGTTGTTGCATCGAAGGAGAAGAGAAGATGTTGATATATGAATACATGCCCCACCTAAGTTTGGATGCGTCGATTTTTGGTGAGATATTTGTGCTTAATTTTAATAATTGTATTGCATATTTAACTTTATGTGAAAAAATATTTATATATATTGGTTACACATGTGGTCAAGGATGCTTACTAAGATATAAAATTTAAAAGAGTTCAACTTATATAGTTGATTTTCAGCTACTTTAGGCGTCCTTGGCTTATATTCTCTACCATCAAAGCAAGTTTTTTTTTTTTTTTTCCCACCTTCTAGGTTGCTTTAGAGTATTCATTCACTAACAAAAATTAAAATCTATACATCCATAGGCTCCCCCAAACAAGAACTTTTGGATTGGAGGAAGAGATTTAATATAATTGATGGAATTGTTCGAGGTCTTCTTTATCTTCCCAGGGATTCGAGATTGAAAATCATTCATAGAGATCTCAAGGCAAGTAATATTTTGTTAGACATAGACTTGAACCCTAAAATTTCAGACTTTGGCATGGCAAGAATTTTTTGTGGCAATGAAGTTCAAGCGAATGCTTCAAGAGTTGTTGGAACTCAGTAAGTAACCGATTTATATATAGTAATTTGATCTTTGTATTTTTTATGCAGCCAACAAAAATTAATTTATGTGTGTTCATTTATTTATGTTTTCTATGAATCTAGTGGATATATGTCTCCAGAGTATGCAATGCAAGGTCATTTTTCAGAGAAATCAGATGTTTTTAGCTTTGGAGTTTTATTGCTTGAAATTATTAGTGGAAGAAGAAATACTGGATTCTACCACCAAGAATATGCCATAAGCTTATTGGAATTCGTAAGTCTATAAAACGATCTCACTCCCAAGCTCGTGATAACATTCAAATCTTAATAACTCATACAATTTTCTTTAACTTGGTTTCAGACATGGAAGTTGTGGATGGAAAGGAATCTTATTCCTATAATTGAACCAGCAATATACGAACTGTGCTACAAACCAGAGATTTTGAGATGCATTCATGTGGGGCTCTTATGCGTTCAAGAATTTGTAAATGATAGGCCAAATGTCTCCACCATTATTTCAATGCTGAATAGTGAAATCGTAGATCTTCCTTCTCCAAAGCAACCTGGCTTTGTTGGCAGATTATATGAGAGTAGCACACAGTCTTCTCAACAAAATTTAGATAAATATTCTGTAAATGGTGTTACACTTACTGCAATTATAGCTCGATAGTGTATTTGTAAGAAAACCAATTGGTTTTTATTGATCTTAATAAGTTAAACGTAACTTTAGGCCCCATTTAGTTTGTGATTGGAAAATATTTTTTCTAAAATAAAGAATTCAGTAGAAAACGAAAACAAATTTCTTATTTTCATTATATCTGAAAATACATTTGGTTTCAATATAATTTAAAAACTTTAAATTCGAATCCAAAAATTATGTTTGGTTATGAATTTGAAAATGCAAGAAAATATTACTATGCGTTTGGTAAATTTTATTTTTTAAGAAAAAGTTAATTTAACATGATTATTTCTTATTAACAATCTTGATGAATGAATATTTTACATACATATATGTCTGTAAATGATGTACAATTAAATGAAGACTAATAACAAAAGTTGTAATTTATAAGAGAAATTTTGATTTCTTGAAATCCAAGTAGTACAATTTATAAGAGGAAAACTAATTCCTTTTTTACAAAGAGAAAGAAGGAATAAATATTTTCAATAAAATGAAGGAAAACAAGTATTTTTTCAATAAGAGGATGGAAAATAAATTCTTCTTTTTATTCATCTTCTTTTTGTTGTAAGTTGGTTAAATTATAGGTAGATTTTTCTTTTAAAAAAAGGAAAGAAATATCCAAATTCCATTCATGAAAAGGAAGACATATATATTTTTTTTTTTTATTATTGATTTTTAGAGATATATTAGAAATCAATGGTGGTCCAAATTGATTCTTCAAAAAAAAAAAATTGTTCGAATTGAAATTATAATAAAAAAAAAAAAGATACAAGATGGTTGTAGTGTGTGAAGTTTTTTATTTATAGTGTAGAGGAATACATCAAAATTGAAAGGATTATGTAAAAATAACCATTATAAGGCTACAATTACTAAAATCAAGGGTACAATTATTTACAATCTAAGGCAATAATGAGGACAAGAATAATGGCAATATCAAAGGCAATGATTTGTCGAATATAAACTAATGTAATGTGAAATTTGTGTCTTTTCTATAAAAAAAAAATGTGAAATTTGTGTCATTCCTAACACAATTACGCACCAGTCAACAATACCATTAAATGGATTATTAAGGCCCCGTTTGATAACCATTTGGTTTTTGGTTTTTGGTTTTTGAAAATTAGGCTTGTTTTCTCCCCATTTTTCTATCATTACTTTCATCTTTGTCAATGACACATTTGAATTTCTAGCCAAATTCTAAAAACAAAAACAAGTTTTTGAAAACTACTTTTTTTAGTTTTCAAAATTTGCTTGGTTTTTAAAAACAAGGAAAGAAAGATATTAGAAAAACAAAGAAGTTTGTTGGTGGAAGTAGGATTTATAAGTTTAGTTTTCAAAAACCAAAAACCAAAAACCAAATGGTTATCAAACGGGGCCTAAAATACCATTTTAAGGAAATCAAATTTGATCAGCCAAAATACTTCAATGATTACAAAAGTCGTTGATGTGAAAGTGATTTTTCAGCTATGTTTATTAAATGCATTATTAAAATACACAATTACACACAAGTCAACAATACCATTAAATGCATTTCTCAAAAAAAAAAAAAAAAAATACCATTAAATGCTATTTCAGAAAAAAAAAAAAAAAAAAACAAAAAACAATACCATTAAATGCATTGGAGTTCTATTGCTTGAATTATTAGTGGGAAAAGAAATATTAGGGTTCTACAACCATGAGTTTGCCATAAAGCTTATTGGAATTCTTCGTATGTCCGTGAAAAGCTTCACTCCCAAGTTTGTGATAAATAAATTCAAATCTAAACTCATACAATTTTCTTGACTTGGTTTCAGGCATGGAAGTTGTGGATGGAAGACAATCTTATTCTTATGATTGAACCAACAATATACGTATTGTGCTACCAACCAGAGATTTCGAGATGCATCCATGTGAGGCTCGTATGTGTTCAAGAATTTGTAAATGATAGGTCAAATGTCTCCACCATTATTTTTGTTATAAGTAATTCTGGACGACTCCGAAAATCAAGGAACTGACAGAGCCAGCGCAACGTCAACCTAAAATGCAACCCAGAGCCAAAGCACCAGGTAAACAGAGGGTCGATGCCGACCCTGGGCACAAGTTCGGGGTTGACACAATCCCACTTATTATGGGTCCCTGGAGTTCAGGCGGAGCCCGATGAGACTGAATCTGATCCCAAATCTTCCTTTGCCTAGAAACCCTACAAAGGAAAGAGGTATATAAACCTTTCTTAGCTTCAACCCTGAAGAAGGGATCTGAAACTCTCTACTTCTGAACTATCATCTCTTACTCTTGCTCTTTGTTTGCCCTTCATCTTACTCCTTGCTGACTTAAGCATCGGAAGCGGTGTGACAAACACCACACCGATGTGACAAACATCACGCCGATGTGTAGGTTTACCTTGTTTTGTAGACCACGTCTTCCTCCTTCAAACAAATTTAACTGTCACGTGAAGGTTAGGTGAGTTCTCCCTACCCAGATTTTGGCATCAACAATTTCAATGCTCAATAGTAAAATCATAGATCTTCCTTCTCCAAAGCAATCTGGCTTTGTTGGCAGATTACATGAGAGTAACACACAGTCACCTCAACAAAATTTAGATAAATATTTTGTAAATGGTGTTACATTTATTGCAATTTGACAGTGTATTAGTAGGAAAAACCAATTGGTTTTATTGATCTTAATAAGTTAATGTAACCTCTAACTTTGGAAGAATTTTCCAATTCGTTAGGAACAATTAATCTCTTTTTATTCTAAATAAACTAATGTAATGTGAAATTTGTGTCATTCCTAACACAATTACACACCAGTCAACAATACTATATTAAATGGATTATTAAAATACCATTATAAGGAAATCAAATTTGATCAGCCAAAATACTTCAACGATTACAAAAGTAGTTGATGTGAAAGTGATTTTTCAGCTATGTTTATTAAATGGATTATTAAGATACATTATAAGGAAATCAACATATAATAAATAGGGAATCAAATCAATTCAGTTGAATATATTAAAAAAGTTATATCTTTTTCCTGACAACACGTAGAGAGGGATTCGAACCACATATTTTTTAGTCATTAGTACAAACTTTGTTGATAGATCATATGAAAATAATACCGAGTAATCTCAATAAAATTTAAGTAAATATTTTGTTAGTTATAACTCGATAGTCTTTTTTTTCTTTTTTTTTTTTGACAACATGTGAAGGGGTGGAGAGACTCGAACCATAGACCTCTTAGTCATTAGTACAAGTTTTATGCCAGTTGAATTATGTTCATGTTGACAGCTCGATCGTGCATTAGGTGGGAAATCAATTTGTTTATTATGTAAATGAAAATTTACATTAGGGAGAATCATCCAATAACAATGCGGATCATTTTTATTCTGAATAACTCATGTGAAATAATATATGCGTCATCCCTAACACAATTATACAAGTCAACAATGTATATGTATTAATATAAATTAAATTGCTTCCATTTCAAGGAAAGAAAGTAGAATCTTGGCATAAAGTAATCATAATCTTGGACTGTAGAATATAATTTTATATCATAAATTGACATTGGAGTACCATATCACGTGGACTTTTAATTCCCGAGTTTGACTAGTCGCCAAACTCTTTTATTTAGTCAATCGCGTGTTGTCTGAACAATTTTACAAAAGATGGTATGAGTATTTTAAAATTGAACTCTTTTCATACTTGGGTTTTATTATAAATAGGGAAAACTTGAATAGCTGGTACTTCACATCACTCAGATATGATTGATATATTAATTTTGTAGTATATCCCTAATGTACTTTTTATGGTACATTACTAACCGATATCAATTATTACTGTATGTCACTAATTATATATATTGATAGACGTTTATTATTGATAAACCATTTTTAGGTCTAGTAGTGATATGAGATAGATTGATAAGCATGAATAAGTGGTAGTTGTTAAGATCTTTAAATAGAAAACAAAATCAAATATCACTTAAATACCCTTTTGTGCTCTATTTATATAGTATTGGTAACCATAAATAAGTACTATAGGCGTAAAGATCTTTAAAAAATTGCATCTCAGTTGGATGTCTTTATGCACTTCCTTCGATATGTGCAAACCTCTCTTTTTATTAAATAACGTGAAGTTTCATCTCAAGAGGAATTATGGACAGTAATGGGAATTGGTTTTCAACCGACCTATCCTCTCTGTCTGTTACATAGAAGGACTGAGGATAGGTCGGTTGAAAATTACCGTTGGAGATTTCTCTCCAAGATTCCCCTGAAAAGTTGGGGCTACGTCAGCGTTAATGCTGGGTTACGAAGAAGGTACGAGTGGGCTTGATTGCAGAGAGCGGCGAAGGTTGTAAGCAGAGATGGATATGGATGATCTTATCAACGAATGGAAGAAATTTAGTCTGAAGGGAAGTGAGAAAGAAGCAGTAATCAAGATAGAAACTAAAACGGTGGAAGAGATCAAGGATCAAGTCAATCATTGTCTAATTGGCAAGCTACTGTCAAATCGGCTAATCACAATATCAGCAATCAAGAAAGCCATGAATGGTGCGTGGAAAACCAGAAAGAAGTTTGAAGTAGAGTTTGCAGGGAAGAATGTGTATGCTTTCAAATTTCAGAGCCAAGAAGACAGGGACTGGGTTCTGAACAATGGCCCGTGGCTGTTTGATAAGAGTTTGGTGATTTTGGAGGAACCAAAGGTGAACCAAAGAATATCGGAATTGAAGTTCAATAAGATGACATTCTGGCTGCGTCTAATCAACCTCCCTGTGGGGTTTCAGAATAGATATGCTGCAGAATTGATAGGGAACAAGATTGGAGAATTCATCGAGGTGGACTATGATAAAGACGGACTCCATTGGGGGGATACTACGCGGATCAGGGTGCGTATTGATATATCAAATCCTTTGCCAAGGGGTTTTATGTTAAAGGCGGAAGGCATCGAAGGAGATTGTTGGGTGACGATAAGGTATGAGCGGCTGCCTGAATTCTGCTTCCACTGTGGATGTATCGAACACATGGCAAAAGAATGCTCGGATATGCTGGGGAAAAATGATCAGACAGGAAGTAATATGGAATTTGGAGGATGGTTAAGGTTTCAAGGACCAAGATCAATGAGAAGACAGGGTTCCCCTAGCAAGAATGCAAACAAGGAGGAGGGTAACGATGGCAATCAGAAGGGAGGGGCGGAGAATCATAATGGTGAAGAGATTGATGAAGAAGCAGGTTTAGACCAAATGGTAACAATTGACCCACTGCTGTCAAACAGAGGGGATGTCCAAATTGAAATTGGGAAGGATAAGAAGGGTAAAGGGAAATTGGTTGATTTAAATGAAGTCAGTGCTACGGAGATGGATAATGAAAACACAGAAATGAACCTGCTGCTCTGTGTAGACAAATTGGCTCATGAAGATAGTCCTTGCGGATCATTAACAGATGGACTCTCTGGAGAAATTGAGGTATCTGCAAGGAAGAAAACACATTGGAAGAGACGAACTAGAATGAGCCAAGTAAGTGATCCATCGAGTATCCAGATTACTAGAGGTGAGCACAGTAAGAAAAGAAAGAATGGGGATGACATGACTACTGGAGGAAAAAGGGCTAGAAGTGAGGGCAATGATGTAATGGAAATGGGCGAGGATCTGAATTTTTCGGCAGAGGCCGTGAAGCGGCCCTGCCGAGAATTATGAAAATATTAAGTTGGAATGCTCGGGGTTTGGGGAACCCGAGAGCATTCCTTGCGATCCGTAACCTCATTTCAGAGAGGCTTCCCCAAGTGCTATTTGTTTCTGAGACCAAGTGTGGAGATGAATTTGTAAATCGAATAAAAGTCAGTTGCAAATATGAAGGCTGTATGACTATAAAAAGCATTGGCGCAAGTGGTGGACTCTGTCTACTGTGGAAGGAAGGCAATATGGTGGATATTAGTTCCTATTCAAATAATCACATTGATGCTCGGATAAAGTGGAGGGATAAAGTCTGGAGATTTACAGGAATCTATGGTTTTGCTGAAACCAACCGTAAACAGAAGACTTGGGATCTGCTCCGTGCATTAAACAATTCAGGGAATGAACCTTGGTTGCTTGGGGGAGACTTTAATGAGATCTTGATGGATAATGAAAAGGAAGGTGGGCCTCAGAGAGGAAGGAAATTTCTGGAAAATTTTAGGCGAGCTATTGACGATTGCAGATTGAAGGATATGGGGTTCAAAGGGAACATCTTTACTTGGCACAACACAAGAGGTGGCTCTTATATTCAAGAAAGATTGGATAGGTTCCTTTGTAATACTGATTTTTGAGTCGTTGTTTCCAGCTGCTGAAGTTCAGCATTTAGATTGGCTATTTTCAGACCATAGACCCATTGAAATCCATTTGGAGAGAACAAGCATCTGAAAAACAGGGAGGTATTCTAAACCATTTAAATTTGAAGAGTCTTGGATTAGATATGATGATTGTTCTAATATTATAAAAAATAATGGGGACTGGAATAACTCTCTAGGAGATTCTTTGTCATCTAATCTTACTTGTTGTGCTAATGTTCTGGGGCAGTGGGGGAAGGAAGTCTTCTTGAAACGAAAACATAGAATTAAGGCATGTAAACGAGCTTTAAAATATGCATATGATAACTTGCATTCTATTAATTTTGATGAAATCCACAGAATTGAGTTTGAACTAGACAATCTGTTAGAAGAAGAGGAAATCTATTGGAAACAACGGTCCCGGGAAGAGTGGTTAAAATGGGGGGACAAAAACTCTAGGTGGTTTCATAGCAAAGCTTCAATGCGAAATAAAATTAATGAAATTAGAGGAATTATGGACAGTAATGGGAATTGGTGTGAGGACCCAAACAGGATAGAAAATATCTTCATTTCCTACTTCAAAGAAATATTTACATCTTCTTATCCCTCTGACCAAAATATAAATGAAGCTTTGAGTTTTATTCAGCCTAAAGTTTCCCAAAGAATGAACAGAATCTTATTAAGGCCCTTTACGAAAGAAGAAATAGAAAGATCTATTAAGCAAATGTTCCCAACTAAAGCTCCCGGCCCCGATGGTTATCCAGCCCTATTTTACCAAAATTATTGGATGACTGTAGGGGATAAAACTTCTCAAGAATGCTTAGATATTCTGAATAATAACAAAAGTATTGAGGCTTGGAATAATACTAACATTGTGCTTATCCCTAAGGTTAATAATCCCAAAAAAGTGAGTGACTTTAGGCCGATTAGTTTATGTAATGTTAACTATAAAATTGTGACCAAAACTTTAGCTAATAGGTTAAAAGGTATTTTAAAAGAAATCATCTCTCCAACTCAATCAGCATTCATTCAGGGTAGGCTAATCTCGGATAATATCATTGTGGGTCATGAATGTTTACATGCCATTAAAAATGACAGTACTATTATTAAGAATATGGCTGCCCTTAAACTGGATCTTAGTAAGGCTTATGATAGGGTTGAATGGTGTTTTCTTAAAGGGATGATGCTTAAACTTGGCTTTGATGTTAGATGGATTCATTTGATCTTTAATTGTATTTCTACTGCAAAATTTTCGATCATTATTAATAAAGAAGTTAAGGGTTGTTTTCACTCTAGTAGGGGCCTTAGACAAGGTGACCCCTTGTCTCCTTACCTTTTTTTATTAGTTGCTGAAGGGCTGTCCAGTTTGATTTCAGGAGCTAACAGAGAAGGAAGTCTGTCCAGTATATCATGTTCTCGAAATGGTCCTTCGGTATCTCACTTACTGTTTGCTGATGATAGTCTGGTTTTTTGTAGGGCTAATGAGATGGAAATACTTCATTTAAAGAGGCTGCTGATGTTATATGAAAAGGCATCGGGTGAGAGCATTAACCTTGCCAAGTCAGCCATGGTGTTTGCCAAATCCATGAATAAAGACAGGAGGGTTTTCCTCAGCAGCATTTTGGGAGTTGAATATGTGGATGAACTTGGAAACTATTTAGGAGTGCCATCTTCCTTTACTAGGAGCAAGACTAAGGACTTTGGTTTCATAATGAACAAGATTAATAAGGCCTTCCAAGGATGGAAAAGATCCCTCTTCTCAGTAGCGGGCAAGGAGATATTGATTAAAAGTGTGGGGCTTGCACTTCCGTCCTATGTCATGAGTGTATTCAAAGTCCCTAAAGGTATTCGTGAAGAGATCACAAGGACATTTGCACGCTTTTGGTGGGGCTCGTCTGACACTAGAAGGAAGATGCACTGGTGTACTTGGGAGAAAATGTGTTTTCCGAAGTCTTTGGGTGGTTTAAACTTTAGGGATGTGGAAGGATTCAATCAAGCTCTTGTTGCAAAGCAGGTATGGAGGGTCCTGATAAATCCCAATTCCTTGGCAGCCAGGTTTTTAAAGAGTATATATTTCCAAGAAGGAGATATTATGTCAGCTGAATTGGGGAAACATCCATCTTATTTGTGGAGGAGTCTCCTCTGGGGCAGAGATCTACTTGCTAAAGGTGTCCGATTCAAGATAGGCAATGGTGAAAAGGTTGCTATGTTTTCTGACCCTTGGCTTCCTAGAGAATTCCACTTTAAGCCTATGTGTATCAATGAAACTATGGATCAAAAGAGGGTGGCCCATTTCATTTCTCCATCTGGGGGTTGGAACTTGGATCTTTTGAAAAATGCAGTTAGTGTGGATGATATGGAGGTAATAAGGAGGATTCCAATTAATCTAGCTAGCAACGACAAATATATGTGGCATTATGATAAGTGTGGGAACTACTCGGTGAAGAGTGGTTATAACATTTTTATGAAGAACAAGATTAAAGCAGGATCTAGTATCAATTCCATGGAGAGAGTTTGGTCTAATCTATGGAGAATGAAGGTTCCAGCCAAGGTGAAACATTTCTGTTGGCGAGCTCTACATGACTTTATTCCCACTAATGTGAATCTAGCTAGCAGAGGAATTCAAACTGGTGTGATTTGTCCTAGATGCAATATATTAGCGGAGACTACGGATCATATTTTATTTGGTTGTGAGAAAGCTCAAGAGATTTGGGATCTTACCTTAGCCCATGCTCTGGTAAAATCTGATTTTAATCAATGTTTTGCAGACAGATGGTTTGCGATTAATTCAGCCATTCCTCTTGAGGATCTCCAGAAAGTTGCAGTCACCTGTTGGACAATTTGGACAGATAGGAACAACTCAGTTCATAATAAGCCTGTTCCTCCTCCATTGATCCGAAGTAGATGGATTAAAAAATTCATTTTGGAATACCTTCAGTCGAATGGGGCTCAGTCATCCAATTCAAGCAGGCAAATCTCTGGCAGATCTCAACCTTCTTCTTGGTCGCCTCCGTCGGCTGATTGCTGGAAGATTAATGTTGATGCAGCTTGGAAAGTGGGCGATCCTTGTACTGGCATAGGGGTCGTTAGTAGAAATGCCAATGGTGATCTTAATGGGGCATCTGCAGCATCTATCGATATGGATTTTCCTCCTCCCATGGCTGAACTTTTGGCAATTAAGGAAGGTTTGAAGCTTGCAGAACTTTTAGGGCTTGACAAAATTGAACTGGAATCAGACTGTCTTCAAGCAATTAGCCTCATTTCTAGAGAGGATGAAGTTAGAAATGAAGTAGGAACTTTAATTGAAGATATCAAGTGTCGATCCTCTGTATTCTCCTTTATCAAGTTTTCTCATGTTTCTAGAAATGGCAACGCTGTAGCCGATGCCATAGCCAAATGGGCGAGAAGTGAAAAGAGAGATGAAGTTTGGCGTGATCTCTATCCCGTGTGGATATGTAATTTGGTCAGTTGTGACCGTTTGTCCTTTGCCCCTGTGGCATAATAAAGAGGTTTATATTTCAAAAAAAAAAAAAATTAATAATGAGAGAGGTAACTCATATATTATCTTATAAATTGTGAAGCTTCCATTCATCTTTTTAATGTGTGATCCTCTATTTGATCAATGGTAGATTAAATTGATTGGATCAATTATCCTCCTTCTTTATTATTATTATTAGATCTTCAAATCATGGGAGTTTCTATATCATTTTTGATGATTTTTTTTTTAAAAAAAGTTCTCTTTAGATTAGTTTTTGATGCTATGTTATTAATAGATTAAAAATTTTTGATTTGGTAACAGACAGAGAGAAGCTGAGAGGGAGAATGGTGGGCAAAACTCAGAAGGAAAAGGGAGAAAGATGGTAGAGGTGTTTTTTTTTCTCTTCAAGAAAACAATAATAATATTGTGTCCCAATAGCAATGGGACACATGTCTGGTGCAATGTTTCGGATAGTTTTATTCCGTTAGATATATATCTTCAAATTTGTCTATCCCTACTAAAACGGTTGGATACAAAATGGAGGTACTTCTACAATTTCTCTCTTATATCCAAGGGTGTAAAACTATCTGAAACATTGCATCAGGAGCATCTAATAATTTATCCTCCTTGTCACATCTGCAGCTAAGTTTTGCTGAACAACTTTTTCAAAAATAAAAAACAAGTTTTGCTGTACAAAATACTTAGACTGGTGTGATGTAATCTTCCTATATGCATCACCCGTATACTGGGGAATCGTCCAAAAACAAATATAACAAAATAGTCGAAGGGCATGTTTGGGAGCGATTTTGAAAGGACTAAAATCACTTTTGTCAGGTTCGAAACCACCCCGAAACATATCTTTAATTATTCAAAATCAATTTCATGTTTGATTTTACATTCTTAAACATGATTTTCATGGCATCAAAACTAATTTTAAATTATTAAAGGCATGTTTCGGAGTGATTTTGAATACGATAAAAGTAATTTTGACCATTTTAAAATCACTCCCAAACATGCACGAAATTTTCAAGAAATTAAATATTGACAGATATTATTATATTAAAAAAATCATCGCAGTTTTATAAAATTTGAAATCTTACCAAGCTCTCATTTTTTAAACTCCGTCTGGTCTAATGGCCTCCACTTGGTTGGTGAAATACAATTTTGTAAATTCCAGAAATAAAATTAACATCTGAAATCACTCGAAACACTAAATTTCAAATTGACTTCTAAATTTTATGTCGAAATGTAACCATTTACTTAATTTGAAACTACAAGCTGAGATTTCTACAAGCAAATAACTTGCCAATAAAGAAAATAAAAGAGTATAAAAAGTCAAAAAGTAATATGACTTTGAGACGTTTGACAACCTGCTGCATCCAATCGAATCTGTTTCTTTCTTAAGGAAGATAATTAAAGAGTGTGCAGGTCAATGGTTTATCTCAAAACTAAGCTCTTAACAGATTATTTTCCCCAAATTTAGTCGAATCAGTAGCCAACAAGAGCCATGAAACCCGAAATCTATAGAAGTTTTTCATGTGCTTTTCTTCTTCTTCTTCTTTCATTTTCCAGTTTCTGTTCAAGATTCTGCTTCGGCCGCAGAGATACAATCACATCAACAAATTTCATTAAAGACCCTGCAACCATAGTTTCTAATGCCAGCTCCTTCGAGTTGGGATTCTTCACTCCTGCCAACTCTTCGAACCGATATGTCGGAATTTGGTTCAACAACCAAATATCTCCACAAACTGTAATATGGGTAGCCAACCAAGACAATCCTCTCAAAGATACTTCCGGGATCCTCACAATTTCCAAAGATGGGAATCTTGTCGTCTTAGATGGAAACGACACCGTTCTTTGGTCTTCAAACGTTTCTTCTTCTGCACCCAACACAAACGCCCGAATTCTAGATTCGGGTAACCTTGTTTTGGAAGATTCTACTTCCAAGATGGTTATATGGGAGAGTTTCAAACACCCTTCTGATAAGTTTTTACCTTTCATGAAATTGATGACAAACGCAAAAACTAAAGAGAAGGTGGAACTAACCTCATGGAACAGCCCTTCCGATCCATCCAAGGGAAACTTCTCTTTCGGGCTGAATGTTCTTCACAATCTTCCCGAAGCTGTTGTTTGGAATGGCCATAACACGTATTGGCGGTCTGGTCCATGGAGCGGTCAGAGTTTTATGGGAATACCCGACATGGATTCTATTTATCTCTCTGGATACAGCCTCGTAATTGAAGGTCAAACTTACTACTTTTCAGTCACTTATAATGAGGCCGATCCATTTGGTTACTTGTCTTTAAGCTCACAAGGGAATCTGCAAGAAATGTTCTTGGATGTTGAGGAGAAGCGTTGGGTGGCTAATTGGGTGGCTATAAAAACGGAGTGTGATCACTATGGTACTTGTGGGGCATTTGGGATCTGTAATGCAAAAGCTTCTCCTGTTTGCAGCTGTTTAAAAGGGTTCAAGCCGAAGCATGAAGATGAATGGAATCGAGGAAATTGGAGGGGTGGATGCGTGAGAGAGAAGCCCTTGTTTTGTGAGAAGTTGAACAACACTAGCAGCGCTGAGGAAGATGGATTTTTTAAAGTTGAAATGGTTAAAGTTCCATCTTTTGCAGAATGGGTTGATTCCTTTGCATCAATAGATGATTGTAGAGTCAAGTGCTTGGAGAATTGTTCGTGCAGTGCTTATGCATATGACAGTGGTATTCGTTGTATCCTCTGGAGCGGAGAATTAATTGATATACAGAAGTTTGAGAGCGGTGCAACTGATCTGTACCTTCGAATGGCATTTGCAGACTTGGATCATACAAGTATACTCTTCCTAAACTTCCTACTACAATTTTTCATTCTTAAAATCATATTGTTTTTCCATTTTTTTTTTTTAAATATTGCTTTCATTCACAGATAATGTAAAACACAAGAAAGGAATTATTATAGCAACCGTGCTACCAGCGACCTTTATCATCTTCATCATTGCCATATCTTTTTGGTGGAAATGGAAGACTCACAAACAAGGTAACTATAAGATTTAAATGTGGTTTCAACATAACATTCAAGGACTATAAGGTTAATTATGGTCATGTCGTTTCTTTATCATTTTACAAAAGAATAAAATAATGGTCGATCTATAAGGGTCAACCGGACACACACATATCTCCACAATGGTATGATATTGTCCACTTTGGGCATAAGCCCTCATGGCTTTGCTTTTGGATCACCCCAAAAGGCCTCATGCCAATGGAGATACTTGTCCTCCCTTATAAGCCCATGATCATCCCCTTATCTAGCCGATGTGGGACTTTGGGCGCACTCCCAACACGATCGTCTATATAGCTTAATAGATAAGACATTAATTATACATTTCTTGGTAATATTTTGAGATCTATAACAGAAAAGAAGATGGCTTCCAAGGAAAAAGGAAAGATTTTGAAACTGACAAGGGAGGATGATATGATTGAGGATGGTATTAAACTTGAAGAGCTACCTCTTTATGATTTTGAGAAGCTGGCAATTGCAACCAACAATTTTGATCCAAGTAACAAACTTGGACAAGGTGGCTTTGGTCCAGTATACAAGGTAGATAATATTTATGTAGATTTTTCTATTATTTTTTGCTTCATTAGTTAATAGTATATGGTTTAAGTAAATGTTTTATTTTTCAGGGAAAATTGTTAAATGGACAAGAAATAGCAGTAAAGAGGCTTTCGAGAGCCTCCAACCAAGGATACGAAGAATTTATAAATGAAGTGAAGGTGATTTCTAAACTACAGCATAGAAATCTTGTACGACTCTTTGGTTGTTGCATCGAAGGAGAAGAGAAGATGTTGATATATGAATACATGCCCAACCTAAGTTTGGATGCCTTAATTTTTGGTGAGATATTTGTGCTTAAGTTTAATAATTGTATTGCATACTTAACTTTATGTGAAAAAAGGAAATATATATTGGTTACACATGTGGTCAAGGATGCTTACTAAGATATAAAATTTAAAAGAGTTCAACTTATATAGTTGATTTTCAGCTACTTTAGGCGTCCTTGGCTTATATTCTATAGCATCAAAGCAAGTTCCCCCCCCCCCCCCCTCTAGGTTGCTTTAGAGTGTTCTTTCACTAACCAAAATTAAAATCTATACATCCATAGGCTCCCACAAACAAGAACTTTTGGATTGGAGAAAGAGATTTAACATTATTGATGGAATTGCTCGAGGTCTTCTTTACCTTCATCGAGATTCGAGATTGAAAATCATTCACAGAGATCTCAAGGCAAGTAACATTTTGTTAGACAAAGACTTGAATCCTAAAATTTCAGACTTTGGAATGGCAAGAATTTTTTGTGGCAACGAAGTTCAAGGAAAAACTTTAAGAGTTGTCGGAACATAGTAAGCACCTTCACCATCTATATTAATTTTATTCTTATTATTATTGTGTAGCTAACAAGAATTCATGTGTCTTTGTTTTCTATGAATCTAGTGGATATATGTCTCCAGAGTACGCAATGCAAGGCCAATTTTCAGAGAAGTCAGATGTTTTTAGCTTTGGTGTTCTATTGCTTGAAATTGTTAGTGGAAGAAGAAATACTGGATTCTACCACCATGAATATGCCATGAGCTTATTGGAATTCGTAAGTCTATTATAAAAAGATCCACTCCCAAGTTCGTGATAACATTCAAATCTTACTAACTCATATACAATTCTTAACTTGGTTTCAGGCATGGAAGTTGCGGATGGAAAGCAATCTTATTGCTATAATTGAACCAACAATTTACGAATTGTGCTATGAACAAGAGATTTTGAGAAGCATTCATGTGGGGCTCTTATGCGTTCAAGAATTTGTAAATGATAGGCCAAATGTCTCCACCATTATTTCAATGCTCAATAGTGAAATCGTAGATCTTCCTTCTCCAAAACACCCTGGCTTTGTTGGCAGATTATATGAGAGTAACATAGAGTCATCTCAACAAAATTTAGATAAATATTCTGTAAATGGTGTTACACTTACTGCAATCATAGCTCGATAGTATATTAGTAGGGAAAACAGGCCAAATGGTTTTTTTTTATTGATCTTAATATGCCAACAAAAGTATAGCTCAATTGGCATAAAATATTATATTTACTTTCGACTAAGATGTCAGAAGTTTAAAATCTCCGCCACACATGTTGTAAAAGAAAGAAAGAAGGAGGAAAAAAAAACCTTTACTTTTGAAGATAATTTTCCAATTTATTAGGAACAATCGATCTTTTTATTCTAAATAAACTAATGTGAAATTTGTGTGTCATCCATAACACACAATTATTACACACTAGTGAACAATAACCATATAATATATTAATAGAAATTGCTCCACTATTTCAAATATAAATTTGAAGGAAAGAAAGTAGAGTCTTGGGATAAAGATCAATCATCATCATGGACCAATGAAATATAATTTTATATCACATGACCCAGGCTGTGTTTGGTTTAACTTTTCAAGTGTTTAATTTTGAAAATAAATCATTTTGTAAAAATTTAGTGTTTGGCAACCACTAAAAATGACTTATTAGAAAATGAGATTGATAAATAAACCATTTTGAGAGAAACACTTGAAACCAAATTTTTAAAAAATGCTTCTTAAGTAAACAATAACTTGTGTATAAAAACATTTGTGAGGAAATGCAACCAAACATATGAGTGTTTAAATTCTAAACAATTTTTATACAAAATGTTTTTTTTAAAAAAATGCATTCTTGAAAAACATTTAAATTAAAATGTATTCCAAACGGACCTTCAATTGCCAAACTCCTTCCTTTACTCAGTCCCGTGTAATGCATGCTTTTTTAGATATGCTTATTTTCGTAAACAATAATTGTGCAAAGATGATAAGGTTGTCCAAAAATCAAAGTATTCATACTTCCAAATTTTAACTCTTTCTATAATAGACGGGTCGACTATAAATTTGATCAGCTAAACTACTTCAACAATTAAAAAAGTCGTTGATGTGAAACTGATTTTTCAGCTATGTTTATTAAAATACATTCTAAGGAAACTAACATATATATTAAATAGGGAAATTGAATCAATTCAGTTGAATATATTAAAAAGTCATATAAATGTACGTATAAAGAGTTTTATTTATTCATCATTCGTCAGTTGAGTCTCCTGATATAAATCATATATATATATATATGATTGATGGTGGTAAAGTAAAATATATTATACTATCAATTTTTTAAGGTGATGAAACTTTTGTAACTCAACTATGGAAAAATAATTAGCCAAAATCTCAGCATATAGTTCAGTTAGTTAAAGGTACATACCCTCAACAAAAGGTCATAAAAGTAAAAAGGTTGTCCATTAATATGTGGTTTATTTTTTTTTTTTCTTAATCTTATCCAAGGATTAAATTATTTGTCTATACGTTGATATATTTGTAAATTGAAGGGTTCAAATTCTATATTGAGAATTATCGATATCTTCGAATCTTGTATAAATACCCATTGTTGAGGATCCTACATCGAAAAGATAAGTGAAGACCTTACAATTTATAAGATACATAAGCAACATATGGTTTATGAAAATGTTTTATTTTCAAGGAAAATTGTTCAATGGACAAGAAATAGCAATAAAGAGGCTTTCGATAGCTTCTAATCAAAGATATGAACTTTTAAATGAAGTGGTGGTGATTTCTAAACTTCAATATAGGAATCTTGTACGTCTGTTTGATTGTTGCATTGAAGGAGAAGAGAAGATGTTGATATATGAGTATATGTGTCCAACCTAAGTTTGGATGCATTAATCATCGGTGAGATATTTGTGCTAAATTTTATAGTTCTGTTGCATTTAATTTTATTTGGAAAACAAAATTTTGTTGCACACATTTGAACAAGGATGCTTACTAGGACATATATAATCTTTAAGGGCCTTGGTCCCTTGTGTTGGTTATAATAGAGGGGCTATTATAGCGCACTCAGTGTTTTCTCCGTGTTGCTAGTAACCACCATTCAATCCACTCGATTATTCTATCCATTCTCTACAGTAACTCTCTCCTCTATTCTTCCATGTGACTCCTTGACTTTTTCGGCGACCACTGGTGACTTTTCGACCACTTTTCTGGCGACTAATTTTTTTTTTTTTAATCTTTCTTCTCATTTTCATTTTGAAAAATATAAAAACAAAAATAAAGAAAAAAAAAGAAAAGAGGTAGAAGAAGAGAAAGGAAAAAAGAGGGAAAAAAATTTTGATCGCCAGAAAATTCGTTGGTGGTCGCCGGAAAAGTCGACGGCCGGTGGATGTCGCCGACGTTAGGGTTAGAAGAAGAAGATGGTGAAGATGGAGGGTTGAGGTTGAGGAAGATGATGAAGATTTAATGGAAATGGAGGAAGAAGATGATGAAGATGAAGATGAAAATGGAGGAAGAAGATGAAGATGATGAAGATGGAGGAAGAAGATGAAGAAGAAGAAAAAAGAAAAAGAAATAATCATAAAATAATAAAATATTTTTTATTTAAAAAATATTTTTAATAAAAAAAATGCATGTCGCGTCAGCAATCCGCTGGGGTTTAACGGAAAATTGGACGGAGGGACCAAAATAAAACGAAATTCAAACCCCCGGGGCTAAATTATCTAGTTTGAAAACTCAGGGACCAAAATGAAACCTAACCCAAACCTCAGGGACCAAAATTGTATTTTGGTTTTTGAACTAAGCACTTACAATTTTTTTAGGTCAAGTTGCTTTCCTACTTTTGACAACATCGAAGGTTAACCAGGGTTGACAAAAAAAAAAAAAAAAAAAAAAAAAACATTCCTAACCATATTTTGTGCATATTCAACGATATTCATACAGCCAAACAATACCAAATTGTCAAAAAAATAACATAACTTAAAACCCTCAGCTAATTTCCTAAAATTGATGGAACAAACATTTCAGCTTATTGATATTTGCAAAATATGATATTTGACTTACAAAGTTGTATGAGGAAGATTAAAAAAAAAAACAGTCAGCTTGGACCTTTGATTCAGAACTCCATGTTAAATAGATCAGCATCCCAAACACCTATTTTAACCCATACTAAAATAATCTGCATCCCAAACACAGACTATTTAAATTATTATAACCCACGGGCTATAATAACCATTGACTCTTATAACTAACTCAGCGTCCTAAACAACCCCTAAAAGGGAAGTCACGACTTCGACTTATGTGGTTGATTTTTAGCTACTTTAGGCATTCTTGGCTACACTAGCATCAAAGTGTTTTTTTCTTTTCATTTTCTCTTTCCTTCCTTCGTGGGATGCTTTAGTTCGTGGGATGCTTTAGACTATTAAAACATATACATGCATAGGCTCCTCCACTCAAGAACTTTTGGATTCGAGAAAGAGATTTAATATTATTGATGGAATTGCTCGAAGTCTTCTTTACCTTCATAGAGATTCGATAATGGAAATCATTCATAGAGATTTGAAGGCAAGTAATATTTTGTTAGACAAACATTTGAACCCGAAAATTTCAGACTTTGGGATGGCAAGAATTTTTTGTGGAATGAAATTCAAGGGAACACTTTAAGATAGTTGTTGGAACTAATTAGTAAGCTCTCACCATTTTGTAGTAATTTGATTCTTTGTGTTTTATGTAGCTGAAGAAAATTCATAATATATATTATTTTTATGATTTTAATGGATGTATGTCTCCTGAATCTTCCATTTTAATGAGCTACAATGGATTTTTTTATTTTTTATTCTGAACTAATGTGAAATTTGTGTGTCATCCCTGACAGAATTATACAAGTCAACAATGCCACATATATATCGAGTTTTGAAGGGTTGTCTTCCCTATTTTATAGCGTTTTGATTGACCCACTATGAGCTTTCGACTTTCAGACTTGTTTTGGGCTTAACCCAATCATTTTCAATAGGCTTGAATTTTTTTTTTTTTTTTTTTTTTTGAGAAGAAATAAACTACTTAAAAACGAGCAGATACTCCCACCGGGCAACCATTTGTGGGACAGGCACCCCCACTCAGGCTATTAACATCCCCAATATCCACCAAATTTGCTTCTAATAACCAAGAAGGGAAATTATTAAACCAACTATCAGCTGATTTAATGCAACAAGCCTTTTGGGCCAACAAATGGGCCATTTGACTGAACTTTCTAGGGATATGTCTAACCTCCATTACTTGCAGATTTTCCATAGTCGCTTTGGCTTCCTCGATGAACAGATGAAGCTCTGTGGCGTCTTCATCCCTCCCGTCAAGAAGATGTACCACCTGAAGAAAGTCAAGCTCGATAATCAACCTGGGAGAGGGAAGAGGAATCACCTTCAAGCCTTCACTAACCGCCAAGGCCTCTAACCAACTGACCTTCCAATTTCTTTGAATAAATCGAAAGCCGGAAGTCACTGGAGTACCGTTCCCTCGTCGGAGAAACCAACCAATCCCGCCGGTCTAGGTCTTCGTACATCGCGATGCATCGCAGTTGAGAATCCAGCAATCATCCGGCATATCCGACCACCTCCTCGCCCGAAGTCTCAGATCGACCTGCTCTGGATCAGACGTAAATCTAGCCTCCCGATTGTAAGTCTCTTCTACTCTCTGGAACTTGATAAAAGCATTTCGAATCTGTTGTGAAAGTATGCTTTGGCTTGGCTGCTGGTTATTATGAAGAATTTCATTCCGATAGTTCCAAATTTTCCAACAGATTATAAGGCTTTTCTCTATTCTGCTATCTTCCAATTCTTCCCTACTACTCTCCTTCCATAGACCTTCAAAATAATCTGGTACCGTCCATCCACACCTATCAACACCAGATAAACTATTAGAAAACGGAAGAAATTGGCGCCACATACCTCTCGTTATTTTGCACTCCCAAAAAAGATGCTTGATCGTCTCTGTTTTGGTCCTGCATAGTAAACATAGAGGATTAACATCTAAACCCCTATATTAATCAAATTTGAACAGGTCGGAATAAAACTTTGAGTTTGATCCAATTCTTTTATAGTTAGTTTGGACTAAAACTTTGTCCAACCATCATGTGACATGATTTGATTGGATTAGTTAACGATGGATCAATGAGGACAAGTAACATGTAGTGTTGGGAAGATTCAAACCACAGACCTCTCGATCATTAGTCCAAATTCTATGTCAGTTGAGCTATTGCTCATGTTGGCCACTATATTAATTAATTTATGAACATGTTTTATGTTATAAATTTTGTATAATTATTATTTTACAATATCATATCATTATAATATATTATATCATACATATTTTAATTTAACTAATATGAATTGAATTTATAACATGAAATACTAAATTTATTAAAATTATTATCTTTTTTATATAATTCTACATTTTAAAATTTTAAATTATTCAAAATTAGAATTCATTGAGACCATAAAAATGTTGTTTTCAAAATTTTCACCTTTTAGATCATTAAATCCAAAAATGTTGTTTTCAGAATTTTCACTCTTTAGATCATAGAAGTCAAAAACACACATCTACCAATCTTATTTTCGCTGAAATCATTGAGTCTAAAAACATAAAACAAAATTCAAATGGCATACTAAACACTCAAACAGACCTTAAAATTCTCCTATATCCTTTGACACTTTCAAAAGTAATCCTAGATGGAAAACCTAAAAGTGAAAAGAATCAAACTTAAAATTTAGTTAAAACCAAATGGTACGTGAAAGACGAAAAATCCCTTGAAATTTCTTCAGGATGGAAATTGAATGTTTATGCTCAACAACCTGTCTGGAATTATCCAATGACTCATCATATCATAAGCAGAGAAGGATAAAGTTGCAAAAGGAAAGAATGGAAAGTAAATGAAGGAAAGTGCAGTGCAATTTGATGAGAAGTATACTCCTTACGCTACATCTCTCTAATTAATTCATCCCATGAAAATTTCTCAAATGATAATGAATAACTTTGAAACTAAGTTATATCCAAATTTCACAATCAATCATAACACAATTTGATTCTATTAGTTTTATTAAAGACGTTCAAGAAATTCGATGTACTAAAAAACTCATTCAACCCAACCCAACTCATACGGATTGGATTGAATTCAAATAAATGAAAAATTAATGAGTTTTCGTTAGTTCAGTTCACCTAAAGTTAATTCTTAGTATAATCAAACCAACTTCAATTTATTATTATTTTTTTAAACAAAAATATTTCCCCAAAAATAAAATTATACAAGCATATATTTATTTGGAAAAAACTTGGTTGCATACCGATATGTAGGGATCTCCCTACATAGCCCATTAAAATCTTAACAAGGTAGAAAATGAGAAAAAAAAATGTTATCTCTCCTAGTTGTTAACATTTTAATGGTGGTATGTAGGAAGATTCCTACATACTGGTATGCGCAGCTAAGTAATGTTCTATTTATTTTAACCAACAAGGGTATAACTCAACTAGTATTAATTAACCTTGTATACTGACTAAGAGGTAAGAGATTCAAATCTTTCATCCACATGTTGTAAAAAAAAAACACATATATTTATTTTGATTTTATTTGATTCGATATTTTTTTAACTTTGAATTACTTATTTTAGTTTAACGTTTTCAAAACAAGTGAATAGATGTTTAAGATATTAACATTTAAAAAAGAAATTGAATAAATGACATGAATAATTCAAACTAGCCCCACTCAAATATTTTAGAGTCAGAGGTTTTTGGAGTTCATTATTTAATAGTAAACAAATTAAATATTTATAAGAAATGATTTAAAGATATTAGTATAATTTAGCTTACAATTTTTGATAGAGGAGAGAATTTTTTTTTTTTTTTTTGAAAAGTAGAGGAAACTTAAAAATGTTAGTTTTTTTTTTTTTTTTTGAGTACATCATCATTTGGGTGGGGAGATTTGAACCTCTGACCTCTTGGTCAAGAGTACATGCCAATTACCGCTGAGCTATGCTCGCTTTGGCCTTAAAAATGTTAGTTTATAACCTTTTCATATGTGCCAACATAAACAATTAAACATACCTCACCTGACCTTTATAAAGCTAATCTATATATACATCGAAAGTCGTAAAGTTTCTCATCCCACACACCTAAATTTGATTATAAAACCAAAAATCGAAATGAATTAGCTTAAAGAATACAAAAACCAAGTCATATCCAACAGATTCTCACAGCTAACTTCCAACTCCAAAGATTTAAATTCTGAAACATCCCGTAAATTCAAAACCAGAACATGTCATCGTCGAACGTATGATCCTTCGCCTGCAACTTCCAGGAAGTTAGATGCCATAGTCCGGCATAGAAACGGTCATGTTCCAACATTTCTCAACAACACATCAAAAAACTTCATCGATTTTTACAAATATAATAAAAACCAAATTGGTCTCTCTCTCTCATCTGTACCTTCGTTGTCTTCCATTAGCCAAACCACTTTCCACGGTCACCTTCTTCAAAATTTTCCCCCATTTCCACTCCCTCCTTCCTCAATAAATACCCTCTTCAAACAAATTCTCTCATCATCAAATTCAATCTCAAAGTCCACGATGGCATCACGAAACGGGGTCGTTTTCTTCACAGATCGCTTCCCTGCAATGGTGCAGAAATTGGGTATTAAAGGGTTTATGGAAGAACTCAGATCTGGGTTTCGTTTGCTGATGGATAAAGAAAAGGGTGTCATAACAGTCGAAAGCTTGAGCAAAAAGATGGGATTTTTGGGTTTGGAGGATGAAGAATTCATGGGGATGGTGAGAGAAGGGGATTTGGATGGAGATGGAGTTTTGAGTGAAGCTGAATTTTTCATTCTCATGTTCAGACTTAGCCCTGGATTGATGCAATTATCCACTGATTTATTTCACCAATCTCGTTTCAATAAAAAGTTTAGGAAATAGATATGTATATGCATATGTTTACTCTTTTGTTTTGTTTTTGTTTTTTTCTCTCCTTTGTTACATTTGTTAGCTAAATAATGTAAAGTTTGTTTGATTGAGCATTTTATAATCTATGAGTTGTACTTATTTTTGTATTAAATATTAAAAATGATTAAAATAAAAGTTTGTATCACTTGTTTTTATGTGAAAATGAGAGGGATAAAATATTGTAAATATGAATTAAAAAAAAAGTTTAGAGACTAAAATGAACATTTTAAAAGTTCAGGGACTAAAATAGAAAAAATTTGAAAGTTTAAGGACCAAAATGGAAATTTTGAAAGTTTAGAGACAAAAATAGAACAAACTTGAAAATTTGGGGACTAAAATGAGATTTAAACCTATAATTAATTATCAATTATATGAATAGACGATTATCGTATAAAATAAACGTAGTTATAATACCACTTTGTAGGGGTGAGCATCGGTTTTGGACTCAAACCGACGCCGACCACCGATACCTCGATTTTAGTCTATCGGTGGATGTCGGTTTTGGAAGTTTTATGGAACCGATCGACCAACCACAAGCAAAAATCGGTCGGTTTCGGTCGATTTTGGAAGTTCCGGTGAAGGGATTGCTTCGTTGTTCCGACGACGTGAAGGAGAAAGAAAAACGAAAAAGTGAGGCCTAAGGGCGATACTTACAAGAAGAAAGAACGGAGAAAGATGAAGGAGAAAGAAAGAACTGAGAAGAAAAAACATCATAACGGTCCGTGTGGCGCTAAGCTCCGGCGAAGAAAGGACGTCATTTCGACGAGGTGAAGATGTTTGTTGATGGCCGATACTTAGAGAGTGAAAAGAGAAAGCTGAAAAAGAAAGAAGAGGGAGATGAAAAGAAAAATGGAGAAATCTGAGAGGGTTTGAAGAAAAAAAAAATATAAAGAAGAGTGTGAGAGAGATACAAAGAAATTGAAAAAAAAAAATATTAAAAAAAAAGATTAATTATTTTCCTTGGGAAGACCATCAGGGCTGTTGCAGGCAGCGCATTAATGTTGCTTGCAGCAGCGTCAGTCGTCAATTCATACGCGTTTTCAGGTTTTTTTTGGTCGGTTCCGTCGGTTCTCACTCCTTTTGGATGAGCCAACCAACCGAAAGGTCGGTTTTTCAGCTACCGAGTTTATGAAAAAATCGACCGATCGACGTCGGTTCGGTCGGTTTCAGTCGTTCAGCTCGGTTTTTCGGCTTTTCTTGCTCACCCCCGCCACTTTGTTTTCCAAATTTTGTTTATATACTTTCAGTGAATACTAAAAATTGTTTTGAGGTGAATTGATTTCCATCAAACTTTAAAGGAGAATATAATAAGGATATTTGTAATGGGTGGCAATATCAGCCTAAATAATGGCAAATATAGCAATTTTTAAAAATATTTGCAAATATGGCAAAAATTTTGAATTAATTTTTTTTTATCCTCGTTTTGCCTCTAATTGCGCGTGCATCAGTTTCTTTCTATCAACTTTCTATTATCTGATAGAATAGATATCAACAATAATGGAATTCTATTGATAGAATTCCGTTACTCTAGTGATAGAATCTATCTATCATTGAAAAGAGTTCTATCAGGGATAGAATTCTATCAGATAGAATTCTGTCCTCTATAGGATTCTATCAGATAGAATTATGTCACTCTAGTGATAGAATCTATCTATAGAATTCTATTTGTATGTTCTAATGTAGTGATAGAATTCTATTATTATCAACAATAATATAATTCTATCTGATAGAATTCTGTTACTATAGTGATAGAATCTATCTATTAGTGAAAAGAGTTCTATCAGGTATAGAATTCTATCAGATAGAATTCTGTCCTATCTAGAATTCTATCTGATAGAATCCTGTTACTCTAGTGATAGAATCTATCTATTACTGAAAAGAGTTCTATCAGGGATAAAATTCTATCAGATAGAATTTTGTCCTATCTATAGGATTCTATCAGATAGATTTCTGTCACTCTAGTGATAGAATCTATCTATAGAATTCTATTGTATGTTCTAATGTAGTGATAAAATTCTATTATTATCAACAATAATATAATTCTATCTGATAGAATTCTGTTACTATAGTGATAGAATATATCTATCAGTGAAAAGAGTTCTATCAGAGATAGAATTCTATCAGAGCAGTAATTCTATCATTGATAGAAAGTTTTCTATGATAGGAAGGTTTCTATCAGTGATAGAATCTATCTGTGATAGAAAGTTTTTCTATCACAGATAGATTCTATCAGTGATAGAAATCTTCTATCACTGATACAAAGTCTTTCTATCACTGATAGAAAGTGATAAAAAGTTTTTTCTATCACTGATAGGAGCTTTCTATCGGTGATAGAAAGACTTTCTATTTGTGATAGAAAGTTTTTTCTATCTGTGATAGAAAGTTTTTCTATCACTGATAGATTCTATCAGTGATAGAAAGTCTTTCTATCACTGATAGAAGCTTTCTTTCTATCAGATAGAAATAGGATATAACAACCAAACACTGATAGAAATAAGATAGAAGGATAGAATCTATCTCTATTAGTGATAGAAAGACTTTCTATCACTGATAGAAAGAAATTCTAGCTGATAGAAAAACTTTCTATCAGATAGAATCTATCTCTATTAGTGATAGAAAGCTTCTATTTCTATCAGATAGAAAGTCTTTCTATCAGATAGAATCTCATAGAAAATATGAGAAACGAAACACCTACCAAACAACACCAACCAAACACCTACCAAACAACAACAACCAAACACCTTATAAAAAAGAACACAGATAGGATTAATAGGATAGAAGTGATAGAAATGATAGAAAGCAAACACCTATAGGATAGAAGTGATAGAAATGATAGAAAGCAAACACCTACCAAACACTGATAGAAAATCTTTTTATATGATAGAATCTATCTCTATGAGTGATAGAAAGCTTCTATCAGTGATAGAAAGACTTTCTATCAGATAGAATCTATTTCTATCACTGATAGAAAGACTTTCTATCAGATAGAAAGGGCATTTTAGTAAATACACATTTCAAAACTTAAAATTTTGCCATTTTTGCAAAATTGTTTACGGGCCGCTAAATCTGCAAATATTTTGGGCCGGTTTGCTATATTTGCAACCGGCCCATATAATAATCTCTTGTTTCAAAAAAATAAATAAATAATCTCGAAAATGCACCACGTAAATATGTTTTCTAAATTTGGTAGAGAGGGGAACTATAGGGATTATTATTTATTTTATTTTACTTTTATGCATATAATCGGATCCAAACTAATGGTGGGAACTAAGATTTATGGAAAGTATAGATATTAAATTTACTCTTAAAATTTGACTAGAGATATCAAATTTAATTTTACCATAACTTTTTAATCTCATCAAATTGGAACTTGAATTTTGATAAATTTTGCAATCTTTTCCTTAAATTTGAATTGGTGTTGCATTTTTGCTTTCCTATAGACTTTCATTAGAATTGGTGTCGATCAATTAGGTTATGTTTTGCCGTTTTTGGGTATCTCTTCCAATTCGGAAGAGACGAACGGTTTCTACATTAATTTTTTGGGCCGGGTCCTACCCGACTTTTTCCCTCTCCTTTTAATGGAGGTAGTTGTATCTGGTTCTTAGCTTTAATGATATTTCCTTCTCAAAAAAAAAAAAAAACACATAACCTCAAATTAAACTAAATGATATTAAATTGAAAAATCAAATATTGTCACATGTCTATTAAATAGTGATTTGAATGTAATCCAATCAAATTATGTCATATCATAAATTAGTCATGTCTCCATGATGACAAACGTTAATACAATCAAATTGCACTCTAACATAAATTGGTTCACTCATATTACATTATGGTTCATCTGATAGCATAAGTTAATCCAATTAAATTGTGACATGTGTATCTAATGATCTATTTGCTTTAACAAAAAAAAAAAAAAAAAGAAATTCAAGGAAAAAACAAGTACAAGAAGAAAAAAAGAAAGAAACATCAAGCGAACAAAACAGTTTAAAAAAAACGAACAAAAAAATGGGGAAAATAGAGCAAGTGAAAAATGAAAGGAAAAAAAAAAACAGCAAGTGAGAAAAGGCAAAGAAAAAGAAAAACAAATGGAAAGAAGGAAAAAAGACACAGTTCCCACCAATCTAGAGTCGATCTCGTGCACTACATAATATATAGTACACATAGGCAGAGAAGTGAGACCAAGTATTCTCGCATAGGATTTTTTTTTTTTCTTTTTTTAATTTAAAAAATATTTGAATATAGTCGAAGAATTTAAACTTTTCATCTATTGATCAAAGATACATGTCAATTACCATAATTATGTTCATTTTGACATTTTCTTACCTAGATTGCATCAGGAAAAGATGACTCAAAATTACATACATGTTGTCTCAACTACAATAATAAGTTGGAAAAATAATAGTTTTAAAAATTTTAATATTAAAAAAATAATACAGTTTTCTTATGAAAAAACTCCTCCCAACATATGCCAAAATATATATTATATGTTATAGGCAATTTTGGACCACCCCGATGTACAAGGAGCTGACGAGGACAACCGGGAAAAAATCGGGCTGGGAGATGGACCCAAGAGGCGAAACCGGCAAGTGGGACGGGCCAAGACCGAAGGGGTCGGGCTTTTGGCCCTCATGGCCCTCGTCCCGCTCGAGCGGGCCGAGCCCGTCCGGCTCCGTTTGAACCCCTCCACCTCTGGCCGCCCCGGTTCCGCCTGGTTTGTCCCTAAACGCCTCCGAATTCCTAAAAACCTTAGGAGCATGAGCAGGTATTTATACCCCTTTTCGCCACTAAAGAAGGGGACCCGAACTCTCGACTCTCTCTTCTCTACTCCATACTCTTGCTCTCCAGCCATTCCTTCCGTTTTCTGACTTAACCTGCACACTCACCACACCGGTGTGCAGGTTTACTCTTTTGCAGGCCAAGTCTTCCCCCGCTCTCAAACAAATTCACTGTCGATTATCATGTGGAGCGAAGGTAATTTACCTAACGAAATTTGATCATCAACATTATATATTCGTCACTATCCGTTATTTTTTTTTTATTTTTTTTAGCTCAATATCCGACCACTTGTTCGTTTTTTATTTCTTACCTTATTTGAACTCAATTTAAAAAAATTAATTTTACCTTGTTTCTAATTTTTCTAATTTTTTTTTGGATTCAACAAACAAAGGACAGTAATGTCTTCCTCGAAGGTGTGAGAATAGCGAAAGAACAAGGGTGGAAGAAAATTCAAGTTGAATCTGATAATATTCTGGCACTAAAATTAGTGAATAAAGAATTAGAAATATGGGGTGAGGTGGAAGGTTTATTAGAGGACATTTGGCATTTAATTCCACAGTTTACTGATTTTCAGTTATCTTATATTTCTAGAAAAATGTAATAATGCTGATTGTGTAGCCAAGAGAACTAGATCATTCAGAATCAATGAGTCCTCGTCGGTTGATATTTCAGGATGGCTTGTATCGTTGGTCGAAGCTGACCGTTCATCCATTGTCCAAGAGGCGTAATAAAATTTTACTTTAATCTCAAGAAAAAAAAAAGGGGGAAGTAATGTCTTCATGTTGGCAATTATTTATTTATTAACTTTTTCAATTGAATCTCCACTATCACTAAATGCTAAAATTTATTATCATAATAATTTTTTTTAGTTAAATAGGGGTGGATATTTAAATCTCTTATCTCTTATTCGAGAATATATGTCATTTATGTTCAAATTAGCTATTACCAAAGTAATTATGTAGTACTCTAATATCTTTTTTATTAGCTCAATTGACGAAGTTAACCTACACTCAATTATAAAAATTGAAAACTACAACTTGTAATAACTTATTCGACTTCAAAATCAAAGAAAGGGAAAAAAAATCGATAGAGCTCTAATGATGAAAGTCAAAACAAAAAGAGAAAACGACACACCTGATACAATATTGAAATTTGGAACATTTAGATATTGTAGGACCGGGACACATGCGACATCAAATAAGCTAGGTAGAAGTAGAAAATAGATTAAAAAATAACAACTATACAAACATTTGACTTTTTAATTATCAAAAAAAAAAAAAAAAAAAAAAAAACATTTGACTTTCTAACATAAAAATCTCATTTTCAAAACTCTGCGTAATCATTCTTTAAATTTATTTCTACAACATAGAGTAATCCAATAGAAAAAACTTAACACACAAAGTCTTCTCAAAAAAAAAAAAAAAAAAAAACTTAACACACAAAGCATAAAATTGAAAATTTTGAAAAATTAGAAAGAAAAAAATATATCATATATTTAATCCCCCAAAAAAAGTAATAGAAAACCAGGAGGGAGACCATTTCCGTACACCAAAATATAAAACAAGCCTCTACCTTCAGGGGCAGTTGCATAGATGACAAATTGGACCAAATTAATAGCAAATATAGCACAGTTGCAAACTAATTGCAAATATAGCAAAATTAATTGTACAAGACCAAAGTCACTGATAGATTTTGATTAATCAAAGTTTATCAGATAGATTTTGATTAACCAGAGTTTATCAGCGATAAACACTAATAGACTCTGAATAATCGGAGTCTATCAGTAGACTGATAGACTTTGATTAATCAGAGTCTATCGCTGCGATAGACTCTGATAATCGAACTCTATCAGATAGATTCTAATTAACCAAAGTCTATCAGTGTCTATCAGTAATATACTCTGATAGATTTTGCTATATTTGCAATTTTTTTTTTACATTGTGCTATATTTGCTATTAATTTGGTCTAATTTGCCACCCACTACAAATTCTCATATTATTATTACTTTTTTTTTAATATCAAACCTCTACCCTTTTTTTATTTTTTTTATTTTTTTGTATTCATCAAACCTCTACCTTTATTTGGTAGGAAAAATAAAAAGTAAATGATGAGATGAGATCACAAAAGGTTGAAATACATGAAGTTTCACTAATTATTCTTACAAAATAAGCAAATTCTCACCCATTTTCAAACTGAAAAGTTGCAAAATAAGACCCATATTCCATTTGCAATCCATTTCCCCACTCGAATAAATGGCAAAACAGACGTTTCTCGAAAACACTATTATACACAAATGGGCCCAAGCTTTCCCCCTTGTGTCGAATCAAAAACAGAAAATTCAATTAAAATTAAATTAAATTAAAATAGCTATATTAATTTTAATTTAACAACAACTTGCACACATCCAAGCACCCCCTCCCCACCATATGTCTCTGTTTCTTTTTTAAAACCCAAACCACAACAGAAAGGGATCCGATGCCCACGAACGCCAATCCGCGAGATTCGAGTCCAAAATTATGAAGAAAAAGTGTGAGCTTTGCGAATCGAGAGCCAATACGTACTGTGAGTCGGACCAAGCCAGCTTGTGTTGGAGCTGCGACGCCAATGTTCACTCGGCCAATTTCATCGTCGAAAAGCACTCCAGGACTTTGCTCTGCCATATTTGCCAATCCCCCACGCCTTGGACTGCCACTGGCCGCAAGCTCGGCCCCACTCTCTCCGTTTGTCAGTTTTGCGTTAATGCCCAAAACGTTGCCTCGCTACACAATCATCTCCTCCAGGATCATCGCGATTCTCGTCATGGGTTCGATGAAAATAGCTCCCCCGGCAGAGACGATGGTGGCGCTGGTGATCCTGCTGCTGCTGCTGATAAGGATGATGATGATGAGAATCAAGTGGTTCCGCTGTCGCCGCCGCCGGTTTCCAGCTCGTCCAGAAGTGAAGGGAGTTAGCGGCGGTTTTCTGATCTCTCTCTGTTTAGATCTCTGAGGAATAAGATCGTCTCCAGATGGAAAGGTGATCGAGAAGCTCAATTGAAGAGATGGGTTCCTTTTGGCGTATGAAGAGAATGTGCGAGTGTTTTTTGCAATTGGGTCTTTGAATCTTTTAACTGAAATGTCAAAAACACTTCCCAATATGTTTGATTTTTTACTTTCCTTTTTGGTCAGGATCCCATGATGTGTATACCATGTTATTTAGGGTTTAGATATGATTTTTGATAGGCTAAATTATAAAAAATACCTTTGAACTATGGGGTTTGTTTCAAAAATGCCCTGAACTTTGAAAAGTTTCAAAAATACTCCTGAACTTTGAAAAATGTTTCAAAAATACCCTTGCCATTAATTTTTGGATGGAAACCGTTAAAGTTTCCGTTTCAAAAATACCCTTAAACTTTCAAAAAAATTTAAAAAAATACCCTTATTGAAAAATGATTCTTCTTTTTTCCTCATCTAATCGTAAATTCTAACGGTTTTCATCCAAAAATTAACGGCAAGGGTATTTTTTAAACATTTTTCAAAGTTCAGGGGTATTTTTGAAATTTTTCAAAATTCAGGGGCATTTTTGAAACAAACCCCATAGTTCAGGGGTATTTTTTATAATTTAGCCTTTTTGATATTCACAATATATTTTCTTCTTTAATCTCTTTTTAGTATTACTATTCAGTGGGGTGGAGATTTGATTTTTTTTAAAAAAAAAAAAATATGTGTTACGTAGATTTAAAGTTTCAACCTTTCGATTGAAAATAATGTCCAACAAGTTGAGAGATATGCTCAAGTTGATGAGAGATTAAATTGCTAATGCAACTAGCTAATACTTAGGTATATTCTCCAATTTTTAGAATCTTAATTTTGGAGATCGTGACATTAAAAGATAAATTTATGACGTTAATAAACTTGAAGGATTCAAATAAAGATTTAAAATTAAAGCTATTATTCATATGAAATGAGCCACATTTCTCTTCTAAATTTTGTAATTAGAACCTAAGGGAAAAATTCACATGATGTTTGGCATAGAAATTGTGAATAATGATAGGAAATCTACATTCAAAGCATGAAATAAGTTCTCTTTTTTTTCCTTTCTTTTTTTAATCACAAAACAAGATATTCAAATTCACGAGATTGTTATTTGATTTGGGTTAATCTAAAGCTCAAAAAGTGTCAAAATCACTTCGGACGCTACCTGGTGGAAAAATTCGCAGCCAGAGCACTAGAAGATCAATTTGAACGCTACGTGGTTCGAAGCCACTAAGGTATGGAGGAATCGGTTGGGTTGCGCGTAACTCCCATGGGTCCATTATCTGTGTGGGCTTTAAGCGTATGAGGAGGAAATTGCCTATCAAAGCCCTGGAAGCCATGGCGATCTTGGAGGGACTGACCTGCAAAGTCGACGAAAGCAGAAAGAGTAGAATGCTCATTGACATTGAATCTGATTCACCCGAAATTGTGAATATCCTTACTGGAATTTCTAAGGACTTATCGGAGACCAAAAACATCACGAACGCGATCTCGGAGATTCTGTCAATGGCCTCATCTCCGGGAGATCTCACCGTCGGGCACTGCAATAGGCGAGCTAATACCTTAGCCCATTGTATCACTCGATTAGGAGCTCATTCCCCTGCTTTTTTGCCTTCCATTTTGATTTAGGGAGCGTCTTCCTGCGTGGAAGAAGGGCATGTTTTTTGGACCCCTGTTATTCCCTCGTGGATCTTTCCCCTCATTTATGAGGGTGGTTGTAACAATCTGTTTCCTTCTTAGTTAATGAATTTCCTTTAAAAAAAAAAAAAAGGGTCAAAATCAGGGGCATTTTACATAAAAGCATACATCATTTTCAACGTTGAAGTCGAAGAACACATCAAGCGGCCATTAAGGTGACATGCATGGGCCCCAATGGTTTGTAGTTTTATTTACTTAGCTTGTTATAAAATGTTTAGAACATTTTTCTTCGAGCCAAAGTGAATTTTATAAAGTTTGATATCTGATAAGACCTAGCTTTTCATATCATCATAACATGATAGTGCCATCAATCAAAGTATTACTTTAGTTTTTCTTTTTTGAAAATTAAGCATCTCGAGCAAAAATCTTGGGATTATCAATTATCTTCCTAAATTAAACTTCTTTAAGACATGTTAAAAACTATCATAATCTATTTAAAATAATGGATATATAGTTTAAACATAAGTTTGGACATCTCCATGTGATTACTGCCTATCATTAACATGCTTAAGTAATCTAATTTAAAATGCAAGTGGAACGTTGCTCTCAAAGTACTTAAGTAACCAGTTAAATCTATAACATATAATTAAAAAATTAAACAAATATTGGTAAAATACACTTTTTATCTCTCAGATTTAAACTTAATTTCTATTTAGTTCTTGGATTTTCAAAACAAACATTTTTTGATATCTAAATTTGAATTTAGTTTTTATTTGAGTTTTCAAAGTTTGAGTTTGATTTTTATGATTTAGTCTCTCTAAAGTTTGAAATCGGTTTCTATGATCTCTAGAAAAGTTGACACATCACTGGATCAGAATGATGATGTTGATCATAGTTAACATATACGCTAATTAGACTTTGATGAGATATGTATTTTTTAAATGAGTTGGAAACTTTTTTTATATCCATGGATCAAATAGAAATTAAGATCAAATCCTAAGAACTAAAAGTGTAAAATTATTTTGAATATAAATATAATCTCATATCAATAGAAAATTTTGAGTACATTAAAGAAAAAAATGTAACTCGCATCTTTAATGCTACGAAAGCCTTTTGAGTATATCAATCTCTTAAAAGTAAAATTGTATGTCTAGAAGTGTTAGAATGTCATATCATATGATTGTAGGGATGGTATAAGATGAGTAAATTATCCAGACAAGGAAATCTGGGAATCATGAAAAGGGTTGGTAGAGAGTTGTTTCATTTGTGGCTGAGGGTGATGGGGAAATTGTAGAAAGGGAAAGATATCTTGTGTGGCTATGCGTTTTTCATTGTTTATAAAATTTCCACATTGATTCAATACAACAAGACAGAGAGAGATTGACGCGTGCATGTATTGTCTATGAATGTGCTTTTGATTCATGTTCGGAATCTCTTCTTTCTCCCAAAGTTTGTCATCTTGAGTACTATCAGGTAATATGGGATTCTATCTCAAAACTAATTGACAATGAGAGAAGTAGTCCATGTATCTTATAAATTGTGAGGTATCCATTTATCTTTTCAATGTAGGATCCTCAATAACAACTACATATATATTTTTTAAGAATTTTGATACGTTATAATCTTGTTTTTAAAACATTAAGTTTGTTTATTATAATAATGTCTAGCATCTTTGCTATATTTCAAAAACAAATGACACGTTATTAGACCAAATGTTCGACCTAAGTGTTTTTTTACAACATGTGAGAGGTGGGAAAACTTGAACCACAGACTTCTTGGTCATTAATACACTTGAGCTATGTTGATGTTGACAGTGTTTGACAAGTGTTTATGTTTTTTGGGAAAAAAGAAAAAGTCTCTCTTCCTTTTTCTCTCTCCTATAACATTTCAATGTCTCAATGTGATCATGACATCTTATAGTTTGGCATCTTCGTCTTTTAAGGGCGTTCTCCAAAGAAAGAATTTTAGAGTTCTTAGTCGTCACCAATTATATTGAAGCTAAGGAATGATAATTAGACAACCAATTAAAAAATAAAATTAATTTGCATATACCAAGTTAAGTTCCGAAGTCGTTTCTGTCGAAAAATTATTAGTAACCTACATACACCCATAAAAAAAACGGTTACCATATCTTATAACTAAAAATTATTAGCACCCTACATACACCCATTAAAAAATACATATGCACGAAAGTACTACTTAAAACTACATGAAGGCATATTCTACTAAATTTTAATTTCTTATAGCAAAACTCTATGAAAGGCATTATAAAAGGATTACATGAACAATAGCAAGGAAAAGAAACATCTATAGCAACATAGTAAAAAGTATAATGATAAGATAAAAATGGGCCTCTAATTTTAACATGTCACGTCCATCAAATTCAATTGAAAATATGCATATTAAATTTATAAAAGATCATACATTATAGTGCATGTTTGAGAGTGATTTTGAAATGACTAAAATCACTTTTGTCATGTTTGAAATCACCTCGAAACATGTTTTTAATAATTCAAAATCAATTTAATAATGTTTGATTTTACACTTTTAAATGAGATTTTCATATTGTCAAATTTATTTTTGAATATGACAAAAGTGATTTTAACTATTTTAAAATCGCTCCAAAAAACCAATCAATAAAACAGCGAAATTTTCCATAAAAATTATAAAATTTGAACGGTGAGGAAAAGATAGAGGAGTTTTTGTGGGTTTTGGGAGAAAAAGACCAGAAAATGTTGTTCAACGTTTTTGGTTAAAAATTGAAAAATACATGAAATAGAAAAGAGAAAGGAGATTCATTTAGGGGAGAGATCTTTGTGAAATTTGGAAGAAACGTTTTTGTATGTGTTGGAGAAAAAACAAATTGGTTGAAGATTAAAATTTTCTTCCTTCTTCTTCCTCCCCTTTCCTCACATACAAAAACATTTCTTTTCTCCCCTTTCCTTCTTCTAAGCTAAAAAAAAAAAAAAAAAAAAAAAAAAAAAAAAAAAAAAAAAAAAAAAAAAAAAAAAAAAAAAAATTGAAAGAAGAATGTGAGAGAAGAGAGAAGAGATTTTCTTTGAAATTTCTGGAGAGAAACTTGAGGGAAAAAAATAATGAATTTGTGTGTTTTCTTCGACCTTTTATGTGAAGTATGTAAGTAAAGTAAGAAGATGTGTGCATGTGAGGGAAGACAAAAAGTAGTAATGCAGAGGGGGAGAATGTGACAGATATGTTTTTACTGTTTATCTCTTATATATCCAATGGTATAAAATTGTCAATTATTTTATTGTTGCAGCGTCCTCGAATAATTTTCCAAGATCAAAGTAAAATATAAAATATAAAATATAAAATATAAAATATAAAATAAATAACAACGAGAAAGAAAGAGAATTGTTGGGGGAGAAGAAGAGACTTTGGAGAAAATGGTGAGTGTGAGAAGGAAAGAGAATTGTTGGGGGAGAAGGGGAGACTTTGGAGAAAATTGTAAATGTGGATTTAAATTGAGTAAAAGTTGATACAAGGAAAGGAATGATCTATTAAAGACGAAAGAGAAATGGAGAAGAAAAATAAATAAAATAGAAAGAAAAAAAAAGGCATTTGCACAAATAGCAAGAAACACTAAACATATTGCAAAAATAGCACAAAATGACGTTAGGTTACAAAAATACCATTTTTAACAACAACTATCTGATAGAAATGATTATTAGTGTCTATCATTGATCGTCATTGATAGACTTCGATTTAATCGAAGTCTATAAGTGATAGACACTGATAGAAAGGATTATACGGAGTCTATAAGCATGATAGTCTATTAGTGTCTGTCACTACTGATAGTCCCTAATACACCAAAATTAATTGGAGTCTATCGGTGATGCACATTGATAGAAAGGATGTGATACGAAGTTTATTGATAGTTTATTAGTGTCCATCACTGATAGACTTAGATTAATCGAAGTTTATTAGTGATAGACATTAATAGACTTTAATTATAAAAATCTATCAATGATAGACACTGATAGAAATGATTATACAGAGTCTATCACAGTATGATAGTCTATCAATGTCTATCACTGATAGTCACTGATAGACTTCGATTAATCAGAGTCTATCAGTGATAGACTCCGATCCGATTATCAAAGTCTATCAATGATAGACACTGATAGAAAGAAATGAACGAAAATTGGTAGAATTTGCACACAATTCAAACTTAAATAGGGGTAAAATGAGAATTATGAAATTTTATTCTAATAAATTGTCATATTTGCTATTATTTTTACGCTGTGTTATTTTTGCAATTAGAAAAATCCTAATTGTCACCTCATACAATTTCTCTCAAAAAAAAAAAAAAAAAAAAAAAACCCAAAGATATCTACACCTTGGATGGAAGTATTGTTCAAATAAAATTTGTTTTTTTCTTTTCAAAAAAATAAATAAAATTTGTTTTAAAATTATTCCACTTGTAAATGTTTAAACATTATATTAATGGATGTTTAGTTATGAATTTTATATAATAGGTTATTTATATATTAAGAATATTTGCAATTACGAACCTAACATAATGGATAAGACTTCAACTACCATTTCAAAAGTTGATGGTTTGTCGATCCTTCACCATCGTTAAACTAAAATAAAATTAAAAAAAAAAAAAGTATATGTTTGACTATTTACAAATTGAATCTTTTGAATTAAAAATATATCTATATATATATATATAGTTCACACCTCTAACCATTAAAATTAAAAGGGATTTCTGATACATTTTTTCATTAAAATAAACTCTATAAAAGATTAAAGCCATATAAAAGGCCATAGATAAATTACTTTTACTTTTCGATTTTCCTATATGTCGCCTTCTACAAACAAATAAAATTTATAAATACATAAAAAGGGAAAAAAAATCATTTAATTAAATTTTCTCAAACAATTTTTTTTAGTTTTCTTCAAACATTTTTGGTCTGACGACCTCTTTGTATATTCATTACATGGTTTTCCTGAAAATTTAGATACGTATACAAATACAAATATTCAGTAATTTATGATTTTAGAATTTAGATCACTATTTTAACGATTCGAAAACAAAGAATTATTTAGTTTAGTCTATTTTTAAAATTTATTTAAAGACGAGACTTTTTAAATTGCACGTTTGTTGGGTTATATTACAAAAATAGCCCTACCCGATGTCGGTTGCAAGCATCACAACCCAATCAATATCCTATTGGGCCTCACTGGGCTTGCAAACTGAGTAGCCCGGTCCAAAACTAAAATCACCAACAATACGGTGACGTTTTACGATTGTTTCTTTACAATTTCATAGCTACAAACCCGATCCGACTCGGAAAGAGGAACTTCGCTCCATTAATTTCTAGGGCTCATCGTCTTCCCCAAATTCTCTGATTTTGTTGACTCTCGTGTTAATTCCAGAGCGACTGAGTTGGAGATAGGCAGAGAAATATGCCTCAGAGACACTCGAAGAACAATAACGATCTAGCCTTCTTCACCTATGATGAGAAGCGGAAGCTCGGCTATGGAACGCAGAAAGAGAGGCTTGGAAAGGACTCGATCAAGCCCTTCGATGTCTGTTGCCTGTGCTTGAAACCCTTCATTGATCCCATGTGCTGCCAGAAGGGTCACACGTTTTGTAAGGAATGTATTCTTGAGTGCCTTTTGTCCCAGAAGAAAGATATTCAGAGGTTTGTTCATTTTACTGATTTGTATGTTTACATTTGATTGCTCTGTCTCTGTATGTTCCACCCTGAATTTGAAACGATTCTTTGTAAATGTACGAATAAGTGGAGAGCGAGTGCTTCAGATCCTTATATACTTGTTGGTAGGGGTGTGCCAGGGAGGTGTATTCCAGTTTCTTTCTGTATTTGGATAGAGATCGAATTATAATCGTTTACTACAATCGTTTACTGGCTTTTCTTATTCCTTAAGTTGTTTGCTTCAGTTTTCTGTGTTGATTCCCGCTTTTATGAGAATTTCTGATTGCTTTGGTCTTTTAAAGATGAAATTTTGATCCTAAATTGTTGTCAATTGACTGGGATCATGGTAAGTAGTTTTTGAGGAAATGAGGTATCACCAACCATTGGTCTAGTGGTGGTCAATAAAGGTTAATCTAAACGGTAAAGGGTTTAGAGATAATGGGTTCAGTCATGATAGTCACTACAAGTTTATGTGGCAACCTAATGTAGTAGGGTTGGCGGTTGTCATATGAAAGATATGGTAGTGTCTTATGATGATGTATGAGAAATTGATACACATAATGTAAATTTCCATTTTCCATATATCACTCCATTTCTCTTGTACTTTCTACCTTTCTAGTTATAGACTCTAAAAGGTTTGGTGTTACTGAGAAAAGAAGTCTTCAGTATAATGAAGATTAAAGAACGTTTTATGGAATGTGCAGATATACCCCTTAATGACTTCTACTTTTCATGAGGTCTTAGCGAAAGCTAAGGAACAAAGAAACATGAATCTAGTCAAAATCTTTCTAGTATTGACTGTCTAATATGGTGGGAATTTAGTTTAATAGTCAGCTGCCTGCCGACCTTAAGGTTTCCAATTGATACAAGTATCAGACTCGTTGTAGTAATGGGGTGATTGAAACGTTTTAAGAAGTGCATGTTATCAATGCAAGAAACACTAGAGAACACTGTAGAAGGGTGTATTTTTCCTTTTTGGTGTGCCTCAACTTGATCTGTTCACCCATCCCATTATGCGTTGTGCAGTTTGGTCCTTCTGTTACTAATTTTTGTCATATATACCCTCTCAGCCCTCAGGAGCATGTTTTTGTTACCCTGCAGGAAGCTTGCTGCGTATACTGCTCAGCAGAAGCAAGAGAAGGAAGAAGCGGAAGAGAAACTGATGCAGCAGAAAGCTAGAGAGCTTGATGCATTCGATCAACAAAACCATGGTGCTGTACCACAATACAATGATCGAAATCACAGCCACGATAAGAATGGTTTCCATGGGGCAAATAGTGTAAAGGTTACATCGTACGAAGAAGAAGCACTTCGGACCATGAAGGCATTTTGGCTTCCTTCAGCTACACCAGAAGCTCCTGTTAAAGCAGGAGCCCCTTCAAGCAGTACATTCTGTCCAGAAGGTAACGAGAAACTTAAGCTAAAGTCCCTTTTTCCAATACATTTCACAGAGGACAACAGTGAGCAGAAGAAATCGAAATCTTACGATGTTACATACATATGCCCTAGTTGTAAGGTTACTCTAACAAACACAATGTCTCTTGTGGCCCTAAGCACATGTGGCCATGTCTTCTGTAAGAAGTGTGCTGATAAGTTTATGGCTGTGGATAAAGTTTGCCTTGTCTGCAACAAAGGATGTAAGGGAAGAGATTTGGTGAACTTGGAGAAAGGAGGCACAGGGTTTGCTGGCCATGGGGATTCACTGGAAGCAAGAGACTTCAAACATTTGGGAAGCGGTTCTGGTTTGGGGCTGGTGAGGCCTGCCATGAAGACTTAGTCCATCTTGATTAGAAATTTAAAACCACTTGTGCCCAAGCTACTTCATGGTTGTAATTTTCTTCCATAATCCTTTCTGCCTTTTTTCTTTTTTTAACTGATTAGTATATGGTCTTGTAAAATGGCAATATCAAATTTAAATCTTTGTATTTTCTTATATAAAAAGAAGGTGGAATTGTTTTTAAATTGAAATTTATGAACAAGAATTTTAGAAAGTGATAAGATTCGAGGTTTGGAGACTGTCTTGACTCTTAAATGCAGGTAGCTCAAGCTCATCTTTGTTTTCAATGGATCGCTATTACGTGTCGAAGTCTTTGGTCACTAATAGATGTTTTGCTGTGAACAACGAATATTAACGGTCTTTTGGTGGGTGGATATGGATTCATCATTGCATAGGATTTCGACGTTTTGGGACTAAATGCTTTATCATATAATGGGAAAACGGAGGGCCGTCCGTGTGTTCTAGCAAGCTACATGCTTTATCATATATCAAATTAAAGTCTTCAAATATATATCTATTAGATAATATTAAAAATATAAAAATTCAAAAGGAGCTGTTAGGGGAAAAAAGGTCTTCCATGTGTTCTCCTAGTAAGCTACATGTTAAGTGACCGAGGAGAGGGAAAAGCAAGAGTTGAGCACCTCGACTTCCACCCAACGTGTGACTTGGTGACTGATCAAGCCAACTCACATGTTTGCCACGGGATGAAATGTTAAATAAAGCAACACTAACTATTTATCTAGAATGTTCTTGAAATATCTACATGGATGTACATAATTAAGTCCTCTCTAGATTTATCTTAAACATTGTAAATAGATATGTATAAGAAGATCTAGAATTATCTTATCCTTTATTTAGGCTCCAAGGAATTCTAGAATTCCTTTGGATAAGGATAAGTAGAGAAATATCTAGGATATTTCTAGATCCAAGAAGAGCCTAGAAAAATCCATTTACTTGGACTCCAAGGATCTTAGTCCTATAAATAGGAGTGTGTCCACCATAAGAACACAACTTGGAGGAATAAACATAACTTGGAGAAAGCATCAACAAGTTAGAGAGTGCATCAAAAGTGAGAGAGTATTTTCCTAAAAGTCTCCATCTTTATACTTTCCTAATAAAAGTTTCTTTCTTGAATTTGATGTTACCAAATACCTTGTGTGTCAGAATCACACATCAATAGAAGTAAGGGAGGCTTCCCATGTACATAGTTTATCAAAAACAAAATGAGGAGGAAAAAGACACTGGTCTAAGTATATAATGTCTCTCTTAACCGATGAAGGGTTGGATATGTTTTAATTTGATCATAAACTCTGGTCTTCAATTTTTCTTATCCCCGAGTAGATGATGAAATGAATCATGAAGAAGAATAATTTTCATTCGCTACTGGACATGAAATAAGTAAGCATTAATTCAAAATAATGTAAAAAAGAATCATACATGCTTTCATTGAGAGTCGAACTCAAGACCTCCCGCTTACTAAACGGGTGCTCTAACCAACTGAGCTATGAAAGCTTTGATAATACATTTTCTAATTTTGTACTTAATAAAGAATTCTTCTGCTATTGACAAATCTTTCTCTTTTTATTTCTTTTTATAGGAGTAGCCAACATTTCCAATTGAATGAACAATACGACATGCAATTGTGAAACATCCAATTCTGAAATATCTTAGATGGGTACCATACCAAAATTTTCAAGATTCTGCGTAAGTTGCAAAATATAGTATATTCCTTTCCTCCTATAAATTGCAACTCCTAGATTTCAGGATTAAAAAGTAGTATTTTAGATTTTACCAAGGCACACAAATCAAATATAGTTACAGTCAGTTTTTCCTTCTGATAAGGATTAAATCCGTTATTCTTACAGTTATTCTTTCATGGTCAAAGCCAATTCAAACATGAGACTCAATAAGAATTTTGACCCTTTTAAGTACAAATATCCAAGCACACGATCAAAATTCAAAATCCTTGGACAACTGCAATGGCAAAACTTTGCACCTAATTCTTTCCTTCAACAACCAATTCTTTAGAATTTCTGTCCAAAAAGCAAAAAACTCTTTATTTTCTTTAGAATTCGAGGAACTATATGGAATTATTCCTTGCCTATCCCCTTGGGAACTTAATTACGTGAAGCAATCATCAAAATTCTCATGCAAAATTTTGTATATTCTGAAGAATTTCCCCTCAAACTCAATTGGGTTCAATTTTCTTTCTCCATTTGTACATTCCACATTGAATTTTCCTCTGTTGTACAGTGCCAAAATGTTTACACTAAACAACATTCTAAAATGTCCCAACCAAATCAGCCAACCCCTTAACCGAATCCGGTCATTATTAGCAAGGCAATGGCACAACGAATCCATTCCAGTGGCATGGACAAGGCCCAAAATCGGATGGACAAAGCTCAATTTCGACGGCTCTTCAAAGGGAATGAAATCACCAGGAAGGGCCAGCATTGGGGGCGTTCTAAGAGACCACGAGGCTCAGTTTTTGCTGGGATATGCCGAGCCCATAGGCCGAGCCAACAGCACCATGGCTGAACTCACCGCACTCAGCAAAGGGCTCGAACTGGTCCTTGAAAATGGGTGGAAAGACGTTTGGCTAGAAGGAGATGCGAAGGCGTTGGTGGAAATTATAGTTGGAAATAAAGAGGTCAAATGTGTGGAAGCTCGAAGTCAATTTCGGTACATAAATTCTTTGATATTGGATTTGGAAAATTGTAAGGTTACTCATATTTATAGGGAAGGTAATAGAGTGGCTCATAGCTTTGCTTCCATTGGCCATCGCTCTAAGAAGCTTGAAATTTGGAGGGACATTCCTCCCTTGGAGACTTTGGAAATGATGCATGAAGATGCTGAGGGAAAGATTAATTTTAGGAAAATAATTACTAAATAGTTAGTTCATTTTGTGTTTAAGTTATTATTTCTTTGATTTAATTTCTTTTTTTTTCTTTGGTTATGCTGAATTGTTTGAGGCATTTCTTGTATAAGATTTCTAACTTGTGTATATGGAAAAACTTGTAGTCACAAAGTGAATGATTCTCTATGTGAATATAATATGTTAATGTTGTCTTTGATCTGTTGTTATTTTTAGCTTTTAGCAAGAATTTAACGAAATGGTAATTTGAATGCCCTTTATTATCCACTAGAGATGGAGAGGTTAAGATTTCGTTAGTTTTAACCATGTATTTATTGATTAAAGACGGATAATTATGGCCCGTTTGGTAACGTTCTCGTTTCTTGTTTCCGTTTTTTCATTTTTAATAAAGAAAAATAGAATTTCATGACCCTAACACTTATACATTCAATAATAATAAACCTATATTCTTATTTATGTTTGGAAAAAATTGGAAACAAGAACAAAAAAGAAGAAACTAGTTTTAGTTGTTCCCAAAAGTTCTATACAAATTTTGGGAGTGTTTCTAAAAAATGAGAGACAAGAAACATACCTACAGCAAAAATAATTTGTAATGTTAGTTCAACCAATGTAAGGATGATGATTGATCTGACCTCAAGAGAGAGAAGCCATTGACAAAAAGGAAAAAAAAATATTGTTGGAGAATAGAAACTTATTTATTTTTTTTTTTTTTAACAATATGTGGAAAGGAGGATTCGAACCACAGACCTTGTGGTTATTAGGACAACTTTATGCCAGTTGAGCTAAAATCTCGTCAGCTATTATAAGTCGTAATTAATAGAAACTTAATTACGACTCATAATAGCGTCATGAATATCTAATTAATTGAGTTATATGTGTTTAGATTAGAGAGAGAATATATGTGTTTAGAGAGAGAGGGGGAAAGAGGGAAAAAAAAAAGTTGGAACCTATCAAATAATGACGAGAGCCAACTATTAGAATTAGGGAGTAAATTATTTGACCATATTAGATTATTTTTTGTATCTATGTCAAAGTAAAATGTGTCGAAAAGAAAAAACGAAGAATTCCATTAGAAAGTGAGATGAAAAACCAACGTGGTCGGTGACTTGTTAACAATGGATCTTGTAAGATTAGGGTGATTAGAGCAGCTAAATTGGATCTTGTAAGATTAGGGTGATTAGAGCAACTAAATTTGTTTTGCTGTCAGTGTTATCTTTTTTTAGTACAACAAACGTATGATATGGAGATTTGAATCTCCGACTTTAAGTGAAGGATTACATATCAATTATTGTTGAGTTATGCTCACTTTGACTGCTAATGCTATTACTTTCGTATTTGATCTTAAATATTTTATATATACTTTTTCAATTTCAAATAAACTAATAGAGACAATGGGCCATATTGATATGAGAAATATGGTCACAAGTTCATGTGAGCTCCGTATCAAAATGTCTAGTTGTACAGTTGACAATACTTGCAAGAAAGATACTCACACTAGTATGGTGTTGAGCCAAACACATTCAAATGCTTAAGAAAATGATTAAATCAAAGAATTGTGAAGTTGAACTAGGATAGTATTATGTATCTTTCGAGTAAAAGATGGTCACTTTCTTATTATACATTTTCTTACTATCTTATTGTGAGAGTTGTACTTGATACGAAGCAGGAATTAAAAAGAAGAGTGATGTCTATCTCAACGTGGCTAGTTTTGTGCTTGGTAGCTAGGCCACACACTTCCATTGACTCGTAACGTAACACCTTCTTGGCTTGATCCTACTAGAGGTCTCACTATGGGGTTGGTCACCCAAATTGCCCTTTGGCACATAGGAGGTCTATGTGTACATTGAACCTATAGACCCAGATCATATCAATAATAGGAGAAAATTTCTAGTAGGCTAAATTATAAAAAATACCCCTAAACTATGGGGTTTGTTTCAAAAATGTCCCTGAAGTTTGAAAAGTTTCAACAATACTCTTAAACTTTGAAAAATGTTTCAAAAATACCCTTGCCATTAATTTTTGGATGAAAACCGTTAAAGTTTCAATTTAAAAAAATACCCTTAAACTTTCAAAAAAATTAAAAAATACCCTTATTGAAAAATGTTTCTTCTTCTTTTCCTTCTCTCACCGTAAATTCTAACGGTTTCCATCCAAAAATTAACGACAAGGGTATTTTTGAAACATTTTTCAAAGTTCAGGGGTTTTTTTGGATGAAAATCGTTAAAGTTTCAGTTTAAAAAATACCCTTAAACTTTAAAAAAAAAAATTTAAAAATACCCTTTATTGAAAAATGCTTCTTCTTTTTTTCCTTCTCTCACCGTAAATTCTAACGGTTTCCATCCAAAAATTAATGGCAAGGGTATTTTTTAAACATTTTTCAAAGTTCAGGGGTATTTTTGAAACTTTTCACAGTTTAGGGGCATTTTTTAAACAAACCTCATAGTTTAGGGGTATTTTTTATAATTTAGCCTTTCTAGTATTATGGTAGTACATATTTCCTCCATTCAGCATTTGACATGTCATTTAATGGTCATTTATTGATATAATATTTTATTCTATGGATCCCACGTCATTCTAAAATGATTCTTTCATGGCAACCAATGAATGGAAGTAGTATGAAAGGCCAAAGCGAGCATAAGTTATGCTCGCTTTGTCCCGTCATTTATGTTAGGGGGGCTTGATATATTTTGAAATTAGTTTATTCAATAGAAAATATTATTGACATTTTTTAGGTTAAAGTATCATTTTGGTCAATGCACTTTAGGTCTCATTTCATTTTAGTCAACTTTTAAATGTCCAAATTTAGTCCACATATTCTCAAAAAAAAAGAAAAAAAAACAATATACTAAGAATACCTAAATTTTACTTAAAATACATGGACTAAATTTGGACATTTATAAACACAAGGACTAAAATAAAATAAATCTCAAAATAAAAGATGAAAATGGTATCGTCTAGGCCCCGTTTGATAACCATTTGGTTTTTTGTTTTTGGTTTTTGAAAATTATGTTTGTTTTCTCCTAAATTCCCTACCACGGCTTTCATTCTAGTTAAGGTTGCATTTGAATTCCTAGCCAAATTTTAAAAACAAAAACAAGTTTTTGAAAACTACTTTTTTTTGTTTCCAAAATTGGACTTGGTTTTTGAAAACAAGGTAGATGATTGATACTAAAACGAAGAAACTTATAGGTGGAAGTATGTGTGTATAATCATAATTTTCAAAAACCAAAAATCAAAAACTAAGGCCCCGTTTGATAACCATTTGGTTTTTTGTTTTTGGTTTTTGGTTTTTAAGCATATAAACATCACTCCCAACTCTAAGTTTCTTTGGCTTTTCACCTACCTTCTTCCCATGTTTTCAAAAACCAAGCCAATTTTTGAAAACTAAAAAAGTAGTTTTCAAAAACTTGTTTTTGTTTTTAGAATTTGGTTAGGAATTCAAGTGTGTCTTTAATAAAAATGAAAACCATGGTGAGGAAATTTAAAGAAAACAAGCCTAATTTTCAAAAACCAAAAACCAAAGACCAATTGGTTATCAAACGGGGCCTAAATGGTTATCAAAATAAGAATATATAAAAATGAAAATGATAATTATAGTTTTTCAAATAGAATTAATTAATAAAAAACCACCTACTAGCATTTAAAAATATTAAAGATCTTATTTTATTTTTATTTCCTTGAAAAGTATAGTTTTCTACGTATTAAATCAATTTGAGTAGTAATTTTTTTAATCATATGCATACTCGTGAAAGTTTTATAAGAAAGCGAAAACAAAAAAGTCATTAAAAAAGAAAAAAAAAAATTAGTTTTTAATATATTTTTAATAATAAAAAAAAAGGACTGAAAGCAAAAAAAAAAAAACAAAAAACAAAAAAACATACATTTTTGGAGGGTTCAAACTCAGACATGGGGGTTTTATAAGAAAACAAAAACAAAAAAGTTATTAAAAATAAAGAAAACCGTTTTTAATATATTTTTAAACAAAAAAAACGGACTTCAAACGAAAAACCAAAAAAACATACATTTTGTCGGACTCGAACGCGGACAATGGGGCGTGGTAAGGGCCAAGGGGGCTTAAAACGAAAAAAAACAAAAAAACATGCATTTTGAAAGCCTCCAACTCGAAGAGGGAACTTGAAACATATTGCCAACAAGCCAAAGAAGAATATTTAACAAAAAATTGAACTTCTTAATATTAATCTAATATACAGTAAAGTTTAGAGCGGACTCGAGCCCCCGAGCCTACTGTAGTTCCGCCACTGAACATAACTCAATGATAATTGGCATATACCTTCGACCAAGAGCTCAAAGATTCAAATCGTACACCCCAAATGTTAAATGTACTAAAAAAAAATCTAAAAATGACGGTTAAAATGACTTCTTGTGTTTTACAGGGTTGCGTAATTTATTGGGAAATGTAATGTCAGCCTAAAATGTCTTTGTGGTCGAACTCTCCTCAATTAATGAGAAGCAAAAGTGGAGTACAAGTGTTTGATCAGTACAATGTACTACAAAAGAAAACCAAGTGATAAAATAAATTATAAATTTGGTCCTAGTTTGAAAAAAAGAATAGTCTAACTTAGGATTCATCCATATAATTTAATAAAAGCACAAGATTATTTAAGAGGGTTTTATCAAACTATAAGAAGGAAATTGTAATTTTTAAAATGATAAGAGACTAAATATTCTAAACTTTTTCAAAGTTTATATTTGAAAAATGGGAAGATGAGAGGAGTTTGAAGAAAGGCATCCAATAGTACAAGTCAGTGGGTGTATTGCCAATTCTTGTACTGCAAAGTCCACAGAAATTTGGAACGTTATAAGTAGCAGTGTAAACACACAAAGAAATTAAGCAGATTGAACAAAACTGCAGCTTGGCTGGCGTTCTTCCTCTTCTCTCTTGGTGGTAGTGCAGGCAGCATTACAATAGGCACAGTGAAGTGCTGAAGAAGCCCCAAATGAAGCAATTTGGTTTCAAGTTTCAGTCTTTCGCTTCGCTGTGACTGTTGTAATATTGCCTGCAACTCCTTGCCTTAGGCTCTTCTTCGCCCTTCTCTTCCATTGCAAAATACTTGAAGTTTCAACCCCTCTCTCTCTCTTTAATTTTCATTTGGTTCAGTGATTCTTCTCAAAGGTTTAAACTTTTCCAGTACGGAAGATGTTCACAAATCTATTGAAAATTGAGCCAATTCTCAATTTAGCGAATCCGCTGGATGTATTGGACGATTAACCAAGTTTGGATTTTTGATAATTGGATTTCGAAATTTAGATAATTCATGTGCAAACTTTCCCTTCCAAATGAACGAATTTCTTATCTAAATTATTGGGTCTTAAAAGTCAAACGAGTGGGAGAGGATAAGTCGAGTGAGAGGTGGGGATTGTTTTGGGCAAACTTCTTTCCATTTGTAAATATCGGAAAATTTGTGTCAAGTGGATGTACTTTTTTCGTAAAAACTATTCATTTAAATTAATGCTTCTACTAAAGATACAAGTATATCTCTATTGTACTAAAAAAAAAAGGGTATATCACAAATAAATAATTAATAAATTGCTTATTTGATTGACCTGAATTAGTAAATAAATTGTTAATAAATAGAACAAATAGTACTTTTAATTTCTTTCAAAAAGAAAAAAAAAATATTTTTTTTCCTAAAAAAATGCTTTTAATTTCTTTAAAAAGGAAAAATAAAACAAACATTTAATTCTTAAGTTTATCTCCAAGTCAAATAACTTCTGGTCCTTGAAGTGAGGTTGATGTCGTTGTCTATTTGGAGGCTGAAATTTCAAAATAAAGACACTTCAGTTCTTTTTTTTCTTTTTCTTTTTTTTTTTTTTATACAAGTAGAATTTCATTAAACGCCAGAAGAAGAAACGTTTGGGAACAAACACTCCTCGCAAATATACAGGCTAAAAATGGCGGGAGGGGGCCAAAAACTAACGCAGCCTTCCAGCATGGACGGAGACCCCTGATCATCAACAAAAAAAACCCAGATGGCGATTAAGACCAGCACCCTCACGAGCAATGGCGTTCGTCACTCCGTTTTGCAATCTAGGGCAGTGCTGAAATTTGAGAGCACTCCCTGATTTTGAGCCAAAATGTGTATGGCTTCGACACAGACCTTCAGTTCAGTAAGGTCATCTTCCTCTTTGTTCAAATTTCTGATGAGCTCCAAGCAATCGGACTCAACCACGATATTCTGTGGTCTTTCGGGCAAATTGAGTAAGAAATTCAGACCTTCCCACATGGCTTTTGCTTCAAGGATGTTGATCGGCCATTTTTCTTTAACTGATTTCATACCCGCGCAAATGGGAGACCCGCTGGAGTCATGCACGATCCAGCCCAAGCCTCCTCTTCCTTCCGCTGCATTCCAAGAGGCGTCTGAGTTGATCTTCCAACAAAATTGAGGAGGGGAATTCCACGAGGCTTGACTCTGATGGTTCTCGCATCTCGACTCTTCAACGTTACCCTGGTACGCATGATCTTTCCTTTTTAATTCTTGTAAGTTTCTACTAATTTGGTTGAATATCTAGTCCATCTTCGGTTCGACTTTGAATTTGTCTCTGATAATCCTATTCTGCAAAGCCCATATGTTTCACATTATGATCACTGCATCTTCCATCTCTCTTTTTGTGAAATTTTCGTTCATCCAGCACCACAGGTCCATACTCAACCAATTGACCCTGAAATAAGAAAATAACCCAACTGAGGAAGGAATAAAATCAAATCAAATGGCTTTAGATACCTTGCAATCCCAGAACGTATGGCTGGTAGATTCCTTTCTTTTCCTGCAGAGCACGCATAAAGGGTTTATGTCAATGTCTTTCCTTTGTAAATTTGGCGTGAGGAAGTTTTTGAGGATTTTCCAGATGCAAATTTTTGCCCTGGGGATAGATTTGATTTTCCACAAACTCTTCCAAGCTACCATGATTTTTCTAGGATTCGAGACAATGGCATCCTTGGTTCCAAAATTGATCAAAGTCAACTGATAGTAGGGGTGATCATCGGTCGGTCGGTATTGGTTTTGGGCTCAAACCGACGCCGACCACCGACATGTCAGTTTCCGACAGTCGGTTCTCATCGGTTTGGAAGACGTTAGTGACGCCGATTGACCAACTACGCTGGCGGTTGGTCGATTATGGTCAGTTTAAAAACTCCAGAGAAGTGAAAGACGAAGATCAAGAAAAAATAAAGAAAAAAAAAGTTTGAATCCGTGATAGAGCGAATTTGTTATATGTTTATCCCCTCCTAAATTGCTTATCTTCATTGTATTCAGTGAGCAAAATGTTTTAATTTGACTGTAATATTGTTGCAGGTCTAACATATGAGTTCGGGACCAAAACAGGTCGAAAATGAGCTAAACAAAAGCAAAATGACGAAAATGCCCTTGGTCAACGCACGCTGAAGGCCAAACCAATGTTGAGACCCTAAAAAATTTCGTAAACACTCTAGTTTCCCGAGAGGTAGCGTCTCGACGCTACGGATATCCGAAGCGGGCTAATTTACCGTCATCGTCTTGGACGCTGGCCCCAGCGTCTCAACGCTGTCACTTATTATAAAAACGTAGTTTCACGATTAGGGCTGAATTCTCTTCCCCCTCTTTCGATTTCCGCCGCTTTTCTTCCCCAAATTCTCTATAGTTTTCATATTTCTTAGGCTTTAGAGTAGATTTTCTTAATTAGTTTTCATGGTGGATCGAGCCCGGGAGCGAGGTTCGGCATTCCAAATGACAGGCTAAGCTCATTTATCATGTAATCGGGACTCGTGGTTGTAAGTTTGGATTTATTTTAATGAGATTTCTATTCTTTATTGCTTGATTAATTTATCTTTGTAATTCTAGCTCCGTATTATTAATTTAGCATTGTTAGGTGAGATTGACAACCTCAGCCACGACTTGTTAAATTCATATGCTAATTAAAAGTAGTTAAAGAGGATAACATGTTGCTAGTTTAGGATTGATTTCTTAGATTTAGCACCTTGGGCATGTGTCTTTGGGCTAGGATATTTACTTGTTGTGTTTTAGGCTCATTATCCCTAGAATGCATGCATGGTTAATCTGGCTAGTCCCAATGCGACCTTGATTTGATTAATAGGTCTGTTAATTAGATTTGGGTTAGAATCGGGCTAAGTGCATTGGCTTGTCTGTGGATGTGGACACGACTCTCTGGTTATTCTAGGAGTACATTGGACTTAGGTAATTAATTGAGACCTTTAGTAAATCGATGAATTAAATAATAAAACTTGCACCCGAGAATCGATTGCATGATACCGAGGTGAGATTCACCATTCCTTACTTTCCCTACACTTTTAATTTTCTGCAATTTATTTTCTTGTCATTTATTCTTTTCGAAATTTATTATTTTCTCCAATCTCCCCTCCCCATTCGGTTGCATATAAACATAAAAGAAGTTAGAAATAAAACCAATTGTTCCCTGTGATCAACCCCGGCCACTACTACTACAAGTTAGCTTTAGGTGTCGGTGATTATAAATTTATTTGACCCGGAGCCTCGACAACTTCGGCCCGTCAAATTGGTGCCGTTGTCGGGGAACACAGTGTTTTATTTCTACCTTCTTTTGTGTTTTTCACATTTTTCTAGTTTCTTGTGTTTTAGTTTATTCTTGCAGGATCTAGTGACAAATCTTCACAAGAGCAAACCCGATTTCTAGCCAAGAAGCGAGAAAAAGTATTTGGGCATCATGAATATCCAGTAGACACTCGTCCAACCATCCTCTAAGATCAAAAGGGTCGAGCATGCAGTGCCAACCAATTTTTCAGCTCATGATTATCATCTGCCCCATGCATCATTTATCCTGATGAAGGTAATTTCGAACTTAAAGTTGATTTTAGCTTACTTCCTTCCTTTAGTGGTTGTGCAGGAGAAAATCCTTGTCTCTACGAGTTGGACTTCTTCGAGCGTTATTCCGACTTGGTGAAGTGTGATAGACGTATCGAAGACCGGATCAAATTGAGGATTTTTCTGTTTCCCTTGAAAGGTGAGGCTAGGGAGTGGTTGTATCAATTACCTTCCAGATCGGTGTCAAAATGGCCCCAATTGAGGCGATTTTTGGTGGATAAGTACCTCCCGTCTGTGCGAGAGTTTGAGAATTCCCGAGAGATTTGTGGTTTCTCCCAAGAGCTCGAGGAGGCGTTGCATGAGTGTTGGGATCGTTACAACGATTTGTGTGCACGACCTCATTATTCACTCGAAGAGGAATCCTACATCGAGATCTTCATTGAAGGCTTGGCATCAAAAGAAAAGGAGATTCTCTTAGGAAACGGTGGGGTGAATGGTAAGACATCTAGCGAGGCGAGGGAGTTAATTGCAAATTTGGCAGAAAGTTCTCGACTTCGTGCAATGCAGAATTTGAATCAAATTTTAGAGCAGGAGATCGATCAACAAATTGCCAAAATGAAAAGTGTCACGTCAGCAAACCATTAAGAGTTAACAGAAAAGTGGATGGATGGACCAAAATGAAACAAAATCCAAACCTTAGGGACTAAATTTTCGAGTTTGAAAACTCGGGGACCAAAATGAAACCTAACCCAAACCTCAGGGACCAAAGTGTATTTTTCCCGAAAAAAATCAAAACCTTGTTTTTGTTTTTAAAATTTGGCTAAGAATTCAAGTGTGTGCTTAACAAAAAAAAATGGAACTACGGTAAGAAATTTGGGAGAAAACAAGCATAATTTCCAAAAACCAAAAACAATAACCAAATGGTTATTAAATGGAGCCGAAATAATTATCAAACAGAACCATAGTTTTCAAAATCTGGCTTGATTTTTTAAAATTTTAATAGAAAATATATAACAAAGTAAAAAAACTCATAGGTAAAAGTAGTGTTTACAAACTTAAGTTTCAAATTTCAAAAACAAAAAACCCAAATGGTAATTAAGTGAGACCTTTTTTTTTTTTTTTTGCATTTGACGAAGAATTCAAGTGTGTTATCTAAAAAAGATAAAACCTATTGTAAGAAAATTTAGAAGAAGCAAACATAATTTTAAAAAATAGAAAACTAAAAGCAAAACCCTTATCGAAAAAATAGAAAAGTACTATCAAAGGTGTACCTATTGTTGATGGAAGGATTCAAATCACAAACCTCTTAAATATTATATAAATATTTTATTTATACACTTGTTGGGTAAATACTTAAGTACATGTAATTTTTTTTCTACAATATGTGAAGATGAAAAGATTAAAACTACAAATCTCTTAGTTATTAGTAGGATATTTATAACTTTACTCATATGGGTTACGCACTTGTAATTATACAAATCTTTCACATCAGTTAGTCCAATATCTGGTATCAGCAAACTTTAAAATTATTTGGTCAGATTGTTGTTAATGGCTGACCGTTCTAATCCCAAAAGAAAGCCATTCAAATTCGGGACGGACAGTTGAAGAAATTGAAAAGGGAGTACAAGGCAGCTAGCTTCCAGTACAAAGGAAAAAAAAGAATAGTACAAATCTAACCTTACCAAAGCCATCAAACATCAAATTAAAGAAGAAAAAGAAAAATCAAGGTTGAAAATATTGAAAAACATCCGATAACGGATAGTACAAATCAATACGACTAGCTTAGCTATGTTGTTATTTGTACTGCAGCCAGCCATCCACCATTCTCTATATAAAATTGTCCCTAATCGCCTGCACAAACAATATCAAACCAGAATGAAAGATGCGTCATTGAGTGCAGCGTTGATGTAAAATCCAATTCAAATTCCAAATTTCCATCAGCGCTGCATTCAATTACGTTTCTTCCTCAATTCTGGCTCAGCTCACAGCCTCACCCTTTTGGCTTCCCTCCCCAAATCCCCATTTCTATTTCAGGTATGCCGTTATTTATTTATTTTGCTCGATTTGTTCCCCGTTTGATCTTGATTTTCAGCGAGGTAATAATTCAAAAATGTTACCGAATTGCTCTGTGTTTGAACAGGACAGAAACAGGGAGGTGAGGTTTTATTGCATTGCATCTATAAGAGAAAACAGGAAAAGGCCTAAATTTGCAAGATAAAAAGTTTTGTTTTGTGGTGTGGGTATTAACACAGAAAGTGTCGTGTGGAAATATCAGCGTTTCTTGGCAGCGGGCTGCTTCTGGGAATTGAAGTACACGGCGGCGACGGGGAGGCCCAGAGCATTCTGAGTGGCGAATTGTCGTGTGCAGAAGTTGCTGCGGGTGTTGGGTGGTCGGAGCCGGCCGCCGAGGGCGGCGTTCTGCTTGAAAACGGCCAATACATATCGGTGAATGCCCGTTGGAGGCTGTGGGCCCATGTACTGCACCACCTCCTTTCCTGAAATTCCACCAACCAGTTGTTTTTCATCACATACAAAAGAAAAAAAAAATAAAAACAGAGGAGATGTTATAACGGGAAAACAAAATTGATCGGTCATATTTACAAATGAATTATAAAGTTAATTTGCTAATGTTTTACTTTTTATATCATTGATAAAATATATATCAATGATATACACATACCATGTCAATATATTATTTGAGTTAGTTAAGAGCAGTTAACATGACCTAACCACCTTTTAAAACCAAACAAATATGGTGACCTTATGATTTGTTTGTAAAAAGCTGATTTATTAACAAATTCTTTATTTTTAATCTATTTTTCCAAAGATAAAAGATTATAAAAAGAGAAAAGGCAAATTTAGTTGGAGGAAGAAATTTAGGTTAGGACAGTATTCTGCAAGGCTTCGTTAAACTCAAAATGTATTTTTTAAAAAGTTTATCTAAAATTTAAGATTATAAAATTGTATTAGAATTAAAATTAAGGTTAAATATCATTTAAAATGTGATTTGAGACTTGTTTCGTTTTAGTCTATATATTTACTGTTAGTTTAAAACAGAATAATAATAATAATTTTCATTCTAAAAATCATAGGAATATTTTTACCAAATATTTAAACAAAAAGCTTATGGGAATTGGATTTATTTTTTTTTTTTTAAGAAAAGTTATCTAAAACCTTAATGATATTAATCATGAGATATATTAAAAATATATTGATTAAAATTAACCACTTTAAATGTAGAGACTAAAATAAAATAAATTTGAAAAAATTAATGTGAAAGTTAGTTTATGCATAGAGGATGTAGAGACTAAAATAAAATAAGTTTAAAAAAATTAATGTGAAAGTTTGTCTATGCTTCGAAGAAAAGAATTGACTGCACATCGATATATATGAAACACTATCACTAAAATGTTAACCATGTTTGTTAGTTCAACAAAAAATTTAAGCACATCACACGGTCTTTTTCCTTCAAGTTTTAGAATTTTTCAGACATTTTAGCACGTCAGTTATTGGATGACTATGTTATGTTTTAAAAATTATTTCTTAAATCTTAACCAAATTGAAAAATAAACAAAATTTAAATTTGAACTCTTTTTCACAATTCTTTTTAGAATTTTTTTTTAAAAAAAAAGATTATAAACGGAAATTAAAAATTATATAAAAGATGAATCACTTAAAAATAATTCTCGAAATATTAGTCATAAATTAATTATGTGGGTGGTGACAACACTAACTAAGCCCTCCCAAAAGATAAGTATTTATTTTATTTAAAAGTTTTTTTTTTTTTTTTGTATCTTCATTTTGCATTTCCCTATCTTACTCATCAAAATTTTAGTGGTGGTTTGGTGGGAGATTATTGTCCACTAATCAATAAGTATTTTTGGTGGGTAGCCAAACGAACACATGCTCAAGTAAAAAAAAAAAATATTTAACTTGTTACTAGGAGAGATGAATGCAATGCAAGAAGGGAGTGAGAAAAAAACCATTATTTTCTGTTTAAAAAATAACAGTTAAATTTTTAGGAAAATACCTTAAAACAAAATTCTTCTTCATCAACATATGATTAATAAATAATTATATCTAATCAAGGCAACAAATATTTTTAAACATAAATCATATTGAATTATATATGAGCAAAACAAACCTTTATTGGCATCAGATCCTTCCGGAATGTCCACCACAATCCTAAAAAATCACAAAAATTTCCCCAACATTAAAAAAAAAAAACGCAAAATCACGTATTTATTTCCAAACCAGAGAATAAAAAAAAGTTCATTAATTACCAGTGAAGCCACTCTCTGAATGTTGGCTCACTAGGACTTGGAGCATCAGGATCCACCATAACCTACCCAAAATTCCCAATGCAAAAATCAATCCAATATTACAAAAATTCAAAAAAAAAAAAAAAAAGGCTGGAAAAAATACCAGAGTATAAAGGTGGTTAGAGATGGGGGCTTGAAGAAGAACAGTGGGGGCATCAGCAGCGGCAGAGGGCTTGATTTCGCAACCATTAGCCACCTGTTTAGCGCCATAACTGACGGACAGATCGGCGGCCGGAGTGAACATGTCCAGCACATCTCCGATCACTCTGCCAACAACAAGTGGCTCCAGAGACCGTACCATTTTTTTCTTTTTTTTCTTTTTTTTCCTATTGGCCTTTGGTTTCGAGAGGGCTTTTGTTTGTGTTGTGTGTGTGTGTGTGTGTGACAGCCTCGTCTTTTGTAAAAATTTCTTGTGCTATGGGTTAGTGGGTGAACTGGGTTTGTGACACGTAGCATAATTGGTTTGATGAATTGGCAATCTGCTTCCTCACTGTGATGTGCTTCTTAAACACGTGTCCCCGTCTCGCACATTTGCCGGTACAATTTTTTCCTAGTGCGAATGGACGGCTTCCTCTCTTATTCTAATACATCAAAATCAATGTTAACTAAAACATTTATCTTCCTTTTCATACGTATAATCATTAACCCATTTCTGCAAATTATATTTATATATACACAATAAATCAATGAAACAAATTTCCTCAACCAACTCCACCATAGATTAATCAATCAGTAAAGAAATTATAAACTCGATAAGAAATTAGAGCTAGGTTCAATTTCATATCTATAGAGTTGAACTTATTAATATATATATATATATATATATATATATATCATCTCTAAAGGAGCCAACTAATCAGCTATCATGTATTGAATTGGTCTCTTGAATTGGTTCGAGAGACGATATTCTGAACTTCGATACAAAATGTTGACAAAGATGAAAACATGTCCTTTGTCGGAGTTGAGAAAAGTGGTCTAATTTTGTGAAATATTACAATTTTACTATTATATTTCATTTTATAAATAGTTTTTTTTTTTTAATTCAACAACATGTGAAATTAGTGGCTCATTGATTTTTTCTTCGAATTAAAAAGTAAATTCATAGAAAATATCAATGTTTATAAAAAAAAAATAATAATAAAATACTTGATTACATACAGATATGTAAGAATGATCTCTCTCTACATACTACCCTTAAAATGTTGACTATTAGAAGAGATAAAAAAGTTTTCTCATTTTCTGATTTTCTCTTTCATAGTTATCAAGATTAAACAATATTTGACTGCATATCGGTATGTAGGGATCTTCTTACATACCTCATTAAAATATTGACAACTAAGAAAGAAACATGTAGAAAATAAGAAACATATTTTTTATCTCTCTTAGTTGTCAACATTTCAATGGTGGTATAGAGAGAGATTCCTACCTACCGATATGCAAGTATTTTGCGTCAAGATTTTAATGGGTTAGAAAGATGGAAAGATCTAGTGTTCAATATTCATTACAAAATGAAAGGCTAAAACCCATATAAGCTAACTCATGGGCCTTCTTTCAGAGGTTTTTGGGCTTAAGGCTACTAACTTTTTTGACTTTGCAGGCTAGCAGGCTCCTTTCCACTATGGTTTTGCCCATAATCCAACTTTCCTTGAAATACTTCCTCAGAAAAATCATGTTGCCATTGTGGAGTATTCTCTCCTTGTTTTAGTCCACCATAAATGTTATACGAAATCACGTTATTTTTAAACTTCAACGTATTGTTTATCTTTCTTGAATTACAAGATGATTGTCAATTTTAATATAATTCTTTTCACAAGATTTATTAAATCAAACTATAGAATTATTGAATATTCTGTTTTAAAGCTCGACCAAAATACTTACTAGAAATTCCTACGTGGGTAGTATGGACGAGTAGGGGTGTTCAAAAACTGACAATCTGAAAAAGAAAACTGAGAGTAAACCAACCAGTATGGGTTGGGTTGAAAATTGACCACATTACTGACAAAATAATAAAAATAAAAAACAGCCTATGATTCACTTCTAATTCAACTATATTTCTACTCCAAATCCAAAATTATTTTCAAAGTCAAATCGTATGGATTAAATTAGTTAGGGGCATTTGCACAGATAACAAAAAACACTAAACATATTGCAAAAATAATAAAAAGTAAAACTATTTGTAGAAATAGCACAAAGTGACATTAACTTACAAAAATACCCCTTTTTATTAGCAACAATCTGATAGAAAGGATTATCAGTGTTTATCACCGATAGTTATTGATAGCCTTTGATTAATCGGAGTCTATCAGTATGATAGTCTATTAGTGTTTATCACTGATAGTTACTAATACACATCGGATTAATCAAAATCTATCAGTGAGATAAACACTTATAGAAATGATTATACGAAGTCTATTGATAGTTTATCAGTGTCTATCACTGATAGTCATTGATAGACTTCGATTAATCGGAGTCTATCAGTGATAGGCATTGATAGACTCCGATTATCAGAATCTATCAGTGATAGACACGAATAGAAAAAATTATACAAAGTCTATCAACATAATAGTCTATGAGTGTCTATCACCGATAATCACTGATAGACATTGATAGACTCCGATTATCAAAGTCTATCAGTGATAGACACTGATAGAAAGGAATATACGGAGATTGGTAGAATTTGCCCACAATTCAAAATTAAATGGGATAAAACGGAAATTATGAAATTTTATTCTAATAAATTGCCATGTTTGCTATTATTTTTATATTGTGCTATATTTACCATAAGAAAAATCCTAATTTCCATCTCATGCAATTTCTCAATTAGTTATTCAAAATTTTTGAATAATGCCCATCGTTTAAAGACATATTTGAGAAAACTACATAACCCTATGGTCCGACCTAACAACTCTATATAAGGTGTGTTGATTCTAATTAAGACCCAATCGGACCCAACCAAATATTTGGGGCGGGTTTAATTTATAACCTAAAGAGTTGGTTGGGTTATAGAACTACAACCCAAAGGGTTAGACATATATGAACATTTCTATTTTCGATTTTTTTTTAGTTAAACAATGTGAGATTCAAAATTTCAACATCAAAACTCAGGTTGGTTCTCATGTTTCTTTAAACATGACAATTAAACACTAATCAACTCAACATATATCTTGTTGATGGCTAAATTTGGTCAGAGGAACTCGCTTGACCTTCACATGCCACCAACGGTAAATTTGTAGATGAGGGGGAAGACGTGGCCTGCAAAAGAGCAAACCTGCACACCGGTGTGATGCTTAAGTCAAAAAACGGAAGGAGAGCAAGAGAGTAAGAGAGTGAGAGTAGAGAGTTCGGGGTCCCTTCTTCAGTGGCGAAGAGGGGTATAAATACCTGCCCATGCTCCTAGGGTTTTTAGGGATTCGGAGGCGTTTCGGGACCAACCAGGCTGGACCGGGGCGGCTAGGGGCAGCAAGGACCGAGCGGAGGCAAAGGCCGAGGCCGACCATATGGGTCGGGCCATTTTGGCCCGGCCCGTTGGCTGGTCTTCCTCTGGGTCGCTTCCTGGTCCTATCTCCGCCCAGTTGTCTTCGTCAGCTCCTTGCATATGGTGGTCCAAAATTACCTATAACATATCTATAATCTATAATATATTTAAAGTTGCGTTAAATGAAAAAAATTTCATTTTTCTTTTTGCTGCCTTATTTGGAAATGAGCATTTGATCTCTTTTATTAATTTTACCATTATATTTGATTCCAAGATTTTTCAAAAAAATAAAAGAAAAAAAAAGAAAGAAAGAAAAAAGATGATTCCAAGATCCATTATCTCTTTTGCTATACATCCACTCCCTGAAGAATTATTAGGTGCTCCCGATGTAAGAGACAGATAGTTTTGTAACCATTGGATGTAAGAGAGAGAAAATGTAACAGTGCCTCGATTTTGTATCTAACGGTTGTTAGGATGCATGCAAATTTAATTTGAAGATGTACATCTGACGGTTTTAAAGAAATGAGTCTCGTTGTACCGGGAGCACCTAACAATTTGCCACCCTCCCCCGATCCTTTTCTTCTTCTTTTTTTTTTTCATTTTTAAATTTGTATTATATTATTTTATAATATTTTTATTAAATTAATAGTAATTAATTCAACACAATAATTTGCTTCTACATTCTGATAAGAGTAAAAAGGTTAGAAATAAGAAGTTCTGTTGACCAAGTTTTGTTATTGTGAGGAAGAGAGAGTATGAAAAGATGATGAATAAATCATTGGAGGCAAAGAAAAGATGGAGAGAGATTCCATGAAGAAAAGAGGATAAAAATGGTCATCAATGGGTCATTATTGTTAGGTGTGACAAGCGGACTCAAAGGGCAAAATATTGGTTAGTGAAAAATAAAGTAAGTTAGACTGTGATCTCCTAATTAGCGAAGCTTCTAGATTGGGTTTGTGATTTTTTATTTTTTCATGTTTTGTATAAGTTTTCCAATAATGTCTCCTGAAAGTCTCTCATAGTTGTCTTTAATAATCTTAAAACTAGAAGAAAGAATATGGACAATAGGATTGGAAAGAAAAATAGAAACATTAGAAAAGTTTGACGTTTATGATATTTGACTTCCAAAGATTGTCTAATTGGATGATCAGGCAATGAAATTTGTTATCTTACAATTCAATACTTTTAAATTAGATTATATACTTCTTTTTTCTCCCAAATATTTATAAAAGTAATTGCAAAACTACAGACAAATAAAGTTAAGAAAGGAAAAAATAAGATATATATAATATATATATATAGTTTAGTTTTAAATTTAATTATACATTATATAGTTTAGTTTTAGATTATTCCAACTATTAATTGCAAATAATGAATATTTTTCCCTACTATTAAGAGTTAAATACGAAGTTCGGTTTTTTTTTTTTTTTTTTCTGAGAAAAGAAATAAAATGGAAGAGGAGACATATAAAATTATGAGAGAAGTTAATAATAAACACCATATATGATAATGTAGGGTTATCTTCATCGTACATTTGAATTGCGATATCAACTTAATCCTTATATTCAATAAATGTCAACATTTACCCATGCCTTAAATCAAAGAAAGCAACCCTTAATATTTTGAAGACAGGGAAAATAATGTTACCTTCTAGAAGTACTAAAAGCAAAAGAAGACAACAAAAACCTAATTTTCAATGTCTAGAAAGCCATTATTTTCATTTTTCTTGTACACAAGAAATTAAGCATCTCAAGATGACAATTTTCGAGTCAAAAGTTTGTCATCCAAACTTGGAAATTAAGGCTTACAAGAAGTGTCCCAATTAATACTCATTAAAGGAGTCGTTATTTCTTCTTTTTAGAAAGGGATGGAATTAGGGTGGCAGTTTCCCTTTTCATTAATCTTTAATATAAAGTATATATAACATATGAAAATTCGACATGTAATGTTTTTTTCGTATACCCTTCTTTTATTTATTAAAATTTGATACATTGGGCACATTTCAATACAATTAACCCTCGGCTTCAACGGAGGTTTAAAAAGACTAAGAACAGAAACAAAGTTGAGAGAGAGAGAGAAAGAGAGATGACAAACTTGAAGGGTTGACTTTCAAAACTTAAGGAACTAATTTCTTGGGCGGTCGACAGACAGAAAATGAAAGAAAGAGAGAGAGAGAGAAAAAATTAAAAAGGGCTTATTCGTATTTATCTCTTCGTATATTATTTTTGTCGGCCGAGACTCAATAAATTGAGCCCCCACCAAATTATGCTCGGGACAAAAATGTTTGAAATTTCATTTGCTTACGGATCCAAAGTTAATTAAAACGAGGAGCTTTCTTTCTCCCTCTTCTTAATTTCTGACGTCAAAATGACATATGGCTTACAGAAACAGTCTTTTAACTTACTGTTTACTTTCAGAAATGTGACCATTTTAATCCCATTATAAAGATATTATTTACATTTACAATTAACGTGTATATATATATATATATATATATATAGCATATATTATGAGTTAAACACAACGAATACGCATGCAAAGAAAACAACACGTAAATCTTCATAGATTCAGATCGATCTTCAATATCCCAGTCCAAAATAATTACTCAAAACCTGCAATCTTAATAATTGTAAGGATATCCAATTATGTATTATATTTAAGTAATATGAAGAAAAGAGATAATATTAAAAAAAGAAAATCCAGCAGAGATATAACAATTAGTCAGATCAATTATCGATAAGGAGTTTGAAATGATGCAACAAGACAGAAGGCAGCCGCCATGAAAGATATGTACCTAAAAATTTGCAGAAACCATAGAGGAGATTTTAGCTGTTAGGGATCATCGCCATTAATGTTTGTTCGTACAAAATTTGCATGTTCATGCATGTTCACATTATCCACTTTTGTCAAGCAATGATATGATATTCCATTCGCGATCGCCCAACTTGTTTTACTCGTTTGTATTCACATCTTTATTTTCCTCAAACTTGTTAAGTGAAATTGACTTTTTAGTTTGTACTAGAGGCTTTCGTTTAATATCTTGTAAAAGTCAGAATACAAACTTGTCTACACCAAAGGTCTTTCTGAGGTTATTTATTATAGTCTTCTATAAAGTTTGGTCCAAAAAAATTGAACCAAGTTTTGATAGTTGATCTTTTCATATGAGTATATTGAATATATTTAATTTATAAATAGTTATTGTTATTAAATCAACCGAATATAAATACAAAAGATTTTGAAAATGAATGGTAGAAGCGTTTAACTTAGAACCAATATGGTGTTTGTTGAAGCTACTCCAACCGTTAAGTCAAAAAGTTGCGTAATGGTTAAGAGATTGAAGAATTCAACCGAGCTAAATTTTAGTGTGAGAATTATATATAAAATAATATTGTTAGTGCTCTAATGTGATAATTTCGTTTAAATAAATTCTAAAAAGTGACGAATGGGATGCTTACTTTCAATCAAGTAGATGATAAAGTCGTGTGTGTTTGTGTGTGTACTATATTGTTTTTCACTTGAATAGAGTTATGTTATGTGTCAATAGCGAATCTGCAAAGTAGTTGGTATATATTTGGTAATGATGTATCTAAGAAGCTAAATCAAATCGTGAATTGTCATTTTAAGTGGTTCGAAGAATCCATCCATACATAATCCATCAACTTTTTTATCTTACATGCATTAAGAAGAAAGAATATGTTGAATGTTAAATGGGTAAGTAGCTAGGTTAAAACCAAATCAATCAATTTTCAATCTGATTATATGGTTCTAACTATCCGTTAGCAATTAAATCAAATTTCAAGTTACGAGAATAGAAATTAATAGAAGCCTTGGACAAGAAAAGGAAACGACACATCGTCGTAGTTCAACTGGACACCTTCATGGTTAACAAATCATAATTAGTGCCTTTTTGTGAAAAAGTTTAGTCAATGCCGGTGTAGCTACAGTAAATTTCTTGTTTTCACACAAGATGAATAAAAGTCAAAAAGCTTTTTTTTTTTTTTTTTCTTTTATTCACTTCAAATTGGATAAGGCGCTCTATCGGGTTGATGGGTCAGCCCGTTTCCGTCAACAGATGACGGGGCCCGGTTCTGTATTATTGAGACCACGTGTCCGAATATGCTGACGTAGGATTCATTAAGGTCGCGGTTTTGAGTTTTGACTCAAAAAGCAATAAATATAAAATGGGCTTGAAAGAGACAAAATAACACAAGAGCCATGCCATGATTGTCAATAAAGCATTTAACCCTCTCACTCTTGTGGTCCCCATCGTACAAGTAACCTCCATGTTAACGACACGTAGTCTTTGACCTTTTCAATAAAAAAATAATGAAATTATCGTAATCCTCATGCATGATTATTATAATAATACCACTTTTTACTATAAATAGAAGCTGGAAGAGACAGTTGGCCAAACTGGCCTCGATCTGACACGTGTCGCCACCGCTTCCTTTAACCCACCGCCAACTCCGCCAACTCCCGCCATGTCTCCTCGTCGGAATCTTGGATTTTGGTCTCTTTCTCTAAAATATTTGTACAATGGATTTTTCTTTTTTCCCTCATACAATATGATTCCAAGTTACGAAGAAGAATTACATATATATTGGTCCAAACTAATTATTTGATTATTTCAAAAGGAAATTGTATATCACGAGATAATGGACGTACAGGTCAACGAATAATAAAGCCGTAATTGTCAAACCCATTTGACCTAAATCGAGTTTGTGGTAGTTTTTGCTTTTGTTTCTGTGATTCAGATCGTAATTGTACGTTTATACTGTACGTCATATTGTTATCGTTGAAAAATAAAAATTTATAACTTTGCCTGAAAGTCATCTCGCTAATTTCTAAACTTCTTTAAAAAAATAATAGAAAACAAAGTCTTTTTTTAATATAAAGTACTGGTCATACTTTTAGATTCTAAAATTACTAGGGTAAGAAACTAGGGAACATATTATATTAATATTCAAAGAAAAATACTTACCTACAATTTTGAATTCATTTGCACATTTTCAGTGGCTAAAATTTTTAATAAATACAATATAGAATTAGTCTATTGAACATGAACCACATCTCGTTAAAAAATAAAAAATAAATCATACTTATAAGGGTGGCTAAAATCTTGTCTCTTTGTGATGTTAAATCTCCATGCACAAGCCAGATAATAACAAGAAAAAAAAATAAAGAAAAATTAAATTCCGCAGATTTATTTGATTTTTACATTACACATTACACATTACATTACATGAAACTTTCATCAAATATATCAGGGATTTGAAAATTCAAAATCTGGCTGCAATAACTTTCTCTCTCATCCTCGGTTGCACTTGTGAAATATGTGGAGTTCGAGTTCATCTGTGTAGGGCTTGACGAAGAACAAGGCGAAGACAAAACCGAACTCAAACTAAAGTTATTCTGGTTATTATTGTTAAGGTCTTGGGAACTAAACGTCGGCGTTTCATAGGAACGATCCACCGCAGCGGCGGGCTGTTGCTGATCCAATCCACAATAATCAAAACCCGGCAACTCAAAATTACAATCCATGATTAAATTTGATGGCAAAATCGGACCACTTGGCCACTGGTCGTTTAATTCACTGGCAATTGGCTCCACCAGCTGTGGTTCGTGAGGAAACTGAACAATTTCTTGCAGGGGAACTTGCATTTGCAGCTGAGGATGAGAAAATTGAATGGTCTGCGTAGAATTTTGAGGCGAAAAGCTTGGACTTTTGCGCTCAGAAGACATTAATGAAGCAGCCAACTTAAGCAGCTCGGGATTGACTAATGGCTGTACTCCAATCAAGCTTGAAAGGTTCATTTGTGAAGAGTTGTAGAGAGTTGAGCGTAAAATGGAGGACAAGTCCAGAAGATCAAGGCGTGGGCTGTGGGTCACTGGATCAATTCCCATTCTTAGAAGCCTCTTTCTTATGTGGGTGTTCCAGTAGTTCTTTATTTCGTTATCCGTTCTTCCGGGTAACCGAGTCGCGATTGCAGACCACCTGTTTAAACCAAAACCCATGTCAAAAAATGACAAATTGTTTAATCCAAAAGCTTGAGCAGATGAATTAAATTTAACTGGACTTACTTGTTACCCAAAACACTGTGGAGTTGAATGATGGTTTCTTCTTCCTCAAATGAAAATCTCCCGCGTTTGATATCAGGTCTGAGATAATTAGTCCATCTCAAACGACAACTCTTCCCACATCTTTGGAGCCCTAAAAATTCCCAAATAAAGAAAACCCCATCATTAGAAAAGAAAAAGATTCGATTTTTAAGAAGAATGACGCATAATTAAAACACTATATGAATGTAAGTAAGAAAGTAAGTAAGTACCTGCATTCTTGGGAAGAGTCCTCCAGTTCCCATGTCCATTTTTCTGAATATAATCAATCAATTTCTGATCTTCCTCAGGCGTCCATGGACCTTTCTTGAGCCCATTTTTATCACAGCAAGGTGTTCTTCCCATGGTGATCGAATATTCAAATCAAAATCTGTCCACTCCCAGGTTAGCAGTACCTACAAAATTTGGCTTCACTTTCTCCTACAGAAAGTGAGAAAGCTTTGAATCGAGGAGAAAGAGAAAGAAATAGAAGACATTGGGTCCTATTGGGAGAGAGTTGTATATATAGACAAATCAAAGAGGTTGATTAATTAATTAAGGAAGGGTTTAAAATTAATGGGTAATTAAGCTAAGTTTGATGGATTTGGTGGCCGCCCTTTGTTAATCGCCATGGAGACGTGTCCTTTCTTTTTGGAGAATAACACACATTACACACAACTGCATGCCACTCTGAAAATCTCCTTTACAGCGCTTCTGATTGTGATTATTACTCTCACTCTCTCGCACGTGTCGATCAGTTTCATTTTTTGAACTTTACATCTGTTTAAATTTGTCAATAAATACTTCTTTTTCTTTTTATTGATACTATGAAATTATCGAATTTTTGTGGCATGTGGAACCTCAATTTTGCATGGCTTAGATTACAACTGCTCTCAAAAGATAATAATGTTATTATTATAAAGTGCTTTTTTTTTAACTCGTTAATTTCAATTGGGGCCCTATTGTATTATAAGCAGAAATCTTTACTATACCTACTCTCTCTCTTGTTTTCTTAGGTTGAGAAAAAATAAAGAAGGCATAAAATTATTTGCTTTATTTGGGTAATTATTTGGTAGATTAGTTGTGGTGTCACTAAATTTTATCTGTAAATAAACAACACAAGAAAATGCAAACTTCTTCCCTCTTGTTGGTTGTTGTTTTATTAATGGCTTTAATTTTCTTTGAATGTGTTTCTAAAGGAGAATTTTGCAGTATTATCACCTCATTGGATTCCTCAAATTTTTTGAAATTGAGAAATTGATCTCTCATGTGTCCTTCTACAATATGCACTTGGTTGGTACTTGGTTAGTAGGTTGTGGTCTAAATTTAATATTTATCATTTTTAAGTGCTTGATAGATAATAGTATATAAATGGTTTGAAATTAATAATTTGACTGAGGGCAAAACTAGAATAACGAAATTGTGCACTCTTGATATTAATGAAATTGTCCTCTCTGAATCTCTTGAAAATGTGTAATATGTTGTAGAATATAACTATATATTTCTTTAAAAAAAAAAAGTAATAGCTTAATATATAATTTTGTAAATTTAAAATGTAAAGTACAGAGTTTAAAGAAAAAAGGGTTGCATATTGGATCTTACGAAAAAATTGTAAAAACCCCAGCTGAACTATAGGAGTTATTACAATCACATGCCTCTAAACTTATGAAAAACTTGTTGTAATTAGGCATTTAGTTAGATTGTAAAATAAAAAAAAAAAATCACTCATATAATAAGCGTTGTTCCCAACCAACTCTTGAATTATAAGATTATTACAATCAAACTCAAATTATTTACATTAGTTTTGGTTTGTTTTCTTTGAACGAAATGACATCTCAATGTTTGATCTAAACCAAAATTTTTAATGGTTAGCATTATATTATACTTTTTGAGTTAAGAAAAAATTAGGTTAAAATTGTAACACTCTTATTATTTGAGGGTTTAATTATAACAGTCCTCATGAGTTGGTTTGTACCTTTTACAATATTTAAACATTTAATTATAGAATTTTGTAAACTTACCGAATGGATTGATCAAATTTAAAGTTTGAATGTTTGATTATAATAGCTTGTCAAAAAAGCACAAAATTGGTAATCAAAAGGTTTTCATAAATCCATGTTTTATATAGAGAATATAGATTTGTCACAGTTACTAAACAAAAGGAAAAGAGTTCACAATCCCAAAAAAAGATTAGAAAAAAGTTCATTGTTATTTATTTTGACTTATAATTTGTAGTGCCCTATCAAAAAATTATATATTGAAAAACAGTATAGAAATTAAAAATATTTTCCTCCCTTGTTCATCTTTATTTTCCAATTAATACTACAGAGGCCATTGACTGGTGTCATTGAGATAAATTTGTCGATAATATTTTATTGGGAAAGAAAGAAGTCCCGATTTCGTGGATTACCAACAGCTGTAACCAACAAAAAGAAGCCACGTAACCTCCACTTTTCAACACCCTGTGACTGTAGCTTTCTCTCTCTCCATGGTCACAGCCCTACCATTAATTGGTTTGACTAAGATATTTTTTTTATATTTTTTTTTATCGAATTGACAATTTTATCCCTCATCCTCCAATGTTCGAATTGGTCATTTTCCTTCTTTTTTTTTTTTTTTGAGAAAATTTGGTCATTTTCTTATAATGCAATAATGAACGGAAAATACAACATTTATGGTTCTAAAGAGTTGGGTGTTTGCCGAAATTTAGGAACATTTATTATTCCAAGCAATCAATATAATATAAACCTCCTCAAAAATAAAAATAAAATAAAATAAAGGTTTCTTTCTTCATTTTCTTCAAAAAAAAAAAAAAAAAAAGAAAAAATTCATTTTTTCATTCATTTCACGATAAGTTTTCTTTCGGTACTTCCGTTTATATCATAAAAACAAAATTACAAGATTGTTGACATTATTATTGTTTTTTTTTCCATCATTATTGTTGTGCATGTTTTCTAATAATTGATTTCATTAGAGATTGAAAGTTTGAAACAAAATTATTAAAATGATAACACTACTTAGTCCTTAGTCCTGACAAGTTTAATGAAACTATGGAGATTATTAAATAAATACCAATTTTTTTTTTCTTGGTTGTCTTTATCTTTCACTATTGTCACACGGAGGATAGGCCTTGAAAAAACCAATCAAGAAGATCTTAATTCTTAACTGGAAAGTGAGTAAATTTCATGATGGTTTTGAAGAAAAGCTATTTACAATTAATTATTAAAATTATAGTTTAGCCTACTATGTTCCACATGCAGGAGACATCCATTTTATTAATCGACCTACAATATGCGAAATTATAATAAATAAATAAGCCCTAATCCCATTCAAGTTTTATCTAATCAAAAAGGAAGATTGTTTTACTTTAATAATCAACTTTATGTGTTATTTAAATTATGATAATTTATTTATTATATATGCTGAGGTTTATGCCTGAATTACCTAAAAGAGCAGCCTACGTGTCAAGATTGATTACCCACAATTAATTTAAAATTCAATAGATGCCATTTGCAAGATTTTATACTTTCTAATTTGAGTAGCAGTTCAATTTTTCTCACCAAACGTAATATAAAATAGATATTATTTATTATAAAGTGCTGACTTAGCTATATTCTAGCTGAAGGTTACATATTTTAATGCTGAAATAAGATACGAGATCCATGGGTTGTGTGGTGAGAGTTTAAAAGTGCTATTTAAAATATGATCTTACTTTCTTTTATTTTTTAATATTTATAAAAATAATAAGTTGCATCTCAACAACTGATCAGCATTGCATATCCTTCTTATGGCTACTAGAAAATGTCTCCTTTAAAATAAGGTTGCTCTTTATTAGTTGAGGTGTAAATTATAAATTAATTTTTGGGTATATAAATAAGAAAATTTTGCTATATTTTAAACTCTATATAGCAATACAATGATTGATGCATTATTTTCACTTAAATGAATGGTGTTGTAAACGTTGATTATATTGTGTGTGTATATTTAAACAATACCTACAATATTTATTTTATAAGTCTCTCAATTATTCATGTATCCTTCTTTAATCAATAGTTTCTATTTAAAAGTGTTTCAAATTAAAAGAGATAAAAAGTTCTACATGGTGTAAATTTGATGGAAGATATATGTGTTAGTGGAGCTGGACTATGGCGATCTGTTTCAATTAAGTAGTGAATTCAAATGTTATGGGTGTGATTTTCAATGTGGAGGATATCTTATTTCTTTGTGAATCAACAATGACGGTCAATGAAAATTTTATCTATTAGGAGGTAAGTAACGTCAATTCTTAGCATTATAAAAGAAATAAAGGCAAAAAGAGAAGAGGAAAATATGCAGGAGAAAACCCTATGCTTATATATGTGGAATATAAGAATGATCAAGCCATATATATAGGCCTGGGGAGAAAAACTCCTACAAAAAAACCCTGATAATTTCTCTCATCCTCACTCTCTCTCGAATCTTCTTCTGTAACAGAAAAGGCATGAATGAAAATAACAAACCCTAGCTGAGGAAGACAACAATACAGAGAAGGGAATATAAAGAAGCAATGGGCCGAACCACTAGGCCAGAACAAATACAAATAAAATGACTTGAGCCCAATATTTAATGGGCTATCTTAACACCCCCCCTCCCCCGCAAGCCAATGGCAGTGGCATCACGAACATTGAGCTTGTATTTTAGTTGATTGAAGGTCAAAGGAGATAGCGGCTTGGTCAGAATATCAGCTATTTGCTCATGAGCAGGGAGATGCAGAATAGAGAGTTTCTTATTCTTCACAAGATCTCGAACAAAATAGATGTCAAGCTCAACAAGCTTGGTTTTAGCATGTAGTATCGGATTGGCGCTTAAATGAACAGCACCTAAATTATCACACCAAACAACAGGAGGTTTAAGAATACGAATATGTAAATCGGAAAATAAGGAAGATAACCAAACCAGTTCTGCAGAAATGGCCGCCAAACTTCGATACTCAGCTTCAGTGCTAGATCTTGAAATAATACTTTGTTTCTTAGAACTCCAAGAGATCAGGTTCCCACCAAAGTAAACACAGATACCTGTTGTAGATTTTCGGTCATCTGGGTCAGAGGCCCAGTCCGCATCAGCAAAACCCATTAGAGACAAATCAGAGGGTTTAGACATGAGTAAGCCATTGTTCAAGGTACCTTTGAGATATCTAAGAATCCTTTTAACTAACTGCCAATGAATTAATTTGGGCGAGTGCATAAATTGACATGCTTTATTAACACTGAAGGATATCTCAGGCCGGGTTAAAATAAAATACTGAAGAGCACCCACAATGCTACGATATAGATAGGGATCAGAGAAGGTCTCCCTATGATAAGCAGAGACAACCGAACCACCCACCATAGGAGTGGCAATGGCCTTAGCATCAAGCATTTTAGCACGAGATAACACATCAGAAATATAAGAGGATTGGGATAAAAACAAGCCACCTTTGGAGGGATATGATACTTCAACACCTAAGAAATAGTTCAACCGCCCAAGATCTTTTAAATAGAATTTAACATTCAAGGATGCAATCAAGTTATCAATATCAGTAGGAGAACTTCCTAGAATGACAATGTCATCAACATAAATAAGCACATAACAAGAGGCAGTAGGGGAATGGCGCATCATCAAAGAAGTATCAGCCTTAGAAGTAACGAACCAAGACTCTTAAGAAACATACTTAACTTTTCATACCATGCACGGGGAGCCTGCTTAAGGCCATAGATTGCCTTTTTAAGTCTGCACACAAGCTGGTTGGACCCTGCAAGTTTAAAATCGAAAGGCTGTTCCATAAAGACAGTGTCAGTAAGAGTACCATGGAGAAAAGCATTATAAACATCCACTTGTCGAATAGACCAGCCATAGTAAAGAGCAAGAGACAAAAGGACATGAATGGTAACAGGTTTTACAATCGGGCTAAAAGTCTCAGTATAATCAATGTCAGCAACCTGATGAAAGCCTTTGGCCACCAGTCTAGCTTTATAACGAGAAATGGTACCATCAGAATTACGCTTGATGCGGAAAACCCATTTGCATCCCACAATCTTTTTATCAGAGGGTACAGGAACCAAGTTCCAAGTATCATTATTAATCAAGGCATCATATTCTGATTGCATAGCTTGGCGCCAATGTGGTGACTTTAAAGCCTCCTTAACATTGGGCGGTTCACAATCAACATAAGCCTCATTAGCAGTAGCAACATAGGCCTTAGGTTTAAAAATACTCTGAAACAGAACAAAGAAGATCGAAGTGGAGGTGGATTAAAGCTCAAACAAGTCCAAGGTCGTTAGGCTGCAGACCCAATCAACCACACCAAGGCTCAAGAGGCCAGGTTGCTCTATGGCTAACTTGGACGAGGCCAACCTGTTCAATTAATGTCACCCCCGTTTCCGGTTCAATTCCTTTTGGTCCAATCCAAAGGAAAAATCGAAAACCCTAGGACAATCACGGACATATAGAAGATTATGACTCTAATATGGAAGTAAGTCTACTAAGTTCTCTTTCTCAAAACTTAATTAAATTTTTGTTACACTTTTTTTTCTTTACCTCTTACTTAAGTATTGGAACGTGTTTTGACAAGTATCACGCTTGTGTGCAGTATTTGCTATTTTGTAGATCATCTCTTTCATAAATAAACAAATTTGATAAAGTTTCTTCAATAAAGGTATATGCGAGAAAATATAGATGATAAAAGAAAATTATTACTCATTTTTACACAAAGCACCTATGATAATAATGAAAAGATTTGAGTTGATACCACAATAAGAGGTGGTTGAAAAAACAAAAGAATAAACTACTATTCATCATATAGTCATTCACAGTTTTCCTTTAAATTATAAATTGATAAAGATAACAAACAAATAAAACAACTAACTTTATTAAAAAAATAAATAAATAAATAAAACAACTAACTAATTATCTCAAATAAATTTTACAAAACTCTTGCAATAAGCTCACCTAAAAAATTTTACAATATAAAAATTTGTTATAAAAATATTACTTATTACGTCTCCAATTGGAATCATAAATCAATGGCTAAATATAAAAATTAATTAATGGTGCTGTTCAACAAAAATTTCATACATTTCTTATATATATAGGACCATAATTTATTTTTTAAAAAAAGTGAGGTAGATTTCTAAAGAATAAAAAATGAATCTGAAACCATATTTTTTTTTTTTTTTTTTGTGAGTACATCAACATTTGGGGTGGAGGATTCGAACCTCTGACCTTTTGGTCGAGGGTACATGCAAATTACCGCTGAACTAAGCTCGTTTTGGCAAATACTTTTATAACCATAGCAGTAACACATGCTAATTTTATAATGATTTAAAAATTGAAATGTTTATAAATACTAACATTTAAAACGTAGACCAGATATAAAGAAAGAAAGAAATTCCTAGTATTTTAGAGGACCCGTCATGAATGAGGGCCAAGCCAACATGTGGCCCATAGTTAAGTGGTTCAGTCCAATGCTGGCCCGTTTATTGGTCCTCCTCCTCATATATATCTCTCAAGTCTCAACTCCACTTCTTCTTTTTCTTTTTCTTTTTTCTTTTTAGAAACTTCACCTTTTCTTTTTCCTTTTTCTTTTTCGTTTTCTTTTTCTTTTTGAGATACACTGCTCAACAATTTGAGATTCCGATGAAATTTCCATAAACATCAATACTAATAAATAATAATAACAGTAGTGAAATGATATATAATGAAATATTATATTTTTCTACTTTATTTCTTTATTATTATTATTATTATTTTAGAAGAGTCTTCAGGATTAGTTTACAGTTAAAATTGATAGAAAAAATAATTCCCATAAGTCTTCCATCTGGAAACCAATATGAGGCTTACCATCCCTAAGATTGTTAATTAAGCTTAAGAAAATTTCTCTTTCAAAATTTAGATAACATATTCATTTTGTGTCTTTTCTTAAATGAAAATAATTATTATAATTTTATTTTGTTTAATAAAAATTAAATTTTAACAATGATGACTAATTTTAAGATTTATGAAAAGTGAAAAAACTAAATTTAGACATTTAAAAATATACATAGTAAGATAATAAGTCCCAAAGTACATTGACTAAAATAGTATTTTAATCTATATTTTAAAATACGTTGCTATATTTTATGTTTAAATAAAAAGAATATAGTGTGCATCAAACCTATTATTCATTAACGGTCATAGGAAAAACAAAGGACTTAAATAGAATTAACTCAATCCATGATGGTCACCTATCATGGGACCTCTTTTTTTCTTCTATATTTTCTATCTATTAATCTCCAACTTTATCTATAAATTTAATTTTCTTATCTAAAATCAATATTATATATCCAAAAATTGATTTAAAGTCTTTTTTAATTATTTTCCTTGCAAAACTATAATTGACTCAATCAAACATTATATTTCTTGAATTTTTAAATGAAGAGATAACATTCAATGAATCGTGATCAAACAGTATTTAATACAAAACTTTTGTTGGGGTGGAATATTATTTAATATACAATAACTTAGGATATTATTAATATTAGTCATGACATAAATGAATATGATTGATTAGCACAAGAATTCTTCATACTGCACAGCACCACCATTCCTTGCTTATATTTTCTACGAACTTCATCAATATTTTTTTTGAACCCCAAAATATCACATTACATTACATTACATTACACTCACCTTTTTTCCATAATGTTTAATCTTTGAATTTTTTAAACTTTATTTAATGGACAAATATGCCCTCCTTCCGGATCAACATTAATATTATGAGAAGGAAGAACAGAGAAAAGACGAAAGAAAGCGTAAAGAATAATGAATGATATGGATCTGATATCGCAATCCAATCTCATGATTCTGATTTATTTATTTATTTATTTATTTTTCATGGAGTTCGATAATTCTGGTCTGATGTAACATACAAAACGAATCGTTTTAAGTTTAATTTACGAAGAAGCCCAAATCGGGTCAATATCAGATTACATTAGTAAATTGAATTAAAAAATATTTAATCATCCGAAGAAAACGGAATCCCAATGACAAAACAGAGGCATCCAAATAAATGACGTGGCGACTCGCTTGTCCTTATCCAGAACAAGCAACACGTGTCAAGTAATACAGAAGACCGGGCCCCACCACCTGCCCCTAGTTTTCATCGAAAAATCCGCCGATTAAAACAAATCCTACACCTCAACGCCGGTTGTTTCATCTCTCTTCACTACTCTTAAAAAAGCGCAGCTCCACAGCCTCCACTCTACTTCTTTCTACAAACCGCTGTCTCTGGTTTTTAGTTTACCCTTTTTGGGTCGATCAAATTAAACACCCATCAACCAAGAACTCGTAAAGATTTCATTTTCTTTGAGTTGGGCGGATCGTAAATGAGCCGTAGATTTTACAAGGGCGAGATCGGTGGAATGAAAGATCAGACGGTGAAGCGTGAGCCGATGTTGAAGGGGCTGAGAGATCATCATCACTCGGGAACTTCGAATCAGGCGAGGGGATTTTACAGTGCTATGGATTCGACTGCGGCAATGGCGGCTAAGGCGGAGAAGCTCAAGAGGGCGGAGGAGTCTCTCAGAACGGTTATGTACTTGAGCTGTTGGGGCCCCAATTAAACGCCGTCGTTTTCTCTGATAGAGGAGTTGAACCAGCTGGATACAAAATTTTCTTTGATTATTGAACTTGTAAATATCGATCCACTTCACAAGGGAAAAAAAGGGATTTTCCGGAAGGTTGGAATTTGGAAAGAAGATTAGAAAATGAGTATCCAAAATCAAAACTTTGCTGCGATGTTAATTGTTGTGGCGTGCTGGATCTTGTCGTTTTCAGTGTAGTGTATGTAATGTTTGTGAATTTGCAAGAAAACGGTGGAACGATGTCGTTTCGAGTGTATAAATATGTAGCTTCTTTCACTTCTCTCTAGCTTTTCAATGTAAATAAAAATTTCTTGTTAGTAGCTTAATTTCTCTTCTAGATTCTACCAAGAAAATCTTTTATGCGGAATTTAGATTATTTTAATTTTGTATCAATACAAACGCAATTGGAAGTGGGAAACTATGCAAAGTTCTAAACACTGTAGTTTTCAATAACCGATATATTCTCAAGGTAAATAAATAAATAACTCTATCCTAATTACTAGGAAATGAAAACAATTTCAACAAAAATCTATTTACCACACTCACTACATCGCATCTGTGTCGCATCTTTTCCCTATAAATCATTGGGGTTAAAATGATATTTTGATTTCTAAAATTTGAAATTTATTCCATTTAATTAAATTTTAGTCCATATACTTTCAAATGTTCAATTTTTTAGGTATTTTTATTAAAATTAATTCTTATCATTAGTTGGAAGTTTATTTTTATCTTACTATACAAAATAATAATAATAATTGTTGATGATCAAATTTTGCTATGAGATTTACCTTCGCTCCATGTGACGATCAACAGTGAATTTGTATGAGAGCGGAGAAGATGTAACCTGTAAGACAAGCAAGTGCTGCACACCAGTGTGGTGTAAACCACACACACTTCGATGCTTAAGTCAGTTCCGAACTAGGAGACAACCGAATGTTACGGAGCTTTCGGAGGTACCTGTGTAAGTTCTGATTTTTGTTTTTCGATCCCTTCTTTCGGGCAACTTCGGATACATTTATAGTTTTTTCCCCGTAGAGTTTCGCATGGGGCAGGGCTCCAAAAGAAGGTTTGGGCCTGAATCCCTTGGTCGAGGCCGAGCATTCTCCTCAGTCTCATTCCCAGGCCGAGGCCGAGGAGAATTAAATGGGGCCCGGGGGGTCCTGACCCTTCTTCTGCTTGCTCTTGGGCTGCTTCTGATCCATTTGAGCCCGTCAACTCTGGCCCATTTCACTACAACAATTAAGGTCTTTCCCAACGCGCATATGCGTCGGGAAAGATCGGAATACGCGTCAGCAAAGGTTCTCCCGACGCGTATTCAGACGTCGGGAGAATTGTCGGAAAAAACGTGTCGGCAGAGCCTCTGCCGACGCGTATTTGTCATGCGTCAGCAGAGACGTATCTGCCGACGCATAATGTGGGGAGCAATTATGGGCGCTTTCTGCCGACACGTTGAGTATCGCGTCGACAGAGAGCATTTCTGCCGACGCGGTGGTCAACGCGTCGGCAGAAAACGATGGACTAGATTTTCTGCCTACGCGTTGACCGTGCGTCGGGAGAAATGGTCTCTCCCGACGCGGAAGTCAACGCTTCGGCAGAAAGTTTTGCGGAGCAATTTATGCCGACGCGTTGACTTGCGCGTCGGCAGAAATGCCCACTGCCGACACGTTGACTTACGCGTCGGCAGAGCCTTTATTTTTTTTTATTATTTTTTTTTTCGTTTTGCTATTTTTTCTGTTTTGAAAGTCTAAAAGAAATATATTCAAGATATTACACATGTACATAAAATCAAAATGCATTCAATTAAATCCAAGATATTACACATATACATGAAAGTTGAGAGATATAAAATCCTGCATTATAAATTGAAGTACATAAAACTAAAAGTATAAAAAAATACACGAAATTAAAAATATTGTTCGGTACACATAATTATAATAAAAAGTTAGAAGCGAAAGTCTTTAGTTACAGGAAAAACATCTAACAAGCTCGTGGCTGCCTCCAAATGCAAATGTGTCCTTCCATATCAAGATTGAGTCGAATCATCTACAAAAAATCAAAGGAAGAAAATCAATTAGATGCTAGAAGCGAAAGTCTTAACTTGAAACTAAGTTTTACACTAAGTTTTAAACTAATTTAAACCATCTAAATTATTAATTAGATGCTCCGAAAAAATCGACAGCATAACGACATAGATATATAAGAGTAACCCATATTTTTTTAGATCTGCTAAACAAGAGAAATGCACTTCAATATAGCTAGAAACACCCAACTACAACCCTCATAACACCTGGGCAACACCACAATCTCCAAATACAAGCGAGTTGGATCTCGCATAACACAGTAATCCAAATCTTAACTAATGAAATTACAAAACTATACAAACAAAACACCAAATTTAAGAAAAATAACCAAGTTGATCTAACTTTTTTAAGTAAAATACAAACATGTACATTTACCAAAAATTTAACTTATAGACATCTAATACTAATGAAGTATATATATATCAACTAAATCATCTAACTTATAACAAATTATAAAGAACTAAAACAATCCAACCTTAAACTTACAAGTTATATCATGTTCACAATTAAACTCATTGAAACCTAACAAAAAAAAAAAAAAAAAAACAAAAACAAAAACAAAAACAAAAACAATCAAAACTTTAAACTAACTCCCAAAGTTACACAATCCATATGAACATAATGAACTAAAACGCTCAAAGCAACAAACATTAATCTGATTTACTAAGCAAACAAATATTAAACTCCTCGAACCATAATGAACTAAAACAATCAAAACAACTAAATTAATCTAACTTTACTAAGTAAACAAATAATAAACTCATCAAACTATAACAAACTCAATAAATTTTCAACTTAATGAACATAATATGAAAACATAACCCAATTATCAAATTTTCAAAACTTAAGAACATAACAAAGAATTTCTCATTCACCTCTATACTCAAACAATCACTTATTATCAAACTCATGCTAAAACTAATTAATATAACATCATCACAACTAATTAACTAAGTTATCAAAATTTTAAAACATAACAACTAAATTTACTCATATCAAAACCTATAAATGTCACAATTAAACTAACTCCAATCATACAAACAAGCTTCAAATGAAACTTTAAACATAGAATAGACTCAAAAATAAAATATAATAATCATGAAAATGAATAGACTCAAAATCACCTAAGCCTCCAAATTTGATTTACTCTTTTACTCATCATGAAAATGAATTCTTACTTTTCTACATCTCTTACCACACATCCTCCAAACAAAAACAATCTCAATATCATACAAGCATCAATTCAATCTCAAACTCCAAACTCCAACAAACAACTATAATCTCAACATTTATAAACCAAATTTATAAGTAAACACTAAAATAAAGAGAAGAAACAACTCACAAAGGCACTATGAGCTCGTCGATATGACATTTTATTGGATGAAAGATAACCTACAGAGAGGGAAATTCGTAAACATCAAGTAAGTTCATTTTTTTCAACTTTCTTCTCACAACAACAAACTACAATACTTTAAAAACAAAATTCAAACAAACATATCTCAAAATTTTCCGCCGATGTACCTTTGTCGTCGAATAAAGAAGTCAATATCGCCAAACAAACACATGTTTTTTTTCTTTAGTTCACTACTTCTCTCACACTCTATTAATTCTTCTCTAAGCACTTGCTTCAAACACATCAATATGACATCTATGAGCCCAATGAAAAAAATTTGTAAACATTCAAACTAAATGCAATAATAACGTATAAATCGAACTTCTCAAGTTTCATAAATTTATAAACATAACCGCTAAATTTATCGAAAATAATCAAGGTTACCAAGTAAACACATATACTAATATTCCTTATTCACAAAAACAAAAACCATATTTACGCTTAACATCAAAACCTTTAACTTAAATCAACAAAAACCAAAAGCAAAAAATACACAAAAAAAAAAAAAAAATCACCCATATTTATACTTTCTTTTCTCACCACTTTTCACCAAATGAACAAACATCAAACAAGCTTTTGTTGACTCACAATCCCTAATGCACATAGCACACAACCATAAATAACACAATCTAGAGATAACAAAATAATGACAATATAGATGCAAAGAAATGAAAAAAAAAAACAGCCATCAAAGAAATGTAAAACAAAAAAAAGAGAGAAACAAGGAAGGAAAAATTACTTACTAAATGAGAAGGAGATGACTCATACAACGGTGAAAGAAATGGTAGTAGTGGAATCAAGTGGTGAAAGTTGCGGAGAGGGAGAGAAACGGAGTTGGTGATGGAAAAAGAAGAAGAAAACGCAGAGGGGAGGGGTTAAAATGAGGAAGAAGACACGAAATGAGAGGAAAATTTGATTAGGGCTTTTAATGAGTTTCTGTCGACGCAGTTAAAATGGCGTCGGCAGAGGCTATACTTCTGCCGACGCCGTTTTAACCGCGTCGGCAGAAATCACTTATGCCGACGCCATTTGAAAACGGCGTCGGCAGAAGTCCAATTTTGGAGGGAAAAAAATTTACGATCGAAATTTTAAATGACTCTCTGCCGACGCCGTCTAGGCGCGTCGGCAAAGGTCACTTCTACCGACGCCGATTACCATAGCGTCGGCAAAAGTCTTGCTTCTCTCGACGCTAATATAAATGACGTCGAGAGAGAAGGCCTCTGTCGACGCGGTCTTAACGACGTCGGCAGAGATGGTTTGCGCGTCGGCAGAAGGTTCTTCTCCCGACGCAGTTAACGGCGTCGAGAGAAAACGCGTCGGCAAAAACAATTTTTCTTGTAGTGTTTGCTCTGAGGTAACGGTGGATACTTTTTACCCATAACAATAACAATAATTTTCATTCAAGAAGAGGTAAAATATTTAAATATATTTGTCATAATTTTAAACAAAAGGATTATATATGGAGTAAATTATTTTAGTAAAAGAAAACTATTTAAACTAACAATAAAAACTAATTTTAAGGTATATGGAAAGTACAAAGATCAAAATTGAATGTTAAAAGTATAAACATTAAAATGTAATAAGTTCGAATGTTATACATGTTGGGAATTTTGAACATAACTAATTAAAATTTAATTCATTCTAAAAGCACAAGGGAAACAATATCAGTAATAATAATAAGAGTGATAAAAGTATAAAAATAAAGATGACAAAAACACACAAAGCCAAATTCTCAAACTTGAGATTATGTCTAGTATTTAGGGTTCTATGTTTCTTTAACATTATGAAGATGACAAGAAGAATAATAGATACTAGATAGACACGCTTACTCAGTCACACAGTCACACTCGTAAGAAGTATACCTCGTATATATTTATTCCAAAGTACAAAGTCTCAACTTTCATGGTATAATTCTCACAGTTGTCTACATGGTTGTCAAAAGAATGGCCTAAAGATGCCATATATCTATACAAATTTGTCCAAGGTACCGTAACACATCAAATTTGTCTCCTCCTCCTCCTCTATTTTCTCTTATCAAATCAAATAAATTTCAAACTTTGTCTCAATGATTAAACTCCACAGAATCCAGGAGAGCATATATAAATATTATCGACTTGAACTCAAATCCACTCCATCACACAAAATTGTGAGAAAATAACATCGTTGATTGACACAACCTTCCTAATTTGGAAAGTGAAGAGAATTTTTTTTAGACAGCGTCAAGAAAAGTTAATTTGAAAACTAATCTACAATTAGAAAAAACTAAACCAAAATATTTCACATAGTTAATGACATAATTTTATAAATTAACATGAAAAAAAAAAATCAAAAGTACTTATCTATAAACTTATCAAGTTGTATTAATTTTTAGGCTAAATTATAAAAAATGCCCCTGAACTATGGGGTTTGTTTCAAAAATGCCCCTGAACTTTAGAAAGTTTAAAAAATACCCCTAAATTTTAAAAAAAAAAAATGTTTCAAAAATACCCTTGTCGTTAATTTTTTTTTATGGAAACCATTAAAATTTTCAACTTCATTAATACTCTTTAACTTTCAAAAGATTTTAAAAAATAACCTTATTAGAAAATGTTTTTTTTTCCCTTTTCCCATCGTAAAATCTTCTTCCATTAAAATTAATGAGAAGCTTTACCTATTTTTCATGTATTCATACACTAGGAATTTTTCTTCTCTTTCAACACATCATCCCAAGAGTTTGACTAGATTTTCGGCAATGGTATTTTCGAAACATTTTTAACAGTTTTAACGGTTCTCATCCAAAAATTAACTACAAGGGTATTTTTGAAACGTTTTGTAAAGTTCAGGGGTATTTTTAAAACTTTTTAAAGTCCAGGGACATTTTTGAAACAAACCTCATAGTTTAGGGGTATTTTTTTATAATTTAACCTAATTTTTACGATAAACTTTTAGTTTCATCAAATTGCATTCCAAATTTAGATAGGTCTTGCAATTTAATCCTTAAATTAAAAAAAGTGTTCCAATTTTCCCTCTCTAATAAATTTTTTATGAAAGAATGGATATATATGTATACAGTGACAGTCTCATGTAATTCTCTCTGATATTACAGTGTTTTATCATCAAATAATTTCTCCAACTTTTAAGAGTAAAAATGGAATATTTTTCCTAAATTAATTGTGTAAAGAGAGATTGATTTCTTGCAACGTCAATGTGGGTTAGCACGAAGGTTCGTGCAATGCATCTGACATGCATTTGATTTCAGACAAATAGACCGTCCTTTTTCCAGTTCAAAAAATAAATAAAAGAAGTCCGCCAATGGTAAACGAACAAACCATGGATTTGAATGAATGGTATTTTTAATTAGTTTTTGATAATCCCAAAACCCGTCCTATCCTGAAGTGAACTCCTTTGTCTTTTATATAGGTCAGGTCACAAACAAAAGGGAAACCAAAGATCACTTCCCCTTATCCACATTTAAACAACTTCTTCAACTCTAAAGAGAGAAAAGACAATGAGCTATTTGAGCAGAGCTTGCATGGCCGCCAGCGTGGCCGTGGTAGAAGCTGGCCACGCCGATCACTTCTCCAAATGGAACTCCGAAGCTCTTTCTCAGTCCAAGCGGCGGCTGCAGAACGACGGGACGCCGGCTCAGGGACTTGTCTGCAGCACTGGCAATGGAAAAGGTGGGAAAAAGTTGGTTGAGGCTGAAGATTCTCTTCACAAAGTCATGTACTTGAATTGCTGGACACAGAGCTGAATTCGACGCCCATTATTTCACCAAAGACTAGAGGCCAAAAGAAACAAAATTGTTTTCTGTGAAGGAAATTCGAATCTCTATTCACTGTCCAAGGAAACGGCAATTTGAGATTAAATGCTTTCTACATCCATATATTCATGATGCTACGCTCTACTGGCTGCCAGCCTGCCACAACACCGACTTCGCAACAATTGATGATGGATTGGATAATCCACTTGTTCCTTCCTTTTCTTTTAAATACTATTTTAGTTCATTTGCTATCAAATTTTGTGTTCACCTCCGTCAGGAAGTTCGGGTTGTGATCGTTTTGATCCATGTTTATAAATTATATATAAAAATATAGAATTATAGCTGCATTTTAAGAATTTTTTTTTTAGTGTTTTATCCAAGTTTTTTTTTTTTTTTTTTTTTTTTTTTTTTTTTTTTTTTGAGTTCAACAACATTTGAGGTGGGAGGATTCAAATCTTTGACTTCCTAGTCGATGGTACATGACAATTACTGCTGAACTATATTTCATATTTACTTTGGCAAGTGTTCTATCTAAGTTGTGACTTAAAAGTGAGATAAAAAAAAAATAAAGAAAATAAAGAAACTAAAGTTGCATCTTAAATACGAATCTATAAAGTGGGCTGTCTTTATAACGAGTTTATGGCCCATAAAAACTGCGGCTCGATCATTTTGCACATTTGGGCCACCGCAGCAATTGACTGGGCCGGTTGATTTTGGCCCAACTGAAAACCGAAGAGAAGAGAAAAGAGGCAATAAATGAGGAAAAAAAGGATCATGGAAAAGAAGAGATTGAAAATAGAAATAGGTGAGACAAAATTTAGGGAGAAGTGGAAAAAATTGATTCCACATGATACGATAGAAATGGTATGAAAACTTATGTTTAAAAATAAAAAAAAATAGGATAACCTCAAAAGGAAGCACCGATTTTAATTAAAGCTGAAAACTCAAATTCATGCCATTCTCATTGGCTATGTCTTCATTCATACCAACACCGTGATCCCCATTTCCCTCTTTTTCTCCTAACCAAATTTCTTAATTTCGCCTCCCATTATTCTTCACCTCTATTGTATCTTTATGCATTCAACTCGCCCATATCTACATTCAAATCCTTTTTAGGTTTTATTTCTAAAGATTTTAAAATTGCTCATCTCACGTGCAACTAAATATACTCTGTTAAACATTTTTTTAGCAATTAAGATAGTTGACATGTCGATCCAGTATGACCAAAAATCCACATTGGTTATATAAGGAAAAGATCGTAGGTATATAAGTGAGAGACAACATCTCCATTTGTATGTAGTCTTTTAGGTGAAACCAAAAGCAAAATCATGAGAACTTCAACTCAGTAGAATATGTGATTTCAGATTTTTCAACTACATGTTAGAAACATTAAATCTATTTTGAGATGTTTAATTGATTTTTTTTTTTTTTTTTTCCTTTTTGCATAGGTGGAACATGAGATGAAAGATAAAAACTTTAAACCAACTAAACTTTGTTATTTGAGTCATCATCTAAGATCAATTGATATATATCATACCATCTATATGCTATTGAGATAATTATAAACAATATAAACAACAGTATTTTCAATGACTATGATATCAATTGTGTTTTTTTAAGTTAAACAAAGAAGTGGAGGTGGAGATTCAAATCTCTAACCTTTCAAAAGGTTTCTTATGCTACTAATTGAATCATGTTGAAATTGGTATCAATGGTATACTGTCTAGTTAATGGTTCATCAAAGTCGATTTTCCACCTAATGTACTATATTGGAGATAAAGAAAAAAAAATTGTACTCAATTGAGATAATATGGGCTTGAAAATGATGAGCAAAGTAATTTTCAAAATAAATAGAATGATGTGGGAAGTTGGTGGACTTGTTCAGCTCTCCATGTCCACAAATCCATATGCACCAAGCCAAGGACATGGCCGAGGCTTCAAGCCCTGTTTTCTACTTTGTACTCATTGCCTCGTTCTTTTTGGGCGTGCGAGTGCGTTTACAAAGCAAGCAATGGCTCTTGTTCCATAATGGGATTTTACAAACCCACTAATTCATCAACACAACTTATAAAATACCACAAAATTACATCATGTTTGATTATCCTTGCAATTGAAAGTCAAATCACATTTTCTCTATTTTTAATGATAACAAATCTCAACTATTGCTTCATATATAAAATCAACTTCCATCATTTAACTTAATTACACGATCTAAATGTCATTGACAAATTGATATCGATATGTGAAGTTCATAGCATCGATCTTCGCTAAGGAAAAAAAAAAAAGTCCCAATCCCAAAAGGTTCACAATAATTATATAATAAGCATTTTACACATATCCTCCACCTTTTCCCATTTCAACTCCCTTTCCATTAGGGAAATCCGTCTCACTCACGAACCTTTTCCAATACCAGTGTTTCTTCCATACTTGGCCCATCTCTTCAATTGGAATGCCCTTGGTCTCGGGCAAGAATATGGCAACGAAGATGGACATGACCAGAACAAAGAAGGCGAAGAAAAGGAACAATCCAAATTTCAAATGGCAAAGCATTGTCAAAAAGACTTGAGCGATAATGAATGTGAACAACATGTTGACCGAGACGTTTACACTTTGTGCAGCTGAACGAATCTCCAATGGAAAGATTTCACTTGGCACAAGCCAACCTAGAGGTCCCCATGACCATGCGAAGCCCGCGACATATATGCAAATGAACAGCACCACCACAATGGCATACCATTTGGGCAATGCACCCGGGTCCCCATCAACTCCAAATTTGGCACCAATTGCTGCTGCTACAACAGCCTGCAAAAGAAAAAACACAAATACAAACCTTCAATTTGCAAGACTATAATGGAATAGTAAATTAGAAAACTAGTGGATGCAAATTTAAAATTTGCATATCTTAATAACTACTAGATATATACTTAAAATGCTTTTGAAATTCTCTCTCATTTATCTAACGGTGAAAAAATTGTCAGTCAAATTATGACAGCTTGATCCTATTTTTTTTGAAAGATTGGTTTCAGTGAGTTATTATACCTGACATATCAACATTTGAATTCCACCCTCGAGGAAAAGGAACTTCCTTCCCCATTTATCAACACCGTAGATCGAAACGACGGTAGCAGCGACATTAACGCAACCGGTGATGACGGCGGACATCAATGCAGCTTCACTTCCGAATCCAATTGTGTCAAAGAGAACAGGGGCATAGAACATGATGACATTGATGCCAGTGAGCTGTTGGAAGAAGGGAATCAAGATGGCCATAGTGAGATGGGGTCTGTATTTTCTCTTCAAGAGGTTAGTCCACGGATTCACCACTTGCTTTGATGCATCACTGGCTGCAACAAGGTCATTGAACTCTTCATCAATGTCCTCAATCCCACGGATTCTTTTGAGTTGCTTCCGAGCCTTGTCGTTGCTCCCTCGCTCGATCATCGAGTTCGGAGTGTCGGGGAGGACCAACGATCCGACCGTGATTATAAGAGCAGGAACCACAGCACCACCCAAACTCAAGCGCCATCCCCAGCCGCCTTTGATCTTTGCAAAGAAAAAGTTCAACACATTGGCTATCAGAATCCCAACTGTGATTGACAATTGGAAACCAATGTTGAGGGCACCTCTGTATTTGTATGGAGCCATTTCAGATAAGTAGAGCGGCACAGACTGTTCAAAAAAAAAAAAAAAAAACAACCAATTAGTTAAAAATGAAAATCCAAAGCTTCACAATTCAAAACAGAGCAGTAAAAAAATCCCAGTTGTTGACGAGTCAAAGTCAAAGTCTTGCATTTAGAAAAATTTGAGCTTGAAATTGTTGACATTTGAGGCCATGAATTATGATTACATCTGAAATGCACGCATTAAGAAATAATTGAATTGAGAGGGGATCAGAAAAGACAGAACATGTGACATTTTGGAGTGTAATTATTCAAATAATTGAAAAACGGGTCACTCTCAAAATTTAATTTCCAAGTTGTGATGGAACAAAAGAGTAAACGGTGGGGAGAAAAATTCGTACTCAGAGAGAAGAAGAAGAAGCACATGTCGAGAAAATAATGAGTTGCAGAGAAGAAAGAAATCCCTAATTTGATTTTATGATTATGACATTTAAACAAAAATAATAATAAATAATAAGGGAAAAAAGAAGTCCAAGTTGTGTTTGTCCAATTGCTTCGCCTTGGCTTTGTGGTTGTTTAATAAATAAATAATTGAAAATCGTGGGGTCCCATATTATTTGTCAACAACCAAACTCTGGTAATTGTTATTGGTGAGTTTATGGCGAAAATCAGAAACTCATAAAAGAAATCAGGTGCATTTAGATTTACAAACTCCCAGCAGCAATAAAAAAAACTTAAAAAAGAAAAGAAAAAAAAAAGTTTACCAAACTTTTTATAAATTTCTACAGTATTTTTCAACTAATCAAAACATATATCTTAACTACACAGATACTTACTAACAAATTTCTGAAGTGTGAAAATAAATTAAATTTTTTCTTATTTATTACCTTTCTAAATTACTGTCAACTATTTTTCAAAAAAAAAAAAAAAAAAAAAAAAAAAACTGTCAACTTGAAGTATATTTTCTTATCTAAATTTCTGTCCACTTAACCAAGTATAATCTAAAAACGATGAAACATAACAGATAAATGGAAACTTTTAAAACCAAAATTGGAAAAAACCCAACATCAGGACTAAAACAAATAAACCTTAAATTTTTTCTTTATGGATCTTCAAATTTGCAATAATTTTTAGAACAGATCTAGAGGAGACAGATAGAACCTAGAAATCACAAATGACAAAATCGTCCAAAAACTTCACAAAAATAACAAAAATCGACAAAATAGAAAAAAAAAAAAAAAAAACGTTTATTATTTGTCTGGTTTGGCGTTGAAAAGAAAAAGAAAACAGAGGAAGATACCTGATTGGCAAAACCGATGCCAAAACCAAGCAAAATACGACCAAGAATAAGCATCGAAACGGACTTAGCAGCGGCATTAATGATAGCACCGGCGCAAAACAGCACTCCACCAAACAGCATAGACAATTTCCGCCCAAACTTACGTGTCACCGTCGACGCCACCAGCGACGACAACAGCGCCGCCAAGTAAAGCGACGACGTGAACAACGTCAACGTCTCACTGTCGTACTGACAGTACTGGTTCGTCGTTGCGTTCTCGTTCTTCTTCTTGAACACCGACGGGAAGAACTTCTTCAAGAACGAGTCCATCGAAGTTACCCCACCTACCAAAATTTTACCAACAAACTCATTACTTCATTAAAAAACACAACCAACCCATCTAATTCACAAGCACTAAAAAACCAATTAACCCCTACCTGAAATTCCAATATCGTAGCCAAAAATCAGGCCGCCCATGGCGGCGACGATACACGTGACGGTGACATAAAGAGTAAGGTTTCCCGGGTACTCTTTCTTACTGCCACCGGTGGCAATTCCCACTGCCGGCATTTCGGATCCAGAAAACTTAGGCTTAAAACAAGAAGAAGAAGAAGAAGAAGAATTAGAAACACAGCATAAGGGCTGTGTGAAGTTGAAGGCGAGAGGAATTAGAAAGAGAGAATGGCGACAGAGTTGGAGTTAGAAAATGTTATTTATAGAGAAGAGGGGGTTTTGAAAACCAAGGACAAGTTGGACAACCATCGCCAATAAATTATTGATTAAGATGAGAAAAAAAAAAATAAAATAAAACAGTAATTTATGAATTATCGTTAAAGATTTTCAAAATAAAAATATATAATAAAAATCTTCGAACATGGACATGCTAGATAAGGACAGGCAGCTCTTCTAATTCAAGGCTCATTTTCCTTATCCCCGTTTACATTGACTATATGTTAATTGTGTTTCTTTTTGAAATAAATAAGATTCACTTGCGTATGATATGAAAAAGAAACCAAGGATGAAGAGCGGATGGTTTTTTACGCATCGTGACTTTTCTTAAAGATATATATTAAAAAATATGTATATGTAATTTAATGCTCATACATATATTTTAACCCGGAATAAATGCTGTAGATAAGATCTAGGCCTTTTTTGTTGAAGTGCAAGTTGGAGGGGACTGGGAATAGAGCGTGAAGAGAAGTGAAATGAGAATGCAAATTGTAAAAGCATATACATCATTATTTCGTGGAAAATTCTACAGAGTTGACGCAATGTTTTGAGATTAATGTATATATAGACCTGCAAGTCAAAGAAACACACTTGGAATTTTCTTCGTTTACTTTGAAAATATACAATACAATACAACGGATGGGGTATGTAGTAGTATTATTATTTCAAATGTTCAAATACTTGGTTCCACTTCTAAAGCGTACGTGTAATTTTTGTGGGTTTACGATTTTACAGAGTGAATTTGAAGGGTTTTTTTTTTTTTTTATTTTTTATTTTTTTATATGTGGTTGCGGATAAAGACAAGACACTAGACAGTAGGAAGAAGAAAAAAAATGTTTTACTTTTTTTATTTATTTTTGTAACGCGGAAAAAAACCAACACCCTACAAAATTAAACCTGTCCAACGGCTACCTTTTTTGAGTGAACTGGTACTTTGCTTCCTGCTTCAGCAATCCTACTCATCTTAACCTAAGACTAAATCTTTTTACTAACTTATGATAAAAGGAAAAAGAGCTCTAGAACCAAAAAAAAAAAAAGAGAGCATATTTTAGTAAATAACAAACCAGTTGCATTTATTCGGAGAAATTATTGAAGGACAATGTGTAATTAACTATATTTTAGTAAATAAAATACCTGATACATTTTGTATTGTTAGATGTAAAAGAGAAAAACTAAACTCGAGAATATACATTCAATAATTTTATCTATTAAAAAAATGTCTTAATGACAATTAAAAAAGATTGAAGACTAAAAAGAAAGATTTAAATTGCTCCAAATGAATTGGTATATACATAATTAAATATAAAAATAGAATTGGAATCCGTTAATTATAAAATATGAAGATTGAAGGGTGGATGAATGTAAACAATGTTAGGGGAGATGGAGGGCCCCACATAGGATGGGGGAAAGGAAAGGGGGCCAGTAATAAGGAAGGATTTGCCATTAACTTTTGGGAGATTGGATGGGTCCCACGTGACATTAGCCTCCTTTCCACGTGCATAGACGAACTTCGTCTTGTCGCTCTAAGCTCAATGAATGTCGTTTCTCCCTTGCCGACGAGTCGTCACCATAACACCCTCCCTCATGCCAAATTATTAGGTATTTTCGGTACCATGAGGTTTCTTCTCTAAAATTTTCGGGTGTATATCTTCAAATTTATTTGTTCCTAATATAGAGGTATTTTTCAATTTCTCTCTCTTACATCCAACATTATTGCAAAACTATCTGACTTATCGTACGGGGAGCACCTAATTAATTTCTCCTCCCTCACGCCCATGTACCATTGTTTTCCCTTTCTCTTCAAACTAATTGATCATAACAAATTGTTTTCAAAAAGTTTTTACCTTGGTTAAAATTTATTACTTTTTAGTTAACAACATGTAGAGTGAGAGAATTGTCTTAACTAATTAAATTATGCTCAAATTAGTGGTCAAAACTTATGTTCTCCACCAAAATATAATATCTGTTTATATTTTACGATTTTATTTTTTATTTCATTCAAAAAGTCTCTTAAGATAGTTATCTATATTCTTTTTTGTCATTTGTGATATGAAAATGCTCATACTAGCTAAAATGTCAATATGTCTATTTAAAGTCACGTTCAAATTTTGTTAAAAGCAAAATATAGATAAGGATCAAAATGCATGATTATTTTTAAAAAGTTTGAGACTAAAGTAGATATTTTAAAATCACAATAACCAAAATAGACATTTTCAAAGTTTATATACCAAAATAAAACAAACTTCAAAATTCAACACTAAAATAAAATTTAAACATAAACATTTTTTAGTACAACAAATATAAAGGTGAGAATCGTCTTAAAAAAAAAGAATAGATGTCTTGACAGTGAAGTATATACAGAGTGGCACCTAAACGTAATTTAAAGACGTACTAATTCCTTTCTATTTTTGCATTTAATCCCATGATGTAATTAATTATACTATACTAGTCTAAATGATTTGACCACTTAATAATCAAGCATTTCCCATACAATAATTTCAAAATTAAAAATGATAAAAATTTAAGATGACGTTAACTGAAATATAATGCCAGATCATAGGGTGCCAGTTATGCACTGTCCACCATTGCGATAAACTACGAATAGGTCAACTTCATCCGTATAGCTGTCCCACCCTTTCTCGTTTCTTTTTATTTACTCACCTTCCTTTTTTTTTAATTTACATTTATATTTTCAACGCGAACTCCCTTAAATAAATCAATATTATTATTTATTACCCATAAATCATAAATATGTTAGGTTATTTCTACAAAGGAATCAAAAGGGTTCTCGGACAACGGAAAACATGGATTTATAAATTGAAGCAAATTGCGTAAAACAATTCATTTAAAAAAAAAAAAAAAAAGAGAAATTAGGCGTTGTTTTTTTTAGGTTTAAACTTAAAAAGCAAAGAAGGATTGTAGAAGGTTGACCTGGAATTGAACATGAAAGGATAAGATTATGGGAAAATGTTGGGTGGGTGGTCGTTCACATGATATCAAAGCTGTCATCTAAATTGGTTGAAACAAACAATGGAACCATTTCCCCAAATTTGGTTGCCCTAATTAGCGATTCCTTTTCCTCATCTACGTTATTTCTATCTGGCGCTCTAATCCATTTTCGATTCTCTGTTTTTCCATTCTTACCCTTTTTCACATTCATTTATTTTCTGATGTGTTGTTGTTGACTCATTCTAATTAACCCCTGTTTGGAAACGATGACATACCGAGATGGTGTTCCGTTCCGTTCACACCAAGACTTTATACCCAAACAGAAACTTTCAATTCCTATCGATAATTTCGAATTTAATATGTTTAATTTTGTGGGTCCGTTGTTGATATTTTAAGGCCGAAATGGAAGGGCTGTCCTTGTCGTTCCAAAGCCCTTTGCTTCTCAGTTTCCCCTTTTCAGTGATGTCTTGAGGTGGGATCGATGCTCATAATTATTAAGGTCCGTTTGATAAAATTAGACTTATTTTTTTAAAATTTCCTCACCATAATTTTCATTTTTGTTAAAGACACATTTGAATTCCTAACCAAATTCTAAAAACAAAAACAGGTTTTTGAAAACTATTTTTTTTTATTTTCAAAATTTGGCTTGGTTTTTGAAGACATGGAAAGAAAGTAGGTGAAAAAACAAAGGAACTTAGAGTTGGAAGTGGTGTTTATAAACTTAAAAACCAAAAACCAAAAACAAAAAACCAAATAGTTATCAAACGGGGCCTAAGTAATTAGTCAAGCTTGAGTTATCTAAGTTTATAAATTCTCTTTTACTTATCCTCTTAAATGAAAATTTATTAAAAAAAAAAAAAAAAAAAAAAAACACGGTTAAATTACTGGTTTAGTCCTTGAACTTCCAAAGTTGCAGATGGATCTCCAAAATTTCAATTTCGTGTTCCTTGAACTTTATAAGTTTATAATACGTCAATGAAGTTTCAATTTCATGTTTAATTAATCTTTGATATATTGAATATTGGTTAAAACTATCCTATCTAATTTTATGTTTAATAGGTCTTGGAACTTTTAATTTTATGTCTATTTCGTGAATTTTAAAAAATGTCAGAGAGACCAATTTAAAAATTCAAGAATCAATTAGTTACAAAATTAAAGATTTTAAAACTTATTTGATATGTTTTAAATTTTAAAATCTATTAGCCATTTTATAAAGTCGAGATAAAAAAACAAAAAAAAAAAAGTGTATCATTTTATATTTGGAGATTAACAAAAAGAACAAAGAGAAAAAAAAAAAAGAAAAATAATATTTTCTAATTTTAACCTCGATTCAAGGCGGAAAACATTATATTATATGATTATGACGATACATAGAAAGCAAAATACCATACTCAATCTTTTATTATTATATTAAAGTAGGTTAGATTTGTTTAATTATTCTCTTTATTTCAGTGAATTCCTATGTATATTTGTAGGTGTGTGGCCCAAGTTAAAAGGTAGATATGGCCCATTAATTGATCTTTAGCCTTTCGGTGGTAGGTCCGATTTTCTTCTGAAGAAGAATAATAATGAATAATGAAAATAGCATATACCATAAAAAATTTCAAAGTACATTAATGGGATCGCATTGTTCTGGTATTCATAAACAAAATCTCATTTATTTTTCTTTAATCTCTCTAATCGCTTTTATTAAGCCTCCATTAAAGACTGGATCCGTCTCTAATTTGAATTCTTGGTCATCTTTCCCTGCTTCAACATTCAATAAAGAAGGGAGTTAATTGAAAGTTTTTCACACCCATTGATTCCTAAATTAATCAACTATTAAGTTTGCTACAACTTGATCACATTCTTCTGCAAATGTTGTATTAATAAGTACATTATGAATTTATTATATTTTAATTAACATTTGGTGGAATAGGGTAAAAAACCAATTTCAATTTCAATTTCAATTTCCATTGGTGGGTTTAAATTCATATTATAATATAATTTCTCCCGAACAATTCATTGAGAAGATTGACTCGTTTAACTTTAAATTATTCATAACCAACGAGTACACTTTCTAGAATGTTTTAAGTTTGTGAGGTGGCAATAGGAGAAAAGATGAAGATAAATAAGATATTTGGTAGGTAGCTTAAGAGAGGTAAATTATACCAATTATGATTAATTACTTCTAGTTAAGTATAGATTTCAAGTCAATTGGGAAAATATTATGCTTGTCTTCTCTTATTCCATTGAAGTCACAAGATATACTCTACTTCTAATTTGCATATTATTGGAACAATACCAAGGTCATCAATAAAATTATTAATGGTTTGAATTTTATAAGCGCAATGCTGAAGAATTTATTGCATAACTAATTTAACTTTAAAAATTCTCAATTTTACCTTATATGTATTAAAAATTCTCTATTAGATTATTACCTAAAAAAAAATTATTAAAAAACCAATATATCATTGAACATATTTGAATACATAGACATGTCGTTTGGAAAAAAAAAAAAAAAGAAAAAAAAAAGAATTTTGATGATCAGTGAATTGATTTGGTTGATGGATAAGTTGAGTCTTATGTCTCAAGTAGCATTCAAGTGACATATTCACATTTTAAAATATGATAATAAAATAATAATTCAACCCCACTAACAAGAGTTTAGCTCAACTGACATAAAGTTGTATTGGTAACCACAAGGTCTGAGATTCGAATCCCCCTCTCCACATATTATCAAAAAAAAAAAAAAGATTTATCAACCCCTAATTGGGAATTTTTAATACATTAGGCTTAAAAATGAGAATTTTTTTTTAAATATATATATAGACTATCTAGTATATTTAGCCACCATAAAATATGATAAATATGATACTTGTCTTGTTTTGTCTTGCACAAACAAACTCCCAGTCTCCTACTTGCATATTATTGCAACTCTCCCTGAGTCAACGAATAAAATTACTAATGCTTTGAATTTCTATAAGCTCAATATTCGAGTAATTTATTGCATAATTAATACAACTTAACATGATTGACTAAGATTCTATGCTCCAATGATTGAGCTAAAAGCTCTCATTAGTGCTGCTTACCAAACCTAAAAAATGATGGGAAATCCTAAGAAATTGCCAGAAATTACAGGGTAGTTTCGAAAAATGGCCAAACTGTATTTTTTAATGAAAAATGGCCAAACCAGTTTTTCCAGCCTATTTTCGTGCTATATAAACTTACTTTTTTGCCCTTCAGCCACCCCACGTTTATCCTATATTTGTGCAGCCGTATCTTTTATTTTTTTTTTTCAAAAATAATCTATAACGTCTCATTCCATGAATCAAGGGATTTTTAGTTACACGATCATCTCTCTCTTCCCTACTTTATCGTTTTCATTTTATTACTCAACAAAAATGTTCCATATCTATATAAACAGAAAAAATTAGCAGAAATTGAAGCATGCATACCGTGGATGTCGACAAAACTCGCTCGAGCTTCTGAATGTTCTTCGGCTGTCCGTGTAGATACAGTGTAATCTTGTCGAGAATCTTGGTTACAAGACGAAGCTTGAAGTCGTCTGTGAAGAAGTATGGAAGAATCGATGAATGTAGAAGAAGACTGATGGTAGAACGATGGAAGGGTTTGTCTCGGAGGTTCGAATGATGGACGAAGGGGAAGGGGTTCTCTCGCGAACGGTAAGTTGGAAGGATTTGAAATGAGGAAGGGGAAAGGGTTTTTTTTTTTTAAACATGAGTGTGTTCCCAAGAGTGTAATTATGCCTTAGGGTTTTTTCCATAATAAGCTATCAATCCACGCGTCAGAGAGGTTTGTTTGAAATTGTGTATCAAATTTTTCATTTTTTTTCTGATTATACTTTAATTCTGATATTTTAGGTGTTCATCCCATATTTTAGGTGAATCTGGATTTTTTTTCACACAAGGGGAATGTGTGATTTCATTTTTTTTTCCAATAAGCTATCAATCCACGCGTGGTTTGTTTGAAATTGTGCATCAAATTTTTTTTTTTCTGATTATACTTTAATTCTGATATTTTAGGTGTTCATCTCATATTTTAGGTGAATCTGGATTTTTTTTCACAAAGGAGAATGTGTGATTTCATTTTTTTTTTCTGTTCTTCTTTGAATCTGGATTTTTTTTAATTGAAATTGTTCTTCATTGTTATTGAATTTGGTAAGCTCTTTCATTTTTTCTTCTGATATACACTGTTTAAATTTAAGTCCTCCTATTTTTCTCTCTTTTTTTGAATTCAAATCTCTTGTTTTAAATTTAGGTTGCCAGATTTATATTCCATTTTATTTGAATTTCTGTTATTTTGATTTGCTAGATGAATAAAGCTAGATTCTCCCCCTTATTTATAGTGTATTTGTTTTATTTTATTTTCAGATTTAAGATTTGTTTAGGGGTATTTTCGTCCAATTTCATGCCAAAATAGTTTACTAAAAATAGGGTTTGGTCATTTATCAAATTGGAAATACCATTGGCCATTTTTCAAAACAGCTATTTTTTTTTGCCATTTATCTGGTTGCCCAAAAATGATATTGAGTACTCATTAAAAGACAGAAAACTTGCAAACAAACAGAGCCCATAATATGATATCCAACCAAACTTCTCGGCCCAGTTTGTTGAAACCATTCGAGCCCCTGGGCCTTTTATCTCATAATTCACGAACTTTTTTGTTCAATCCTTTGCTTCAGGTGCATGTTTTGCCATTATTCATTGGTTCAGAAGCACCAACTTCAAGCTTACTGCACCCTTGGGAATTGCCAGTTGTTGGAATTGAAACCATTTTTAAGATACGTTATCATATGGTCACTTAAAAATATCACAAAATTCTATCTCGTAATATGAAAGAGAAAGACTTTGGTTTAAAATTATGGGCCCCTAACACCCAAATTTAGCTTCAAAATATCATATTTATTTGAGGGTTCCACTGCCATCCCATTCATATGTCTGTCTGTCAATGCATTGCAAGAAGTTTCTTATGTAAATGTCTGGTCCACTTGTCAGTCGCCTTGCTGCTTGCTTCCCATTTGTCCATTCCTCATCCCTAAAAGCTTATTATATTTATGAATGAGATTTGCAGGATCTGTATTGGGACTGCCATGGACATGAAATTATATCCATGATCTAGTGAAAAGAGATTGATTATTTTTTGATTTGACATGAAGGAATCTATATCTAATTAGTAACAAGTAATTACATCATTACATTCACTGCTGGCTAGACTAAACGTTGTTCAAGGTAAAGAACATCCATTCAACATTCACTTTTGCAGTTACATTGATTTTTTTTTTTTTTTATTGATATTTTTAAGAAACTGGCCGAGTCTGCCACAACAAACGGGATATAGAAAAGGAAAATACAAAAGAAAGAAAAATACAGCAGGTTCACTGCATCTTCATCCATCACTGTCTGCTCAGTGTCAATGTCTGAAAATGGCAGATGGGCAGAAGCTTGATTAAAACTGCTCATATTCCTCTCTGTTGTATTCAATGTCTTCTCTTCCCCCATGTGCCTCTTCCTTCAATCTCAACTACACTGATTTAATGTATTTGCTCTCTCTCAGGGCTATAATACAAATGTTTATGTGGATAGTTGGAGTTGGAGAATGGAGAGATGATTAAATTAGAGCTCTCTAAATACATTCTTATTTAGCTGTTTTTGAAAGGGTAAGTTTTTTAATGAACTGGGGAAGATGAGAGAAGGTGGGAGTCTGAAGTATTTGTGAATCAAATCAGGTATGGATTTAATAAACAAAATCATGTAAGAAGAAGAAGAAGAAGAGGGAAAGGATATTACAAACAGGGAAATTACATTCAAGAATGCCAGATTCCATTTAACAGACTACGAAATTTGTTTGTGGACAATTTCCTTACGAGCTTCTTGGCATCATAAACTTCAGCTTCTGCAAGTTTTTCGATGTTTTTCATGTACCCAGAATTCACAATCTTCCTTCTTCCACTACTGCTTCCTGTTAATGAGTTTAATATTGACAAGAGGAACCTTTTGTTACCTGAATTTACCTCCTCTGTGTCGAGCATTTGCAGAAGCGTCTCTACATTTCGATTGTCCTGAGCAAATCTCTTTCTGTTTTTAGGGATCATGACCATCCCTGAGAGTGCCTCGGCTGCCATTTCTCGAACTTCGAAGGACTTTGCACCAAGAAACTTGACGAATTCTGGCATGAAACCTCCATCCCCCATTGCTTTCTTGGCTTCCTCTGATGTCCCACTTAGCCTGACTGCAACTTTCAGAGCTACTTCTTGAAGAGAAACTTCCCCATTTCGTAAGAAATAAAGAAGATTATCCATGAACCCGTAGTTTATCAAAATATTTACATAATTAATCGATGAGAAACAGAGGTTTTCAATTGCTCGCATTGCTACCTCTAGGGTTTTAGATGAGGGCGAAGATTTTGGATCCAAAACTCGAACTAAAGCCCGAATTCCACCTTCTTTAACCAGCAGTTTGTTCACTGATTCATCCCCATAAGCTATGTTTTGGAGAAAGACAATGGAGTTTATCTGCACAGCTTCATCTCTAGATCGAGCGAGCCTAATAAAAGTTGAAATTGCACCTTCTTCGATCATAAATCTCTTGATTTCTTCAACACCAACGAGATTGCTGAGCACCCCACAAGCAGGGCCGATCAATTCTGTTTTAGAATCAGCATTGGAACAGATTTTTAACAAAGCTGTTACTCCGCCATGAGCAGATACAGACCAAGCGTTTTCAGAATTCTCCGTGAATTTCAACAAACACCTAGCGGCTATACTCTTCCCCACCTCACTCCCACATTCCATAACCCGAATCAATGGCGCAATTACCCCATTCCCAACTAGAACTGCTTTATAAGAATCGAACCCAGAAATTATATGAAGCACTTTCAGCGCCGCTTCTTGGAGTTCCGTCTCCGGAGAACCAAGAAAATTAACCAGAAGATTTACTATCTCGCCGATTTCTATTATCACTTTCACATACTTTTCGTCTTCAAGTACAGCAGCGAGCAGATTAACGAGAGCTTGCCTCTTCAGATCTGAACAACCAATCTTCATTCTCGTTACAATATCCCTCACATAAAACCTCATATCATCCTTGCAAGCTCCGAGGCCAGGCCTAGAAACGACGATGGCGAACCCTTGCGACAAAATGCCGGCTGTATAAATGTCCGAAAGCTTCTTCGCATGGTGGTCAAATTTCGCACAGATCACATCCAAATCACTCTGCATCAAAAGCTTCCCACTGAAAGAGAGGTCAACACAGCGGCGAGCGAGATCGTGGCATTCATTTGCCGTCTCGATTACCTTCCGAATTAGGTCGGAAAGTGCGGGATTTTCGTCGGAATCACAGTTATCGGCCGCGATTAAGCCGGAATTCAACTCTTCAAGCTTGTCGCGAATTAATTTCCATTTGGAGGAAAATACTTTAACGGAATGAGAAAGAGAAATCAGGGAAGAAATGAGTAGAATAACTTGCCGGAGAGTGGGCTTGTCGAGCGAGAAATCCGGCGAGTTGGTAGGGTCCGTTTGTGCAGGTCTCGGAGGCTGTTCTTCTCTCATTTTAGTTGTCAGTGCAAATGGAGCGAAATCATTTTCCGGCGAGTTGGCGGTGCAGGCTCCGGCGAAGAATCAGTCCTGTGAAAGGAAAACGGAGACTCCGTGATATAGAGCTACTTATCAAGAATGCAGGTCTGTGGTTACTGGTTTTCCTTTGCCTTATTTTAACGGAAAATAAATAATCCAGGATTAAAAATCTCCATATCGGATCAAATAAGGTCAAAATTGGAAAATAGTCACTAACGTGCAACTATATATATATTCATTTTTTTTCTTTGAAATATTTTCACTTAATATTTGTTTTTTTTTTCAAAAAAAAAAAAAATAGTTCTTATAGTTTATAAATTTTGCATTTAATTTTTTTTTAAAGATGTTTGTAGTTGTAGCATTTATGACGTGATTTCTTCTTAATAATATTGTCTTTATTTTTAAAAAAGTTTTTTTTTTTTTAATCTTTTAACATTTTTCAATCTAGTGTGTCACATTAAAAAAAAATGAAATGTCTATGCATTTCTTAAAATTTTGGAGGAAAATAGAAAACTTCCTTTCTTAAGTGACTCTTTTTGGTCTCTTTATCATTTCCTATCCAATTTGTAATTCATTTCACAAAATTTCAAACCCACATATGGGGAAGAGTTTTCAAGTATTTGTTATAGGTAATTTTGGACCACTCCGACGTACAAGGAGCTGACGAGGACAACCAGGTAGAAATAGGGTTGGGAGATGGACCTTAGAGGCGAAACCGGCAAGTGGGACGGGCCAAGATCGAAGGGGTCGGGCTTTTGGCCCGACCCCCTGCTCGGCCCGCTTGCGCGGGCCAAGTTCCTCCGACTCCGTTCGGTCCCTACTGCCTCTAGCCGCCCCGGTTTTGCCTGGTTCGTCCCAAAACGCCTCCAAATTCCTAAAAACCCTAGAAGCATGAGCATGTATTTAAACCTCTCTTCGTCACTGAAGAAAGGGACCCGAACTCTACTCTCAACTCTCTCCACTTGCTCGTACTTTCTTGCTTCCCATCGTTCTGCTTGCTGACTTAAGCATCGGAGGTGGTGTGGCTAGCACCACACCGATGTGCAGTTTACTATTTTGCAGGTCACGTCTTCCCACTCATCTACAAATTTACCGTTGGTGGCACGTGAAGGTCAGGTGAGTTCCTCTGACCAAATTTGACCATCAACAGTATTGATAAAAAATAATAAATTTATAAATCCACAAGTGAGAGAGTGTTGTCCATCCAAACATAACTTATTGGATAAAATATCAATTATCATAGTTTGTCATGCCCCGTAATAGTTGACCTAAAAAAGGGTGTGTTAAAGTATTATGAGTCTTTAAAAAAGTGGATAAAGCATTCCAAATTGAAAGTTTGATTTTACACTCCCACATTTATTGAATTAAAGAAAAATGAGAAAAATTTTAAAAAGTTATTTTTAAATTAAAAAAAAAATCTTAGAATAATAATTTTACAATTTAAAATTATTTAACCACAATTGTAAAAGTAGATAAAAGAATCACCACACAAGCCACTAGTCATTGGGATGTTTCTGTTTCTAAACACAAGTTGGATGTCCCTCTTTATAGTTAGCTTAGTGTCCCTTTCTAACCCAAAGTCTACAAGATAAATTATTTTATAGGGTATAATTTCTTTATATTGTTTCTCTCTCCATCATGCTGGCCAAAAGTATTAGAAAACTTATATAAATATAAATGCAAATGTAGATAACATCAAATCAATAATATGTTATTAAAAAAAAAAAATCAATAATGTGTCAAATTCATATGTAAATGAGCAGATGATATGCAACCATGTGTCAACTCAATAATTTAATGCTTTCTTTTCCTTAAAATTTTGATAATGTTCTTAACTTTATTTAAAATGTCATTAGTGCAAATTGATCAGTTGAGATCAGATAACCCATATTTCAATAATATATTCTTCATCCAACTCAAATTGTCATTAGAATGTATTTCAAAATAAACTTACTAGGTAACAAGAAAAAATAAATATAAACCAATAAAATTCAAGGAATGAAAATAGAAATGGTCCTTTGCAAAAAAAAAAAAAAAAAAAAAAAAAAAAAAAAGTTCCTTTTTTTTTAGTACCCATTCATGAAATTTTTTCTATATTATTGATGATCAATAAACCCTCTCAGTATAAAATTATATATATATATATATATATATATATATATATATATATATAACTTTTTTTAAAAAAATTAATATATATAAATAACTTCCCATCTTTAAAACCCCATTATAAATGACCACCCCTCTTTTATTACTTGTTTATGTTTATGAAATTTGACCCTTTGACCAAAGCTTGGAATGACTAAAATACCATCTTCTTTGAATTTCAAAAAAAAAAAAAAAAAAAAAAAAACCATCTTCTTTTACGCTATGCTTCATCATTTTTAGATCAAGATTTTCACTTACTAACATGTATTTTAGCTCACAAGTTATTTTCCTTAACTAAAAAAATATGACTTTTTATCATTTTATTATTTTCCTCTTTTCTTTTTCTCCTACTTCCACTTCCCATTTCAGAAACTCTCATTATCTACGCTAAATAAACAGCCTATCAAGATCTTTCCTTTTCCCCTTAATAATAGGAAAAAAATAATTAATGACAACAAAAGAACTTTTCACGATGCAAACAATGAAAAAAAAAAGAATGTTCTCAACCACTTAGTAGGTAACTACATTTTTTTTATAGTTGTCACAATTTAAAAAAAAAAAAAAAACATTTTTATAACATCAATTATAGTTCAATTGGTTAAGATATCATTAACCTCAATCAAAATGTTAGAAGTTTGAAATTATAATTCTACACATTGTTGAACTAAAAAAAAGAAAAAAGAAAAAACTATGCTTATGACCAATTAGTACTAAATGCTAGTAAGGAATTAGTAAATTTTATCAAATGCCTTTGATTTATTTTTTTGACTTGGTATAAATTTTCACAGTGGTAACAAAAAAAGGACACCCTAAATGTAACAACTAAGTTAATAATTTGAAGAATTGATGGTATAGATTTTGTATATTGATTTAAATCACATCACATTGTTTGAATCACATCATCAGTAAAATAGATACATATTGATTCATATATCATTAATGTTCTATAGTACAAAAAAATAAATAAAAGAAACTCTCTCAACGATTTTTACTATAGGGTATTTAATATTTGTTTCCCATATATCAAGGATTTTTTAATGTAAAATTTATTCTATGTTTTCTTTTTTAATCATATATTGCTTGCTATATTCTTACTTCTTTTTTCTATAATTTTTAGTTAAATAACAATCATCCCTTTAATTAATCCGATATAGGATGGTTGCACATGACAATTAGTGGAAATACTTCACATTAAATCATAGTAATATTTAATTTTATTCGGTCTTGTAGAGAGTAAATCATGTTATTGTCTCCGAATTTGATTCTCCAATTAATTAAATGCAATTTGCCATGGAAAAAGCATATTTAAAGAAAGCTAAAATAAACAAAAGGGTCTCTTTCTTTCTTCTTGCTAATTGAAAGTAAAGCTTTTCATTTTGACCTAAGATTTCATTAATTCATTTTTAAAACAAAACCTTCTTTTTAACTGATAATTTCACTAAAGACAAACCAGCCTAGCCATCTCAATTTAAAAACATTATTTTTAGTACACAATATATACTTTTTTTTAAAATATGAATTAATAAATCTTTGATGTGCCACTTACTTAAATTATGCACTAATCAACTGCCTAGCTAATATAATTATCCATCTGCTCTCCAGCAATTTCTCCTCAAAAACCTCCCAACAAAATAATAACAAATAAATAAGTTTAAAAATCATTTTTGGTCCCTAAACTTTCATGAAAGTAACGATTTAGTCCCTAAACTTTGATTTGTAATGATTTAGTCCCTGTATTTTCAATTTTGTAACAATTCAGTCTCTGAACTTTAATAAGTAACAATTTAGTCTCTATACTTTCAAATTTGTAACAATTTAGCCCCTATAATTTCAAATTTGTAACAATTTAATCCTTGTCGCCAAAAAAATCATCAAAATTAAATGTCGATTTTTATTATTTAATGATTAAACTTTGTAGCTTATTAACCTATAGGGTCCCAAATTAGTTTATTAATCTATCTAGTTAAGAAATTTCATTAAATCTTTACATTAATTTTTCACAATAGGGACTAAATCGTTACAAATTTGAAAGTACAGTGACTAAATTGTTACTTATTAAAGTTCATGGACTAAATTGTTACAAAATTAAAAGTATAGGGACTAAATCGTTACAAAATTGAAAGTACAAGAACTAAATCGTTACTAATGAAAGTTCGGAGACTAAATTGTTACTTTTATGAAAGTTCAGGGACCAAAAGTGATTTTAAACACCCAAACTTTTAGAATTTAAAAATAAAGCCTATTCCATTATATAGAAATTTTGACACGAGCCATAAAGGGTTGTGTGGAGACTTTTTGAGACCTCAACTAAAAACTTTTTTTTTTTTTTTTTTTTGATCTAATTTCCACATTAATCAATATATAACAGTCAATTAAATTCTGAATTAATTAGGCTTTTGGAGACGAAGAAAGCTACCGAAGAGAAACCCACAGTTTTGATGGCAAAGCAAAAGACAAAGCTGTCAGATCCATAAAACCACAAAATCCCTCACGGCTCACGGACCACTTCCTCTTAATATAAACCCAATTTTTTTAATAAAAATAAAGACCCCAAAAAAAGGGGTAGCTTTCGACTAAGACTTAAAAAAGTGTATGTGTTATAAACTCATATGACAGTCCTTAATTTGTCCCCACAGCCACCATGTGAAGAAGAACAACCCCTTTCCTTTCGAGCTAATGACACTTTTGTCCCTTTCCAAATTTCCAATTATCAACTGCTTTTCTTTTCTCAGCTCTTTGCACTTTTCTGGAGTGCTTTAGAAAATTAAAAACAAAAAAAAAAAAAAAGTTCTCTCCTTTTTCCTTTTCAAATCCTTGTTATTATTAATAAATAAATCCCTCTTTTTGTCTACATTTAATAAGATAATTTAGTTTATGATATGTTGAAAAAGCGACAAAAACGAGTGGTGGGAATTTTTTTAAAAAAAAATTAAACAAGTTAAAGGAGACGTCCTATGTTTATTATTTAGCCGACTAATTGTGCAGCTAGCCAGAGAAAAAGGCTGTCTATGTTAATTAATTAAGGACTTTGCCATTATCGTGCACGGAATAAAAGAGGAGACATTTCTTTGGAAAAAAGTGTGCATTATTCATCTGAAATTAAGATGTAGCTTTTTGTTTTTGTGGCAGATTTAATTAAATGCGCGATTAGTAAGTTGGAAATTATTATTAGAGAAAAAGAAAAAGAGTAATTAAGAATTGTTTTGGAAATATATTAATTTGTATGGGGATTATCGTAGGGCAGCATGTTGGTGGATTAATTGAAAATATTTGCTGTATTGTATGTTAGGATTGATCTGCTCTATTCTGTGGCATTTTGCAACATCTGCACATGCTTTCCTAACACTATTAGGGACCGCAAGGCCAATCCAACACATAAATTTACAAAATATATATATACATTGAAAATAAAGTTTACATTTTTTTTTTTTTTGACATAGCCCAAAACCAAAAAACCCCATTTATTGAGTTTGATGAAGAAAAAGGAAAAGGGGCAGCCAATGGGGTTTGTTGGATTGGGCAACAAAAGTTGGATGGGGAGTGTAATAATGGGAAATGCATATGTTGGCAATTTGTTGAGTGGGGTGAAAGATTTGTGTTGTGTTGAGTTGTATAGGGTGACATTTAAAGAAGCCATTTGGCATTTTCGATAAAATTTCAGGTATTACATAAGTATATAGATACTACTTTCATTTATTGTTTGTCACATCAACATTTTGTGAGATCAGTCATCAACATTTTTAAAGACAAAACCATAGTATGAATAAAGAGAATATGATATTCTCACTCATAGTATTGAAAATTTTGTTTGTGTATATAATTGAAGTTTTGAAGTTTTGTAAGTAAAAGACAGTCGATTTTTTTTTTTTTTTTTTTTTCTCTTTTGGAGTCATGGGGGAGAGTGTGTTAGGTAAGAAAAGGGAAGAAAGAGTGATGGGGTTTGAACAACCTTTGAGTAGGGAAGAAGTGAAATTGTTATAAAAATGGGGGCAAGAGAGAGTTAGAGACCATATGGTATATGGATGGTGTGTGCCTTAGCTTTGAAGATAAAAAGTTGATATATTACAAAGTTGTTTTTTCTTTTTTTTGACATCTACTTGTGAAATCATCTACTTGCAAGCCCACCCCATTATGTCAAAAATTGTACATCCAAAATTGATTGCTTCATGGCTTGTGCAGATTTGGTGTGTGTCAAGCATATCTTTTCTTCTTTTGTTATTATTCTTATTTATTATTATTATTTGGAATCATTTTCTAGTATATCATATTAATATATATAGGAGTTGTATATGTATTGATAGATTATGCAACATAATTCACTTTTTGTTTGATTATTTAGAGTTCATTCTTGTTATCTCCCATATCTTTAAATAATCCTTTACTTTATTTAATTTCTTTCTACTTTTTTGCTGAAGTTTTTTTTTTTTTTTTTTTTTATTTTTTTATTTTAAAACAATATCTAGTAGTAATATATATCGTCAATTACAAATTTGATCTCTATAATTTAGTCTTGATTTTAATTTAGTCTCATGTTCCGGTTGAAATTTCACTAAATGGATTTTTTCACTTTTGAAATAATCCACTTATCTTCCTACCTTTGTTACTTGGATCTAAATTCTAATATATGTATAATATAGTCAACTAAATTAAAAACTTGAACTCAGTTATCATGTAAATAGGAAACGTGTTATGTATTTTTCTACTGAAGCAACCATGACAATTTGTGAGGACCAAGCCTATTTATCGACAATTTAACACTTTTAAAATAATAGAGATCAAATTGAAATGAAGTTCAAATCATAAGGAGACCAATTGGTACTTTTGACATCATAGAAACTCAATTGAAATTTAGCTTAGACGGTAAACACCAAATTCTTAATTTAACCGCTAATTTATACATCATATGTTATATCCGCATTTCAAACCTAAAAATGATAATATTAACAAGCATGAAGACGAAAGAAACTAATTTATCAAAAGATAGTATATTCATACAACGAGGCTTGAACTAAATGATGTATGGATAAATCATATCCCACAGTAGATAGCGTATGTGGTCGAGTATGACCGTGTAATTCCTGCCCTTGTGGCATTTTAGTAATAAATATTTTCGTTCTAAAAAAAGACTTATAGTCAACTATTGATTAAATTAATGGTAATAGTTAGTTCTTTTTTTATTCATATTTTAATATACATTGATTATCCTCAATTATTTACTAAGGCATGGTTTATTATTATTATTATTTTAGATAACATGTTTTACATGACTTAGCCCTCCGTAATGGTAGGTTATTTGATTAATGTAAACTATCCCAAAAAAAAATTAAGATGATTTCTTCTCAAAAAAAAAAAAAATTAAGATGACGACTGATTAATAATTCCATTGAGATTTTTTTTTTTGAGTATATCAACATTTGAGGGTGGGGGGATTCGAACCTCTGACCTCATGGCCGAGGGTACATGACAATTACCGCTGAGCTATGCTCACTTTAGCAATTCCATTGAGATTGAATCCTTGCATTTTTCTAATATAATTTAGTGGTTAATGTATTTGCTTATGTCTTTTAAGTCAAAAGTTCAAATTCTCATCCTGGTCCCTCATATTGATTGTCTTGAAATTGAATTTTAATTATGAGTTTAAATTTAAGGGTTTTTATTTTTCAATCCTCTCCAAATATTCTTTTTAGTTTCATCATTTATTTATATTTTGAAAACATAAATTTAGAGTCTTTTTTATATTTTCAAATTTTATACCCAAATCCAATATATGTAATTAGAACGACACAATTCACACCATACTAGCTAAAACTAGAATTACATTAAATAATTAGAAATATTCCACTTTAAGTTAACAACACCAGCAACCAAAACAAAACTTTTTCAGCAAAACTCAGAAATAAAAAGAAAACTAAATAGCTTAAAGCTGAAAAGTCAACAAGTTGAAATAAATACAAAAATTAAAACTAAAGTTGAATTTAAAGCTTAGGATAAAATTCACATGGGAGGCGATGGAAAGACTGAGGCACCGGTTTTTGCGGTTTTTTCTTTAATTAAAATCATCTCAAGCACGTGGACTCTGTGGCCACAGGGCCCAAAACAGAAGGCGAAGCACTGGGCCCCCGTAACACAAAGGCATGGCCCATTAATTTCTCATGCCTGCCCAATAAAAGATCAAGAGGTAGTTGCATAGATGGCAAATTGGACAAAATTAATTGCAAATATAGCACAGTTGCAAACTAATTGCATATATAGCAAAATTAATTGTACAAGACCAAAAGACTATCGTCAGATTCTATCCGTGTCTATCACTGATAGACTCTGATTATTCTAAGTCTATCAGTATCTATCGCTGATAGACTTCGATTAATCAAAGTCTATCAGTAATAGTCACTGATAGATTTCGATTAATCGGGGTTTATCAGCTAATAGACACTGATAGACTTTGAATAATCAGAATCTAACAGTAGACTGATAGATTCTGATTAATCAGAATCTATCGCTGATAAACTCTGATAATCGAAGTCTATCAGATAGATTCTAATTAACTAGAGTCTATCAATGTCTATTAGTAATATACTCTGATAGATTTTACTATATTTGTAATTTTTTTTACATTGTGCTATATTTGCAATTATATAATTCTTATTTGCCACCCACTGCAAATTCTCGAAGATAACTCCATTAAGCTTTTTTTTTTCCTTCTTTTTAAATTTGTTTTCATTTATTTATTTATTAAAGAAGTGTATTGAGCTTAAGTTTTTTTTACAACACAAGATGAGATTTTGTGAATATAATAATTTTTAAAAAATGAATATGATTCAATCATCTATTATTATACTTCGGTGTATAATTTCCTTCTTTATTATTATGGTTGTAGTTAATCCGATGTCGAAAGTTAGCTAACAACTATCACATGAAATGGAAACATTACTATTATTAAATAGTGAAGTATTTGTTCGTTTGTTTTTCTCTTTTGAGAAATAGAATAGTGAACCATTTATGAAGTTTACATAAATGTTAAAAAATGTACTATTCAAATATTTAATAAGCTGATATTTGAAAACATAAGACGGAACATGGCCTCAGAAAATTCTGTTACTTACTGCAACGGCTTAGTATACTATGTATGGAGCATAGTACGCACTGCCAGCCAAATTAAATCCTCCATACATTCCATAAATAAAATCAGAACTTGTCTCAATAAAAATATTTGTAACTTTTTGAAAAATTCACATATCTGGTTCATTTTTCACTACACTTTTTAGCTGTGTCAACAGACAAAGTCTAATTATAATCTTTTAGAATAAGATACTCGTAGTTTACCACCTTTTATATAATGACAAAAGTATAATGTAAAAAAAAAAAAAATTGATTTCTAAAAAAAATGTTGAGAGAGAAAAATTGCATCAACTCTCGAATCAGTAAATCAAAGTTCACAAACTCAAAACAAGAACTTACATCTTAAGCCGCAGAGAAGGGGGAAGCATTGACTAAAAGCTCACTACTAATAATGAAGAACTCATAAATTCATCGGACGAATCTGACCAAAATTATTATCATACCAAACTTTATTGGTCCCTCCACCGACGTTTATGTATTTCCTTGAAGAATAAGGTAAACTAAATTGTGTTTATCATTAACCCGTAACACAAACTTGGGCAGCCAACTCCCTGTCTCAGTTGATTCAAATGCGACTCGAATCTCTCCCAAAAACAAAACGTCTTGTCCAATCCGTAATCACCAGTGCTCTTGTCCGCCAACTAACTTGCTTACTGAACATTGAGAGAAAATCACCAAACAGTCAAGGCCAAAGCACATCTAAATGGAAAGTCAGAGTCTGTAAATCCTTTTTTCTTTCTTTCTTTCTTTCTTTCTTTCTTTTTTTTTGTTTTGTGGAGAATGTGGTAAGATAGCTTTCAGGGTACAGAGGGTGTTTCACCTTGCATAGACAGAGTACCAGAGCCACTGAGAGCTGTGGCCAATGGACACCCAATCCCCAGGAAGTTGTGCAGCCGTTTGTTCTCCTCCCAGCGGTGCGAATTGTCCAAGATGTTTGTACCTTCAAGGACGATCGTACACAGTGAGCAAATCAGATTCATACCATTCTTTTCATTCACTAAGTTTCAAATTTGAAATTGAACTGTCCAATAGTTCGGTGCAAGTAATGTCAAGAGTGTCACAGTAAATACAACTGCATCACACTGTAATATCTGCCTGCCCTGTTCTATACGACTATACATAAAGAAAGATAATGATTTGATTTCGATAAGCGAACCTGCATTCATAACAGTCCAGCAGGGCGCTTGCATGTAGAAGTAGCTAGGAAAGAGGTCCCATACTCCCCGTCCCAGTAGACGGAATAACAACAAAATGAGTGGCTGGATTATTTATTGACAATGAATTTCAACAGGCCCGACGTGAACAAGGTCAACTTTTTCTCGTTTTGTTTTTTTATTCCACAAAAAAGAAAAAGTATCTTGTATTAACTACTTTTGAACTTCACGGGATTCATTTACAAAATTTTTCACCTTTTACCTTTGGATTCGGCTACTGCACACGTCAAATCAAGAGAGAGAAAGAGAGAGAATAGTACCTAAAGGGCCGAAAACGGTGGCGTCCTGATCCCCTAAACCTAAGAGGACCTTCAGGATTTTGTTCGCACTCTTCCATGCGATTAAAACAATGGGCAAGATATGCACCTTGTTGCGCAGCCACCTGATAAGACATTTTAGATGGGTATAAAACTTATTTTTCCAAGTGTGAATTCCAATATCAGTATCAAATGGTATCATGTCAAGAATCTATGCAGACCTGTGCGGTAGCAGGAAGGTTTTTCATTTGAGAATCAACTTGAGAAAGAGCTGATTTAAACTCTTCAATGTTTAATTCGATAGACTCCTTTGCCACATCCCCTTTGGATCCTTTCAAAAGATCAACAATGTCGTTCATCTGCTTATTCTTCAAATATAGCTCCACTTGGGGATATCTTTCACATATGTCATCAATGACTTCTTGAAATTCTTTTACTGTAAGTGTCCCAGAATTGTCTATGTCTGCCTTGTTAAAAATTGCTGAAATATCTACCTGTTGAGAAATGAGGAACAACCAACGGGAAAGGGAGAAATGAGAACAAGAAAATCAAATAATTACTGGTAGATTCGTCTATAAAACTAGGCATGTGTTCATCCGATTTAAACAACAAAAAACCATGATATATTGTATACTATTTATGGGCAGAAAAACTTGAATTACAGACAGTAGACATGAGCCACACATGACAGTAAGACTTTCAAAAGGAACAAGTACACTGACCATGACTTTTCGCTGATTTATAGTAGCGCAGTCACCAAGTGCATATACATTGTCACATCCCTCAACCCGAAGCCATTCATCGGTTGCCAAAGCACGCCTGTTAGCCTATACACATTAAACAAATATCACCTATAAATGGGAAAGATGCTGAAGAAGATATCATATTTTGTTAAGTAAATTTGTGAGAGAGAACTCAGAGAGTGACAAATATATTAGTCAGGTATACTTGTAATATAATTATGGAGGTTTTCAATAAACTAACCTGACCAATCTGTGTCATAAAGTCCTTTATGATCGGACGAGTTCCTATACCAGTTGACCATACTGTCATTCCATAGGGCATAGAAGATATTTCTCCATTCTTCATTTCTTTGGTAGAAATCTCTTTATCAGTTACCTTGATTACCATTGATCCTGTCTTAACATCAATACCATCTCTACGGAATTTTTCTTCAGCAAAAGCTGTAATTCTTTTGTCAAACCTGCAATACAGCATGAAAGTTTTTCTTAATATACAAATTTTTTGAATATTTTTTTTTCCATTCAGGCATTAGGAAACTCCATTTTAATGGCCCTACCAAGTACATTTTATTGTTACTTTTGAAATAATGGTATTTTAAGCACTAAGCAGAGAGAAGTGATAAGGGTTCAATCTTACATGTTTAAGATATGATCTCCTGCCTCGAGAAGAGTAATTTTTACAAATTCTTTAAGTCCAGGATATAATTTGACCAAGTCTTCATTAACAAAATCATGAAGTTCTGCTGCAAATTCCACACCAGTGGGGCCACCACCAACAACAGCAAAATGAAGAATTTTCTTTCTATCTTCTTCATTCAGGGTAGGCAGACTTGCCCTCTCAAAGCAATCAATTACAGTTCTTCGTATTCTCTGAGCATCTTCCACTTCCTAAAAGTAATTCCCATTAAAAAGTCGTAATAACTCAGAAACAAGAGAGGCAGAGGAAGTCAGTAATTCACAAAATGATCATTACTTTCACTGATTTCTCAATCATCTTTTCCTAGTGAAACATCTCAAAAGCATTTTACAGACGGGAAGACTGTGTTAGTGAAGAGGCATATGCCCAATATAATTTTCTTAGTACTAGTGTTGCTACTATTACTACATGTTACTACGTAAAAAGATGATTGAAATATTAAAATAAGAACCACTCCATTACTAAGTAATTGTACAGGAGTTAAAGCACATTACCTTCAAAAAATGACAATTCTCCACGACACCAGGAGTATTGAATGTATTAACTTGTGCTCCCACAGCTATCACTAGGTAGTCATAATCCACAACAAATTCCTTTTTCCCATTCAGATTGTTGTTTTCATTAGATCGACAATACAGTTTTCTATTTTCAGCATCAATCTTGTAGCATTCCGCTTCATTGAATCTGATGTCTACCCTTTTCTGATCGAAGGAAAACCAAGAAGACCATCTTCATGTTAATAGATTATCAAGCTACAGTAAAAGCATCTAACACGTGAATTAGGTGAAAAGTAGGAACACGCTCTCCTAATGGCTCTTAAAATTGTATATCAAAGTGAATTTCTTTTTCCAAACATGTGAAAATATGTTCACTTTTTTTTTTATTTCCCATTATTTTCCTATTATATAGTTTCTTTAGAAATAATCAATACGTGGTAACCAAATAGTCGTCCTACACAAATAAGTTCCAACTCTTGAAGCACATAGTCAAATGGAGAGAAATCAATTACCTTCCTCACAATGTTGCGAATTGGTTCAACAATGCTACGGGCTTCCACTGTACCACATGTAACACTTGGCAATAATGGAGTGAATGCAAAGTAATTACGAGGTGATATCACTTGAACCTCATAGGAGGGATCTTTAAAATTCTTCAAGAAACTTGTTCCCGCCCAACCAGTTCCAAGCACTACCACCTTCTTCTTTTTCTCACCTACATCGGCTTTAGATGCAATACTGGGTACACCATTGGTTGGGCTAGCATCGGCATATGCTACAAGGCTCCCCCCACTGCAGGAGAAAAGAGTGCATAAAAATCTGAGTGAAGACGTAGTGGAAAAATGACATTTAAAAATGAACATCTAATCTAAGCATAGCTTGAAGATGGGGTAGGCCTAATGATAACTTTTCCTCTCACTAATGGACGAGCCCAATGGAACTTCTAAGAGATGGCTCCAAAGGAATGAACCCTTTCTCAAGCTTGGTCCTAACTCCTAACTGATGTATAGAATTTAGTTGAGCTCTTTTCTATTACCCACCAACATTGGGAGAATTGATTTATCAATCCTTGTATCTAAATTGGAGGTCTCATGGGGGTCAATGATCGGGCATTCCTTGGAGTTCTTCCTCTCATCTCCTTAAGTGCATCAAATCAGATTTGTAAACAATGCTCTTAATGAGATGATGTTTAGGATTAGAACCGATTCTCCCTTATTAGCTGCAGCTTTTTAGGAAATTTATTAGTCTACCTTTCATCAATTGTGAAATTATCAGGGAAAGACTCAGCAGAAGAAGTTAATAATGTATCTTTTTTTTTTTTTTTTGAGTTCTAATAATGTATCTTTTTGAAATAGCATGTTCAGGAAGTACTGACTGAGAGATCCATACTAGGTGACAAAATATAGCCACCTTTGATTTTTAATGGCAATGGAATGTTTGATCTGCAGGGACGGAGCAAAGAAGGATGGTGCCCCTAGTTTGTCATAAATCAAAAGGTATATATAAAATGCTTCCGACTTTTTGTAGTTTATCTCTAATTTTCCCCTAAATTTTTCACATTAGAAATTTTATACAAAAAGGGTTAGCGTGTGAAATTTTGCCCCTCCCTTGGAAAGTTTCTATTTCGGCCCCTGTTCATCGATATCTCGGGTCATAATACCAAAACAATGAATCAATTAAATAGAATATGAAAAAATGGAATGCCGAAAGATTAGCGAAGTAATCGATGACGGAGACATCGGAGAAAACCTTAATTCTAAGGGACAGATTTACTTCAATTGGTGCCAAGTAACAATTTAAAAAGCAAAGCAGACACATATTCCAAAGCCATTTCAGCCTCGAGCTCAGAGTGGGCATGAAGAAGTTAACCAATGGCATATAATTCAAATTGTACGACAGAAATTCCAACTTTCGGATAAACAACGCAGTCGAGCCAACAGTGAAACAGAGCATGGTAGGTATTTTTGTTTTCCCTTTCCGCCATTGGTCAATAACAAAACCCTTACATTTACAACAGAACATATTCCATGCAAGTGGGATTGCAACGTTTTCAATAGACAAAAAGTAATTCCAAATTTCCACAAACACAACAGTGAATCCGCATAGAACCATAATTTCTCCTCATAGTCAAACCATAAAGCAAAACTCAGATCAGCAAAGTAAAACACAAACAATCAAGCAGAATTCGAAAGAAGAAGATACCTAACGGTGACAAGAACAAGGAGCCTAGAGAGCGAAGAATGCTCCCGGAAAACTCTGGAAACCCTGGTATAGAAAGCGTGCGTTGGCATTTCTCTTCGCCGCAAGATCCGTATGCAGCTTCGCCGCCTCAGATGTACAGACCCCCCAAAAACTCGGGAAAATTTTACGAATCGGGAAAATCGAAGAAAGGAGGAGGAAAGTAAATACGTGTCGAAGAGAGAAAAAGGAAGAGAGAGAGAGAGAGAGGTAGCGGGCAGCGGGTCAGAGTCGGTGGAACAAAAAGAAAGAATGAGCGAAGAAATGGGAACGTGATGTGCGTTTTGCTTTGGCGGTCGTCTTCATGTTCACTGACTTGGCGCGCAAGTCTTGGAAGCACATTGCATCTCGAAGCGCTGCGCTGCGCTGCGCAGCCATTGCTTTTTATTTGTTTATGAATTGTTCTTTTTTTTTTTTTTTCCTAAACAAAACAACAGGAAACAAGTTGGCATGTAAAATAGAACTTAAAAAAAAATATTGCATGTTAAATGTTGAGTGGGCGAGCTGTATCCGACGGCTGGTGTGCGTCCAAGAATATAATAGTGATTATTGAGTCCCACTCAATGCGTAAGCCTGCATCAGCCACCTTCTATTTGCTTGCAAGGGAAAGGAAACCAATTCACGATTCTCCTAGTATCGTCCTCAAGTCTTCATATCGTTTTCTCCGTTCATATTTAAATTTATGCTAAATAGGTATTTTTGCCTTTAATAGTTTAGCCTTTTTATTAAATCATAGCTTCAAATCTCGCAACTTTACATGTTGTTCGACTCTTAAAAAAAAAAAAAAAAAAGTAGAGACCAACATTTTAATAGTTTAATCTTATTTATATTAAAAAAAAAAGATAAAGAAACTTTGGGTCAAGTTTTTTTTTTTTTTCCTTATTGGTTGAGTTCAAAGGTAAGTCGTTCATTATCATATGAATTAAGTGAGTTCCTATTTCATCACATTAAAATATAAAGTAATTTTCAACATTACGGCCCCGTTTGATAACCATTTCAGTTTTTGGTTTTTGATTTTTCTGTTTTTGGTTTTTGGTTTTTGGTTTTTTGTTTTTTAAAAACAAAAACCATATATGTTTGATAACTGTTTTTTATTTTCTGTTTTTAAAAAACAGAAAACCAACCTTGTTTGATAACTGTTTTTGGTTTTCAGTTTTTCAAAAATTATAAAGATAAAAAGATGTTTTAGAGAGAGAAAAATGTGTAGAGATGTTGAAACAAAAATACAGAGACACATATAAATGTTTTCGTGAGAAAAGATTTTTTTTAAAAAAAAAAAGATGAGAGAAAAGTTCAACATAGAAAATTTAGAGAGGTGAAAGAAAATGTTTAGAGAGAGAATATTAGTTAGACTCGAGAAAAGATATTAGTTAGAGAAAAAATAGGAAAAAAGTTAGATTAGCGATAAATTTTAGATTAAAATATTAAAGAAAAAGAGAAAATTTAGAGAAATAGTAAGGTTAAGAGTAAAAGATATGCTAAAGAAATAACGATAAATTAGAAAAATAAAGAAAAGTTGTAGCGATAGAAAATTTTGGAGATTTTTTTTTTCAAAAGAAAAATTAGAATATGTTTATTAAGGAGAGAAAAGTTATTGATAAGTTTTTAGAAATAGATAAGTTATAGAGAAAAAAAAGTTTTGAGAGAGAAAATTAAATTTTATTGAGAGACAAACGTTTTAGACAGAAAAAAAAAATAGAAAAAGGAATTTGTTGGAGAGAGATAGGTAAAAGAGGAGAAAAATAAGTATTAGAAGAAAAATGAGTTTTTGAAAAACAGAAATCTGTTTTTAAAAACTACTTTTTTTGGTTTTTGAAATTTGCTTATAATTTCAAAAACGTTTTTAAAAAACAGAAAACAGAAAACAGAAATGGTTATCAAACACTCCTGTTTTTTAAAAATGAAAAACAAAAACAGAAAACAGAAAACGAAATGGTTATCAAACGGCCCCTACATTTTTACACTTAGTGATTGTAAGAATTTGATTAAAAAATTCAAATATAATGTAAATGAAATTGAAACTTAAATATTAAAGATCAAATTACAACCCAAATATTAGAGACCAGAACATATACATAACTTTTTTTTTTTTTTTTTTTGAGATTGAACATATACATAACCTTTAATTTCTTAGAAGACTGGTAAAATTTAGTGATTTAATTTAAATTCTAAGATTTCATTGGGTAATAGTTTAATGATTTGTTTTAAAAATAATTTTTGACATCTTTGCAAAATTTGATAACATATTCTGGGTTTTCAAATCTATTTTTTCTTATTCTTTTTATAATTTTATAAAAGAAATTCAATAACAATTTAAATTTGACATTGGTCTGTTTTAATCAATAAAAAACAATAGAAAAATAAAGCATAAATTAACAGGAGGTAGGTTTAAAATTTTAAAATTATATAAACGATTCTTTTCAAAAAAAAAAAAAATTATATAAACAATTAATATACCTAAAAATGATTATCATAGATCCCATCCCATCTCACATATTCTCATTATTCTTAAAAATTGTCACATGCTTGATAATAAAAAATTGAAACTTTTTTACCTTGACACTTATCCATCGATATACAATCAAGTATTATCCAGTTTCTTTGTATACAATTCAAATATTCTCAAACAATCTTACGCAGAAGCATGGTAGACACATTTGATTACCATCGTATTGTAGCTAAAGTTTGGGCGGAAAAGAGATCTACCAACTACCATTCAATCAAGAAATAGCATTTCCCAACTTCATGTGAATAAAATTTATATTTACATCCCTAACAAATAATGGCAAAATACTTCAAAGTCGGAGGGAAGAAGAAGTCATATGATGACATTTATGAAACACCCTTGTGTGAATTCACACAACAATCAACAACGTTTGTACCAGCAGCAGAAAAAAAAAAAAAAAAAAAACTCCTTTTGAGATGTTGGTCAAAACAGAAAAATCAATGGAGGAGAAACATTCTCCGTGATTTTCTAACTTTGATACTTTGACTAATGAAACTACAAAAAGTATGCAGAGAAACGGTGCCTCTGTCACATGATCAGCCGTAAAGATCGTATTTACAGTAGTAGCTGGGCACAGAACCAGAATAATTACAATTGTTCACCATTTCGACTCTGATGAATATACATAGGAAAGACGAAATCAGTGACTTAATAGTACCTTGGACGTGGGGAGGGATAACCTCTACCATAAGGCATATTAGAAGGGAATTGATATGTAGGTCTTGGAGGCGGAGTTCCATAAGGAGAACCTGAAAATAGGCATAGAATAAAGAATGATCAATTAAAAAAGAGGAAGAAATCAAATTTACCATGCAAGGAAAAAAGGAGGGTCAGTTTCCCAGTTGTAATATTTATAGCAATGTACTTTCCCTAAGGAAGGAAAAGGCAACTCCCGATTTGCAGATTCAGTTCCTCCCCCTTCCCTCCCCAAGAAAAGATGCAAGATACAGAGAGAAAAAAAAAAAAAAAAAAAAAACAAACAAACAAACAAATTGGTTTCTATGAGTATCTGAATTTGACAGGTCAATCAACTTTTTAAAAGTAACCATTCACACCTCTGAAGAGATTTTGTGATAATATAAGAACCGATCAAGTTAACTACCTATGTAAATAGCTAAGCCACTCACATGCAAAGTAGCAAGTTCTTTATCTTTTGATTTTCTTGTTCGAAAAACATCACACGCAACAGAAGGGTGCAATGGATTAAAGAACTGACCAGTGGGTGGGAAACGATAAGCTACATCCGTGTACTCCCTTGGAGGCAGTTCAACCAAATGACGACTGTCTCGGAAATGTCCAACAGAGCTGTAAGGATCACTCCCGGGAATAGGATAACTGTGAAGAGAGGGATGGCTACTTGGACCAGGATACCTGGTTTCACTAATCAAACTCTCGTAAGGTCTGTGAGGAGGAACAAACCTAGGTAAAGGAGAATGCATATTTTCTTGATGTACTTCAGAAATGAATCTTGGACTTCCATATCGTCCAGCATCTGATATGCCACGTAGACCTGAAGAAGAAAGAATGTTAAAGATGAATCTAGACATCAGAATAAAGTCGAGATGCAGCCAAGGTAACCAACAAGCTCAATAAATGATCCAATTCATACAGCATATGGGTGAAAAATGGAGAATTATGCAGATTGAAAAAAGTATTTAGTATTCATATCTTATTCATTTATATAAAATAATAGCCATTCATAATACATGTTGAACATGTGTGTGTATGCTTCCACTCAGAATTGAAAACTTAGGAAAAAATATTCATTCTACTGAACCATGAGTAAAGATATAAAAAAGATAAACAGGAAACTTCATGTTAGCTGGTTAGATGATTGGTGGCAAAAGGTAGCTGCAAGGTGAGAAGAAAAAGGGCTATGCTATAAAGTTAACGACCACCAACACCAAGTCAAACGGATGCATGGTCAGTATAACAAAAAAAAAAAAAAGGTGAACTCTATTTCAATTAGAGAGGCTAGACAGGACGTGGAAAGCACCTTCATATCGAGATGAAGGTAAAACATGAGGAGGAGTAGTGCTAGCTTGAGAAAATGACGTAAAGTTGTCACGCGATTCAGATGTCAGAGCACGTTTCATCCCATCTAAATATCTTTGAGACTCTGCACGATCAAGTTCTACAAATATAACCTAAAAAAAAAAGGAAATATATTATGATGTCAATATCATTACACTTAGGCACAGATCCTTCATATCTACATAGGGTGAAATTACCTCATCAAAATATTCTTCCGATCCAGGCATGTCCTTGCTAGTGGGTAAGATATAATTGGCTGCCATGATAATAATGGTCCCAACCGTAAGCAACAAAAACTACAGTGATCACTGATCATACCATTTGCAACAACACATATTTTCTTGTAGGTATATGGAGAAACTTCAGTATATGAAAAGATAATGCAATTAACAGACCTAACATTTCGTTCACTGCATCAGCTGGCACTTCCTTCCCCATTTCTCTAAATCTTTCAGCTGATCGACGCTGCAACTCCTCAGGCTTTGGGAATACGACAACAGCAATCTGAAAACCAGAATCAGCAAAAAACAATAAAAATAATGATTAAAAGGTTACTGAAACCTGAATGATCCAACAGACTTCAAATATATACCTTATGGAAAAATGCAAATGGTTTCAGTTTCCGTTTACGAGCATTCTTGTACACATTTGTTTGATCAAGTATGTAATTGCGAGGTATGCTGGCCGCTCTAGACAAAAGTACATTGAAAATCCCAGTTGCTTGGTCCATCAAGCGATCAAAGCGTTCACCATAATTATTTTTTCGCAATAGACCTGGTAACTGTTAGAAAAATTCAACTCCAGTCAAGCTATCGAGATGCAACCCCCAGATAAATAGCCAGTAGGTGACATAACATGAAGCAATAAATAACAGTTGTATACCTTCATTTGATCAAGAATTAGATTAGTCCCTAGCAAAATATAGCGTTTCTCTGGATGATCGTCTGCCCATTTCTTGGCCCATGTACTTTTTCCAGAAGCCGGAAGACCCACCATCATCATGACTTCACAATCTCTTAAATTATTAAAAGTAGGCCCAAGTAATGCATTGTTATCATCCAAAGCACATGCCCACGGTTTAAAGCCTTCTTCTGGAACAAGCCCCTCTTCAACACTGAATTGTAACTGGACCTCAACATTCTTCAACAATACATGAGGAAAAAATGCCGATTCCCATTGAAGCTTTCTCAATGGAGAACCCACCACTCCAAGGCCTCTTGGACCAGCATCAAATTGTATTGCTGTACCCAACCATTTTCCGTTTTTGGAAAATCCAATAGAGGCCAGAGGCTTGCTTTCAAGATTAACAGCACAAACAATAGTATCACCAATCCCAAACTTTTCACCATAGTCAGAAAATTTTCCAGCATTAGAGAACTTTCCCGTGCCACCAAATCCAAAACTTTGTTTAGTTTCTCCCAGATTTCCTACTGGACTGTCCCCTCTAGAAATGCCAAGACGACAAAGATGCTGCTGATCTGGAGCAGTATCATTCATTTCAACTGGCTGTAAAGAGATAATCTTACAACCAAAACAATATTTTCCACCAGTAATACCAGTGGTGGCCCGAGCACCAGACCAGCAATAAGCAAAACCTTGCTCATAAAGAGCTGATCCTTGAAGACCATCATTTTCAATCTTGAAATCTGGAGACAAAATAGCAACGCAAATCAAATAACACCATATTTTTCTATAGAAGAACATGGAAACAAATTCTAAGCTCTTACTGCAATCATTATTTGCTTCTTTTTGTCAAGAAATAATCATCTTGATGAATAAGAAATATACAAAAATTCCATAGGAGATAACAAGAACACACTCGAACTGGAGGCAACCGATAGATAAAGAATAGTTACAAAAAGCTTTTGAGCTAGAACCCCAAAGAGAAGCCAAACTTAAAAGAGAGCCCCAAATCCCACTAGAATCTCTGCAAGCATCCAGAAAATTCCTTAGCACTCTTCCAAAGATGAATCACAGAGGCTAATCAAAAGACTGTTACCCACCGAAGGAGGAAAGACCAATAATTTTCATTAAACGGCTAAAAATCTTACTATCTTAAAGTCTCCCTCCAAAACATGTTTTAAGACTCCTTGGAAACCACCACCCACTCTCCCGAACTCTTAGCAGATGCATCGTCTAACAAAACACCCAAAACTTTGACTACTATCTCCTACAAACGAACAGGAGGTGAAATAATTGCCAGTGCCTCCAAATGGGAATTAGGGACTCAGAACCACCATCATTCTTTCATATGTGTGCCTTCACTCTTAAGACTTATTGAAAATCCCAGCAAATGAAGGTTTACATAGATAAACATTCTTCTCATGAGAGTGCCTAACTTCAATATTTTCTCTAGGTCGTTTAATGAGAGACAAGAAGCTTCTCCAATCCACTTCTTCTTGTCCTACCAAAACTCACAGTCAGTTTTCCAACCACGGCTATCAATCTTGGAAACTTCAGCAAAAACAGCTTTTTTATTTGAAGTTTTCTTTCTACCTGAAGACAATCTTTGCACTTTGACCCACTAAAATTTGTTTCCTCAAGGAAGACAGAGGAAACACACTGAAACAATTGCATAACCAGCTACCACGCAAGGGAAGCTAAGTAAAGAGAAAAGGAGAAAGAATTACTCCTGTCTCCTATCATAGTTTGATTAAAAAAATGTTCCTACCACATTTTGCAAACAAAACTCTACTATCCCTGAACCTGCAGGGAAAAACTCTTTCTTTCCAACCAAGTGCCATGAGCCAAAAATTTTCTTAGAGGGGAAAAAATTTACATTATAATTTTTTGTACATTCAATTTTTCAATTCTAAGAAGTTAGGACGAACTCTCCTTACTACTTGGCTTCTTCTTGACTCTTCCCTTGTTTCAACCTAACACCTTTCTCAAGGAAAGCGCCAACAGTTCTAAACAAGAAAAACAAAATACTATTTTCCGTTTTCTGCTTTCTTTTTCCTTTCTAAAAACTGTTTTAAAATTTTTTTTTCCCGAACAAGTTTTCCACGCTCAAGCCAGGTAATAGAGAGCGAGTACAGAAGCCACATAAGAGAAGAGTGAGTAGAAATTGTTCATAACTTTAAATCTCCATGTTCACTTAATTGCAAGCTCAAACTCAAAGGGCATGCACATATTTCAAGCTTAGGTCCTTAACCAATAAATAGAAGCTAATTAGTATTCAAAATGTGAGACTCGAGCAAACAGGAGGAGAAAAGATGAGAAGGAGTTCGCAAACAAACTGAGCTTAATTCGGTCTTGTATCTAAGAGTACGATTTCAATACGAAATAATATCGGATGGAAAATGCAAAAGAAAGAGAAGAAAGAGAATAGCCTTCGAGAGAGAAAAGGAATACCCAAGTCGCAGTCGGCAGGGTTGAGCGCCACTCGATGCTGCCCCTTCAGCTCAGAAGCATCCGAAACACAGGCAACTTTGGGTTTCTTCGCCTCAGGTTCGTCTTCTCCAGGACGGTGGCGTTTCGTGGACGCCATTGTAATCGTACTTCAGAACGAGAAAGAAAGCGGACTAAGAGCCCAAACTCGGGTTGCCGCGCGAAGGATATCACTCGCGCGCTCGCAGTCGCTGCTTCTCGAATTTGTTCTTTTTTTTTATATAGAAATGCCTCTGTGGATTGGAGATTTGGATCCATGTCCAAACCGACTTAAGAACTCAGTCGCCCTTTTAATCCCGATCCATATGGACGCTAATTGACGGAAATTTTTTTAGGTTAAATTATTAAAAATAGTCTTCAACTATATAATTCGTTTCAATTATACATTCAAACTTTCAAAAGTTTCATTTTAACCTTTAAAATTTGAAGTCAAAGCGAACATAACTCGATGGTAATTAGCATATATTCTCGATCAAGAAGTCAGAGATTCGAATCATCCACTCCCAAATGTTGATGTACCAAAAAAAAAAAAAAACCTTTAAAGTTTGAAGCTTGTTTCAAAATAACTCTTGCAGATATTTTTCGTTAAGTTTATGGACGAAAAAACATATGTTTGCATGTGTTTTTATTGTTTTTTCCACGTATGTGTTCGAATATATTCATATAAGCAACAATACATATGCAAAAACATCTTTTTCTGTCCATGAATTTGATGAAAAATAGTTTTCAAGGATCGTTTTGAAACAAACTTCAAACTTCAAGGGCCAAAATGAAACTTTCGAAAATTTAGGGGTATCAAAACTAACTCCATAGTTTTTTTTTTTTTTTTTGAGTAGAGAAACTAACTCCATAGTTGAAAGGTGTTTTTGATAATTTAACCATTTTTTTAACTTCAACCATACGTAATAATTATACTAATGTGTATGAATATATATATATATATATATATATATATATATATATATATATATATATATATATATATATATATATATTTGATAACATGTATGAAAAAATATTTCTTTTTACAACATGTATTAAAAAATGTTAGATATTAAAAACAATCAGAGGGTTCGAATATAAAAAATAAAAAAATATATTTAACTAGATCAAATGATGAATGAAAGGAATATATATTATAATAGTACCGAAAATTTTTCGTTGACATGTTAATATTTCATTAAGCTCTTTTTTCAAATAGAATGAAAATTATTTACTTTGATTTTTTTTTTAATTCCTTTCATTTGTGACTTCTTGAACTAAGAATATATATAGTTTTTTTTTTTTTTTTTTTTTTTTGAGAAAACTAAGAATATATATAGTTTATTATTGTTTAATTAGATTCTTTTTTAATTTAACATGTGGGAGTAACAATTCAAAACTTGATCTTTTAGTTAATGATATTATACCTTAACCAATTAACATATACTTAGATTAGTATTAAATTTAGAAATGTGACTTAATTTTAAATTATTTTATGTCAAAATAATTTTAAGTATTATTTAAAAACCTAAAAAAATTATCATATAAGCGTTTTAACTTATTTGGTCACGTTTTTTTTTTTCAAAAATAATATTTTTAAACCTAGTTTCTAAAATTTGACAATTAAAATATAGCTGTCAAGGTATCAAATTGCATTTTCAATTCAAAGTTCAAACAGTGCAACCTTCTTGTATCTAAGTTCAGTATACTTTTTGCCAATTAACTTCTAGCCAACATAGATTATTTATGAAAATATATGAACGAGTATCAATATCTTCCTCTTCCTGAAATGTTCTAAATGTAGAACACAAATACTTCCTCTCTTCAAAATTCATTTTTAGATAAAGCCTACATAATAAACATCCATACTAACAATAAGCATCCATCCCTTTGTATGTTTCCGTGCAACGACATGAAAACTTAGACAACACAAAGAGTCTAAAACAATCGATTGGACTATTTTTTTTTCGAGAACTTAGATGCCTGAAAATATTGATGTCATGTATGTTTGACAGTCATGTTTGATTTACACGAAAAAGAAATGAATGTCAAAAAAAAATTTGGATATTCATATTTTTTTCACAGGATTTGTAGTTGAGAATGTCTCATAATTATATATACATGCCCTCACGATTCAGGCAGATTATACATTAATTTAACATAAACGTCAATTCCACAATATGCTTATGGTACCTAAAAGCCATTACCCAAAATCAGACAGCTCCAGTACACGATGTTTTACGTTAACTACGCAGCTGTACAGTTCGATTGCAAATTGCAAGAGAATGTTTATGTAAGTTAGAATAACAATAAACAATAATAATAATAATACAGACCCTGGCTTAAGTTTTGGTGTCAATTGGTGTTGACACCATCACCGTTCCCCAATAAAGCAAAATTGAAACTCCAAACCGAAGCACAATTTTCATCACCTAAATAAAGCCCAGGAAACATAGTATAGCATCAGAGAACTAAGCAAAACAGCCATAATAACAATAACATGCATATGACCATTAACAAAAACAAAGAAATAGATTATTTTGATTGCAATAGGGTTGCAGGGGATACCACGCAAACTTAAATCCCCATCGTCATTATCAGGTCCTACAAATCTTCGGTGGCCTGATGAAGTGACAGCCATTGGCATATATGGATGAAAAGAAAACCCATTAACCGTGTCTGCAGGGTGCACAATGCAGGAGAAGTGAATTAGAGCCAAAAAGAATACGGATTATAAAACCAAGGGATAGTCCTTGTCAAAATGAAAATGCAATACCTAGTGCTGCTTGAAAACTTGTTACCCACTGCCCAGTTTGAAGATCATATACATGAACAAAACCATCCTACAGGTCAAAATATGAACAGAACCACTTAAGATTGAATAAATAAATATTAAGCATAATGATATAAACAAAAGCTGACGGTATACCTGACCACCGGTGCCAAGATGTTGCCCACATGGCTCAATATCAAAAAATATCCGTTGGTTGGTATGTTCAGACGATCTGTATAATCTAATGACATAAAGTGGAATAAGAAATTGGGGAACTTACATTTCATCATTTTTAACATGAAGAAAACTTGAATGAATTGGTGGAATAAGTTTAGTTTGCAAACTAAAAAAGAAAAATTGATACGAGTTAGAAGGATACATACATGGCAATTTATAAGGTAAACATCTTTTTTGAGCAAGAAACAAATTTTCAAGGAAAACGCCTTAAAACCACATTTACCTTTTTTTTTAAAAAAAAAAATGCTTTATTTTAAATTTTTAAAAAAGAAAAGAAAAAAAAAAAAAAAGAAAAGAAAAAGAACTGCATATTAAAGCTGCATGCCTTTGTTGGACCAGTAGAATTCTCATTTTTTGGATATACTAAATCCATCGCTTGTTACATGTAGCAGTGATATTACTTGTAAGGCATAGCCATTACAGTTTTAGAAGCACTTACTTGTATACAACATCTACAGATTTGCGAATATCCCAGCAAAGTATATATGGGTCCTTCAAGAAATTTCAGAAAAAGGTATAATAGAATACAAGTCACGATGCAAGAGAGAACATCACATAAAACCTTGTACCTTTCGACCTCCAGTGTATAAATAATTTCCATCTTTTGAAAATTGGATCTGGACAAAACATAACATCACCTTAATAGGAATATATATATTAAAACCATATGGAAAGAGTAACAACAAAAACCTCATACATGTGTAATTCCCCCTTCTTGACCATGTAGAACATATAACAATTCCATATTATCTTCCCTATAGATTCCAGTTGTCTGGCTATAAGAACCCAAGGCAAGCATTCCACTATGTGTAGGAGAAAAGGCAATTGCAGATATGATGCCTGATCATAATAAATGGTAAATAGATATACCCTGGTCTTTCAATCATCAAAAAATGTCTGCGGGTAAGTTAAGTCTAAGATAACAACCTGTTTGACCTTCTTTGTTTCCTTGCAGTGTCGAGTGCTGCCCAAAATCTCTTCCAGGCCGATGCAAATCAAATATTCTCACCAATTTGTTGTATCCAGCAAATATTCTATAACAAAAAAAAAAAATGGTTTCAATTGGAAACCAAATGACAATTACACATAGTATCTCAATTTGCAGCAAATTGGAGGATGAAGACTAGACATAAATAAGAACTCAAATAGCATTTTTGAAAAGCACCACAGAGGGCTGAGATGCCTCCAATCACATATCATGAGCTTGCAGGGATGATATATTGATATCTATCTTCGACAATGAAGTTACAAAGACGCCTTAGAGGCGACCTTAGACATACCAGTATACCACTATGTAAAACAAAAAGATGATGGTTCATGCATGATGACATCGTGAGACGGCATAATGGCCGTCCATGAGCCCTTTACAGAAACAAGAGATAAGAGAAGCAAAGATATCACCTACTTGGTTCCAGCTGGATTAAATGCAATTGAAAAGGCAGCAGTAATTTCATCCATGGCATCATAAGCTCGATATGTGCAGCGCAGCTGCAATACATGGTTCAGAAACAATCTTCAAATAATGGAACCAACTTCTTCAACTTCACTCACTAATTTTAGCTTCAGGACTTCTAAAACTACCAATAGTGTCACTCGAGAACGAGAATTTAATTCAAAACAAGAAAAACAGGAAAAAAAAATTGTTCATAATGGGCATTTCTAAGGTGATGCGGGGCTACCCCATATAGCAATGGAGGATGTGTGGCAGCCACCCACACATGGCAACCGACCATGGCAAGTGCCTTTAATAATTAATAGGCACTCTCCTTAATTATCTCAGATTTTGCAGTACAGATGAAAAACATAATCTTCAACATTTTTTCCAAAAGATTTGACCAAGATATCTTCTTGTCATTCAAAATCTCTTGAAAATAAGGGAGAGCATCAAACAAAAACATACGACGCAGCTTTTCAAGTTTTTTTTTTTTTTTTTTTTTTTGAAAAAAGCTTTTCAAGTTCATTAGACAGACATATTGTTTACTTTATTGATATACTGACACTCAAAGCCAAGCTGATCACATAATTCACATCATATCATGCATATTCTATGATCTATGTACAGTATCAAATGATTTTCTTTTATTTCCAAACACCATATCTTACTTCACACAAATAACACCTTCTGATTTTCTCATGCCCTCCAAGCAAGCAAAAAAATTGTCATCTGTTCTTACACCCTACACCTCATAAATGCTAATCATAAGGTGATGCGCCCAATCTATATGTCAAAAGGCTATTTGGAATGGTCATCAGAATCTAACTCTAATACAATGGATTCATATTTCCAAGGAAAAAAAAAAAAAAAAAAACTCTTAGAGCTCAAGTACCTCGCCTGACGCAGCATCCCAGAGATGAATTGGATGGTCACGTGTTGTACTTGCAAAGACGCAGGTAACAGGGTCTAAGGTGTCAACCAACTTTCACATCAGAATTCAATTAAAAGTGTCATCAATGATTATGCTAATAGAAACATGAAGGAGATTTTCGCTCAAAAGCTAGAAAAACATGAATAAGTGTGTCTAAGAAGCACCTGAAGCAGACATGTAAGGATACCAACAAAAGTCATAAATTGACTCTCCCTCACCCACGACAAGATTGGAAGTAAAAGAATCTGCAGGGAATGTAGCACATGAATGACATTATAGACCAAAGAAATGCATGATCTAGGAACACTAGAAAAAGAGAAGACAAACTCCGCTAGTAGTACACCATAATTCCTTTTTTCACGCGCGACTTACCCTCTTCAGCAGCTACGCTGACAGGAACATCATTGCCATAATCTGGCCTGCATAACAATGTAGTTTAGCAAGTATTTTATTCCATCAACAAAGGTGTAACACTAACATGCCTATAAGATTTTCTTAAAACTCTACTTTAAACATGTGTTTCAACATTCTAACGCGAGCGCGCGAACCCTTAATATAACTTCGGGTTGATAACTGAAGACTTACAGGTTGAATATGCGAAGACTACTATCCTCAGAGCTAGTTAGAAAACACGACCCATCAGGCGACCTGTAACAAGTTATACTCCAAGATTTCAAAAGGATGAAGACTAAAATAAAATAAAGAAATAAGGAGAACACAGTGCAATATACCATTTCACGCCCTTGAAGAAGTTGTTAGGGTTCGGACCAGTCCGAAACTGGTTGTAGAAATGGTAAGTTCTCTGCGGAGGGGCATCAAATTGAAGCACTGGCCATGAGTAAGATTGCTGCTCGTCGTTCATGGCAGCTTCCGCGGCTTCCTCAGTCGGATTGCAACGGTTCTCTTCCTCCTCCACTACCATCGATTCTGTTTCAGACATTGCGAAAACTTGAGGCAGCAATCTGTACGCTCAGTTCCTTCAATTTTACCGAGCCGCCAAAATGACGATTCAGAGAAGTTCGATCAAAGCAAAACAACTTGGGCTCCTTTTTGGGCTTTCGACAATTTCCCACAAGAACTTGAGTTGACTGAAACTTGTGCATGATCATCAATTATGTTTTGAATATTAAAAAAAAAAAAGAGCATTTGTGGCCTATGAATGAATATTCACATAAATAATAGGTTAAAATTTTAGGTTATCCACTTCTAAAAAGTGTCAAATTGGTTCTCAAAATTTTAATTTTATATCCAATAAATCCCTTAGAAAAGAGAAGTCTTTAAAGATTTACTTTTGTGTTCAACAAGTCCCTCAACTTTCAATTTTGTGTCTAATAAATTTTTGACATATTCAACATTTTTTTAGAAATGTTAACAAAGAGCTTATGTTTCATTAAATTACTATCTTATTGACATATCTAAACATGTAGGTATAACACTTGAATATGCCCATTAGAAAAAAATGAATTTTGTTGATAGATAGACGAGTACGAATGAGTTGGACATTGTAGGTAGAATAGCACGAGAATAACATGTTGTCTACGTGTTCAAACATGCTAATAAAATGTTCAATCAACTTTTTTCTTAAGAAAATTTAACAAAAATATTAATAAAGGATCTAATCTAGCATTTTTAAAACATTTAAGGCAAAGTTGAAAATTTTTAAAAGATTTTAACCAAAATTCAAAAGATTAGAGACTATTGTGTATATATTTATTTGCCTACAAATTATAGTATATACAACTCTTCGACATTAGTTTGTAGATAAATATCTCTCTAATTTTTATTTTCTTGGCTACCTTACTTATTAAAAAAAAAAAAAAAAAAAAAAAAAAAAAAAAAAAAAAAAAAAAAAAAAAAAAAACTATCGTTTGTTAGGGAAAAAGAAAGTACTTAAAATTTCGAAAGATTATCACAACCAATGTGGCAATTTTGCACCACTGGATATGAATTTAAAAACCTGCATGATCCTTAATAATTATTGGACGCATATTTGAAATACTTGTGTACTTAGTTTATAACTCATTCATACTATTAGTCAGATTGTGGTGAGTTAAGAATAAGAATTCGAAAAGTAAATAAGAATGGTGCCATACCAATAGATATTATTAAATCCTCCATTATCGTAGTACTGATAACAGAATAAGCCACAATAATTTTGCAATAGGAGGGTATAGAACCGTACAGTTGGGAATAATGTTAATTTGGTGTATAAATTTAAAATCCTAAAGCAAGCATGGCATCTCTAAGCATCATGCTGGTTCAGGTACTGATCGTTCCTATACTTGGAGTACAATGGAAGATCAAGAGCTCTCTCTGCAATTCTCCCATCCTCGTGAATCTTAGCTATTAGGCTCTCAAGGGTTGGAAAGTTGGCCTGCTTAGTGATAATATAGATAAGATTTTAATGGAACTGAAGAGCATGGAAATCAACGATTTAGAAGGACATGCTAGTTGTTTTGCAAGTAATACCTCTGGCCGAATATATCCAACGACAACAAGTCTCAAGTCCTCGTCGTAGAAATCGTCGTCGAAGTCATGGAGTAGCCATGGTTCCTAGATCATATACAACAGATAATAGCTAGAAAGTGATGCAGCAACCAAAAATTAACATTTCTGAACTGCTATAGACTTACAATAGTCTTTTCTGCATTGTCGAAAAATGGATTCCAACCAACGCTCATGACCATTTTAAAGATGCCTCTTGTTGATAAACCAGCCCAACCGAAATAAACACCCGATGGATGTTCTGAAAGGACATCTGAATATCCTTCTGTAGATAAATTAGCTGGGAAAAGTAAAGCAAGTTTGTAAGTTTTATTATGAAAAGAAATCAGCTGTAGAAATTGAGGTCAAGAACAGTTCAATAACAAAATAAAGTACTCTTTTAAAGTTTAATCTTAAGTTTACTCAAACAGGAGGATTATGAGATGAGACCAAGAATCAGATAACTCCAGTTACCTTTAAGCTAAATAAAGCTAATCACTTCATGTGGTGAATGCCAGATAAGTTTGGCAATTCTTACCCACTGCTAATACTAAGGTCAAACAAACAACCTAACTTAAATATGAAAGGTCTATTGAATTCTCACACACCTGTAGGAATCCCAAGTACTTTTGAGCCACGCCCATATCCCTTAACGACAGGACCACCAATGTACAAAGGATTAATTGGCAAGGTGTTCTCTACCCCTATAGTTAGAAGTCAAGAATTATGACAAAAAGGTTGATGCACAAAGAAACTCAACTGGAAAGGTTGAGAATTGAGATGGTTAAAAAAGTTTGTGGTATATACAATCTTCAAATGGAGGTAGGTCCCACTTCTCAGGCTGAAAGTCAAGTAGTGAGTTGATCACCTCATCTGCTGAAGAGTAGAGATGAGACTTTTTCCGAAGGGATGGTACAGCAACCACCGTCATCCCAGCAGCCTTACCAGCTGTAACACCTGGCCTGGTAGACCATGTTGAGTGAGAAGTTATAGTCTACGAGTTAATATCTTTACATGGTAGAATATGATGAACCAAAACTTAACATTTTAAATGCAGAATGATTATATAATAAATTGATTCAATATCACATAGTAAATTGATATTTAAAGTTTTGAAGAGGTCAGGTACTTACACGGAATCCTCAATTACAAGGCACCTTGCGGGTTCAAGATTTAACCTTTTTGCTGATTCAAGGAATCTTCATCAATGAAAGCATTGTTAGAACTCTTAATGGATTACTTGAAAAGGAAATACTTTACAAAACTATGAAGAGCAGTCAACCATCTTAAACAATGAGGCATTGTTTAGTTCTAAATGGATTACTTGCAAAGGAAAATCTTAGCCAAGTTATAAAGCAGACAGAAAATAATTGCATTTTACATTTCAGGAGATGGTTTGGCCATTGTAACTTCATCGCTACCAATTATCACAGAGAACGAGTCTTTCCAGCCTATGCAATTATAAAATCAAGAAGCTAAATAAATAAATAGTAACCACAATCCAGAGTAAAATCCTCGATGATCACCAATCTCAATCAGAACAAAGAAATGAATATGTTACAGTCTCTTAAGAGACATACCCGGATGAAAAGAAATCTTGGTCTCTATGTCTTCCCTACTTGAGTTTGAAGCTAATGCAATTGGCACTCTGTGACCACTCAAATGTTTAATCAACCGTTTTGCTCCTGGAAGTGCTTTAATGTTGCACCACCTGAAGTGGAAATTACAAAAAGAACAATAAAATTCTAATTTGTTTTTTTTTTCTCTATAAGAAACCAAACTTTCATTGAGAAAAAATAAAAGAATACAGAGATATAAAAAAGCCAAGCTATCAAAAGGATACCCCATCAGAGGAAGGGGCTCCAATTCAGAAGAATGAGACATTCTGGATAATTACAAAACAAATGCATCACCGACACTCAAAGAGAAACAAAATATTTAACATGGAATAAAATTCTAATTTGTTAATCTATCTGCCAAAGGAAAAATAAGGATACAATAACCCCATGAACTATCATTTAAAAAATGTCACTCAAAGAACATAAAACGATCAATTATCAATTATAAATTAAAAGGACCAATTATGCTCCACATAGTTACATCTAACTTCAAATGCATACTGCATGGTGCGTGCAACTCCATGTATCAAGAAATCCCATTACTTAAACACTTTCTATTAATACCATTATGATAGTCTTTTGTCCTGAACGAGTTTGATTTATCAATTTGCCTACCCAAGAAGGTTGATGACTGGTTGCTGGAAGCTTTATTGGGAGTTGGCTTAAGAAGTAGAGCTAAGATCCTTTTGAATTGTGCGGTCAAAGCCATGCTTTGGTCTACTTGGAAGGAAAGGAACATTGGAATTTTTTAAGATAGAACAAGCTTGAAAGACTCTTTTGTGTATAGTATACAACACTTGGCTTTATGGTGGAGTTCAAGCCACCAAGATTTTTGGTGTACTTACAGCCTTGCCTTGATTATTTGCAATTGGAAGGCTTTTTTGTGATCTCTTTTGTATTTTCTGTTGTGTAGCTTTTTTGTTTGGGGAGGGGTTCTCTCTGCCCCTTGCCCTTAAGTTGTATTCCTTTTGTTTTTTAATATATTTCTCTCTGCTTCTTATCAAAATAATAAAAAATAAAAATAACCATTACAATACTCAATCTGAGATTGAAGTCTTGTTAAAGAAAGACTGTCATGATCCAGGCAATGAAATTAAATTAAGATTCACGAAAACAATAAAAATAAGGAAGAAATATCAAAAGTAAATTGGGAGGTCAAAGAAGAATATTAATTTGATCGATGCTTTATGCTATTTTCATATCCAAAAACAAAAGGAGTTGTCTAGTTCCAAGTAATTCTTGAAAAGTTAAAAACCAGTGTCCAAGATCAAAAAGTTGTTGAGGAAACATAAACCAAAATATACAAGGTGTCATCATCTATGGATTAATAAATATGCTTAAAAGTTTACAGACGGTCATTAGAACAATAACAACTGCTTATAAGTTTGCTGAACCAAGAGAGTTCAAAGCATATTAGAAATTGCCACGGGTTGCAGTTCGAATGAGCATGCAGCGTTTTCAATTTAGAACTGCCACAGTTTATCACTACAGCAATTTGCAACATGATGTAAAACCAAGAAATCTCACTGTTGACCTTAAACAGTTGAAAAAATTATAACTAACATGTTTACATGCATTTAAACAAAGAGAGAAGAAAAATAACCGTTTACCTCTCTGCAAACAAAGGGGAAATTTGTGACATCATTTCAGCTGATGTGCAAGAAAGCCCGTAATCTTCAATAATAACAGCTGCAGACTCGTATGGTGTCTTCCCAGCCATTCTTTGAGCTTCTCTTCCATCCCATTGCTTTCCATACTTGCCCAAAAAAGATTTTAGAACGTCATTCACTATGCCATCTGCTATGATTGGTGGGAGGGAGAGAGAAACTCAGCGGTGGAGAAAAATGAAAAACCAAGGGCAGTAAAAGTTAACTAAGTGGCTAGCTGGATGATATATTTAATTTATACAACACCAAGTCAAAATAGAGAATCCAGGTATGGGAGCCAAATAGATATCACAATTTCCACAAGCAGAGAAATTCAATTTCAATGCCTCAAAATAAAGTTGCTGATAGAAACAAACATTATGCAACTTAGAACTCAAGAACATAGTAGTACAATCTATAGAAAAGATCCTGTCAAGTAAGGTAGTGAAACAAACATTATGTAACAATAGTAGGCAATACTAAAGTTGATCTACATTGCTAAGAGAGGACCTGTATGTAGAAGTGTGCCATCCAGATCAAGAATAACGCCAGATACAACCATTTTCAGAGGATTTGAGATGGAGCTCTTAAACATTACACATTGGTCTCATAGACATGAATCATATTACCACGGATGGACCATGCCTAAAATATAAAGAAAAGATTAGTTCAAATCAATGACCAGAATAACCATAACAGATACAAGCTGACTACCACTCTGGTTCAAATGTTATCACAGTTACAGTCACATTTAATGTTAAAAAAGAATTAATTTGGCATGTTCATATACTGAATTACACCAAAATCTAAAAAAAGATAAATTGACAATTTGAAACAATTACCAAAAAGAAAGCTCAAGCCAACAGTTCCTGACACAGTCAAGCATACACAAGCAAGATGACATTTTGAAAAAATTGTAGATTAAAATTTCCTCGATCCAAGTGTTCATAATCCTGCAAGATTGAAGTTACTAACGACAATGCCCACAATGCATTTATTTACTTGGAAACCAAATGTTGCAGCACCAGATCAGGACACACATCCATACCGAAACTGAGGAGTGCATCCCCTCAGCCCCAAAGAAAAGGGTTTTGAGAAATTTGCAGAATTGTGTTACTCTGACTCTAAAATTCTCTCAAGAGTAAACATTAAAGGCAGAGAAGGTGAATTGAACTAGTGTGCCCACCGTAGCAGAAAACCCATTTATTGTTACACTGTAAAAAAGGAGCGAGAATATTCCCATATCCACAGGCTTCCCCAAGTCCAATGAACTCCAAAAAAAAATTGAGAAGAAAAGAAATGCAGTTTAGCTAAATTCCTACGACCCAAATTATAAAATGGACTCCTCAAATTCCTTAACCCATAAGAAATCGGAAGTAGCGAAATCAAATAACAATATATAGAATTATATTGATCAAAAGAAATGAGAAGCATCAAGGGAAAGCAACCTGCGCCTAAGTTGGATGAGTACGACGGATCCGAACAAGATGATGAAGACGTTTCTGTGGTAGGTAAGAACACTGAGCCTGAAGCTGTGGTATGTGGCTGCCATTAATCTTAACCATTCAAAGGGGTGTACATGGGTCGGGTCGGGTTATAGACGTCCTTTGGGCTAACCCGAATTTTCGGGTTGGTTAATTTATGAACCCATTCAACCCTATATAAGAGACCAACCCAACCCAACCCAACCCAACCCTATATTTTTGGGTTGGGTCGGGTTGGGTCATCGGGTTGAAGACAAAATTGGAATGGTTCTCAATCAGAATCCCTATGACAGGAAGAGAAAAGGTAAAGGTAAAATACCACGAAATATCTGACTGGTTTTTTAGCCATTGTCGAGAAAGCAGAGAGAAGAGTTGGTGAAGGCAAAGAAGAAAGAGGAAGAAAGTCAAGTGCAGCCTCCATTTTGTCTTTGCTTACGAAATTTAAAACAAAAAAAACTCTAAGTTCATTCAATTTTCCATAATTTTTCACCAACCAAACAGAACCCATCAAAATGAAGGTTCAAAAAACAGTAGAAAAGATTGTCCAAGAGTAATTATAGTTCAAGAACAATAAACAAGTGCACTAAAGTAAAAACCTCCAAGTTTTTTCTAATTTTCCTTCATTTTCTCACTATCCAGATTGTAAAATGGGAGCCCGGGAAACCCACACTAACAATAACAAAAAAACAAGAGTTCCAAAGCAAAAACCTCAAACTTCAATTAATTTCCCCCCATTTTCCCACCAACCAAACAGAAAAGAACTCGTCAAAAGTGGATTTATCATTCAACAATTACCAAATCTAAATTTAGCATAGACTGAAGGCAACGACTAAATGGATGTTGAAGGTGATGGCTGAAGGCAACGATGGATGGTTGAATGCGATGGCGAGTGGGAGCTGGGAAGATTAACGACAATGGCGAACGCTCGAAGTGGCGAAGCGCGAGGCAATTTGGTGAGCGCGAAGGCGATGACGACGGCGAGTGGAGCTGGGAAGATAGAATGACAACGACGAGCGTTGAAACTGGAGAGACGTGAGGCGATTTGGAGATTCAGGGAGCAAAGGTGAGGCGATTTGGCAAATTGGTAAGTTCTAAAGCAAAACCCTAAAAAAAAGAGTGCATGTATATATGCAAGATTAAAATTTCCTCGATCAGTGTTCATAATCCTGCAAGATTGAAGTTACTAAACGACAATACCCACAATGCATTAATTTACTTGGAAACCAATTGATGCAGTACCAGATCAGGACACACCTCCATACCTAAACCCTTTCCGAGTATGAAACTGAGAAGTGCATCCCCTCGATCCCACAGAAAAGGGTTTTGAGCAATTTGCAGAATTGTGTTACTCTTGACTCTAAAATTCTCTCAAGAGTAAAGAACATAAAATGGCAGAGAAGGTGAATTGAACCATTGTGCCCACCGTACCAGAAAACCCATTTATTATTACACTGTAAAAAAGGAGCGAGAACATACCCATATCCACAGGCTTCCCGAAGTCCAATGAACTCCAAAAAAAAAAAAATAGAGAAGAAGAGAAATGCAGTTTAGCTAAATTCGTACAACCCAAATTATAAAATGGACTCCTCAAATTCTTTAACCCATAAGAAACCGAAAGTAGCTAAATCAAATAACAATATATAGAATTGTATTGATAAAAAGAAATGAGAAACTGGGAACATCAAGGGAAAGGAACCTGCGCCTCACTTGGATGAGTACGACGGATCAGAACAAGATGATGACGTTTCTGTGGTAGGTAAAAACACTGCGCCTGAAGCTGTGGTATGTGGCTGCTATTAAACTTAACCAGCCAAATGTATTATAAATCTACCTTTTTTAAATGAGTTTTCAACAAGTCGTTGTAGTATAGTGGTGAGTATTCCCGCCTGTCACGCGGGTGACCCGGGTTCGATCCCTGGCAACGGCGAATTGTTTTTTTCTCTCCTTTTTTCAGGTTTATTTAGAGGGTTTGGCCTGGAATACCTATTTGATCACTTTTTCGAAAAGTAGTTTCAAATAAAAATGTTCTTATATCATAATTTCTCTTATGATTAGGATACTAAATGCATTTTAAATTATTAATTTTTTTCAAACGTGTCTATAGAAAAAATGATTTTTTGAGAAGTTATTTCAACACATTTGTTGGCATAGAAATTTTTCTTCAAGTAATTGTCTAACTTCTTGTTTTTTTTTTTTTTTAATACATCAACATTTGGGAGTGGACATGTCAATTACTGCTGAGCTAAGCTCGCTTTGGCAAGTAATTGTCTAACTTCATGAAATTAAAATATGCTAATTTCATGAAATTAGATTGAATTGCGTTCAATTTAAACTCGAAGTCATTAAGGTAATTGGACCAGAAGTCCAAAATTTCAAGCCCAAGCCCATGAATGGGCCCAGATGCATTTCAAGCCCAAACCCATGAATGAGTCCAAATGCAATCAAACCCAAGCCCACAAAAGGCATTTTGAAAACTCTATAAATAGGAAGCTTTGGCTCTCTTTTGGAGGAGGGTAGGGAGAAAGGAAGAAGAGGAAGATCATAGAGCTCTCGGAAGGCTCTCCTGCAAAGCTAAAGAACGAAGTTTAGCTCCTCCTGCAAAACTGAATAACAAAGCTCAGATCCTCTTCGGATCGTTTTCAAATATCCTGCTGGATCCTTTTCAAATATCCTACTACAAAACCGAAGGTTAAAAAATCATTTTGAAGAACAACAACTCTTCAAGACTCTAAAGACTAAGTCTTCTTGAAGTCTTCTTGAAGACTTCTAGAAGAACAAAAGACTCTTTGAAGCTCATGAAATCCTTGACACAACTTCAATCTCGAGAATAAACTGCAAAGTCTTTGAGACACCTTCAATCTCAAGAGCAAATTGTGAAGCCCTTGAGACAACTTTAATCTCAAGATCAAGCTGCAAAGCCATTGAGACGACTTCAAATTAAAAAACAAGTGTTTCAGCCCTCGAGTGAAACACAAGAGAGATAATCAAAGGATTATGTATTAGAGATTGTACACCCGCATACAACATCGATACAAATTAAAATTTATTCCACGTGTCTCCTCTTTGAAGTCTCGTGTGAACAACATTGTTATTCTTTCATTTTACTTTTTCATGCATAAAATTTTTCCTTAAAAAAAAATAAAATATCATTTTACTCCATTACTTTGAGTTTTGTTCTATTTTAGTTCTATTTTAGTTTATGTACTTACAAATATCCAATATGTAAGTTTATAGTTAATTTTTATCGAAAATAGTTGAATAGCAATAATAATTTCTAGAGAAGAAAATACATCATGTGAATATAGTACGAAGGAGTGAATTTTGTCAACGTACTCATAAATCATACCATACCCAAGAAAATAGAAGTTCAGAATTTCTGAATTAAAAGGAAAAAGAACCCAATCACTGATTTCTTTTTCTTCTTCTTTTTCTTTTTAAGGACAATCATGATTCATTCCCACTCAAAATTCAGGTTTAGTTATTAATTAGTGGTTATAATTTGGAGAAGAGAGAAAGGAGAGCGACCAAGTCAAAAGCTTCATGAATGACAGAAGGAAAAAAAAAAAGCTTCAATCTTTTGATAAACAAAGCGCCAAGTGGTTGACACTTCCCCAAATCCTCTCAGACGTTCGTTCCAGTTGATATATCTAATTACAGCAATTCCATTCTCAAATCTTCTCTAATTTCTCTATTCCCATATTGGGGTGTTGGAACTTTACTTTCTTTTTTCTTTTTCTTTTTTTTTTTTCATCTTTTCTCTTCCTCATTGGACGAAGACAATTAACCAAAAACTTCGTCTAGGAAAAGAAAAGACCAAAATTTTCAAACCCTTTTCTTCCCATCACCCACAAAGAAAAAAAGAAAAAAGAAAAAAGAAAAACAACAACAACAACAATCCCCCTGAAAACCCATTTGGAAGATTTGAGTGTGGAAAACAAAAACCAGAGAAAATGAACGACTTATTCTCGAATTCGTTCAAAAAGTACACGGATCTGAAGCAACAGGCGTATCTGGACAGCATGGAGGCTGGGAATGAGAGTGTGAATTTGGACAGATTCTTCGAGGATGTTGAGAATGTTAAAGACGACATGAAACAGGTGGAGAGTCTGTACAAGAAATTGCAGCAGGACAACGAGGAGTGCAAGATCGTGCACAATGCCAAGACGATGAAGGAGCTGAGGGCTAGAATGGAGACCGACGTCGCACAGGTTCTGAAGCGAGTCAAGATGATCAAAGGGAAGCTCGAGGCTCTGGACCGTTCCAACGCCGCTCACCGGAGCCTCCCCGGCTGCGGCCCTGGCTCCTCCGCCGACCGGACTCGCACCTCCGTCGTCAGTGGCTTGGGAAAGAAGCTCAAAGATGTCATGGATGATTTCCAAGGACTGAGAGCTCGAATGAACGCCGAGTACAAAGAAACCGTCGAGCGAAGGTAATTCCCAAATCACAAAAAAAAGAAAAAAAAAAAATCTTTTGTGGCAATTCGTAAAAAAAAGAAGTGGGTTGTTTGGAACAGGTACTTCACAGTGACAGGGCAGAAGGCAGACGAAGAGACAATAGAGAATTTGATATCGAGTGGGGAAAGCGAGAGCTTCCTGCAGAAAGCGATTCAAGAACAGGGGAGGGGCCAGATAATGGACACGATTTCAGAGATTCAGGAGCGACACGACGCTGTGAAGGAGATAGAGAAGAATTTGCTAGAGCTGCATCAGATTTTCTTGGACATGGCGGCTTTGGTGGAGGCTCAAGGGCACCAGCTCAACGACATCGAGAGCCATGTGGCACATGCCAACTCCTTTGTCAGACGAGGAACAGAGCAACTTCAGGAAGCTCGAGAGTACCAGAAAAGCTCTAGGAAGTGGACTTGCTATGCCGTCATTTTGGGGATTGTTCTCCTTGTGATTCTTCTCTTCCCAATCTTCACTTCGATTTTACCTCATTTGTTGTAGAAAGCTTGTTGCTTTAATGCTTTGCTTGATTCTGATCTTCCACTGCCATCCCTTTCAAAACCAAAACAAGTAATTAGAGGCAGAGGAATTTTAGAACGCGAGATTTGTTTGGTTTTCTGTCAGTCAAAGTGGCGTTTTCTGAGGATGTGTTGGGTTGGTACATAGCTGTAAATGTGTTTATAGAGAATTTGCTTGCGATTGGGTTTGTGAACCTTTCATTTTCGACGTCCTCTTAGTTGCTGGAAACACAAAATGTATAGCCAAAGATCCAATACAATTTCATCACTTCATTTCATTTTATCATTTTTAAATCGTTTTCTTTTTCTTCTCTGTATTTTTCTACTTTTATTATTGGTTTCATTTTAGTTTCCTTTTCTTTTGATTCTGGGTGAACGTAGATCTTGTCCGTTGTAACGAAAGAAAATTCTCAAGTGAAATTGCTTGGAAGATGAATGACCAAAAATTGGCATGGTCGTTGCAGATGCGTGGAATAGGACAAACTAACAATGGATTAGGGATTACTTATTCAATAGTCCATTAGTCCATTCAAGATGAAATAGAGTTACTCAATCACCTTTTCTCAGTTATCAATATTTTAATGGAAAGATCTCATATGCAACAAAGTATTGTTTGAGAAGAAATAGGTTTTTCTTTTTTTTTTTAAAAAAAAAAGTTGTCACAGTTGAAATGCATTCAAATATTTGAAAAGTGGAGAAGATGCTTCTACTTGAAATCTTCTTTTTTAGTTGAACGTGTATCCATAGAGATTCAAAAATTTAATCTTTTTTATTGATGGTATATGTCTAAATGGGTTGATATATATATATATATATATATATAACCCTACAAACTTAATATAAATTCAAACCAATAGAAAATATTACGTAATGCTTCCATGGTTAAAATATATTTTGAATTGATCGAACAAAATAATAGGAACTACGTAAAAATACTAATGAGAGGTTTTTTACCTTACTTTTTTAAAAAAGAAAATATTAAAATTACAAATTGTAGGAACTACGAATTAAAATTCCCTTGAGAGTCAAGGCGCATATTTGACGCAATAATTCCAAAAGGAAAATGTAATTTTACGAACACCAGTAATCCCATTAATTTTTGTGGGGAGGGAAAAAAAACCAAAATAATAGTACAAACCTGTAACTTTTTTTTTTTTTTTTTTTTTTGAGGAATTTACAAACCTATAACCTCTTGCTATTATAGATCATTTCTATAATCACGATTGAAAGATTTTGTATTATACAACAAAAATAAAAATAAAGTAATTTCCTATTTTTTGCATCAATCAAAATTTACCCAAAAGAAGAAAAAACTTTAAACTAAATATTCAGTTATCTCCACGGTTCACCATGTCCCAATACTTCTTCAACGACTGTTCCCTCTGCAACCTCATCTCCTCGTTGAACCTCCTTATGAAATCCTCAACTCGCCGGTTCAAATCGTCCTGGCTCAGCGACGGCTCTTTCCTCAGCTTCACCGCCTGAGCCGACACATTCACCGGCGTCAATGCCAGATTCGTCCTGTCCTTGAACGTCTCCGATTTCTCCACCGGCGACGACTCGGCCTCGCCGGCGTTTATCTGACGTCCGTGATTCTCCCAGGTCTCGCACTTCTTCATGTGCCTGCTCAACGGCATTGCTCTGCCTTCCGTTATCGCCTTCCACGTGTTCTCTAGCGTCTCGTGCCGTTTCGCCTTCGAGTTCGATACCACTCCCAGCGCCTTTCCGCCTGAAAATTTCACCGGTAAACAGATCGCTGATCAGAATCTTTCGTACTTTTTTTTTTCCTTTTCAGAAACGGTTGCTGTTTATCGAATGAGAGATTCTCGACCTAACGATCCTCGTGGCAGTGCTTGGCTTTTGCCCTAATTTTTTTTTAAAAAAAAAAAATTTGTGCGTGAAAACGACGCTCACATTGCACAACGCAAGTGGTGGCTGTATGATTACGTTTAGTCACTGTTTATTGTTGACATGCCAAAGTTGATTTTTATTTCATAGCGAAAAAGAGACGTAAAGAAACTGACTACAGCGCCGGTTATTTCTCTCCGACGCCGACCAAAAAGTTGTTAGAGCTCCGATTCTCAGTGTTTATCGAATTACTAGGTAAATCTAACGCTCGCTTGCAGTTTTTAAAAGAAGTGCGAAATTAATATTAAATCGATTAATCATTACCTTCAGGACTCGGTTTAGCCGATTTCCGGTGGCTGAATCTGGAAGAAACGAGCGGTTTCTCCGGAAATCTCATCCTCATCGGCGAATTCCAGGTCGGATTTGCCGATATGACGAATTTGTCCTCCTCCTCTGCTTCAGCTTCAACAGAGCTAATCGCCTCGATAACCTTCGCTTCAGGAACAATTACTTCTTCACTCTGCGAAATTACCGCCTCGATTGTGTTCGTTTCCGGAGCAATCACCTCTTCAATCTGCAAATCCATTGCATCGACAGCCTTCACTTCCGAAACAATCAGTTCATCAATCCGTTCGTGAACCGCCGGAGATTCCGGAATAGTAAATTCCGAAACGATCTCCCTGTATCTGATGTCCTCCGGAGCCTTAGTTGCAGAAGGAATCTCAACGTAACCGTCGGCTTCCTTCTGGTGGAAGCGCGAGGATGCGACGATGGAGATGATGATTCCGTTGATGATAATGTAAATGTAAGGAGGCCTCAAGCAAGAAATCAGGGAGTTCCAAATCAGAGGCACATACAGAGCTGAAAACTCAACAACCAACGGAAAAGAGACCTTCAGAGCCAGAGCCATGGAAACAACTCCGGCCGACATCAATAGAACCTTCAAAGAGAGCAACCACGCCATCTTTCTTCTTGTTTGCAGTCGTAATCTGAAACGTCGCCGGTGAAGTTGCCGGTCGGAGCTGAAAAGACTGAGAGTGTCCTTATTCGGAGAGCGAATGTGGTGTGGGATCGTGGTTTCGTTGGCATTTCATTTATATAGGGACGGAGTGAAGAGACACGGGTTGGGATGGAATCTGAGCCGTTGGATTGGACTTGGGAATAAGCTGGGGGAAGATCGACGGCTGGTGATGAAGAACTAGAAAGTACGTGGACTGTGAAATTGGGTCAAATAATCCAAGCGGTTCGAGGATGGCCCATTTTCTCTTAAGAAGCAGAAGCAAAATAAATAAAGATAATCTTTTTTTTTTTTTTTTTTTTGAAGTGATGGGGTCATGACAAGATATTTTTAAATTTATTTATTCGCTCATTTAAAGAACCGTTAAAAACCATAAAGATTAATGTGAACGTGGAGCCATATGTTTTCAAATATTTAAACCAAAAAAAAGAAGAGGTTTGAGTTTAGCCTCTTATTTGGTCATGGTGATTGTGATTTGTGAAGCAAAATAATAAAATAGTAAAATAAGTGGGGTCGTATCAAATGAAAGGGGTAATTTTGAAGTAACTTTGTTTGAATTATAAGAAAATCCCTAACTTACGTGCAGAAAGTTATTATGTGTATTTATAATTGGTGTGTGTTTCAATTTGGAACCAATATTTTCTTTTTGTTTAATTTTAGATTTGAGGAAAGATGACACTTTGTTTAGAGAAAGTAGTCCTTGTCACATAGTTACATTTGTAAGCACCATCCTGTCAACCATGATGGTCAGCCAACTTGGAAAATCTTATTTTCCAAACTATAGAGTTAATTGTAGTTAGAGTAGATAGAGGATGAATTATGAATACCCAATCTTTGTGTCCCTTTCTTTATGATTTGAGTTTTAGTTTCATGAATTGAAAATTGAATTTGATTTACTAGTAAAACCAATGTCTATGTATTCAGCTATTTTAAATGATTTTATGTACAAGATAAAAATATTAACACTTTCCTCGTACTCCAAGAGAAATGGAGAAGTAATAACTTTAGCAAATGTTATATACATACACACACATACATATATTTGTTTTTGTTTTTGTTTTTTTTTTTTTTTTTATGTAGAATACATCATTACAATTTTTTTATAATGTTTTTAGGATAAAGATATTAGCAACTTATGTATCCCATGAGGAAGACCAAACAACATCCAACTATTTGAATTGACCATGTTAACAACAACAATATAAAAGAAAGGTTAATTTATATATATAAAAAAAATACTCTTGAATTATGAGGTTTGTTTCAAAAATACTCCTGAACTTTAAAAAAGTTTCATTAATACCCCTGAGCTTTAAAAAATGTTAAAAATACACTTTACTGTCAAGTTTTGGATAAAAAACCGTTAAAGTTTCAGTTTCATTAATACTCTTGAACTTTAAAAGAATTTCAAAAATACCCTCCCTGAAAAACATTTCTTCTTTTTTCTTCCCTCCATTAAACAAATTACAAATTTAGTACTAAAAAATGAGAAATTACAAATTTGTCAATTATAATGCAATAATTAAGGCCCCGTTTGATAACCATTTGATTTTTTGTTTTTGAAAATTATGCTTGTTTTCTCCTAAATTTCCTACCACGACTTTCATCCTAGTTAAAGTTGCATTTGAATTCCTAGTCAAATTTTAAGAACAAAAACTACTTTTTGAAAACTACTTTTTTTTTTTATTATTTTTCCAAAATTGGACTTGATTTTTGAAAATAAGGTAGAAGATTGATACTAAAACCAAGAAACTCAGGGCCCGTTTGGTAACGTTCTCGTTTCTTGTTTCCGTTTCTTCATTTTTAATAAAGAAAAATAGAATTTCATGACCCTAACACCAATACATTCAATAATAATAAACCTATATTCTTATTTATGTTTGGAAAAAATTGGAAACAAGAACAAAAAAGGAGAAACTAGTTTTAGTTGTTCCCAAAAGTTCTATACAAATTTTGGGAGTGTTTCTAAAAAATGAGAAACAAGAAACATACATAGTTATTAAATGCTTAGATTTCTTAATAAAATTGGAAATAAGAAACAAGAAACGAGAACGTTACCAAACGGGTCCTTAAAGATGGAAGTATGTGTGTATAAACTTAATTTTCAAAAACCAAAAACCAAAAACCAAATGGTTATCAAACAAGGTCTAAATCATTTATATAATTTTGATTTCTTTTTCTTCTTTTAAGTATAATTTTGATTTCTTTACACTGCATCAGTTTAGTCTTTTAACCACTGGATAACAAACCTTTGGAGAAAAACAAACTATAAATTTAGGAGTGTAATCTAACAAATGAACTACTATTAATCTATTATAATTAGACCCAAAAATTTCCAATGGTTCTTATTTCTATCTTTTGAAATTGACATTCCAATTCAACTATAACCATAAATAATCTTTGAAGAGATATAAGTATTTAATAATTGGACAATACTAATCTATTCATTGAGCCACACCAATTTCTAATTACTACACACCATTAATTTTTTGACGTTTAAGGAGGGAAATGGAGATACTTTATCTTATCTTATCTTATCTTATCTTACTACCTTAAAAAGTGGCTAAGGAGGAGAATCATTTTTAGACTATTTTACCCCTTTATCAAATCTTACATTTACAAAGCATGCCACTAATCATAAAATATCTTATCTTATCTTATCTTACTACCTTAAAAAGTGGCTAAGGAGGAGAATCATTTTTAGACTATTTTACCCCTTTATCAAATCTTACATTTACAAAGCATGCCACTAATCATAAAATAACATTTAAAATGTTATTTTAAAATTAAAAAAAAAAAAAAAAACTACACACCAACGTACAACTAATAGTTTCTATTTTTTTTAATTAATTATATATTTTTAGAATTGTTTTATCACTTATTATTATTTAATTTAATTACAAATACACAATTAAATTAACATTGATTATTTAACATCTTTTCACATTCTCAAATTTATATATAACCTACCCATGTAGGTCTACCCATGTAGGTTTTCTTTAATTTAATAAATACCAAAGGTAAATATTTGAGAGGTTAGAATATGAAAAGTTCTATATATTTATCTCTATAATTTAATTACTAAAATTTATGAGTTTATTATAAGTATGTTTAATGGTGAAATTTCAAAGGTTTTGTAACTTTTATCTCCTACAACTATAAATAGAGCTCTCTTCAACATGTATCTACAAGCATTTGAATTTTCTATGATATATATATGATATGATGTGTAGGTTTGTCTTTCTTCTTCTTTTTTTTTTTTTTTTTTGAAAAAGGTGTGTCTTTCTTCTTTTATTCATTGTCTTTGCTTTGTCTTATAATAATTTTTGTTTTGTTTGGATTTTTTTTTGAATAATTGTTTGGATTACTTTATCTAACATTTTTTTTACAATAATGTTGATCCTTGAAGATATGTCAAAACAAAAGCTTGAAGATGATATCCTACCAATTGAAGTTAAGCGTAACTATCAAAATTTTCATTTACCTTTCATTTCTCTCACTCCCTTTCCACTTTTTTGAAATACTTTCTTAAATTCTTCAAATTCCACTTTTTTCTCGCTCTCATTTTTTTCATTATTTTCTCTCGGACTCTTGAGAAAGTATAATCTAATAATTATTTTCTTTTTTTAATGTGAATCTTTAGAATAGGAATAACTTTAATATGAAAAGTTTATCATTTATTTTGTATAAATTCTAAAAGTTTATGAGTTTATCTTTAAATTTTATTTTTTGGAAATAAGTTTATCTTTAAATTTTATGAATTTGTCTTATATTATAATTAATAATGAAATTTCAAGACTTTTGAAATTCTCTATACAACCATATAAATAGCTCTCTAAACTCTTTAATACAAGGATGTGGAAAGATAGAATATTACAATTTTTGTCAATATAATTCTTAAAAATTAATTGTAAAATAATTTATGAATTTATCTTTAATTATATAATAAAAATTTAAAAATTTCAGAATTTTAATAATTTTGAACTTCATAGGTTTATAAAAGAAAAAAAAAACTTAAAATTTTATGTTTTTTTCTTTTCCTTTCTCTCTCAGTTTTCTTCTCCCTGAAGCATAAAAAAGTCTAGCAAACTATTATTTTCTTTTTTTTATAAATTGTGAAATAGTGTTGTTTGAGAAATATTACTTTATAAATCATTTATTCTATTGAAGTATAAATGATACAAAAGTTAGATACATGCTCAACGTTTTTAAAAAAATAATATTAATATATGGTAAAATGAAATGATAATATCATAAAATATGATAAAATAATTGGATATTCACGTGCAAAGCACGTGTTAAAAGACTAGTTTTAAAAAAAGAAAGAAAGAAGAAGTAAACTTGTCTCCCAAAAACTATTTTTTTTACAATATATGAAGTGAGAAGATTCAAACTACAAACCTCCGAGTCATTAATACAAGTTTTATGTCAGTTGAGCTATGTTCGTGTGTGTCCATCTTCTCAAAAATTTAGTAGTAGGCATCGTGAATTTCCGATGACTCGGATAGAGAGAAGTATTTTCATTAATAGAATATTGGATTGGTGGACGATAAAATCGGGGTGGGGGGCCATGTTTTGAATTAATTACAGATGGGCATCCACAACTTGCTCTTTTTTTTTTTTTTTTTTTTGAACAATCCACAACTTGCTCTTAAAGTTACGCTTTACTACCATTTTAGGCATTTTACAATCTCACCCCATCCCTTTTCAAACACTTTTTTTTAGTATATTCATAAAGATATCCCCATCCTCAACGGTCGTTTCATTGACCGTTACTCCCGGTGGCTGTTCCACGATCCTGAAGCGGTGGCCCACCGGCTGCGCCCTGCCCGTCCTCCGCCCTCGCACGTGTGCCACAGCTTCCGCCACCGCGGCTCCTTCCTGCCGACCACGGACTTCATTCAATCCTATTTATTCAAAAGATAAGCCTTTTTCTTTATTTAAATAAATATTTATTTAAAGAAAAACATACTTTTACAAAGATGTCAGATTCATAATTCCCTTTTCCTTTTTTTTTTTTTTTTCTGGATTTTCCTCATTAGAAGTATTTATATAATTTATTTTTATGGATCTTTTAAAATAAAATATCTAATTATTTTCATATTCATGATATTTTATACAATTAATAGATTCATTTTAATTATCGAATCATTCAAATCCACCTAAGGATTGATACAAATAAATGTAGAAGTTAGCTTTATAAATATAGATACATGATACATCCAGCATTAAATGACAGCATGTTCTAAAAGCGAGAAAACTTAAAAAACTGAATCTATTTTATTTCTTAGAGTAGTCAAAGATTTATTTAAAATGATTGAACCCACCAAGGTTCTATTAATCTAAACGATTGCCCTATTCTTTTATACTTCGCTCTATCAAAATCAATTAGCTTTTATCAATATATATATACTATTTTGATAAAATAGATAAGTACATATTAAAAAAAAGGAAAAAAAAAAAAACAAAATTAAAAACAACATCATCGTTAAACCCAACTTTTCATTTTACCTGAAAAAAATCTTTTATATTGGTTTTATAATTTGAACACAATTCTAACTAGTCAAGACTGATATATTTGTCTTAAATTTCAAGTCTCTTTCATTTAAATATATGATTTCCTTTCATTCTTAAAAATGATTATATAATTCATTTCTTCTTGTCTAAGCTAAGCTAAGTAGTCAAAATTCAAGGAAGTCTCACTGTTCACAACTCCTAGTTTTTGTTTTCAAAATTGTTTTTAAAATTTATTGTATGGAATAGGAGGAATAAGGAGATGTCTAAGGCAAAATCATTGAACACAGATAATTATAATAAGGATTTTTGGCTGTTGGTTCAGAATTGTATGGCACAATTAAAAAATTTATAATATGCATGAGTTACTCCTCTCATGACCAATTAGTTTTGAGATGGAACTCCATGTTATTTAATATGGTATCAGAATCCATTAAACCCAAAACAGATATTCGATGGACATGTTGAAGATCTCACGTTGAAAAGATAAGTAGAGATCTCACAATTTATAAAATGTGTATGTACTTTCTTTTTTTAGTTCAATCCAAGTGTATACATCGTTTTATTTTGAGATAGCAACAACAAATTTTGATGCGATCTCGAAATCAAACGATGAATAAGATTACTTTCCATTGTTTTCTATGCTTTGAGAAGAAGGCAAAAGAAGGAAAAAACATAAATAATAATAAGTCTAATATGAATTGAGCAATTTTCTCTCCTCTGAAAAAGAGAAGATAAGGTTGGATAAATTTACCATTAGAATTGAAAATGTGTATCATACAACTATTTAATTAAGTAAAATCTCTCTCTCTCCAACATTTCAATGACGTCATCTTAATTAATGGGATTTTTTTTGGAATGAAATTAATGGGAATTAAATGATGCTGAGAATATGAACCTAATCAGCAAAAAAATAAAAATAAAAATAAAAAAATAAAAAAATCAGCAGAGCGTAATTAAAAATATTCACAACAAAAGTACACGTGGGCCATATTTATTAGTTAAGTCCATTCAAGTCAACTTCCAGGAATGTTGACTTTTACATTAGAATGTTAATGAATCTACACGTATTTCTCACCCATCTCGATCGCCCAGTGTAAGAAATATCGATTCAATTTCAAAAATTAAAATAAATTAATTAAAGAAATTTGCTAAGACTATGGAGTCAGCAAATTCAAGAAAGGGATTGCCTTGTTAATAATATACATTATAAAACACTTTCTACCACCAAAAAGAAAAAACACTTTCTACCCAATACCTTAAATTAACTGATTTTTAAATACAAATTCCACGACTTTCAACATACTTATATCATGTAAGTTACATTAAATAAATATTTTTTCCTTAGTTCATAAGGTTTTTTTTTTCTTCAATTTTTTTCATGACCCAATAAAAATTCTGATTTTATTTTTCATGTATTAGGTTTTTCTAACTAATATTCAAAGAACAATGTTATGAAAATTTTTAGACAGGGTTAACTTTATTAGGTGACCAATTAATAACACAATAAACAATCACATTTCTTTATATATAAAAGCAACTCATTTCAGATTAGATTAGTTATTTTGAGTTAGGTCACTTGAAAGTTTACATAGGAAAATTTTTAAATAAATTAAAATGAGTTATATCTAACAAAATATATTTTAATGTCAGAACATCACTAAGTCAATAAATTTCCATAGGTCTACGTGATGAACTAAATGCTGATTTTAATATTTTAATATATAAATGATAAATGATGAAATTAAAATTCTTACTAATACCAGAAAATTATTAAAAAATTATATATTATAAATTTAGATGTGTTAAAAAATCTGAAAATTTAAATGCATAGTTTCATTGAACGTGGAAACTACACGCATTAAATTTGAACAACATTAAAATAATAAATTAGAAGAAATGAAAACTACATATATATATATATATATAATTATTAGGAAAATATTATGGTTGTGTGAAAATCCTGTCTGTGCGGAAATTTCGGTATCTGCTCCAAAATTTGTGGGTCCAAAATTAAGGCATCTCTTAATCAAAGTGAGTGGACTGGTGTATGTGTGAAAGAACTGAAATAAATGATTAAAAAAAAAAAAAAAAACTGAAAGAAATTCGTTTATGCAATCAATTAATTTATGATAATTGACGTTTAACGCGTATAAATGGAATCAATTCATTGGACACTTACTAACGACTCATTAAATGGAAATTCTATGGCTGTTTGGTTCCTAAGAAACTGACTGGAAAAGTTCAAAAGAAAAAAAGGAAAAAAGAAAAGAAAAAGAAAAGAAAAGGATAAAAGGCTTAGGCAGTTTCTTTCAACCGACTTGGATTTTGGATTAACATTTGATTTTGTGAACTTTGAGGTTTACTAATTACTTCTCCAATAAGTTAAGGTAATGTTCGTTGGGTGTTTTGGCTAACAACATTATTATTCATCTTCCATTAGGTAAATTAATCTAAAAGTAAATTTAAAATATTAACGTTTTTTTAGGGATACTAACAGTAATGTTTGTTCTATCAAAAAAAAAAAAAAAAACAGTAATGTTTATTTAAATATTGTGATGTGATATTTTTGAATTAAATATATTTTGTGTTTGATAAAAGATAAAGTATGTGAGGTTGATGAATATTCAGCTGGCAAAGTATTATGCATTGTAGTATTTTATAAAAAGTTTTGACTATTTTTATTCAGTACAGAAAGTCTTGCTTCTTAAATCATATTATAAATGATATATCATAGTTTTTCTTTTAATTAGACGTTTGAGTTTAAAGATCATAATGACAAGTGTTTTTTCAATAAGAATTATCATAATATGTCAAAAGATTACAATCAAATTATTCTATTCAATTAAAATGCAGTGTACGAAAACATATATGATATATTTTTAAAATTTGATTGTATTAAAATTGTGAAAGAATGTTCAAATCTTTCATTTCCACAAAAATCTCAAATATTAACACAAAAGAAGATTCTTGAAAACGATGAACATCAATCTACCATGTTAACATTTTGGATATATATATATATATATCGTGTAAATATTTCAATGGTTGATGGAACACTTGAGGTTAGCGTTGAACGGACAAAATTTGAAAAAAAAAAAAGTTATAAGTAGAAAATATTAGTCCAAATCAGTTGGTTTCTGGAGAGAGATGAAAATGGAGGAAGAAATTTCGTGTAGTTGTGAAGATAGAGAAGAGGACAGGAAAAATGGGTATGGCAGTTAGTAAAGTTAGTTAACAAAGCATGGTTCATTTTTTTTTTTTTTTTTTTTTTTTAAATAAAGATATTGAGAATGGAAAGAGTGGTTAATTCAAATTGTCCATGCTTTCACACTGCCCATAACTGATAAAGGATATATGGATCATATGCCTCCTCGCAAGTGACAACCGACTCATTACACTTCCCCAATTTCTCGCTTTTCATTACCAAAACTCAAATTAAAAAAAAAAAAAAAAATGCATTTTTTAATTAATAATTTACATACAAAATCAACAATAACAATATATTAAAATCCAGTTGAGAATTTGAGGGCTATATTTGTAAAAAAAATAATAAATAAAATGGGTGGAAATTTTGTTGGTAAAAGACGACAAATCGTTTGTTAACCAAACCAAGGAAAGAAAGAGGGGCAGTAGAAAACATACCGACCATCCAACAAATCCTTTTTGCCGGTAATATTGTCAACGAGAGGGACGACACGTCGGATCGGAGAGGGGGAGCTTAAAGTTCACGCGCCGTTATCTTTCTCAGAGAAGAAACTGGCGCGAAAAGTGGAAAAAGAGACAGTTAAAAATTACTTATTTTTTAAAAAAGATTTTTTTTTTAATATTTGGGGGTCAAGGGTCAAAGAAAAGGGTCCAGCTGGCTAGTTCCACTGCCGCCGTAACTGACCCACCGTCCTTGCTTCCATTGGCTGACGCGTGTCGGCTAGTGAACGATAGGATATTCCCCGCCACCTTGGATTAATTCTTCCTATCACTCACCTAATTTTAGGTTTAGGTTTACTAATTATTTATTTCTTCTTCGTGATTTTTTTTTGGTGTGTTAAACAATTTCAAATTTAGGGTTTCTAACCTTCACGTTTGTCTCTAATAAAATTTAAACATTTTAATTTTGTGTTTGATAAATTAAAAACTTTCAATTTTGTACTTAATATGTTCTTCACCTACATTGAACATTATGTTATTCTTTAGAATTTACCGATGTATTAGACATTAGACAATTCAATTTTATGTAAAAAATATTCTTCAAAATTTAAAAATATGGAATATGTTAGTGTGACTTATCAAACAATTTAATTTTAAACATTATTGAACTTCCATACACAAAATTGAAAGTTTAGACTCAAACATTCTTTGAAATTCAAAAGGTTGTTAGACATGACATAATTTAACTTTTTTTAAACTCTAGTTATTAATATACACACACAACAACATGTGGGATAGAGATTCAAACTTTTAACCTTTTAGTTTATGATATAGTACTTCAACTAGTTAATTGTGCATAGGTGGACCTTGTTATAAATAATATATTTATACCATAATTGAATGGTCAACATTTTAAATTAGTTTCTTTTAAAAAAAAAACATTTTAAATTAGTTATTGGAGTTCTCTTTAACAAAAACTCAATAAAAGTGTAACAATTTTCTATACACTTTTCTTCAAATATAAAATTAAGGTTTGTATTAAGTCACAACATTCACATTCTCATTGCCTTTTTCACTAAGTTTATGAATATTAATGATGCAACTATTTTTTTATTATGGCCTTTATAATCAAATGAGACAAGAAAAGTATTTTTTCCCCCTTTTTAAAATAAGAGAAGAAAATAAGTTATTTTTGTAGAAGGGATTTTTGCAAATATTAACCAAACTCTTTCTTTTCACATGGCCGTTATACAAATTATTTTCTACCTTATTATATTCATTTTAGTGAAAATTTACATCGATTTGTAGTTCAAATTTTATACCTTATTACAGAAAAAAAAAAGTCAAAATTTCAAATACATAAGACCCCGTTTGATAACCATTTTGTTTTTGGTTTTTTGTTTTTGAAAATTAAGCCTATAAACACTACTTCTACTTATAAGTTTCTTTTTTTTGTTACCTACCTTCTTTCCATATTTTCAAAAACCAACTCAAGTTTTGAAAACTAAAAAAAAAAAAGTAATTTTCAAAAGCTTTTTTTTTTTTTTTTTTTTTTTGAAATTTGACTAAAAATTCAAATGTGTCCTCAACAAAGATGAAAATCATGATACAAAAATTAGAAGAAAACAAGTATAATTTTCAAAAACCAAAACACAAAAACCGAATATTTATCAAACGGGGCCTAAGTAATTCATTTATACTTTTCCCCTTCTAAAAGTGTTTATAAATGTTCAGAAAGTTTCATTTGAAAAGACTTCTAAAGAAAAAATAATTTCAAACCCACTAGACTTCCAGGCAAAGTGTCCAAGGATGGTCTCATGAGCCATTTGACGAATTCAAAATATTCTAGTCTAAATTCTGCTTCCTTGAGTTCATGTTTTTCCACTTCTGTTGAAGACCACCAAACTGAAAGTGAACAAAGAACAGATCTTCCACAAGGTTGATAAGAACCGTTCATTATATACAAGACTTGTCAAACAGCAACTTCAACTCATTTCTCAGTTAAGACATGTTCATGAAAGCTACTTCCAACGTTAATCGTTCTTTTTCATTTTCAGTTTTCTTTCAACTTCTCCACTGTAAGGCCCAACATGGAAGGCATACTGCTGGATAACAGAGAAGACGATCATCTCTAAACATATCAACACGTTCTGGAAAGCTTCTTCAACATGTTCAACGTCTAACCAAATGTGGTTTGACCGAATAATGCCCAGTGCAACTAGTATATCTAGCACTACACCCTGAAAAGTAGATGGCATGTCAAGACAAAGTAAAAACATGTGGGAATTCAGACAACAGAGACAGGTTAGAAGAATTAGATGCCAAAAGTATACTGACAATGGATGAATCTATTGGAAAGGACTAGGTTCTGCAGAAAATAACATAATGATGTGTGCATTCTACTGATTTGAGTGAATTTGCCTGAATGCTAAAAATTCATTATGAATCTTTGTTGAAGGGTTATCTGTTATAAGCTCCTTGCACAGTACTTTGCTTCCATAAATTAAGGAAAAACCAACAATACATGGAAGAAATACTAGTATAACCAGTTGTGAAGCTCTAAATGTGTCGCCGTTAGTTCATATAGGTAGAATGCACAGAAATTTCCAATTGAACATTTTCAAGTCCTATGTGGAAGTCACAAATTCTGTAGATGCTGTTGAATTTGCATGTCCTAAAAGATCCAACAACCCTTCCCCGACCCTTAAATACCAGTGAAGTAAACATATACATAGCAAGACCAGAGGGCATAAAAAAAATGCAAAATGCTCAAAACAGAGTTGAAGTCCAAACAATAGCTTCCTGGTCCTAAAGTTGCCAAAAAATGGCTTCTTCTGTATGACCTTAGTGCTGCATGAAGGAGCTATAAAAAGAGAACACAAGCTTGCATATTCACAGCATAAGATCTGAATTAGCTGTCTTACCTGCCAAAAGCAGAAGAATACAATTCCTTTGATGCACATGAACTTGGCCAATGGGTTGTGTGGTTTAAGTTCCTTGGCAAAAACATGGTAGAAGACAACCAGAGAATACATTGCCAAAGAGACTGAAATGTTCAGAATGATGGTAAATGTCCATCTTAACCAGCTGGGATACATGCCCAATAATTGCAGCGTTATCATCAAAATAGAGCAAACAGGCCGGATAACAACAAATTGCCATGTCCAATGTTTGAGAAGTAATAGATGACGATGGTCCAAATGGACAGTTCGAGGCTGCAAGTGATTAAACAGTCAAGTTTCCATCAAAACACAAGTTACAATTATATGGAAAAAGTATAAAAAAAATAAGTAGTGTAATGTCGTATAAGCCCCAATAAACGGGAAATCCTATTGATCCTATAAACAACTTACAAGTCCAATCTAGCAACTAAGATGCAATGTTTGACATTTTCATACCTGAAATAGTGTTATTGGAAATGAATGATGAATTTCTCTTCCTTTGATTTCATCTGGTATAACATTTTGGCTCATAGATATATTCAGGTAGCTATACATCAAAGCCAAGAACTTAGCAATTACCTGTCATTCAACCCACATACAGGCAATTAAGATTAAACTCAACTAGAGTGGGCACGGGGCAAAGAGAAGTTAAACCATGTTAAAAGAACTCACCAAGGCTTCATAACATTCCTTAACAGAATCTAGAAACATGAAAAATTCCTTGCTCCCCTTAATATCTAGCAAACCCACAAACGAGTCAATTGCATATACGGGAGCCATTAATATAATAATTATTATGGCCTTTTGCTCCTTAGGATTCTTCCAGTAAAAGAGATGCTGAGATAATAACTGCACGGTGTAATGCATTGTCAACATCACACAGAATCCAGATCCTAATACAGTCAGCTGTTCAGGATTCAATGTGGATAAATCCATTATTCAGCAGCAGAAAGAAGACCTAGAACAGAATCTGCAAAAGAAATCAATAATTATCAATATTAAGAACTCACATTAAGCCAAATCTTGAATTCCGAATAATAATAGAAAAACAACTCCTAGAATCGGCAAAAACAAATACCTTTCAACATAATTACTAATTATGGGTATTTGTGTGCATTAACATAACTAAACATATTGTGGTATCAACATAAACAATCTGGACCACGTTCAATTGCATTGCAGAAACAAAGAGAAAGAGAAATTTATCCCCGTATAGCAAGAAATTCTCGGTTTGGGACTCATGGATAATTTAAGCAAATTGGAGGGCAGAGTTAACTAACTTACGCAAAATCAAGGAGGGTTTCAACTTTCCGCGACCAGTATTTGGGATTTGGAGGTTGATGGAAGCTTATAACTAACTAGACTTTCAGATTCATTGCGATCTAGCGGAAGTTGAACCTAAGGCGAATAGATAAAATTTCAAAATTTCAAAATTTCGATTACTCACTTCGAATCGGAATGGCTGGCTACTATTGATTGTGCTCCTTTACAGTCGGAAAGTTGCCAGTTCGTGGCGCGCCGATCAAATACAGAGTAATATGTTAATATTAAGATTGGGGAATGAGATCGCCCCAGAAATTGTTCAGCAGCACTCCCCCGAATGCCAAGTGAAATGTCAGAGGTGATTTTTCTTTTTTTTTTTTTGCTTGACCCTAGACTTAGGGAAGGATTTTTTTTTTAAAATAAAAAACAAAAAACAAATTTAGGGTAGCTTAGAAACTAATTCCAAATCTAGGGTAGCTAAATCGTGTACATTGGTCACGTTTTTGCTAAATCGTGTACTTGGTACACGATTCCAAGTGTAAATCGCGTACCGTGTACGCGATTTATATGCCACGTCTCCAAGTAGTGCCACCGTGGAGAAATTCGCACCAGAACCACAAAACTCGCATACGGGGTACGCGAGTTCCACGTTGAACTCGTGTACCATGTACACGAGTTCGGTAAGAATAACTACAACATTTTTAAACTCATACTTCAAAGCATTCTTTTGGTTCAGTGGCTAAAATATTAACAAAGGTTCAAAAGTGATAGGGATCAAAATTGGCTTTCTACTCTTTCTTTTCATTTTTTTTTATTTATCATTTGTTTTATAAATATGGAGATCGTGTATGTGGTACGCGATTTCTAAATATGGAAATCGTGTACATCGTACACGATTTCTTTGCAAACTCGTGTACAACGTACACGATTTTTACCACCTCATCACCGCCACGTAGACCACCCTAAATCGCGTACGTGGTACACAAGTTCATTTCTGGCACCAACTATTCTACATTTGTCAATACTTTTCTCTCTTACCTCAAATTTATAATTTGTTTTTTTATTTACATTATTAAAATTAATATTTTCAAAACTACTCTAATTTTGTCTTTTGTTTTTTTAACTACATTATTGGTGAACTTTGTCCACTTAGGGAATGTATTAATTTCAACTCTAAACTTTTAATTTCATCCAATTCAACCCCAAGTAACTTTGCGGCTTGTGTCAATTTTAACCATAAACTTGTATAAATATTGCAATGTTGACCTTTCGTTACTATTTGTTTGAACCACCATTAAAGAACGTAATTGAATATTTTCTCATTTTTTTTAATTCACTTTACACGATTTCTTGTAAGAAATTTATTGTGGAAACTCTTTATTTGAATAAACTTTTGTTGTTTAGAAGTTGTACATGAATTTCCTACCAATTTTCTTTTTTTATTGTGTTTGTGGGTGTTGTTGTCTTTTTTTTATAGTTATTTTGGAGTTTCTTATTCTTTTCACATTTAGATGATTTTTTCTTGTTGTTCAGAGCTTTGTGTGTGTTTTTTTTGTTATTGTCAAGGATTTATGAATGCAAGACAATTTTGAAGTTTTTTTTTTCTTCAAATGTTTGCTAATTTTTTCTTGTTGCTAAGAACTTGGTAGTTTTTTTTTTTAATAATAATTATAAATATAATTATAAATATATAATTATAAATATATATTAAAGTACTTTTACTAAAGTATAATAAATATATAATACTTAAATATATAGTACTTTTATCTTGTAATTTTAAAAATAATAATTATAAATATATAATAAAGTACTTTTTACTATCTCTAACGAAAAAGGTAAAAATATTCAACTAAATGTAGATGAATACTAAAGTATTTCCAACTAACCAATCTCCTTATTTGAAGGAAGGTTTGATCGAGAATACATGACAATTATCGCTGAGGTATGCTCACTTTGACTATTTGAAAGAAGGCTTGTATTTTTGGAAATGAGCCCAACTTTCCTTGTATCCATGAAAAGTCCTAAACTTAGAGTTATATTTAGCTTGAGTTTTCCCTCTATCTTTATATTACATTATCGAGGATTAAACTATCTTTAGAATGGTGATTAGTATCTTATTTATTGAACTATGCTTAGATTTTTCTTTTTGTAACTTACGAGCTATGCTTAGATTGACTATTAAAACAAATACTTAATTTTTATATAAAAATAAGATAATAAACTATGCATTTTTTTTAATAAAAACTACAAAACAATTAATTATGAAAATATTAATTCATTATTAGTAATATGTTTAATCAATTAATTAAAATTATTACTAATTTATTGTAAGGACTCATTTTTAATCATTATAATTAATTATATACGAGTTATTTAAGGTAAATTAACTACCAATAGTAATTTTTAGAATTATTTTTTATTATTTTATTAATAATATATAATTATATAGATTATAAGATTGCTCTAATAAAACAAACCTAAACATTATTTATTCTTATGAAAATTTGATAACATTTTCATATAAAACCAAACACAGTAATATTTGATTTCATAGCAATCTTACTCCTACGCATAGGTTATTTATGAAGATCAATTGAAACCTTAAATCAAATGGCTCCAAAAAGGTACAACATGAGTCTGCATACCTCATATATTGATCATATGAGGTATCCTCGTGAAGAAACACAACTCCATTTAGCTATCACCTACTTGCTATGTTCTTTACAACTAGAAGCGAAAAAGTTGAGAAATCAATTTTCTAATAAAATAAATAGTTGTCAAATTTTTATGATGGTTAATAGAAAGATACCCGGCTCATTGGGTGTAGATACTAAGTATTATTCTTGGTAAGATTGTGTTCATATTTGTCCACACATGAAAAATTGTGATCTCTACAAAAGGATCTCAAGTTAACCTAAAGCTTATCATACCAATTTCTAATTAAAAAAAATGACCAATGAAAATTAGGGTGTGTATAAAGAAGACAAAAGGACATTTTTTTTAAACATGATATCACTTGAACCACCATATTCTTCCAAATAATTTCAGAAAGTGTCCCAAAAATGCAATTTTTTTTAATCAACTGAGTTTAAATAAATGGTAATTATCAAACAAGAAACAGTCCCTTCTTGGAAACAGTTTGAAAACCCAAACCTTATTTTTTAAGCATCCACATTGAGTAGAAGCATTTTGATCAAAATAATTGAATTAATTAGCAGGGTTGCTTGTCGTAATGTACAACATGAGCACGTTGGTTCAACATCCTTGTGGATATATAAAAATGAACCAAATAACGAGATAAGGTCTTCGAATTCCACATTATTTTGTAATTAATCTGTCTGCAAATGCAACATGTGACTTTGGAAATTATCATAAACAAAACTTTTCGCCCTCATCATCGATCTGTTTGAGTTGTTTCAACTCTTTAAGATAAAGCAAAACAAGTCGGCATCTTTTTCAATAATCCCCAACTTGCTTGGCGTCCAAAGCCAAGTTTCAGATTCTGGGACTTTAAAATAACATCTGCCAAATATTTCAACCCAATTGCTTGCACTCAACCACACCTCTTATAAATTATAACACAATAATACATTATTGTGTGCCATGCCTATTGCCTATGTATATTTATAATTTATAGCTATTCAATTTACCACCTACATAATTTCGAGGAAAATGTGCCTGTTTAGATTTTTGGTTTTCCTGGGTTTTGCTTTCTTTGTCCTGCCTGCTGCTCAAGGATGGAGCAAAGAAGGCCATGTCCTAACATGTCAAATTGCACAGGTAATTAACTTTTCCTCTTTATTTTTCCTTCCTTCCTAAAGATTCAAACTTTTGACTTTTTATCTTTCTCTTCCAACTTCAAACAATTTTAAGAGAAAAAGTGTAACAAATTTGTCCTAAATTTTTCACTTTTATCGTTTAATCATGATCCCATAATTTCTAAGAGAAAAACTTAAACAAAATATAACAAACTTGTCTAAATTTTAATTAGTTTTTATTTTTTAGACATTCGGTTGAAAAATCATTACAAAATAGTGTTATATGTGTTTAATGAATTATAATAATTATTTTTTTTTGAAACATTGTTTAATGAATTATAAAACATATATATAAAATAGGAAATTGACAAGACTATTAGAAAAAATTAAATATGATACAAAGTTGATTTTTGTTGAAGTTTGTGAGTTTCGGACGATTTGCTTAATGTTTTTTTTTTTTTTTTTTTGACAACTTGTGAGATGAGAGGATTCAAACCACAAAACTCATAATCCTTAGTGTACGTGGTTGAGTTATACTCATGTTAACCTTCAATGATTAATTATTGTACATTAATCTAGCTCGATTATATACAAAGTTCTTTTTTTTTTTTTTTGAAATTAATAAGTTTTGAAATATTTTTTTTTATGATTAAAATTGGTAGGTGGATTTAGAATAAATAGTAAAAATTTATTTAAATCTAGAGTTGAAACGGATGAAATTGAAAATTTAGGACCATTGATCATACGAAATAAATCCATTTTCCCCCTAATATTAATTTACTTAGAATTATACGGTCTCTATTTCAAATACAGGAGCTCTTGACTCCAGAAGCAACCGAGGCAGTTCAAGATCTGCTACCTGAAAGCGCCGGCGGAAATTTATCGGCGATGTGCGTATGGGCCGACCAAATCCGCCGTTGGTCTAAATATCGCTGGACCAGTCCTCTTCACTACATCAACACGCCCGATAACGCCTGTTCTTTCAACTACAAAAGTAACAATTTCTTTTCTTCTTCTCTCTTCAAGTTCAAACAAATAATCTTCTTGTTTCGATAATTAAACGGTGCGTTTTGTACAGGGGATTGTCATAACAGCGCCGGCGCGGCCAACATATGCGTCGCCGGAGCCATTCGGAATTTCACCACTCAGCTCACGACCTACAGAAATCAAGGCTCCGACAGTCCACGTAATTAACCCGACCCGGACCCGGATCCGACTCATCTCAAAATCATTTTCATTTTGTGCGTTCCGATTTTGCCGTTACGTGTAAATATTTGTTTTGAAGATGGTGGTTTTTTTTTTTATTGGTTATTGTAGATAACTTGACCGAGGCGTTGCTGTTTCTATCGCACTTCGTTGGGGATATTCATCAGGTAAAGTTGAAAAATCTTTATGTTAATTTGAATGGTTTGTTTTAATTAAAGGTAAAATACACTTTTGGTCTGATGTTTGAGATTGATGTCTATTTAGTCTATAAGGTTTTAAAAGATACACTTTAGTCCATAAGTTTGAAAATTAGTTTTAAATGGTCTTTGAGTTAATTTGACCGACTAATGAAAAAATGACGTAACAAATTTTAAATGAGGTGAACGAATTTTATTATTTTATATTAATTTTTTAGATCACATGACTTTTCTTTCCATTAGTCAACTAATCTAAAAAATTAATATAAAATAATAAAATTTGTCTACCTCATTTAAAATTTGCCACTTCAACGTGCCACGTCATTTTTAACTAACGATCAAATTAATTCAAGGACCGTTTAAAACTATTTTCTAAATCTCAAGAATTAAAGTGTATCTTTTGAAACTCTAGGGATCAAAAGTGTATTTTGCTTTTATATAATTATGAGATAATGAGAGTCTAATTATAAATTACCCGTTGGCCGGTGGTTTATTGTTATTTCAGCCAATGCACGTGGGGTTCACGAGCGATGAGGGAGGGAACACCATAGAATTACGCTGGTTCCGCCGCAAGTCCAACCTGCACCACGTAAGACCTAAAAGATATATATATATTTTTCTTTATGAGTACACCTAAAAGATAATTTGTAGCTCGAAATTAATCAATTACGGCAATTCTTATTGAATTCCTAAAAAAAATTTAATTTCAAGTTTATTAAGTTAAACAAATTTATTTTTTTCAATTGATTTATGAATTTACACCTACATAATAAATGTCTAAACTTTTAATTTTGCGTTTTAACATTGTATCTATTGAACTCATGAATAATATTAAAAGCACACGGTTTTTTAAATTTTGTGAATCTATTAAATACTTAAAATTTATAGATCTTCTCATCTAGAAGCTATGTAATTTAGTATAGAAAAAATGTTGGATGCAGGTGTGGGATAGGGATATTATTCTTACAGCTCTGACAGATTATTACGACAAGGACACGAGCCTCCTCCTAGAAGATCTACAGAGGAATTTGACCCATGTAATTAATATAATTATCTTTCATTAATTGTTTTTTTTTTCTTTTAAACAAATATTTTATAAGTTCATTTTTCATATTAAGTTTCAATTTTTGTAGGGAATTTGGAGCGAGGATGTTCCGACATGGGAGCGTTGTGCTAACGTTAATTCATGCGTAAACAAGTAATATCTATACTTTAAATTTCTCTCAAATATTTGAGCTCTCTCTCTCTGTATATATTTTTTCCCTCCAGGATGGTTTAATTTAATTTAATTTTTTGGTGGATTAGGTGGGCCGAGGAGAGTATAGACTTAGCTTGCAAGTGGGGATATGAAGGAGTTGAGGCTGGTATAACTTTATCAGGTAAATCCAATCAATCAGATAAGCCTAAATTAATGTAATAATGGTCATTAATCAGAAGTAAACAATGCCAATAATCAATCTTTCAATTAGGTTAATTAAAATTAAAAAAAAAAAGAAGTAGATTGCATTACATCAATTGATTCGAATAATGACTTGACTACTATATTTCGTTGATTGAGAGTTTTGACAACTTACACCAAAAAATTAGATTTGTCGTTACTAACAACAAATTATTTATCTTATAATTTATTTTTAAAATGCTAATTAAAGTTTAAAAACAAAAAGTTTTTTTTTTTTAAATAATTAATTATTTATTAAAATTTTCTCTTAAAAAAAGGTTTTTTTTTTTTTTAAAAAACAATTTTTATGTTTTTGAAGTTTGGCTAAAATTGCAAAAGTATTTTTTTTTTTAATTTTTAAGAAACAAAAAATTAGGATAATCAATCAGTAAATTTGGATAGGTATTTAGAAGAAAATGAAAATTGTTGTCTAATTAATGTCATCTGTCGGCAGAGGAGTACTTCGATTCAAGGTTGCCAATTGTGACGGAAAGATTAGCTCAAGGTGGGGTCCGGTTGGCCATGCTTCTGAACCGGGTTTTTTCTGAAGATGCTGAAGGAGGATTCGTCTCCTCATCTTGATTAATTGGACTACCACATTTTAAATTACCCAATAATGGTAATAGCTGCCTAACGTGCTTGACATAGTTTTAGTTAGACATTTAGTTTTCTTTTTTCAAAAAATAATTTTAAGAAATTATAATTTAAATTCTATTCAGTATAACATGTGGTAGTGAAGATTTGAATCTCCAACCTCAAAAGGAAGGAGTAGATGTCTTATCTAATGAATTATGTTTATATTGACACTTTGTTTAAATAGTTAGGTATTTCTTTTAATAACTATAGATTCGAATCATATCCTAAAAAAAGAAAGACTCTAATGATAATAATTGTAATTATCAATTAATGATCTCCTAGTTAACTTTAATTTATAACTTTAAATTCACTTGTCTAAGTGAACATAACTAAATTTAATTAGTTAAGACATATATTCTCGATCAAGAGGATCTTTCATAATTGTCAAAATATATATATATATATATATATATATATGATCTTTCATATCCATATGTTGTTGAACTAAAAATAAATAAATTCACTTCGCCAGTTAATATTCTCCTAATCCAATCACTACACATGTTTCTTTTTTTTTTCCTTCAAGAAAAGGGAAATTATAATGAGGCGATTGGTTGCTACACTTTACTCACAAATGTATCGTATCCAAAATTAATTTGTAAATATGGTAAAATTTTTAAATTTTTTTGCATAATATGATATTGCTTACATGATTTTTGTAGTATAATATTTTCACATCTATTAGTGATATATTTTTTTTTTTAAAAAAAAATCTATTAGTGACATATGTCTATCACTGATAAACTGATAGACATAAATCAATGTCGGTAGATGTCCATAACTAATAAACGTGTGAGGTTGAGATATGTTGACGAATCTTTTCAAGTTTTCAAACTTTTAATTTGAGCTATGCTTAAAACTTATCATGTTTGTAAATCTTTTTTATTTTGTATTAGATTTTACTATTATTTTAGGCTAGACGATTCCTATATATACAATTCACCCTAAAAGGAATTCTAAACAACTATATTTCTTTTTCAAGTAACTCAAAAAACAAGTCAACATGAGTATAGTTCAACTGACGTAAGATTGTACTAATGACCAAGAAGTGAAGATTCTATCATTTTTTAATAACATGTGAAGAGTGGGAATTCTTGGTCATTAGTATAAACTTTTATGTCAGTTGAGTTAGACACATTTCTTACCATTGATCCTACTAGCTTGAAATGCAGCATCCTTATAATCATGAGTTGTCCAACAACTAATTAGATCATCCCAAATTAGTTTGAGTTCAATCCAATTCAAAAGTATTATTAATTTTAAAAAAATATATTATTTTACTTGCGATAAGATTATGCATTTATTAATTTTAATTTTATTTCATTCAATAATTCCTTTGAGATTCTTTATCGTTCAACAACTTTAAAAAGTAAATTTTTAAAGAAATAAATTAAATCCAACTTTAATTAAATTAAATTATTAATTTTATTTCATTTATTAGTTTTTTAAATCCATTTTTTTGCAATAGAAATTAAAACCAAATCATTATATATTAATCTTAATTTAATATTTGAAAATAAGTCAATAGATTTTTCAAAGAGATCAATATTTTTGAAAATAATTTAGCCAAGTGACAAGGAACACCCCAAACAAACCTGACCCAAATATTTCATAGTTAGGTGAATTGGGTTTACCAACTGTCAAGGGTTCAAACGATTGGTTGAATCCTTTATGCATCAATTCAACTCAACCTATACCATCAACCCTTCAAAATTCATGTCAAACTTGGCATAAGTCAACTGTTATAAAATATATATGTTTAATTTCTCGATCAAAAAATTAGAGATTTGAATCACTCCACCTCCACTTTATTGAACCGAAATAATAATAACTGTCTAAATTCATTAAATTAAGATATTTTTTAATATGTTAGATGATTGAGTGGTATATAATATGGTTCAATGATTTAAATTTATCATCTTTTGTCTTCCCACTTCAAATCATTATTCTTCTCCACTAAATTTAAAAATTACATATATTAAATGCTGAAAAGTTTCTCTTGGACCCAAACAAGACCTAAATATTCTTCCAAGCACTTGAAGCCTCTCTATTCGTTTGCTTTCAATAAAGAAAGTGAAAGGGAAGATTCAAGATCAATTATTATGCTAAACCATCTGGGCATTTAGTGGTAAATAATATACAATCAACTTTATTTTGTTTGGAAATATGCCTCAATCAGTCTTCTTCCTGCTTTTCATTTCTTGTATTTAAGTTACATTTAAACTTTAATGACTTTATCCAATCAACTTAATTGTTTATTAGTTCATGAAAGAAAAAAGATTATTTTACTTTCACTCGGTTTTTATTTTTTTTTTTTTTTACTTTTTCCAATTTTTTTATCTTTCATATTAAGATGATCAAGTGTTTTATGATGAAGGTGAAAACTATTAAGAGAAAACAGTAAAAGAAATTTTCTGAATTGCAAATATAATTAGTTTAAATTGCATTATTAATCAACACAAAACCAATTAGCTTGTGGTGGAAAATTCACATAACCCTTTAATTTCAAAGGTTTCTTCATGAGTAACCATTAAGTTTAATCTAGACAATGTTTATCTAATGGAGAATGAGGGAAAGTCCAAAATTGAGGCCAAAGGTTGTGGGGGAGAGATTAGGGAGATAGTCACACAAGTCATTCTCACCTTTTGTGACCAATTATATTGCTTTCCATTACAAATCTAGCTTACATATTGATAACCTCATTTGTTTTCCTTCTTGTGGTAGTGATCACAATTTGAATCTCTAATCTATGTCGGTGATAACCTCAACTTTAAAGTTTTTCAACAAATTATATTAATAGAAAAAAAATACAAAAAAATAAAAAATAAAAAATAAGGCCAATTAATGTTGCAATAAATATATGTATATACAAAAGCACATATTCATGAAGGAACATGTTATCCAAAACGAAGGAGATCAATGTTAACAAACGAGACCTATTTTAATTAATCTTCAAATAGTTTCAGACAAAATTAACAAAAGAGGTTTGATTTTGTCTCTGAGAGAGATAGAGAGATAGAGAAGTAGTGATGTTGTTCCTATGTAATCCTAAGATAAGCAAAATTAAAGCATATAAGCATAAAAATGTATAGTGAATTAAGCACCAAAGATAAGTTTGGCATCTTTGTCAATATAATCCATTGGGAGCAAGTCATTTATCACTTATTATCCATATCCTTCAATAGAGTTGACATTAACAAACCTAAAATCACAACCTTACAAAGAAACCATCATGATCACCACCATAAACATAAATTATGGCCAACTTCCATACATTTAAAAAAAAAAATGTCGTCATTATGAGCTCATAATGACTCACTTTTTAGCTATATATAAAAAGGGGAAAATATAATCTTCAATTGCTTTGTTTTTTTCTCAAAAAAGAAAAAAAAATTGCTTTGTTTTTTGTGTTTTGGATTTTTGGATTTCAAGTAGGAATGATTTTTTCTTGCCCATTTATAAAGGTAAAAACAGAATGAAAACACTCGAGCAATTGAACCATCAATAGTAAACGAATAGCCAGTTTTTGGTTTAAAATGTGAAATCAATATCTTAGACCTCGTTTGATAACTATTTGATTCTTGAAAATTATGTTTTTTTTCCTCCTGATTTCCTTACGATGGTTTGTCTTTAATGAAACATTTGAATTTTTAACCAAAATTTAAAAACAAAAACAAGTTCTTGAAAATTATTTTTTTTTAAAATTTATTTTCAAAAGTTGACTTGGTTTTTGAAAACATAGAAAAAAAGGTAGGTAGTAAAATAAAGAAATTTATAGGTAGAACTAGTGTTTATAAGTTTAATTTTAAAAAACTAAATAATTATCAAACATGACCTTAATTTATTGAGTTTTCATTTTTCTAAATTGTGTGGATAGTTGTAATTTTTAAATTTTATTTTTGATAAAATTAAAATTTTAAAAATATTTTTCTTGTTGAATTCAACAATATAGAAAGGTGAGACCTCTCACTCGAGAATACATATCAATCAACTACACTCACCTTCAGCAAAGTAAGTTAAAATTGATTTATCAGGTAAAAATCAACTTTTGAATAGTAGATTGGGACAACATTTAATGCCAGGTGATAGTGGGGTTTTTCAAAATGGGAATAATTTTTAGGCACTTTGAGTTTTCAAATTGTAAATTAAATCAATGTTGATAGTGAGGTAAATGTCATTGACACCGATGAAAATGAAACTATGCAGCCAGCTTTGTTGGGATTTTATTGAATATTTTATTAATTAATACATTTTTTTTGGATGTCACACTTTTAGCAGAATTGACAGTTCTCGAATACGTAAAAAGTACCTTACAAAAATTCATCCAATCATTTTAATTTATGCGTATACATCAACTTTCTTCCGTGGCTTTTAAAAATAAATAAATAACTTTCTTCTGTATGAAAAGAAAGAAGGTTCTTGTGCTTTTATTTACCAATAGTGGAATTAAAACATACTATGAGTTTTACTTTTTTTTTTAGAACATCAACATTTGAGGAGGGGGGATTCGAACCTCTGACCTTTTGGTCAAGAGTACATGCCAATTACTGCTGAGCTAAGCTCGCTTTGACAAACATACTATTAGAGTTAAAGAAGTTGTACTGAATAGTTGATTTTTATTTATTATTATTTTTTTAATAAAAGACTTCATTAAAACTCAACAACCTCCAATGTCCACAGGCAATAATAAAGAAGCAAACCAGTGAGGGATACTCTCATCCCTGCCAAACTCTCTATCTTCCAAAATAGGGGAAGAAGAGCCAAAAAATACAAAAAAAATCCCCAAACTCAGTTGCTGCATGAGCAATCTGATGGGCCAAATAATTTGTATCCCTTCTAACAAAAATCGAAATTGATCCTCTCTCCCTTAGCCAACTTCATAATCTCTTCGAAGATCATCCTCGATTCTGAGAGGTTTTCTTCCTCCCCCGCTAAAACTCTAACGACACCGAGGGCATCCGATTTGATAGAATGTTATTCTTTTTTATATTCTGTTGGACTATCTCTGCTGTATTATTTCTCTTCTGGTCTATTTTTCTTGTTATTGGTATGTTGATAGTTGGTTACTTTTGTGCCCTCTCAGCTTGTTTCACGTGTCCTTTTTCTCTTCTTTATATTCATACCTTCCTCTCTGTATTCTACTGTTAGAGAATACTCAATACAGTATCAGAAATCAATTGCCTCATTCTTTTGTAATTGTACATGGTATCAGAGCTAAGGGCTCTTTCATCTTCTCAAAACAAAATGATCGTAGAGGAAGGCTCATCATCATCTTCATCCGCACCATTGACAACTCCTGTGGTATCTCCGAGTACTCCGATTACAACTCCAATTGTCACTCCAATTCAAAACCCAAACCAAAAATCCCTACCTCACCCTCCTCTTCAAACACCAACTGCAAATCCTCCTCAACCTACCTTTTATCCTCAATCGTATCCTCCACCCCCAAATTTTCAACCACCACAATAATTTTATCCCAGACCCCCAAATTTTCAACCACCACAATAATTTTATCCCAGACCCCTGTTTCAAGCCCCGACACAATTTCCAGCTCGAATACCCCTAAATCAATTTCCAGCTCCTCCACCCTATCTTCAAGCTCCAAATCCCTTAGCCTTGCATATGGGTGCATAAAGATATGCAAGAATTATTTACTCTCTGTCTTCTAATACATTTTTTTTAGTACATCAACATTTGGGAGTGAGGGGATTCGAACCTCTGACTTCATGGTCGAGGGTACATGCTAATTACCGCTGAGCTAAGCTCGCTTTGGCCTCTCTCTTCTAATACATACCAAAGAAGAAAGTATAAAAAAAATGGTGACTGTTTTTTTTTTTTTAATTATTATTTGTACTTTTTTTATGATGAAAAATCATAAAAGATATTTCACTAAGTATCTAAAAATGGAAATTAAAAGATTGAGGAGCGGGCATTTCCATCCACTTATTATATTAATTGATTGCCATTTTTTTTTTTGGATTAAAATACCATTTTGGTGCTTGTATTTTTTAGTTTTATTTCATTTTTTTTTTTGAAATAGAGTTTTATTTCATTTTAATTTTGTACTTTCAAATTTTCAATTTTAGTCCATGTACTTTTAATAAAACTTAAAATTGATTTCTATTGAAAGTTTAAACTTTAAAGTCAACTTTTATTGAAATTATTTAAATAATAATAATATTTTTCATACAAGAAAAGACATCGTAGGAACATAATTCTAAAACTTATAGAAAGAAAGTTAATAGAGTCTATTTTTTTAAAAAATAAAAATTAACAATAAACTCACATGTCAATTTTAAGTTTACTTGAAAGTATAAGAACTAAAATAGAACAAAACTCAAAGTACAGGAACAAAATGATATTTTAATCTTTTCTTTTCTTTCTTTCTTCTTTATTCTTTTACAAATTTTAAATTTAAAAATAATATTTATTTCCAGAAAAAGAAAAGAAAATTAAATCTTTTTTCTTTATTCTATTTTCATTAAAACCATGAATTTGTTTGTATAATAATTTATTACAAGCATTTTTTTCTCTTTTTTATTACACCCACTTTTCCTACTTATTCTCTTCATAGTTTCTCCAGATATTTTGTTTACACATTTTCTCGTTGCAAAAGTTCTCTCTTTCCTAGACGTGTCTTTCTTCCGTACACATAAATATGATTGTTAATGGGAAAAAATACACTTTAGTCCCTAAAGTTTGGGTTAGGTTTCATTTTGGTCCCTGAGTTTTCAAACTCAACATTTTCATCCCTGAGGTTTGCATTTCGTTACACTATTGGTCCCTCCATCCAAATTTCTGTTAAATACTAACTGTAGGATTACGTGGCACCTATTTTTTTATTAAAAAAATATATTTTTTTAATTTTTTTAAAATAAAATTATATTAAAATAATTCAAATATATATTTTTTTATTCTTCCTCTCTTTTCTTATTTTTCTTTCTATCTTTCTTCTTATTGTTCTTGTGCAACCACCAGAATCCACCAGCGTTTTTTTCTGCCTCGAACCAGCGCCGTCGACAAGAGAGAATCGAAACCCTCTTCCTCTCAATCGTTATCCTTCCTCGTCGACCCGAACAGGAAAAGACCCACTTGAAACCCTCTTCTTCCCCCTTCGTTCTCCTTCGTTGCAGCAAAAGACCCAGATCTGGTTTGGGTTTCTTCTTCTCCGTCGAGATCTGGAACAACCGCGGCGAGATCTGGGCGTGGATCTGAACTCGACGAACGTGGACTGATTCGCAGGCGTGCGTGAGGAGGTGCAAGTTGAAGCTTTCCGACGAGATCTGGACTGAATCTAGGTCTTCGATTTTGAAATCGTGAACTCGAGACGAGCCCATATCTGGGATTTGAACTCGACGGACGTGGACTGAATCTAGGTCTTCGATTTTGAAGCTTTCCGGCGAGATATGGACGGGAGGAACTCAAGACAAGCCCAAATCCCACGCTCAGTCGACGTGTTGGGCTAACTGTGAACTCGTCGGAGGCCTGTTGTTGCTGCTCTGACCATGCCGTCAAGCTACTACACGCTGAACGGTGACCGTAAATCGAGCGGGCAACGGTAAGATGGAGGAACTCGAGATTGAGAGAGAGATCAGGAGAGAGAAAGATTGATAGTTGTTGTCACTGTTGATCGGAATCGCCACACTCGCCGGAGAAGATGATCGGCGGAGGAAATGCTGGGGGTGGTTGGGCTGGTGGCCGGCGATGAGGGTAGCAGCCGGCAAAGGTGAAAGGGTAGGTGGGGAAGAGGAAGAAGATGGGGGATTGGGAAAAGAAAAGAAAAATAAAATAATAAAAAAAATATTCTTTAAATAAAATAATAATAATATATATATTTTAATAAAAAATAAAAGTCACGTCATCTTTCCGTTAAAAGTTAACAGAAAAATGGATGAAGGGACTAAAAGGAAACGAAATCCAAACCTCAGGGACTAAATTACCGAGTTTGAAAACTGAGGGACCAAAATGAAACCTAACTCAAACCTCAGGGACCAAAAGTGTATTTTTCCCTAACTTTTATTTTTATAAACCTAACTCAAACCTCAGGGACCAAAAGTGTATTTTTCCCTAACTTTTATTTTTATAAACCTAACTCAAACCTCAGGGACCAAAAGTGTATTTTTCCCTAACTTTTATTTTTAAAAACAACTTTCTTTTCCAAAAGGAAAAAAAAACAAAAAAACAACTTCCTTTTAAAAACAACTTTCTTTTCCAAAAGGAAAAAAAACAAAAAAACAAAAAAAATAACTTTTGTGGCTCCATAGAATTAGCGTGTACTCTTGATCAAAAGGTCGATATTCAAATCCACACCTTCAAATATTGTTTTACTTAGCCAATTTTATAAACAATAAAATTAGGTTAAATTATAAGTTCGGTCTTTTTACTTTCAAGCTTGTGTCAAATAATTCTGAACTTTAAAAGGTAGCTAATAAATTCTTGAGCTTTCTATTTTGTATCTAATATGTCCATAAACTCTACAAAGTGTCTAATAAGTCTTCGAATTTTTAATTTTGTGTTTAATAAATCGTGTACTGAATTACAACTCAACTCAAAACCTTAAGTTGATGGATTGCTATAAATTTAATTATATCAACACTTTAACATCTTTGACTTATTTGACATTTTTAAAAAATTCACGAACCTATGAACATAAAATTGAAAGTTTAATGTTCTATTATACACAAAATTGAGGTACTTATTTGATATTTTTAAAGTTGAGCATGTCAAGTACTTATTTGACATTTTTAAAGTTTTGGGATCTATTAGACATAAAATTGAAAGTTGAGACCTATTAGATATTCTTTAAAGTTAAGAAATTTATTAGACACAAATATAAAAGTTGAAGAACTAAACTTGTGATTTAATCTAAAATTTATGTAGGACTAATTTATATATAACAACTATTGTTTTAATTTACAAAAAATGAAAAAAAAAATAAAAAGAACACTTCTCAATTTTCAATAGTTAGGTCTTGTTTGTTTGACGAAAATGAAAATAAGAATAGTTGGAATAAAAATTTGTGAAATAAAAAAACTTGTAGATAACAAATTATTTAATTTACTAATATTTGGAATGATTATTAAACAAAAATGAGAGGTTAAACTACAAATTTTTGGTCTTTATAATTTGGTAAAAGTTAGAGTTTAGTCTTTGTCTAATAAAATTAGAATTTTATCGCTTTAGTCTTATAAAATCTCATAAGTAATCCATATTATTAGAAGTAACTAACGAATTTAGTACGTGACAATTAACTATCCTACAATGTACTCAATCAGTTAATGACTTCTAACAGCCACGCGTATTCAATTTATTATTGGTTACTGTAGGAACTATTTATGAAATTTTATTCAATTATATAGACAAATTCTTAGGTTTAAAATCCTAAGGGCTAAATTATATATTTTTTTTCAAATTGTAGAGATAAAATTTTATCTATGAAATTTGGCTTAGAATTCAAATGTGTTTTTTAAGAGATAAAAAACTTACCAGAAAATTAAGTATAATTTTCAAAAATAAAAAACAAAATTGTTATTCCGTGCGGAAAATTAAACTTACTTTAATTCTTAACTAAATTGAATTCTAATTTCTATCTTCAAAGGAAAAATAATAATAATAATAATAAAGAGATAATTGCGTGGAGGACCCATTTTGAGAGGCAAAAATGAAAAATATACTATCTTTTCAGAATAAGGATATATGCTCTTTTGCTTACGTCAGTCATCCTAGCAAAATTACCATTTTACTCTCGTATGATTTAAGGCATTTAAGAGCGAGAGGTTGGAGCCAGAGCGAGATTTAAGAGTGAGATTGGAGAGAGAAATTAGAGAGAGTAAGAGATTGGAGGGAGAAATTGGGGAGGGAGAGAGCGAGAATGGGGGTGAGAGTGAGAGAGAGGAGCTAGAGCGAGATTGGAGAGAGAAATTGGAGAGAGAGCGAGAACCTAGAGTGAGAGTACCAAGAGAGGGAGCGAGGTTAGAGAATAGAGTAAAATGTTAATTTTATTAAGATGCTGACGCAAGTAAAATGACATATATCCTTGTTTTGAAAATGTGGGGCATTTATCATTTACGCCTATTTTAGAGAGTCATCCGTACAAAAATCCCGAATAATAAATTATAATTCCTTCAATTGAATTTGAAAAAAGAAAGTTATTAGGGTAAGCATGATCTCACAGTTGCATGTTGATGGCGGTTTCTCTGTTTCCATCTGAGTGTTCATGGCTTGCTTTGGATCACACTAATCTCTCTCTTCTTCCAATAAAACTCTGTAAGTGGAGTGCAGTGTGAAACTATATATATACACTACCCATTTGATTCGTCCTACAGTCAGCTTCAATCCGTCCCTTTCTTTTCCGATTTTTCCCTCTCTTCGAATTCCTCTTCCCCTTCCAATTTCAAACGTCATCACTCTCGCATAGTACAAATCATTGAAAACCAGCTGGGGATTTTTCCATTCCACTGATATTATGCCCTTATATACTGCAAATTTGGCCACTAATGTTCCACATGGCTTCGGTTTGAGAAGAAGGAACAGCAGTTGCATACCCAACTATGCAGGGTTTAAATGTTTCTTCTTCTTCTTCTTCCCTTCCACCCACTTCCACAATTCTTCCCGCAAGCTCCCATATCGCATTTCTTGTACATCCAAGCTTAATCGAAACTATTCGTCTGTTTCTTCGTCTTCGTCTATAATGGAAGACCAGAAACAGGTCGGTCCTTTGATTTCTGGGCCGGAATCACTTTCCCAAGAACTTAAAGTCGCCGTTGGAGCTGTTCAGATGGCCTGCTTTCTTTGTCAGAGAGTTCAGAGCCACTTGCTTAAGAGCAATGCCCAAATTCAAGCCAAGGATGACAATTCCCCTGTTACTGTAGCTGGTAATCTGTTTGTTTCTTTCTTCTTTGGGCTTTGTTTGTCCATTTCAGACATGGGTTTACGATGGCGTACTGCTGTACTTTCGTCTGCTCTTTATTATTATCATTATTGTTTTTATATAATGCTATCTGTATCTATTAATCTGGAAGGTTGTTTGGACTTATGCCATTCTTCTCTGTCGATTATTTAGAATAATGTATGTTACTCTTTGGCAATTGCCTTCAGGTTCCACTTTAGAATTAAAATGGATTCTAATTGTGGCTAATACAATTAAGGAAGTGTTGATGACTTCGGCAGTTACATTTTTGTTAAGAAGACAACGCAGGAACAATAAAATGTGTTTAATAATAAAGGGAAAATAAAATGCACCTGTGCTTCCCATCAAAATTGTGGCGTGTTTGCTTGACTAACACTATGGTCCTGAAGTAGGTCACCTGTAGTAGAAGAAAAGTTACCCAGTTTCCAAACTGATTTTTTCCTGAGGCTAAAATTATTATGTAGCATTTGTGTTTAGAAAAAAGCAATTATAGCACAGTACATCAAATTTCAAGGTTTTAAATTTGCTAATAGAAAAGTTCTTCTACTCTTGTTTATACATGGGCAGAGCAGCGAAGAAGGAAGGAGGGGACACCAAATTAATATAGAATTTTGTCCCTCCCTATGAAAATTCTTGCTCCACCCCCACTTGTTTATCCTCCCATTTTTGGCCTCATGGAGTTACACAAGTCATCAAAGAGACCCCCTTTCCCCTGTTTATACAATTCTCTTGCTTACCAGAAGAGTGTTAAACTCTGAAAATCTTTTTAATTGAAAGCTTGAACTTTGAGAAACTGTTTAGACATGACTATAAGGCTTCCACAATTTCCTATTGATGTCATTGTCAAAATTTTAGAGAATTGGCAAGGATCTGCATATATTAGGCGCTTGTTATGCACATGTCAGTTCTTTATCTTCCTTCATGGAATATATCCATCAAGGCTTCTTCTTCTTTTAGGTCGATTGATGCAAACTGAACAGTTCTCAAAGATTTCTATATAATTGCATCTGTAGGTTGTAAAAGCTCTAAAGAGATAAAAGAATGAAAAACTGTACAACCCCCCCACCCCCAAAAAAAAAAAACTGTACAAGTAGTCAAAGCGTCATCCTGCCCTATTCTAATACTTTTTGCTGCTATAAGTTGGATAAGAAAAGAGAGAACAGCTATTCACATAAAGAGTTATATAACTAATTTGTTGGTAGATAAATAGCGTTCTAGTTTTGGAAAGTTTTCTCAATGACAAATGTGAACAGATTGGAGCGTTCAGGCAATCATCAGCTGGATTCTGTCCAAATCTTTTGGGAGTAAAAGTGTGTCGATTGTTGCCGAAGAGGATGTGCAGACTCTTTCCAAGCCTGGTGCAGACCGACTCTTGAAAGCTGTAGTGGAAACTGTAAATGAGTGTCTTTGTGAAGCATATCGTTTTGGATTGGAAGGTCCCAAAAGAACTCTCTGTGCTTCTGAGGTTCTTGAAGCCATCAGCCGATGCAACTCATCTGGTGGTTCAACTGGAAGATTTTGGACACTTGACCCTGTGGATGGCACGTTGGGGTTTATACGTGGGGATCAATATGCTGTGGCTCTAGCATTGATAGAAGATGGAGAAGTGGTGCTGGGGGTTCTGGGATGTCCAAATTACCCAATGAGAAAAGAATGGCTATGCTACCATCCTCGCTACCATAGAATCATATCCAAATTATCACCTACAGCATCAGAGTCTTGGGACAAAGGTTGCGTGATTTATGCTCAAAAAGGTAGTGGAGAAGCTTGGATGCAACCATTGATTCATGTAAATAAGAAATTAGTATGGCCAAACTCTGCTATACCAATTCAAGTATCCTCCATTGATGATCCAGCTTTGGCAACCTTCTGCGAGCCAGTCGAGAAAGCAAATTCAAGCCATTCATTCACAGCAGGACTAGCTCATAGCGTTGGACTTAGGTACATATGTTTTTATATTCTGGGGTCCGAATTAAGCTTAAAGATATCCATCAAAATAGCAAAATACCGATTTATATCTATAATTATCAGAAAAGAAGAGTTATAACATGTCATATTTATTTGACTGCAGGAACCAACCATTGAGAGTGTACAGCATGGTGAAATATGCGGCCATAGCTCGCGGTGACGCTGAAATCTTCATGAAGTTTGCAAGGGCTGGTTACAAGGAGAAGATATGGGATCATGCAGCTGGTGTGGTTATCATACAAGAAGCTGGTGGTGTTGTCACAGATGCGAGAGGCCGTCCGCTCAACTTCTCGAAAGGTATGTATTTGGAAGGCCTCGATCGAGGAGTCATCGCTTGCGCTGGAGCTAACCTTCATGACAAGATAATCAGAGCTGTTGACGCTAGCTGGAACTCCTCTTGTCTATGATATCATGGCTGCATGAAAATAAGAAAGATTGCATCGTAAAGGGGGGACGAGGAAGCCGCTTTTGCTTTCTGATTGTAATTTTGTTTGGTACATGGGACTTCTACAGAAATATTTTATTATTCAGTCCAGGCATGTACTTCTTGTAAAAACTTGCTCATATCTATAATATGGAGGAAGCCTTTTCCTGTTTCAGAAGTCATCTTTTCTAGAGTTTAACCTTTTCATTTTTTTTAAGGAAAGATTGCAAAATGATGACTATAAACTTGCTAAAATAGGAGTTGTTACAATCACACTCTTAAATTTTCAATTTGATCAATCAACTTCCTAAACTTACGAAATTGTTATAATGCTAAAAAATTGCACAAATTATATTTGAACTCTACATTGTTCTAGTGTTCAACATTCGTTAGAAAACTATTTTTACGATTAATATCATACTTTTAAATTTTTATAGATTAAAAAAAATGGTTTACTTGCAGCAATACTATAACTTACAAATTTGGATCGGATGATATCTAGATCTTATAAGACAGATTTTTGAACTTTGTAGTAATTATTGGGATTCAGTTTGAGGGATCTAAATTCTAGATTCTTTTGAAAGATGAAAACTAATTGGATTGTTCTGCAGTTACAGGACTAGTAATTCAGTATCCTATTTAAAAACTTTAAGTTTAAATTTATATTATTTATAAAAATATAAAAAGGTAATAAGAAAAGTAAAAGAAAAGTCAATTGCCAAGAAATGTGCCCAAGTCACAAGTGAGAAAGAAGCCACTTGATTGTATATATCATGTAAAAGACAGACCAGTTGGCCAGATTTGCTCACTGTTCCCCAAGGATTTCATCATATTCTCTGTCACAAGTACATTAGGGATCAGTACAACTATACCAATAGTTACAATTTTCTTTCAACATTTTTATCTTTCTTTTTCCTTATTTTCTTCTGCTCTCTGTCTTTCTTCCTTCTGCTATGGGGGAGGAAGCTACACTGCTACATACAAAAGAAAACCCATCTGTGTGGACAAAATTGAATGCTCAAATAATGAAAAAATCAGGATGGACTGCTACAACTATTGTAGTATGGCAATGATAATATATATGTTGAAAGCAAGTACAACCCCCATGTAAATGAAGCTCAGCTAGGATGCTTGCTTGCTCAATATCAATGGTGGCCGTGTCTTTGTCTCCTCGTCTTTGGCCACTTTTTAATGACTTCTTTTTTGAATGGATCGACCCAATTCTCGTCTGCTGCAATCGCTTTGTTCCATCGTTCTTTGAAGATCTGAAGTTCCCATGTCGATTGCCTCCTTATCTGCTCAAGTTCATACAAAGCATCAACACTTATGAGTTCAGGTTCAAGTTGGAAATTAGACTTCATTATGTCACATATATATATACTCGAACTGATAATGAGAAGGTGATCTCGGTTCTGAAAAATGAAAATTAACTTCAGAAGTCTAACCTCTGTTCGAACATCACTGGATACGGGGCTATGTTTCTGAGTTAAAAGGAAATAGAAAAAAAGAAAAAAGAAGCATGAGATTTTACAGAGATTCAATAGACAAGCATCACGAATAAAAAAGAGAAATTTTAAACGTTACCTTCGCGTACTCTGCAGCTTTTGACTTCGCGTACTCTGCAGCTTTTGAAGAAGGCTTGGGCTGTAAAACGAATAGGAAAACTTAATGGTTGGAATAATGAAATTAAGAACATCGAGAACGATGAAGATAATATGAAAATCTCTTCTTTGAAGCAGTAGAGCTATGAAAGTGGAGGCAAGTAGGGACTATACAAATCATATGATGAAAATAGCGAGGAATGTAAATTACCTTTCTTCCACCTCCACCCAGGGTCTGTATGCCCTTGTGAACAATATACTGACTATCGATTACTCCCACCTTCTTCGTCCGATCACCCTGCAGAACAAGTTACTTTAGCACATTCCAAAATGGAAGATGCAAATAACAAGGAGATGGAAATTTCTTAGGTGACCTGGTTCATCTTTAAGCAGTGTCAGCCTTCTCAGTTAAACAACAGAAAAGCTATGAAGCAAATGATTTCAGTGCTTTGGCAGCTATTCTGCATCAGTTGCTCTTTTCACTTTTCCATTGTATTCCAGTCAAGAAGGACCTTCATTATGAATAGTTCCTCTTGCTTAGAAAAGGGCAGAGTTTGGTTCTTTACTTTTCTTCTCTTTTATATGAAAGTATGAGTTATTTGCATGGCAGGGTTCACTCTTGACACAGGGAATTAAGTTGTTTGAGATGGTGGGATCTTGTAAGCAACCTTCAGGGTTCAAGGTTTCTCATGGGAAGTTTGACTACCTTGCAGTTGCTGGCACATGATGGATGTTGGCTACACAGCTAAATCACTTAAATTTTTGCCTTCTAACCTTCTGTTTTTGTCCTTAATTGTTTCCATTTTTAAACGTTATGTAATCGACACAAGTATGGGTTCATCCAATTTTTGTCAGATGGAATACATAACGAGAGAGTTCAAAATGAAATAAATGATAGGACACTATAAACTTTCAGTTCGATACCCAGTCAATTAAGCCTAATTCTGAAGATGAGAATATTAACAAATATCTTTTTTTGTTGAAAAAAAATAGTTGGAAGGGAGCGTGGCATAGATCAGAAAACATTCCACACAAACTTAGTCAGTTAGTTGTTCTAAAACGATATTCAAGCTACCATCAGCACAAGTAATTTAAAAACTAGAATAGAACATTCTGATGCCTTTTGGTAACAATGAGCTGATAAAGGTTAAGAGAGTAGGGTAAGAAATGGTGAATACAAGAAAGCCTTACCTGTGCACAATACCCAAGTTTCATATCCATTCCCCATCCATGGACAAGATCATTCTGGACAAAGAAAATCACATGTTCGAATGAACTTAACAAATAAAATGAAATTGGGGGATGGGGAAACGGAGAGAGAGAGAAGGGGTACTTTTTTTTTTCTTTGGAAAATGAGAGAAGGCGTACTTAGATTAAGAGAACTACCTGTATAAGATGCCAAGTACAATACCAGGCCGATCTCGAGAACACAGGGGCCATGCCTTCTACAAATCTAGAAAAGTAATAATGTTTTAAAAATTGGTTGATCGGGAACAGAGACAAAAGAAGAGACACAACTCATACTTTCCATTATATTTGATAAACCAAAACCTAGATATTACTTTCAGTCTTTATGGATGAGGCACAAACGTGGATATTTGTTTGGTGTACCAGAATATTTGTTTAAAAACATAGTAAAAAGGGAATGTAATATGTTACATCATAATAGATGAAACAAATAAGCATTAGTGAGAAAATTAAGTGCATCCACACAATCACTTACCCAGTGCAAGGTGGCTCCTCACTTTTATCTGAACATTTCACACTGCCCCTGAGATCATAAACTCTTCTGCATGGACTACTAAATGTTAGATAAATATTTATGTGGATTACATAAAGTTTCATAGAGTTCTCTTAAACCATCCTTTTACCTGTGCATCTTCTTTGTTCGAGCACGAATAGTAATTCTATGATGTATGTCGGTCGAATTTGGGTCCAATGCAGGCTGAGATATTTCCAGCCCTTCAGACTTTACAATTTCCAGGTATCTGAAATTAACAAAAATTTTAGATGAAAGATGAGAAATTTCTTCCTAACTTGAGGGGCTGAGAGAGTTGGCAATTATTTAGTAAGGTTAGGTGGTTGCTGATAGTTGTGACTGTACTCTTTAGGTAAAGGAACAGACCACAACGTTGGGGAAAGCTAGGAAAGTGCTAAGTAGAATATGGAAAGACCAGGCTTCTTGAATGCCTGGAAAGTTAAATTTATTTCAATAGTAATTCCTGTGAGATTCCTAAAAATGAGAATGCTAGTAAGCATAAACAAGCTTTGGTATGTGCCTTAATGATGATAAAGGTCAAGCTTGAAAATAAGAATAGGACATTCATAACTCTTCATTACAATTCTTAATCAGGATAACTCGAAATGTAACATTAAATATTGAGTTCAAATAACAGGAGAGTATTGATGATTTCTTCACAAGAAGAACATTTAAAGATGAACGAGCTTATTTCTATACCTTCTTGGACTAAAATGTTCGACCCCCAAATCTTCATCCCAAAGAAATATGTAATCGTAAATAGACACAACTGCCGGTTGCAAAAAGCGCTTTGCATACCACCTGAAGAGAATGACAAAGGACGAGATACCATTTAAATCAAGCAGCAGCCATTCTAAGTCCATATATGATTGGCAAAAAATAGAAGCGCAAAATGCAGATCTAAACATACCACTTTGTTTGGTTTCGAGCAGCTATATGTATGGCATCATTACTCCAGTCAAGATCCCACCATCCATCCACATTGCCATCGTAGTGGAAGAGAAGAATAGTAAAGTTTGCTGGAATAAACTGAAAGGTATGGAGTTAGATATAGAATAATCCAATTAATCTGGTTAATGTCAAATGATAACAAGATCATACTTTTCGTACAATAGAATCAACATTGTTCTTTTGTTTGATGCCAGCTGCAATTGCAAGCAAGTTACGGTTGCTGTAATCATTAGCCTGAAGTTTATACCAAGCATGACAAGAAAAGTAATTGTCAAATCTTTTAGCAATGCTAACAAAGGCTTTCTGCAGTCCTACTCCTACCAATATCAAAGCCAACATCAACTGATATATCTACAAGCAAACATCCAAGTATAAGCCTTAAGAAACAAAATAGTGAAAGAAGCCAACCTTTAACCTTGAACTACTAGTTCCCCAAAGAGGTCTCAACTCCAAATCTGATCTAGCTTCTATAATGCCACGTGGCAAACCCTTCAAGTTTTGAGACTCCTCTCCGAAGTCCTAAAGGGACATTTGAAAGAATTTGTTAAGATGGTGAGAATTCATTGGCAATGGCTACTTATTCAAACAAGTAAGGAAAGCAACAGAGTATCTTGACTATTGAATAAAATTTAAATATTTTAGATAATCACGAGAATGGTAACAACTAATAACCCAGGAACAGGAAGCAGGGAGGGTACGAATTTGGTCAAACATGAGCAGGAATGACAAAACTTTTACCTTTGTGGTGTCAAAGGGCTGCAAGTTTGTTTCAATCTGTTGGGGAAAAACAAAAGTAGGTAAGCTCAGCTTCAGCGGATAGACCACCCACCAAACTGGGTGAGTGTATGGGTATGATCAATTCAATACAGATGAGAATCTCAATGGTGAAGTTTTAACAATGTATGAGCAAATAGACAGATGAAGCGACTATAGAAATACTTACTCGACGATACTAGAAAAACTTAATTCCCAGGGATTTATTAATAAAATATCCAAAGAAATACCAAATTCCAAATGTTCCAAATAAATCTGAAATTCTCATACAATGAAAACAATTTTACCTGTGTTTGATGATATTGGTAATTTGTGGTTCTGTACACAATGAAAAGCATTACGGTACAAATCATACCCATAAATGGCAGCTGCTTCATTTTGAAGCCGTATTTTCCCTGCACAACCATCGTATGCTTAGGATACTCCAAGAACATAGGCAGAAGAGGCACATCTTATTCGAAAAGTTCAAATCATGGTTCCAGTAAACCTAAAACATAATAGAAAAATATAATGAGCACACCCCATCAGAAAAGAGATTCCTTTTTCTGAACAGCATGTCCCATGATTTCAGTGGCTTCATAGACAGCAAAACCTCCTATCTTGAGTTCATAGAGGCTGCTATAACTACAGATAAAGAAGATGAAATCGTCATTAGTATTCCAAGCAAAAGTAATCCCAATGAACACAAGGTTCTGAATTTCTTCTTCAATGATATTTGTTCAGCAGAAACAGAACTTTTATTTTTTATCTTCTCCCCTTTGTCTCCTTCAGAGATCAGTGGGAAGAGTGTAAGATTTGATTGAAATTTACAGTTAAGTGGCGAGTATGATATAAAGCGTACGGCAAAATTTTGCAGGATAAATTTTCATTGAAACAGAAGTTCAACAAGCTTAAGTAGAATAAAATGTTATACAAAAGGAAACCAACATAAATTCAAGATCAAATATAAAAAAGAACGGTCACATGATCAAATATTTAAAGATACCAGCAATACCATTATATTTAATTTATAGATTAAAGCAACTAGGTTCAAATTGTCCAACTTTGGACAGCTTAGATAAGAAAGAAACAAAGCATGAGAAGCTTGAATCATTCTTATCCACTTCATATGCATTCGACAAAATGCTACACGGTTGAGTGTCGGTTCTAGTATAGAGACGAACAAGCAAAAAAAAAAAAAAAAAAAAAAAAAAAAAAAAGCATTGGAGATCCAAAAATAATCCCATGCGAAATCAAAAGCAACTTCAGAAAACGAAAATTCACCATCTTATGATGATACCCAGAATTCATTTAAGATGCTAGTCTATGAGGATTGAAAAAATGAAACAATAGCAGACTTGTACGAATCCTGCAATTAGAATTTCTCCCACTTTCCACGAATTGCCAACAATCCAGGAAAGGAGACCAGAAGCTAATCAGAAGGCGATTCAGAGTCAGGAAGAGAAGAGAAGATAAGAGAGAAAATCTATAAGAATACAGAGAAAGAAATAGCTCTACCATATTTCCATTCTCATTCTCATTTGGGACAAGAGAAGCAACACTTCAGCTAAAAAATCTGAACCCAATCATTGGATAATTTCCACAAGATCCGAATTTCTATCGTTCTTGAGAGAAAAAATCAAAGACGAAGCAAACTTAAGAAAATGTATAGATTAAGGAATGTTTAGACTAGAAGCTCGAATGTCCCCATTATCAAACCCAAAGTCTGGATCCTTAAGTAGCCCTCCATTCAGAATGGAATCAGAAGAGACCGTACAATGAAAGGGGACCCCTAATCCAAAAATGCCCGCCGGGGCCAGATCTTTCCAGAGTGGATTCACATACAAAAGACCCAATAGATTTCAAGTTTACCTTGGAGATTCCCAGTTACACAGAGCTGTAGAAGTCCAGCTGAAACGTCAAACTCAAAGAAGAGAGATCCTTGGCTAAACCCAGCAGAGGGGCACACCAACAATGAATCAAAAACAGTGTAGAATCACAGAAAACATGAAAAAGGGGAAAAAGAAAGTGATGGATGAGCAAAAAATGAAAACGACAGAGAAACAGAGCAAGAGAAAGAGAGAGAGAGAAAAGGGGTGAAAGAAGATGAAGAGAGAAATGGAGAGAGTCGAAGAACGAAATAGTAGGAAACGCCACGTTTTAAGGGAAGAAGACACTTTCCCATTTAGCTTCTCTTCTCTGCATGTCGTTCGATAGCAAAAGCAAAACACACATACACACATACACACACACACACTCAGCGGCTTTCGTTTCGATTTTTTGTCTCAACCCGGACCAATAGGCAATAACAACGTTTTATATATTTTTGGGCTCCTGTCTTTTTCTTTTTCTTTTTCTTTTTCTCCTTCATTGTATTACCATTTTTTTAATATTATATTAACCATTTCAAAAAACCCAATTTGGTAACCAAACTTACCTACCATCTATATAACTTCAAAGACCCTGCAAGATTTTGCATCAAATCAACAAACTACTCTAATTTTGTGCATAAAATTTATGATAAATTACGCTTACTATCCTGAATTTTAGGGTATGTTTTAATTATGTCTTTGAAATGTTTTATTATAATCCTTGAAATTTGAAATTGTTCCAAAAGAAATACATTTGGAGGACTTTTTTTTTATCATCGGCACCATAAATGATGTGTAAAAATTAAAATGCATACATGAAAATTGATGTGTAAAATTTGATTTTGTAAATGATGTTAGTGATATCGTTTGAGTTGAAATGAATGGTAACTAAATTTTATATAGTTGATATTGAGTTGTAATAATGTTAACATGTGTGCTTTAATTTTCAATTTTTACAATTTAGCTATTGTGTCAGTGTATGTCCTTTCTTTCGAGAAAAACTCTCTAATGACACTGTGGTATTTGGGACAATGAGTTGTGAAATTGGAGTTGAGTGGAGTTAATTGTTTGGCCCAAGGATATACATCTAATTGTGGGGCCCACAAATTTATAAACCAATCACAACACTCTATTGTGAGTCCCACAAACTTTTTAACTCCAATTCCACTACTTTATTGTAGGTCCCACAGACTTATTAATTTTTACCTCAACTTCTAAGACAAAACAATTTCATATTTCATAACTCTAACTCTTTGTCCCAAACACCCCAATCACATTAAAAATAATTACAAAGTTGAAGGGTTAAGATGAAACTTTTTAAAGTTTAAGGTATATAATTAAAACTTATCATAAGTTTAAGGGTGTTTCGTATAATTTAACTAAAAATTTACAAATTTCTTAAAACTGATTATCCCAGTCACATTCCCTTTCACTCTCAGTCTCATTCTCATTAAGATTATTCCTTGTGATGAATTTGCTTTTATTCCCTTTGGTTGTTTTAGATTATGTGTTATTTTCAATATTTCCCTTTGCCAACTTGTTGAATTCTATATCATTTTCTTTAGATTCTCACACTTTTCTCTTATATTTTTTTTATCGTAATCTTAGTCGATTAGATTCTCCATTTTGTTTACTTCACTTTATTTAATTTCCCTTCTCAATTAAATTATTTTATGTTGATTTGAAATTAATAAGCTATCTACTCAACTACTTTCATATTATAGCTTTTATTTTGTGTGGTGCCTTGAAATACTATAATTTTGACATTTGTAATAAAATGAAAGTGGTTCATAATTACAAAAATACATCTAATTCTAAGAAGGAAATTTTCTCTTTTTTCATATTTATAATTTTTGTCCTTCTATATATTGAAATACTTTGTCTTAAGATGAGATGTTTATTTATAGTACTATTGCATTTTTATATAATTTTCAATTCTCAACTTACATTGATTTAAATTCATTACCAAATTCAACCTACATTACTTTTTTTTTTTAGAGAATTCAACCTGCATTACTTATAATAATATAAATTCATTTATAAGATTTTGATTCAAAACTAGCTAAAATCAATCGAATATAGAAAATACAAAACCGAAATAAAATTTACTTCAAATGGCGAGTATTAAAAAAATGAAATAATAATTCATAAAAACACTTTATGTAGAATTCCATTTATCTTAAAATATAGAAAATAGCCTTGAAATGGATTTAAATTGTGACCCATAAGATGCCAAAAAATTCTCTGTCACGGAATAAAGAAAAAGTCAAAAAACTTTATCAGCCAATCAAAAAGTGCCAGCTCGACTCTATACTTGGATTTCTCATCCTCGAATCCTTCATTTTCTCCAGCGGCTATCCAGCACGATAAATTGAAGGCTAAATTATAAAAACTAAAAAGCACCCTCAATTATGGTTTATTTAAAAAATGCTCTAAATTTTAAAAAGTTTTAAAAATATCCCTGAACTTTAAAAGATGTTTCAAAAATATAACTGTCGTTAGTTTTTGGATGGAAACCGTTAAAATTTTAGTTTCATTAATACCTTTTAACTTAAAAAAAAAAAATCAAAATTACTCTTATTGGAAAATGCTTCATTTTCTTTCCCCTGGTTGCTTCCTACATGAAAACTAATGCAAAAATTTGCTTATAAAGGTTGTGTGCAACACAATACCAGATAAAAGCAGACTTTGAAATCGAGTTTTCTCTTTTAAAGAGCGTAAAGAAGATAGGTAGGAGAAAACGACATATATATATATATATATAAACTCTTTCCGTTTTGCTCTCTTTGTTTGTGTATGTTATTGATAAGAAGAACAACTGTGGATTTGGTCAAATTTACAAGATTAATTAATGAAACTGAAACTTTAACGGTTTCCATTAAAAAAGTTAACAGCAAGAGTATTTTCGAAACATTTTTTAAAGTTCAGAGACATTTTTGAAACAAACCCCATAATTTAGGAGTATTTTTTTTTTTATATAATTTAGCCTAAATTGAAAGTACCCTCAAAACCACTATTATTATTATTATTATTATTATTATTATTATTATTATTATTATTATTATTATTATTATTATTATTATTATTATTATTATTTTGAGAAAATAAAACTTCATTTAAAACGCCACAGGGGCAAGAGATTGACAGTCATACACGACTACTGACTTGACCCACTCAGGGATGGGGTCCACCCAAACATCATTCAGCCCATAAGTCTTAGCCTCTTTTGCTAAAAAATCAGCAGTCCTATTTCTTCTTCGAGGTGTATATTGAAATCTAACCTCAGCAAAAAATCCAAGCAGCCCCCAAATTTCTTCCACCGTGGCTTCAACTTCACTCCACGGACTCAGAGATTTTGTCAAGAAACGAATAGCTTGGGCACAGTCAGATTCCACAAATGATTTTAGAGCAAAGAAGATGTTTAGCCAGCTTCAAACCATCCAAAATCGCCCTCAACTCTGCTAAAGGGGGTAAAAAATCTAGGTCAATCGACGACACCAAGGCTCCCTTCAGAAAACCTCTTGAATCTCGAAAGAGAGCTCCATGACCAATTCTTTGGGGGTTTGCAGACCAAGCCGCATCGACATTAATTTTTAAGACTCCATCTTTAGGGGGAATCCAGCATGCAGAGGTCACCGCAGAATGAAGTTGATGGAATCAGGTTAGCCTTTTGATAATCTTCTAAATAATTTGCGATCGAATTGCTTCGAATACTAACTGGAGGTATTTCTTCTCCATGAGCTTTCTTGATTCTGTCCATCCAAATGGCCCAGCACGTCACCGCTACAAGCGCCAAATCCTCCATGGAAAGGTTGGAACTGATCTTCAACCAACGATCCACCAGACAATTATTGAAGTCTTTCTCCAGGTATGGAAAGATGTCAAAAAACCACTATTATTATTATTATTATTACTGCTATTAATTATTCAAATATTATATCTTACCTTATTTTAATTTTTTGATCATCGTGACATCGGAGCCCATCCCACCGACGGGCATAAATATAATTTCACAACTAAATCCAACACCATTCATAAATTGGACATTTTTTTATTAATATTGTAATTTTTAAAACTTATTATTAAAATATAGTTAGTTTGAAACTTATTATTAAATTTTCTGTCAAAGAGACGACCTTGAAACACGTGTCGCACGCCTTCTCAAGCGACAATAAATTTAAAAAAAAAAAAGAATTTCGCAGAGGTTGTCTCTTAAAGAGACGACCTCCGCACATTTGTACATCAAATGTAGTATTGGCTTTGTGGTCAGGGCATGTCTTTTCTTCCTTCTATTCCCAAGTTCGATTCCCAGCAGTTGTATTTTTTTTTTTTTTTTTTTTCTTTTTCATTTTCTTCTTTTTTTCGTTTCTAATTTTTTATTTTAAAAAATATGAGCAGTTTTTTATTTTCTTTTTTATTTTCTGTTTTCTTTTTTTTTTCGTTTCTAGTTTTTTATTTTAAAAAATATGAGCAGTTTTTTATTTTCGTTTTTCTTGTGTATCTTTTATTTTTTATTTTTCGTTTCTAGCATTGGTATAAAAATAACAATAGTTTGATTTATTTGTCATATTTCTTATTTTTATTTTTCTTTTATCTCAATTAGCTAAATTAAAATATTGGTTATAATAATTTTATAATTCAAAATAAAAATATAAAGAAAATGGTATAAAAGTGTTGATTTTTAAGTATATTTCAAAGAAAAATGAAACAAGAAAAAAGAAAATAAAAAATGCTCATATTTTTTAAAATAAAAAACTAGAAACGAAAAAAAAAAGAAAACAGAAAATAAAAGAAAATAAAAGAAACACAAGAAAAACGAAAATAAAAAACTGCTCGTATTTTTTAAAATAAAAAACTATAAGCGAAAAAAAAAAAAAAGAAAACTGAAAATAAAAGAAAATAAAAGATACACAAGAAAAACGAAAATAAAAAACTGCTCGTATTTTTTAAAATAAAAAACTAGAAACGAAAAAAAATAAAAAACTGCTCATATTTTTTAAAATAAAAAAATTAGAAACGAAAAAAAGAAAAAACGGAAAAAAAAAATAAAATAAAATAAAAGATACAGCTACTGGGAATCGAACCTGGGAATTGAAGGAAGAAAACGCCATGACCACAAAGCCAACACTACATTTGATGCACAAATGTGCGGAGGTCGTGTCTTGAAGAGACGACCTTTGCGAAAATCTTTTTTTTTTTTTTAATTTATTGTCGCGGCAGAAGGCGTGCGACACGTGTTTAAAACTGCAATATTTCAATAATAAGTTTCAAATTAACTATATTTTAATAATAAGTTTTAAAAATTACAATATTAATAAAAAATGTCCTTCATAAATTACACAACTGTATTTCGCAAAATCTGGAATTAGTTACATGATTAATTATTAATTTAAGAAAAATAATAGTGGTCATCATTATTATTTTATTATTAATATGTTATTCGTAAATATCAGTAAAAGCTGCCCTATATAGCACCGCCGTCATGATGACTTTCATGTGTCTTGTCTTCTTCTGTTTTTCTTCCATACTGTCACGCATTAACACCATTCAATATTTATCCTTTAATAACAATAACAACAATACAAAATTTAAAAATATTAATTAAATATCATTTGCATGTTATTATTTGGAAAAAAAAAAAAAAAAAAAAAAAACCCAAGAGCAGCCTCTATTTATGAAGCTAATTAGTATGATAATTCGAGCTAATCTTACTTATAATAATAATACTACAGCGTAACCTCGTATGCACGTCACGTGGGTGATTATGTGATAAGGCACTCGTGTGCGCCACGTATGCGAATCATGATGCGGCCACCGCAAGGAAATCATGGCCGTTCATTTTTAATTCGTAAGCTCTTTATCATGCACGTGATCGCATAAAATGACGTTAAATTGCTTTTTCTATTTTTTTTTTAATTGTTGAAATTGTAAAATATTAGGAATTTGTGAATATGTATATTCGCGTGGTAATTGTTAAATTGGAAGCGGGCCCACTCGGAGGGTCGTATATTAAATTTAAAAATACTTGTCGCAATAATTTAAGTGTAGAAAAATAAAATAAGGTTTTTTTCAAAAAAAATAAAATAAAATAAGGTTTAGTTGTTTTTTTTAATAGAGATTTGAAATTTTATAAGATGGTAAAATAAAGCATATGTCAGATGGGGAAATGAAAGTGTAGGACAGAAATGCAAGGGTCAAGGAGCGAGAGACACGGGCTGTTGTGCTCATTACACCACACGTGTCAATCATGCATGAGATTTTTTTTAAATGTTTATTTCATTTTTTAAGTCTCTAACAGAACAGACCCTTTTGTTTTGGAGAATTAAAATCTGTACGCATCCCAATTTTTTTTATTATTATTATTAAAAACATTTTTAGTTTATGAGATTTAACATTTTGATTAGTTTGTAATAATTTAGTCTTTTTTTTTTTCGAGGATTTACTCATTGTATTTTCAAGTTTTGTAACGATTTGAAATTATTGTTAGTATTTAATATAGAGTTTCTTGTAAGGGCAGTTGCAAGAATAGCAAAAAATAATATGGAATTTGCAACCATGTCATCAGTTTTTTAATGTTGCAAATATAGCAAAAAAATGTGGGTCCGCCTAAACATTAAAGTTGAAAAGTAAAAAAAACCCCTACAACACGCTGGAAGTTTAAAAAGTATATCAATGGTGTTATTGATATACTGTATATCAGGTACATCATTCATTTATTTAGTGTACTGATATACTAGATATTGGGTATATCAATCAACTGATATACTAAATATATAGTATATCAGATGTATATTTTGTGAATATAATATACTTCATTTATGAAGTATACACATGAACTTTCATTAGTTTAGATATCTTTGATATACTTCATCAATAAAAAAGTAGATATATTAGCTTTATTTTGGGACAATATGTGTGGTAGGAGATTTAAACCTCTAACCTTTTGGTTGAATGTGTATATCTTATGCTAGTTGAGCTATGCTCATGTTGGCAAATATGACATCAATATATTATACATCATCTTAATAATATACTACTGATACAATATTGATATACTTTAAATTACATTTTTAGTGAGTACTAATACACTAATGATATACTTAAAATTGCATCTTATTGATATACTTATAAAAATTTTTGCATTCCACGACCTTCATAATACACCAACAATTAAAAATATATATCAGTGATTTTTTTCAATAACAAGTCTATCATTGATGTATTTAGCTACTCATAATCAGGTATATCAATGTTATTAATTATTTGAGTAGTATAAAAATGAGATAAGTTCAAAAAGAAAAAAAAAAAGAGGTATATCAATGGTATATCAACATTCATAACAGGTATAGAAGACAAACATTTCATTTAAAAGATGTAAATAACACAACATAATTCAATAAAGAGAAAATAAAACATAACAAATATAAGTAAAGAAAGTAACATATCAAGTATATCATTGATATATCAACATTTAATCAGGTATATCAAATGTTATGCTTATCAAATCAAGTATATATTAGGTATATCATTGTATTCATTCGAGTATATCAAATTTGGTATATCAGTTAACTGATATACTTTATATTTAGTATATTAGTAAATATAAAGTATATCAGATATACTACATATATACCTGTTGATATACCAAGGGTAAAACTGGAATAATAAAAAAAACGGAAATCAGATTTTTAAAATTTTGCTATGTTTGCAAATCTAAAAAATCATAGCTAGATTTGCAAATATCCTAATATTTTTTGCTACCCATTGCAATTTCCCTTTCTTGTATATGTTAATTGATAAATGAATGGAGAACCAAATGTTTCATAAACTATAAAGACTAAATTTTCTAAAAAAAAAATTATAAATACTAAATTGTTATATGATAAAATTTGATACTGAGATTTTTTACAATATGGACTAAATTGTTATAAATTTTAAATACATGGACTAAACTATTATATACTAGAGTTCAAGGACAAAATTGTTATAAATTTAAAAGTACAAAGACTAAATCGCTACAAACTAAAGTTTAAGAATTAAATCATTGCCTTCAAAGATAGTACAAAGATAAAGGACAAGTGTTCTTTTTAGTACAACAAATATGAGAGTGAAGATTTAAATCTCCAACCCTAAAGATATCAGTGTGTGTATTTATTTATTTATTAAGATCAAACTTCAAAAGAAAGAGTAAATGTCTTGACCGTTAAGTTATATTGTTGACTTATTTATTAATATTAGATTGTTAGTTAATTGGGAAAAAAAATTTGTTGGTTCAACGTTTTTCCTAAGAAGTCAATTCTCCAAACTAATTTGAGCTATGACTCTGAGTATAATTTAGCTAGTGAAACCATTCATAATTGATATAGTTGAATTACTTGCAATATATAATTTCAAACAAAAAATAGTTGAGTCGTTTTTAATGAAGTTTCAATCGATTGGATTTGAAGCGGATTGTGTGCCTCCACATTTTTTTGTACAGAATTCTTCCTCCTTTGTGAAGGAATCTGTTGTTTTTTTTTTGATCCTGTATTGCCTGGTGCGCTTTCCTCCATTATTATTGAGGAGGTTGTTTGATTTTTGTGGCAGTTGAGCCGTTTTTTTTTTCTTTGAAAGGAAAATTTTATTAAAACGTCACATGGGCTAAAGCTGAAAGGTCATTCTCGACCAACATAATCATCTTACTTGGGTAAATGCCAACTCAAGTATTGTTACAAATTGACATTCTCGCATATCTAGCTATTTCGTGAGCTACTTTGTTGCAGGATCTAGGACAAAATCTGAAATTGATTTCAAGGAAGCATATGGAATGAAACTCCAAATAGTTTCAACCAAAGCCTCCACATCCTTCCAGACCATATTGATTTTTTTTTGTGATAAAATCAATTGCCAATTTGTTGTCTGATTCCACCTCTTGTTTCAAACAACCCATTAATAAGGCCTGCTTCAATCCTTCATTAAAACTTCATTAAAAACGGCTCAACTTTTTTTTTGTTTGAAATTATATATTGTAAGTAATTCAACTATATCAATTATGAATGGTTTCACTGGCTAAATTATACTCATAGAGTCATAGCTCAAATTAGTAAAGAGAATCGACTTCTTAGGAAAAACGTTGAACCAACAAATTTTTTCCCAATTAACTAACAATCTAATATTAAAAGATAAGTCAAACGGTATAACTTAACAATCAACGAGGCCTGCTTCAATCCTTCATTAATAATGCGAAGACACACAATCCACTTCAAATCCAGTTGATTGAGAGCACATCACACCGAATTTCTTGACTTCTTGAGCCAGAAGATGGCAACCCGATTGCATACTCTTGGGCACCAAATGAAGGTAACTTTCCTCAAATCTCTCGCTAGATCTGCAATCTTGTCTGCCACTGTTATGACTTCTGAGAGATTCGATTCTTGCTCGTTCAGGATTTTGATCAGGGAGGACGAATTCGACTCCACGATCAAAGGCACGGAACGGTCGATGCAGAATTTTAGGTAACTAGAAATCCCCTCTTTGACAGCCATAGCTTCCATCACCAAAATTGACCAATCTTTATCAATCGTCTTGTATCTAACTAGGACCAAAGAACCTTTGGAGTCACGAATCGTAAAGTCAATTCCACCACACCCAGATGATCAATTCCAAGAAGCATCCGAATTGAACTTCAGCGTCGAGGTGGGGGGGGGGGGCTTTGTAATATTAATTAATGGTAATATTCTAAAAAGATTATACAGAGATAAATAAATAAAAAAAATATATATAGAGAGAGAGATGGGAGGATTGTCTACTCATTTCTTTCTAACTAAATCCTTTTCTATATAAACACTATATATATTACGCTTTCTTTGTATAAAATATTCTGATTAGTTGCATCAAATGATATCAAATCAGCATAACCATACCTTAAACTTAGTCAGGTAGATGATAGAATCTTAAGACCTCAAACAAAAAGTGATGAGTCATAATTATCTCAATAATATATGGGCCGCCATTGTAGTTTAGAGCCCAATTGAACTTTGCTGAATTGATAAGTAACAGCGAGCTTGTCCACACCAAGGGGAGAACAAGAGTTTGTATACATGAAGACCATTTTCATATTTGGCCATGGAATCGTTTTAAATTTTAGTGGAAATGTACATCGCTAAAATTTTCTTTTAAGCTAAGTAGAATGATTGCTTACCAGATTTGATCCCCTTTATCATAATTTTTCTTTCTTTTCTTGAGTGCAGCCATCGAAAAGGCACCAAAAGTTGTTCACTGTTCATAGGGATAATTATGAATAAATTCCATGAACAAAGGATAATACTGACAATATTATCGTGAAATATGATCAATGGGAATTTTACACTCTAAAGAACGGATTATGCTAAGAAATGAGAATCGAAATAAAAATCAATCCCATCAAACGAAATGACAGAATGAGTATTCCAATTCCCATTATATTTGCAATCTTTCTAAAGCCAAACCACATCCTTGAAGCCTGGAGCTACCTGGGTTACAACTTACAAGTTCTAGCCTGAGAATCTATCAACAGAAAGTTTTAACTTTCTACCATTTACTTTGTTCTCCCTCTTTTTCTTCCCCTAACGCCAGTTGCAGATCGATCGCTTTTCGACGTCCCAACCGCGGCCTTCCTCGTCCCACCAGGGCCTTTCTTTGCTGTAGAGGCTGGAGTTTCTTTCTTTGCTAATCCCACTGAGGAATGAGAATTAGCATTACTTCTTCTTCTTCTATTTCCACTTGGAGTTTTGACATCTCCTGGATTGCCTTGCTTTTGCGATACATTACGCTTAGCAGGCTGCAAACGACGCGGTTTCGCCATCAGATCAGAGGTTCGTGTTCTTTGGTTGTGGTGGTTGTTGTGGGCTGCCATACTGCTAGAGTTCTTAAAAAGCTTCTGAAATGTACTTGTAATGAGGCCTCTGAGATGCACTGCAGACTGATGCTCCCGGGAATTCGGCGAGTAGAAGACGATAGCATTGTTAGCAAGCAACAGCAGATCTCTGTACAGCTCCTTTTGCGTCGTTATGTAATGACTTGCAACTCTTGACCTTATTGTTTCAATATCCAAGTGTTGACGGATTATTTTCTTGTATCTTCCTCTCTTCTGTTACATTACAAATACTAACTTGTTAATCGCCGCAAACAACAGAGATTCGTTCTTACATTCTGATGTGGTTTATACTTTTTTCAGTAACTAGATGCAACCATGTTGGGAGAAAACAATTCAAGGAAAGGAAGAGCTTTTGATTTGTTTCGTACCTGACTATCAAGGCGACGACGAAATACAGAGGCACTTTTATTCTCTGCAACAGAGTTAAAAGCAGCCATTAGAACTTCAACTCCATCAATAGTTGAGCTTCTGCTAGCTTCATTTGCATCAGAAGATTCACGTGCCTCAAACGAGTTGCAGCATGAGTTTTCTTTAGAATGAGAAACAGTTGAAGGGTTAACTGATTCGGACAAGTTATTTTCCCCACTACTTCCTTCCTTAACATCCCTATTACAATCCTTCCTCTTTCTCTTCCCTCTTCTCTTCCTCAATGTTCCTCCTTGGCTTTCATATAATACCCCACCCAACTTCCCAATCCTCGACAACTTTCCCTGTTCGAGAGACTGCGAGGCATCTGGCTTAATCTCCGTCTCTTCAACCGACAACGGAGCTGGCTGACATTCGACCGAACTGCACGTCCTGTTTTCCCGTGTGAAGCTACCGGCAGATGGCTCATTTGCTGGCTTCTGAACAGCTCCCCAAGATTCTGATCTGCTAGAGCTATTGACAAGAGACTTGTCTCCACTTCTAGACTTAAGAGCTTCCAGCTTTGATTCCAATGACCTGAAGTCTATTCAAACTTTATTACCATAAAACTCAAGTAATGGGGCAAACGCAGACCTTACTCTTAATAAGTTTTTCAGAAGTTAAAAACTAAAACTTGACGTTAACTCACCAAACTTTGTTAACATTAAGAACATGATATTAACTATGAAAAGAAAATGTAATCTACTAATACTGGTTTAGATTATTTAGCTAATTACTTACATGAAATCAAACATAATGCATATAAATTTTACTCACCCTATTGAGTCTTCAGAATGCTCTAGAGCTTGTCTTAGTTCCATGATTCGTTGCCGCCGAAGCTCCTCATACCAAGCTCTATTAACGAGATACCGAACACAGAATTGATGATTCAGATTCCAAAAGAGTAAATTAATTCTTTTTTGTATAGCATTTAATTAGGATTAATTAGAAAAGGTGGAAAAAAAAAACAAATAATTAAAAAAAACTACTGATTTACTTGCATCCAACAAAACGCTTCTGTAAGTCTTCATATTTGGCCTTACAAACCTGCAAATGTAAACATACCAATTTTTTAAAAATCAAACTGGCCGCGGTTTAAAGTCTTTTTAATTTGGTCCAACTAATTTTTGTCTAAACTTTCATCATATATATGTATATATTTTATTCTGATTAATAATCTATGAAATTCATTCTTAATGCATGAACATGTTTCTATTACCATTTCCAAAACAAATAGTATTTTAATATAGCAAACTATTTGTGAATTTGAATAGCCCGTAAAGGTGGGCCACTATTGAAAAATGATTGAACAAAATAAAAAATGTTAGAAAAAAAAATGATACGAGCAAAATTACATAGTAACAAAAAAAAAATTAAATTTTTTATTAGAAAAATGCACTGGTCAAATGGTTGAATGGATCAGGTCAACCCACTTAGCGATGGATGGAGTCAAGAAAGACGATATCTCCAACGTGTCCATCACCAACCACGAAATACAGCAATTTTTTTCTTTTTTTTGTTACGAAAAAAGTAATAAAAACGCACCACAGAGAGAGAATCAGATTACATGCTTTTTCAATAATCAAAGGTCTTTAATTTTATTTTTAAAAATTTAAACTTAATAGAAAAGAAAAGGCAAGCAATTTTCTTTTATTTAAAGTTTCTTTATCATGTTTCCAGTTATGTCCCCCGTGGAAACGAGACGTTTCCACCGTAACAGAGGGTAAAAATGACATTTGGAAAATATATATTTTTTTAGGGTTTGATGCGGGGACTGGCTAACGACACACATAAGAAAAGCCAATATTATACCATATATTATGGGCAAAAAAACCGACTTCAAAATTTAAAAATTTCAGTGAAAATATGAAAATTTACCCCAAAACTTTTAACTTCATACAATTATATCTTCAGATTTTAGATAAAATTTGAATAATTGTTACAATTTTTACTCTGATGAACTTTTTGGGCTAAACTTGAGTTTTAGTCTAGGAAGACTTTTATTAGTTTATTAAAATTATTCGATAACTGAGCTGATAAAATTTAATTTCATGAATTTGAAAATTTGAAATGAAAATTGATACATGACGTAAGTTTAGACGTAAAAATTATTATTATTATTTTTTTAACTTAGAAAGAACCAAACGGAGAGTAATTGGGGAATAATTCCTCTGTTTTTGCCTTTAACAGGAAGGAAAATATTTTCAAAAAGAAAAAAAAAAAAAAAAAAAGGGAAATGAGAATAAGATTGCTTTTACCTCGGGCGTACAGGCGTACGGACGAACAATCCTGGCCCGGAGCTCGGCCGCGACGAGGTTCCAGTCGGCGGTGCCGTGGCGGAGTACGGCGCCTCCCAATAGAAGCTCTTCCCAGGTGTCCCAGCTGTTGTCTATGGCCTCCGCTCCCATATCTCTATCAGGCGGTGTCGAATTCTTTGCTCCGTAATAATCAGGGGACCTTGGCCGGAACCGGAACCGGAACCCTAGATAGAATTAAAATTAAAGCGGAAGAGAAGGAAGGGAAGGGGTAATCGGAAAAAGGCGAAAAGCGGTTTAAGGGAGGAGAATTGAAGGAGGAAGATGGTTTTCCGGTGTGGGAATTAGCGGTTTTGGAAGGGGAAGGGGTAGGGTTGGTTGGAGGGTTCATTTCATCTTTGTGTTTGTTTGTTTGTGTTTTTGTAATTTTGAATTTTGTTTTTGTTGTAAAACAAAAATTGGTTATTTGTGTGTAATGGGTTTTGAGGTGTTATTGGTGATCGCGAGAATTGGGGTTTCTCATTACTTTTAATAGGGCTTCAAGAAAACCGAAGATGACAACAACAAAATATTAAAAAAAATAAATAAATAAAAAATAAAAAAGCAGAAAATTAAATCTCCTTAATAATTTTTGAAAAATAAAAAATAAAAAACAAGTCCAAAATCCAGTCCACCTTTGTTGTGGAAATCAGAAAAAGAAGGAAAAAAGAGAGAGAAAGAGATAGAGAGAGATGTATTGAAATTATCTCTCTTTATATTATGCTAAGAAAGAAATCTGGTGTTTTGGGATATTTGTTATTTGGTCACTTTGACAAATTCGTGGAAGATGTCACGCCATTGGATTGGATTTCTTTCTTAACATTATTGTGGTTTTCGAAAACAACACGAAAACATTGATATTTCAATATAGGTTAAAATTATAATTTTGCCCGAACGATTACAGGTCAATGATGATTGACATGTAATAATATCGACTGAGCGGTTAGAGGTTCGAATTTCTTAGGAGTATAGTAGAAGTTCAAGGACATATTGAACGTAAAGTTGAAAGTTAGGGTCTGTTAGACACAAATCTAAAAGTTTGGGATTAAACTTGTAATTTGACCTTCAAAATAAAAATGGAAAACTTTTGTTTATTAAATTTTTATATAAAAAAAACATATCTTTTTTTTTAGTTTAACAACGTTTCGGGGGAAGATTTGAACCTCTAACCTTTTGATAAAAAATGGATGTCAATTAAAATTATAATTATGATCACTTTAACCATAAAGAAAGGTAGTTGTTTGAAAAAAAAAAATGTTAATCAATTGACCACTATACAATATGTGAACAAGCATATTTATTTAGAATTTTAAGCTATAGGGTTTCCATTGACATGGTTGTTATTGCTATGGTTATTCAACGAGAGTTCATACCTACCCAAAAACTAGTATTTTTCTAAAAGATGGTCAATGAATGGATGACTTGTCGTTTTTTCTAATGCAGTTTCTAAGATTGTTCCTTTCTCTCTAACTTTGCTATTTTCCCATCTTTTCTTCTTTGTTGATTGTTTCTTTTCCCCGCAATTTGATTAAGACAACTAAATTTGGCCGACCACTAATTCATAATTAGTTTCATAAACACGCACGTCAAACAACATATGTATATTAATGGTATATGTGTTTAAGTAAACATCAATAAATTCTTAAAACATTATAGTGAAAAACATTTTGTAAAATAACAAAAATGTTATTCAGGCAGTAAATCTCTTTAATGGGAAAGAAGTGACCTACAAAATAAGGAAAGCTGCACTTTGGTATGTTCACACCAACTCCGATGCCTACGTCAAGAAAGGAAAAAAGTGTAGCAAACTATTAGACTAGGAGAGAATTAATTGGGCTTACCTCTTTTTTGAGTCATAATTTCATATTTATATATGGGGAAGGTTTAAGGTCTCCTTGCAAGATTAGGATTGAAGGAGAGTTTCCCTTTCTCTTTAGGAATTGAACTTGAAAGAGGTTGATTTGGGTCCGAAAGGTCTCCTTGATTGTTTCCACCTTGAGCTCTTATCATTCTAACTTGTTTCAAGATATTTTGTTAGCTCCAAATTTACCAATAACCAAAAAGAAAAGAACAAAACAAAACAAAATTATTTGGAGTCGAACCTCTAGCCTCTTGGTTGCGATAAAAATGAACTATTCACCCTACAATGGAATACTATAATTTCTAAACGATGTAGAAGCCAATTTGGGATTGAACCTGAACAAGAATTTCATTGGAAAAATATTCTTTGGGATCAGGAGGTGTGTACGACTCAAGCCACATAAAAATAGGGATTTACACAGACTCCTTACCGAAATAAAACAATAGATTTTAATATCTTATACATTAAAAAAAGGAAAAAATACACTTTTGGTCCCTGAGGTTTGGGTTAAGTGACACTTTGGTCCTGAGTTTTCAAACTCAACAATTTAGTCCCTGAGGTTTGGTTTTAGTTTCATTTTGGTCTCTCCATCCATTTTTCCGTTAAATACTAACGTATGGCTGACGTGTCACTATTTTTTTTAATTAAAAATTTCTTTTTAAATTTTTTAAATTAAAATTAATAAAAATATTATTATTTATAATATATTTATTTATTTCTCTCCATCATCATCTTCTTCATCACCACCAACCTACCAGCTACCACCACCACCACCGTTAAAGTTGCCGGCCGGTGAAAACTTTTTTTTTTCTTTCTTCTTTTCTTTTTCTCTGTTCATTTTCTTTTTTTTTTTAAAAAAAAAAAAACCAGAAAAGAGAAGATCTGCGCTACAATCCTGTCCACAAGAAGATCTTGATGCTCATCCATGGTGGAAATCTGATTTGCGAGCCATCGATCATCCTCGAGTACATCGACCAGAACTGTGAGCGATGGGGGAAGGTATAGCGAGGAGAGCTTCGCGGGGCGAGCTGTGAGAGACGACCGTTCCAGATCTGCAAGCGACGGATTCGACTGTAACGACCCGACTTCTTAATAAGCCTTAAAGGGACCGTTACGACAATGCATGCTTTGGAGGCCTCTTTAGATAAAAATAATTTGAAACAGAAACACTAATTTAAACAAAAACTTTAAAACAAAACTTTTATTTGGGATCCCTAATTTCAAGGATTATAAATAAGCTTAAATAATTTCTAAGACATAGATGTACAAGGCCTCTAGAAATTTTCTTAAAACAAGTTTACAATCCAAATAAAGTAAAACAGTGTTCTTAACGCGGAAGAAAATAAAATATGAACTCAAGTCCTCTCATGGCAGTCTATCGGATTCTCATCAATCGCCTTCCATCTGCCCTTGCCTTTACCTGAAAAAAATATTTTTGAAAAGAATGAGTATTTTAAATACTCAGTAAGTGACCCCACTATTGAAGTTGGGTCACGCTTTAAAAACATCTTCAAGAAAATAACAACACATATAATTTTGGTGACCATAAACTTAAATTTAAACTTTAAAGTTGAGAGAGGATATACATCAATTTCATGCATATCCTAGACACATCAATTTCATATGTCTCCTACAGAGGCCGTCAATTTCACGAAACCTCGAGGTTGTCAATTTCACAAACCTCGACTTAGGTACATCAATTTCATGTCCCTAAGCCCTGCGTAGGCGTCTCTGAGCGTACATCAATTTCATGTACACTTATTCCCTTAATGGAATTTAAACTCTTAAATAAATTTAAACTCAATCCCTTTAATGGAATTTTAAAGGCCACCAACACAATTATTTAACATTAACGATTAAAAGCTATAATATCTAATTTCATGCCTTTAACAATTTTCATTGACTCATACATAATGAAATAATATAATTTTTCATGCATAATTCTCATGCTTTCAAACAATTATAGTAAATTTCAAGAACAACTCATAAGAACGAATATTTTAGAAAATCAACACGCGCACCCAATTAGGAAGAGTTCAATAGTAAGTTCACTTACATCGACTTAAATATTGCCAAATCAATCCTCTTCAAACTTCTTGATTCAAAGACTTTGGCAAGCCAAAGACGGAATCGCTTCGCGAACCCTAAAACTCTTAGACCCACTACTCCAACTCCTTGATTACGCCAAGAACTTGCTAAATGGTTTTCAAAAATCAGTGGGTATTCATTTAAACTTATTATTCAACCAAGAAACGACTTCCAAACACTTACCCACTACGTGAAACGCCGGAAAAACAGAGGAAACGACCACCCACCACTGCTGTCCGCGCGTTCAGGTGCTGTAACTCACCGAACTCCACAACCAAACCGCCCACGCGCCTGCACGCTGCTGTTCCGCCAGAAACCAAGCACAGATTGCTGAAGCAACACCGGAAATCGCTGCCCACGACTGCTACACACGCCGGAGGAAGATGCCACAGCCGCGACCAACGTTAAACGCTACTGCCCGTCGATGCTGCACCGCCGTGGGGCTCGCCGAAGGAGACGTTGCACCGCCGTCACGAGCTGCCGCACCGAGGAGAAAGAACCGCTGGAAGCTGCTGCCTTGCCGGAACGAGGACGCTGCTGCCACCCTCGGACTCGCCGGAAACGAGCGCCGCCGCCGAGAATGAAGCCTCCGCCGCCGCTTCGTGCCGTCGTCGGTGAGAAGAAAAGATGAAGACAAGTCGCCGGTGAGAGGTCCTTCACGGCTGCACTATCGTGGAGATGGAGAGAAAGGATGAAAAATTACACCTAGGGTTGCGTGCTTCATTTTAAAAAACCCTAATGGGCTTGGGCTTGGCTCAAACTTCCCAAAAACTACAAAAATGCCACTCCAGCTCACACTTTAAAATCCACCAATTTTCAAATCTTTTAAATTTCCCTCCAACTCCAATTTACTCCAAAACTAATGAAATTTGAAATTTTCTTAAATTACGGGCGTTACATCGACGATGGGTTTGCGCGAGAGCTGCTCCTCCGTTTCTGAATCGACGGCGCCTGAGGAACGAGAAATCGGACAACGACAGTCTGCAACAGCTACTCCTCCTACCTGCAACCCAGATCGGCACCGATGTGTGTGGAGTAACCCACACGACGGAGAATCGAGCAGATCTGGTACGGCGCACTTGAGCGACCTCAGATCTGACACGCTGGAGCACTGCCATCCACAGATTTGGAACGCCCCCGTCGAGCCTAGACGAGAAGACGAGAACGTACGAACTCGCGACCATGAACTCACGGAGCGACTCACGAACTCGCTGAAGGAAAAGAGAAGGGGAAAAGGAAAGAAGAGAGGAAGGAAAGGGAAGAAGAGAAAAAGAGAAGAAAAAAAAAATCCGTCACCGGCCGGCGGCGACGGCGGCTGGTTTGGTCAAGCTACCGTGGCTGGTTTGGTTTGAAGATTGAAGAAGAAGAGCTAGTTTGGTTTAAAGAAGAATATGAAATAAAAAAAATATTAAAATTTATTTTTAATATTTTAATATTTTTTATTTAAAAAAATTTTAAAAATGAATTTTTTTTTATTAAAATAATAGTGCCACGTCAGCAACCGTTAAAATTTAACAGAAAAGTTGACGGCAGGGACCAAAGTGCTCCTTATCTCAAACCTCAGGGGTATTTTTGTTGAGTTTGAAAACTCAGGGACCAAAGTGTCACTTAACCCAAACCTCAGGGACCAAAAGTGTATTTTTCCCTTAAAATATATATAAAACTTATTTGAATTTATATTCAAATCTCATAAAATCTTTTTCAATATATATTTAACCTATTTGAATCTCATTTTTCAAATTATTTGTAACTATTACAAAATTCTGGGTCATTAATACAAGTTTTATGTCAGTTGAACTATATTCATATTGGCGAGTCATATCATTAGTGTTACCAAGATAAGACACATAACATTATTAATATATTATACTCCATACCATTTTGGTCCTTGTAGGTAGGGTTTCTTTCCATTTTAGTTCTTGTGTAATTTCAAATGCCCAATTTTAGTTCATCAACATTCAAATAAGATTTTGAACGTTAATAATAAATAATATTTTTCTTATTGGGTAGGCGATTTGAACTCATGATCTCTTAATCATAAGTATATTTTATGCAAGTTGAGCTATGCTCTCGTTGGCAATAATAAATAATAATTAGAGAATTTGCAGTGGGTGGCGAATAAAAATTATATAATTGCAAATATAGCACAATGTAAAAAGAATGACAAATATAGCACAATCTACCAGAGTATATTACTAATAGACACTAATAGACCCTAGTTAATTAGAATCTATCTTATAGACTTTGATTATCAGAGTTTATAAGCGATAAACACTGAATAATCAAAATCTATCAGTCTAGTGATAGACATTGATAGATGCTGAATAATCAGAGTCTATCAGGGATAAACACGGATAGAATCTGACGACAACTTTTTGGTCTTGTACAATTAATTGTGCTATATATGCAATTAGTTTGCAACTGTGCTATATTTGCTATTAATTTGATCCAATTTGTCATCTACCCCTAATAATTAATTTGCTAATTTCATAGGTTAGAAACAACAAAATTAACTAGCCTTTTTTTTTTTTCCCTTTTTTGAAGAGACAAAATTACTACCTTTAAATTAGTTTTTACAAGTTTCAAACCCATATAAAGTAAATATAAACTACACGAATCCAAAGTGGAACACAATTTACCTATACAATTCAAATACAAGTTACAGATACTCAGTTCTCAAATCTGCGAACTAAACGCCCCCAAGAATGAAGAATCATTGCCTTCGTGCCACTGCTAATGCTACAAGCACAACTGTGGTTATTTTTTAACGTTATGTAAAGGAAACTTTTACTTACACACAAAGGCATATCAGCAACATAAGATTCTATCAAGCTGAAACAAATGGATTTCACTCTACACATATATTTGCATTGAATGTCTCCACGCATTACATGTATGAATTGGCACATAATTACAAAATGTTGATTAGAAGATACAAACAATACCCGGAATATGAAGAACCAAAATGAGGAGGGCCTCCAATGTTCAGTCCGATGATTCCGACCTGCCGATTTCCCGTTCGTCTTCTGAGGTTTTCTGTCGATAACCTTTCTGCTTTGGCTTTACCCTCAATGAATCTCAACATATCACTTCACAATTGACGAAACTGGAACTGGAAGCAAGCACCCAGGCAAAATTGTGGGACATGACTTCTGGCTTCAACTAGTAAAGGTGTTGCATCTCCACATTCTTTCTCTATTAGGGGTGTCAGCCTACCTACTTATTTGTGCTTTGCCAGAATTATGGCATAGTGAACGAAACTTAACATTGTTGGAGTACTAAATTCAATTCCTGAGCACTTCTTGCTAGTGAACCACCTCTCCTGCAGCAAAATTTATGCAGGAAAAAATGAGACATTTGAGCGGTAATGTCCTATTCAGAGCTTGGGATTCAAGTTGAGATGTTGATTGACAGAGTCCGAGAAGAAGATGATTATACCTTACAAATGATGGAAGAATTTTTTGAATCTTCTGCAGTTGGGTAAAGCATTGCTTACAGCATTGTACCCTGTGTTTGAGTTGCAAGCAGATAACATCATATTTAGTCCGGTTTACATATATTTTGAAGGATGCAAAAATGAGATGAAAATTCACCTCTGCTCTGCATGAAGGTCAACGCCAACTACTGGGGGTGCTGATACTGCTGAGCCTATAACATGACCAAAAACTGCTACAAGCTTCAATAGAATCTCCATTGACAAACTGGCATGCCTACAGCATACAACGTAAGCCACCATAAGAACAGTGAAATGTCAGACAGGAAAATCATTTTCAACTGTTGAAATTAGCAATATTAATGTGCATTATGCCATTGACCTTCCTGAAATTTTCAGTAGGAAAGAGGTAGAAGAAGATATAGAGGCTCTGGTTGTCAATTTGTTCAATATCTTTAACCTCGAGAAATAAGAAACTTTTTACTACTTTACACCTGAGACAATTACCTCTCTATCTTGCTATCCAATAAACCCACGAGTACTGGTAGTAGGCATGAGAATAAATCTAGAGTCAAGACATCCATCTTCTCAATGAGAACGCTGATCACATCTGCTTGCACCTGCATCATGACCTGGTTCTTAGAAAACCCCATTTGAAAACAGAGAAAATACTAGTTGCTTACAAAATTGAAGACACGTAAAATAAGAAAAGCAACCCGGATAAACTAATTCAAAAGGTACGCACAGAATGATCTGGAAGTTTTGTCATGGCATTAATGGCACCTTTCATGTCATTCCGCTCCCAAAAGTGTCGTACCACCTGCAGGACACTCGTAGAAATGAACACAACTTCCAAGAAAAGTTAATGGTCAAAAAGGGGGGGAAAAACCCTAAAGATTTATTTCACTTGTAGTTATTCCAATCATCACAAAGCTACCACTGTTAAAGGGGCATAGTTGTAGTTCGCAGTTTGTCTCACGTCAGTTTATTATCTGAATGCTGAAAAAATATTACCTGCAATTTTGTCAAGCGGGATCGGAGGCTACTTAAGAATACATCATGAGATTGCATTAAGTCTTCAATGACATCCCTATCATTTGCAGAGGTAGAATCTCTTCCAGAAACTTGAGGTTCTCCTTTCTGTCACAAGGCAAAAAACACAGAATGACTTGGTTTGGACAAACCTAACAATGAAAATATCTGTCGTCATCTGACTTGCGTTTGTGAACATCCTTTGACCTTGGCCGTCTACTGCTTAGAAACAATTTTCCAACAGAAGCACCAAGATATCTGAATTGGATAGCATTTCAAATGTAACCTAAAATTCTAGTAAGATTGATGAGATGTATTAAGTTCAAGCGTTTAAACAAATCAAGAGAAGAAAGAGAGAGAGAGATCAGCTTGACAATATAACTTTGCAACAGGATGCACAAATGAAGTGCTGTAAATAGATGTCATCATATATTACGTGTCTATTTAAAGTTTCACAGTAACCATACCTGTAAATTTTCTGTTTTATCTGTTTCAGGGACACGAGAAGGTGTAAGAGTTGTTTTTGCTTCATAGTTATTTCTCGTTTTTGCTTCATAGATATTTCTTGTTTTTGCTTCACAGTTAATAGTCATCCTCTTAGTTTCAGGGGTACGAGGAGTAATCATTGCTCGTACTTCATAGTTATTAGTTCGTTCTCTTGCTTTCTCAGTTTCAGAAATGTGTGAAGGAATAGCCACTGCCTGTACTTCATAGTTATTAGTTCGTTCACGTGTCTTCTCAGTTTCAGAGATATGAGAAGGTGTAGCCACTGCCTCTACTTCATAGTTACTAGTTTGTTCACGTGTCTTCTCAGTTTCAAGGATCTGAGAAGGTGTAACCACCTGTACTTCATGGCTATTAGTTTGTTCTCTTGTCTTCTCTGATTCAAGGACATAAGATGGTAAAATTGTCGTCTGTACATCATTAGTTCGTTCTCTCCTTTCAAACCTCTCAACAAGAGTGCGTGTCCTTCCAGGAACAACTGCAACTGCAAAAATAAGATATAAGACCATAAAACTCCCACACATTTACTAATTACCTGTCAGTGGAAAATAGCTAAGTGGACAAGGATGACAAACCTCCATTTACAAATTTAACAGAGTCTGTACCTTTGCTACTATCAACAGATTTATTGCCTACAAATTTGGGGAAAATACTATTAACATAAGAAAACCTATATAAACGATTTTAATAATAACATGTATATATAAGAATAGTGAATCCACACAAGGTAAGGTCAACATCTTACGGCTTTCTTGTTCTGAACTTGTCTCAGCAGATGCAGGGGGAACTTTTTCAAACTTTTCCTCGATACTTCTGATACCAGAATTTGTTCTATGAGAATCTCTATGTGTTTCTTCGGATACAACACTTGTTTTGAAGTTTGGTTCTGGAGCTTTATTCAAGTCATCAGCGGTATTACAGATATTTACAGGCTCTACAACTGGCAGTCTCTCGAGATCAGTTTTTCTACTTGAATCAACTGACACTGATAGTTTTTCGAGATCCATTTTACTATTTGATGGCTTTCTTACATGAGCTGGTCTGAGTAACATACCACGCCTTGTCTTGGAAAATGTGATAGATTCCCTTGCAGAGCTTGGTGAATCTTTACCCTCAGGACTATCACAAGGTGCAACTGGGGGTTTGTCATTTGATACTTCGTTAGATTTCATTTCTACTCTCGATGCAGGACTTTGCTTTTTACTTGCATCATAGCTAATCTCCTTTGAATCCAAAGTGAATACAGCTTTTGGGGAGCTTAAAGATTCCGCCTTCTGTGGTGCAACAGGCTTTCCACCGGTTGCTTTACATAAAAAAAAAAGAGAGTAAATTTAAAATAAGCATGCATAAAATGAGCTGTATGTGACATGAAATCATTAATTTATGCTCGTTGGTATTTCAAATACCAAAACCCCCTTATGGCAATGTTCGACTGATAAATCAGAAGTTTGCATCAATTGGATAAAATTTAAGAAAACGTAGGTCAATTCTGTTCCTGGGTATGAACAAATGATAGAAACCTAAAGAAGCTGGGTGTCAATTCAAAGACTGTTGAGGAAAATCATACCAAGAGTCGCATATATCACAAATTGAGGCATATCTATCGAACAGAATGAATTACTGATCTCCTATCTAAGGGTTGGATAAACACCACTAAGCATTGATCTTTTAATAAAGTTTCCTGTTCATTTGTGTTGAATTGGGAAACCCACATTATTAAACCCATTGGGTCAGTTTCCAGTATGCTTTAAGCTGAAATTTCTTATGTTGGGCAATTATTATAAATAAACAGAAAAGGTGGTGGAGCAGAGTTGCAGCCTGACAACTACAAAAGTGTGGATAATGAATTTAGTATAGTTATAACATATTTGTACTGAATGAAGAGAGAAATCAGCTTCATCGCTTAAGGGATAGAGACACACTTGGTGATGTTGTTAGGAATTCATCAATAGGAGAGAAATAATTTTGTTATCCAGGGTTTTTTTTTCCTTCGAAAACTTATTATTTTTATAATTTTACTGTTTGCTAGCAAAGAAATCTATTGAAAACTCATGTTGGCCATTAGAAATTTATTGTAAGCAGTGTTTGCACCCTAACACTTAAAATAGGGTAGCCATTAGGAACCTTTCATAAAAAAGTTAGCATAACCCCTCCTTGCAAAGCAGAAGATGAGGACTTACTGTCTATATATATATTCTTTATCTCCTTTGTTTCATAATCAGGAGACAGAGATTGCAGATTTGAAGTCATCAAACCAGCTCCAATGCTTTTTGAAGCTAGACTGTTCTTGAAAGCAGAATTAGATTTCTGTTCTTTTGGCTCCTTTTGGCCAGATACTGAACTAGCTCCATAAGGCTCAATATGCTGGAAGTGAGAACAGAAAACGAGGACAACCTTTTTTAATTTACTTGAAAGATAATGTGGGTAACAATAACACAAAACAGAACACAAATAAAATATGAACAAGTTTCTGAAAAGATATAGGTTAGTATACCGATATATCAGCTACCCAAACTCCAACAGAGTTTCGATAAAATGAGCAACTCAAAAGTTTCCCATCGTGAATGCAAAGGTCACCAAGTGTTGACCATCCCATATCAACAGAATCATGACAAATGACAGGCTCCCATGAGTATACCTACAATATCAAAGAAAAGAGATGACATTAATGTGCCGAGAGATGTTTGGAGGTAATAACTCTTTATTCTGGATCACATAGTCGTGAAATAGTAACACTTCTCACCTTCAGACTTTCATCCAGACCAGAAAACAGGGTCCTCCCATCTGGATGGAAGGCGATTGCACGTACTCCAGCAGCCTGTATAAAAGACAATGATGAAATAACTGTGGAGTCAGAATATTGAAAATCTTTAAACTTTTAACTAAAAGAAAACATTTGAGAAAGGTGCTGGCACAAAAAACATGGAAAGCAGCTTCACTTTCCAAGACCAATCTCCCAAACCTAAAAGATGCACAAAGAAACTGAACATCTATTACAATGCTAAGGCAACTTGTCTTTTTTAACAGAATAGATATACCTCAGGTCTTGTAGATCCAATCAATTCAAAGGTTTCCAAATCCCAGAATTTTACAGTTTTGTCCGCTGACCCTGGAAATATTTATCATACAGTACACTTTTTACTCAGTAAGGGAGAGAGATTAAGAGTGGGTAATATTAAAATGTATAAAGGCAATATGCCAGTATCATATTTTATAAATACAAACAGTGCACCAACAGGCATTGTAATTTGAGATTTTCATATTTCCTTTTATTTCATGCTTTGGGGTGGGGAGAGGGAGAGAAATGAAGGAGAGATGCGATTTAAATACTTTGACAGGCAGCATGAGAAACTAATTGCTCTTTTTGTATACAAGAAATTTCTCACTTAAGCATCAATTGTTTCATTTTTCTTTCACTCACCTGTCGCAAGGAGAAACTCAAGTGGATGAAAATCTATTGATCGAATATGCCCTTCATGGAATTTAAAATCATGCAACAGCTTTCCAGCAGTTAGATCCCATACCTATTCAAGAGAAACTTTAAGTTATGGACATTACAATAATAACAATAGAAAGTTACACAGTTTATAGTGTGACTCATTATTACCTTCACAGCACTATCAAATCCCCCAGAGACTACCCAGCGACCATCTGGTGTGAACTTGATAGTACTAATGCCTTGAGTGTGACCCTTGTATGTGTGAATGCAACCTTTCTTTCTGATATCCCAGATTTTTAGATTAGTGTCCCTAGAACCTGATGCAAAGAACTCGCCAAATGGATGAAACTCAACTGCTGTGCAGTTTGATCTGTGACCAGAAAGAGTGCGAACCACTACACTTCAAGAACATAGCAAAAGATCAGAGGCCATTGATAGAGGAAAGGAATCTTATGCTTTTATATACAAGTGAAGGCAAAAATCTGAAGGTATTGTAAATGAACAATGAAAAGTCATCATGAAAACCATGCTTACTACGTAGGTACTCATTAACATGACTCAGTGCCAAAACCACATTATTTCTCTTACAATTTATCAAATGTGTGTATATTTGTCAAGCATAATTTAATATGATTGATAATTTAACTAGCAAAAAATATTATATAAGAAGTATACGTATCAGTCAAAGTAAGAAATTAGTCGAGTAAACTTACTTTTAGCCTCTTCAAGATCCCACAACTTTATTGCACCAGAAGAAGCTCCAGCAAGCACCAAAATTTCAGATGAATCAAAAGCTACTGATTGAACTGGATTAGTATGACCACAAAGACTCTGCACAAGACCAAGGAAAAACTCCAAGTCTATCACTAGAGAAATCACAAATATGGACCACATATTGTGCCCAAAAATAATCCAGAAAGAATACCAGCCAACAGATCTCAAGGGTCCCAATTATTTTTCTCCAATGGCATTCTGTAAATTCACAATTTAAGCCTTACAGTACAAGCAAATTTTCATCAACAACACGGTGAGGATAAAAAAATGTCTGATGATTGGCCATCAGAATGTTACCCATCTAATATACGATTCTTTTATTCAACCATGAAATAGGTGCATGAATAAATTCAAAAAATAGGAAACTTATGAATTTATGACAGGTACAAATATAAATCCAACTTTCTGATTGCGTACAAAAAAGATGGAAGAGGAGGCATTCAACCAACCATCAAAGAATTAGGTTTTCCAATCGCCCAAAGGTTGACTTTATAATCATCTCCACCAGTTATAAACAATCGGCAAGCTTTTTTCCCAATACTTAGACAGTTGACATTCGCTGAGTGTGCCGCAAATTCCTCTAGTTTCAAGTAGGTCAAGGAAATACTTTATATCGTTGTAGTTCTTTTCATGACATTGCATATTGTAATCCATAGAAGTTGAACTGAACTCCTTAGCAGAAAAAAGTTCTATTCTTAAGCTTTAAATCATGCATAGAACAAAAGCGCCCAATAATTTTCCAGAAACTAAAGAAAATTTTAAATTGATACACCATCCTGAAGCAAAGGCACTAACTGCCCCAAGGCATACCAAATTAATGAAAACAACATAAAATTTTTGCACAACCCAAGCATGAAGATCGTAAACAATAAGTCTAGCCCTCCTCTAACACTTGCCCAACATCCAAGATGAGCATCCAAATCCCTAATGCTATCAATTCTGTCCCAAAATCGGTTTATGCTTAGATTGAAGGAGCTTCTAAGCTCCTGAGAAATCTGATCCCAAATTTTCCGCGGAGAGGTAGGAACAAGCTAAAATGATTGAAAATTACCAAACTAAAACTAATTTCAGCTGAACGTCCAAGCAAAAAAAAAAAAAAAAAAAAAAAAATTATAACAGTACTAAAGATTACAAAGGATACGTAGCTTATATCCACGCTTCGCCATTGTCCACAAGAACTAAGAACCGAACTCGGAAGTAGAAATAAGATCGGAAAAACGAAATCCAAACGGTGTGCGACTGAATTGAATAAACTTGCAAACGAAATTGACTTGAAGATTCAAGAAGCAAGAAAGTTCCCAACTCGAAACAGAGGTCGCCACTACAAAAAAAGAAAAAAAAGCCACCGTGAAAGATCAAACTTGAACTGCAATTCAGCTCAGATTTGGGATTACAGTGAAGAAAAGTTGTGGGCTGAAATGGTAAAATGAAAATAAAAGGAAGAGAAAGAATGGTTGTTTGCTTTTAGAGATGGGAACCATATAATTCATCCAGACCGTGACTGAACCATTGCCGTATTTTTTTCTTTTTTTCCTTTTTTTCACTTTGACCATAATACCCTTCTTTTATTCCCTAACGGGAAGTATCAACTCCTTCTCATTTAGGGCTTTCTCGTCACAAAAAATTATGCGGCGTGTCAACCCAAAATCACGCCCCTATATTTTCTCGTGGCTCATACATTTATAATTTATTTCCTGATATTTAATTTTCTGGTAAATTATTTTTAAAAATTTTAATGTCCATTATTTTTATTTGGATATACCGAAAACCCGTTTCTGTGGTTTTAAAGATAAATAAATAAATAAGAAAGACTTCTGTCAAAATCATATGGTTGGCTTTTCATTTCAGTTTGAAACAGCCAAAATATTCCTTCCATTATATTTTTTCTTTCTATATTTATATTTTCAGGTATTCTTCTATTTTCAATTTGATTATGATGTATAATTGAATCCATAGATAATTAAATACCTCTTGCCAATTAAAGAAGCTTAGCTTTTTTTTGTAAAAACTATTCGTCGTCTACTTTTTCTGTGAATTTCGTACCTATACAAGCTATCTAGTTAAATTTGGAATAATTGTTTATTTTTATAATTTGTTAAGTCATATATTGAAATTTGGATGTTGTCAAAATATAGCCTTAGGTTTGTCCCTTACCTATAGATCCCCATGGTTGTCATTACTAATATAACTTTAAAAACTAACGGATTAAATTACTAGTTTAGTCATACATATTTAATTCCGAGTCTATTTTGTCCATAACAGAACTATGAATTAACTTTAAAAATGTTCAAATTTAGGTTTCTAGACTTTAAATATTGTGTCTAATAAGTTTTTGATATATTCAAAAATTTTTAAACTTAACTGATCTATTATATATAAAATTAAATTTTATATCTAATGGGACAACGTTCAATTTCTTATCTAATAGGTACGTGAATTTTTTTAAAAAAATAATGAATAGGTCAAACACCTATTGGACACAACATTGAACATTTAAGGGGTGTTTAGATTGAGGAATTTGAATTATGAAATCTAAAGTTGTTTTGTGAGTTGGAATAAGAGTTAATCAATTTGTAGGGACTCTCATCATAATTAAATGTTGAAATAGGAGTTAGTAAGTTTGTGAGGCCCACAATATAGTATTATAATTGATTAATAAGTTTGTGGGTTTCACAATTCTGTTTTGTATGTCCCTGGATCAAACAATGAGTTGACTAGTTTTTTTTTTATTAAAAAAAAAAAAAAATGGCCTTCAATCCAAAAACCCTCTAGAGAAAATTAAAGTTGAAAGACATATTAGATGTTTTTCAAATGTTTAGAGACTAAGTAAATACAAACATGAAAATTCAATGACTAAATTTGATTTTTTTTTTTTTTTTTAACGACATGTGAGGATGGGGGATTCAAATGATAGACCTTTTGGTCATTAATACAAGTTGTATACGAGTTGAGCTATGCTCATATTGACAACTAAACTTGTAATTTAACCAAACTAATTAATATAAAACAAATTTGACCAATATAAACGATGAAAATGGTTTGAACATAACAAAAGATCAATTCCAAGACGCAACAACTAGTGAAATGCATCATCAAGTAGGCAGTCAATTGAATCAAACAAAACAAACATACCCTCCATGGAACTAGTCCTATAATTTAATAAGTCTTATAATAATATTTCAAAGCCATATGTATAATTAAATAATGACTTCATTGAGATAGGGGTATTTATTTCTATAAAAGGCTGCAGATTATAGTTGACACATTAAAATCAATCAATTTATAAGGTGTCTCTTAAAAGGCTAATTAATTGCCTAATTATCTTTCTACAATATGAGCTGCATGTCCAGGTTTCAACGCGGAGAAAGATGGCACCACAACGTGGACGTTTTCCTCTGGTTTCAAAAAACATTTGTTTTTCTCTCTTTTTTTTTTTTTTTTTTTAAGAAAATTAAAATCTTGATCTGTTAAATCTCAACCATAGTTTTTAAAAATAAAGTGTTACCAACCAAGTTATTCTTTTGACAAATAAAAAACAAAAAGCTTTTAAGTAATTAGGTTTTAAAATTAATTCAAACCTGCACATTTTAAAAATCAAGAATTTATGGTGAAGGATGATGACACACGACAACGATGTAACAGCTTTCAACATTGTAATCCCGACGAATTCTATTAAGCCAATAATAAACATATTAATTAAAGTATAAAAGTAATTGTGTAGTATAATGTATAGTTTTAGAAATTTAAGTTGATATGAGCCACTAAAATCAGCGAAATTCATAGTCTGAAAATTAATAAATACTCTGAAATGCATGTGTTTTGGTTGAATTTAGAAGAACGTACAAAAGTTCATCTTGTAGCAGTTTTATTTGAAAAAAGAAAAAAAAAATTTATGAGGATTTTTTTTAAAAAAAATATTTTTATAATTAATTAATTTATTTTTGTGTGGGGTTTTAATGATTCCTTGTGGTGAAACATGGTACCGGATTTTTTTTTTTTTCTTTTCAGTGCATGGAGACCAATTAATTTGGATTGTATTATTATTATATGAACATATGTTAGGAAATACGGCCAGTGGGATTCGGGACTTGGAATGTTTGATGTTGTTACTGTGCTTATGTACTATTTTTGTCAATTAATTTTAAATTTGTTCTACGGTGAAAACTTTGAAGATATTTTAAAAAGCGAACACGCAATTAAAAAATAACACGGGCATTAGAAAGTAAGGGTCCGTTTGGAATACATTTTAATTTAAATGTTTTTCAAGAATGCATTTTTTAAAAAACATTTTGTATAAAAATTGTTTAGAATTTAAACACTTGTATGTTTGGTTGCATTCCCTCATAAGTGTTTTTATACACAAGTTAGTGTGTACTTAGGTTTTTTTTAAAAAAATTGGTTTAAGATGTTTCTCTCAAAATGATTCATTTATCAATCTCATTTTCTAATAAGTCATTTTTAGTAGTTGTCAAACACTAGAAATTTTTTCAAAATGATTTATTTTCAAAATTAAACACTTGAAAAGTTAAACCAAACACACCCTAAATTTTCAAAAAATTAAAATAATTAAAAGGAGGATTGAAATATATAATTTGGATTTTTTGAATTGTGTTAAATGTTAATGGATTAACTATGGGCCTAGTGCAATGGGCCAGCCAATCTTCAATATGGGCTCAATTGGATCGATCCAACTTTTATATGACAGATTCATCATCAACCGAATGCATGGACAATATTATAAGGGAAATATTCATAATACCCTAAACCAATATTCTTGATTTCAGTTATGCTCAATCTATTTCGTTTCCTTCAGGCTTCAGTAGTTTTACCTCTCTAAGCGAATAAATTTTTATATATATATATACCTCTCAAATTGAATAAATTTATTTATTTATATATATTAGTATTTTTTTTAATTAAAATTGATCACACAAAAGTGAATACCCATATATAATAAAACTTAAAACCAATGTCTAACGTGGAACTAACCTAATGTCATATGTAAATGAAAATTCTATATTAACATTAACCACCCACTGCTTCTCAAAAAAAAAAAAAAAAAAAAAAAAAAAAAAAAAAAAAAAAAAAAAAAAACCACCCACTAGCCATATATTTGGTTAGTTTAAAAAAAATCATAATCTGTTTAAAATTAGTAGGAGGTTATTTTAAAGATTAAAAAAAAAAAATTATCAACGGTAACCACCCTCTAGCCATATGTTCAGTTAGTTTTTTTTTTTTTCTTTTTTTTTTTTAAAAAATCATTATCTATTTGAAATGGTAAAATGTTATTTTCGGAATTAACAAAAATATATAGAATATGGAAGATAAAAAGGGCATAATTGAGTAGGGTAATCCACATAAGTCGTGTAATTTTGTCATATTTTAACACAAGTATCATATGGTACAAGGGGTCAAGTTCACACTCTCTTTCCTCATTTATTAGCATGACTATTGTCATAGGTCATTTTGCACCATCCCAAAAATTGAGAAGGAAAAGAGGCCACATGGATCAAGCACGGAGAGAACCACAAGGAACCAGAACCCAAAGAGAAAGAATGCCAAAAGAATTGGGTCAAGCCCAATCCTAAACCTCGCCCGGGACAAGGGTCGGCCTCAGCCCTGATATTCAGGTTTGTCCATGTCTTGCCTGCTCTCGGTTCATGGAGTATTGGGGCAACCCAATTCGACCTCGAATCGTCCGGATAAAAAACCCTAAAAAATGGGAGAGGTATAAAAACTTTTCTTCAACTTTGGAGAAGGGATATTTCAAACCCAAACATTCTGCACTTTTTTCTTCCTTTAGCTCTGACTTGTCATTTTTTATATATCTCCTTGTTGACTTAGGCATTGGAGTCGGTGTGGCAAACACCACACTAGTGTGCAGTTTTCACTTGTTTTGCAGGTCACGTCTTCCTCTTACAAATAAATTCACAATTGTTGTCACATAAAGGTCAAGTGAGTTTTCTGCCAAAATTTTGGCATCAACAACTATGATACTATTTATTGTGGCACGAACTCAACTATGGGTGGGCCAATCTATGTGTGTCGCCTTCATGAACCTTTATTAACTCCTAGACTGTGCTACGACTTTCAATCTCTTTTCGTATTCATACACTAATAATTTTTTTTTTGTTGAATTAAAAATTCAGTTACTAAGGTTCTATTTGATAACTATTTGTTTTTTTTTTCTTTTTGTTTCTTGAAAATGAAGCTTATAAACACTAGTTCTATTATCTTATTTACCTTCATTCAATGTCTTCAAAAACCAAGTCAAATTTTGGAAACTAAAAGTAAAAAAAAGTAGTTTTCAAAAACTTGTTTTTGTTTTTGAAAATTGGCTAAGAGTTCAAATATAATGTGTCCTTAACAAAGATGAAAACCATGGTAATAAATTTGAGAGAAAACAAACATAATTTTAAAAAATCAAATGGTTATCAAATGGGACCTTAACTTTCATATTTTTGTTTATTTGGTTCTTAAATTTTAAAAGGTGTATAATAGGTCATTAAGGGCCTGTTTGACAGACATTGTTTTATGTTTTAAAATTTACGGAATCTAGAGAATATGTGTTTGACAGATTTGTTTTCGAAAACTGTTTTTGGATTCTGTGATGCAAATAGCGGAACTTCTGAAAACAACTCTTTTTTTTTTTTTTTTCTTTAGTGTATCTAGATTTTGAATTTGAAATTTTTAAATGCAAAATTAAATTAGAAAAAGATAAAAACCTTGATAAATATAATATTTCATGTTTAAACTCAATTCATTTTTATGAAATTAAAATGTGTATAATATATTGTATTATAAATTATATGAGATTGTAAAATAATAATTATACAAAATTTATAACATATAACATGTTTATATATTAATTAATAATAGTTTATATTCAACTTAATATATTATCAAACACATATTGAACAATTGTTTAAATTGAGATCCAATTTCTGAATCTGCTACCAAACACATATCTGAAAACATGAAATACAACTCTATTTTCAAATTTCTGTTTTCAGATCACCAACCAAACACACCCTAAACTTTCAATTTTATGTCCAATATGTCCTTGAATTTTCAATTATTTTTCATTGACTTATTCAAAAAATTTTATAATCCACATACGACACGAAATTGAACGTTTAAGGTTTCATTAGATACAAAATTAAATATTATATCTAATAGAACAATTATTTTTTTTTAAAAAATATCAAATATGTTAGAGATCCTATTAGATAGGAAATTAAAAGTTTATGTATCTATATTAAACCATTTTAAAGCTTAAGGACTTATTAGACAATTTTTAAAGTTTAGCAATCAAATAAACACAAAATTAGAAGTTGGTAACTTAACCTAATTTTCTTTACTTCCAGCTGATATAAGATAGGTTGATATCTTTAAAGCAAACCAACAGTGTAGTTAAATTAAGAGCGAAACTAGAAAATTTTCATAAGAGGCAAAATTTTACATTTTGACTTTTTATATTTATATAATCTTCCGATTATGAAAATTTAGAGGTACATATTAGTGGGAAAAAGTGAAAATTTTGACCTTTTTATTTAACTAGTTTTTTAACACGTGCTTTGCACGTGGTAGTTTTCATTATTTTATCATATTCCTGGTATATTTTCATTTCATTTTGTTATATATTAATATTATTTGTTTTAAAAAAAGTTAAGCATACCTCCGATCTTCAGTTCATTTATATTTACTACAGAATAAATGATTTATTAAGTATTTTACACATTTACAAAGTTTTAAATTATTAAAATTTTGATAAACTTTTAAATTTTCATTATATAATTGAGGAGAACTTCATAAATTTTATAATTTATTTTTAGGAATAAATTGACAAAAGTTTTAATATTCTAACTTTTCATGTTTGTGTATTAAAGAAAAGTAGGAGAGAGTTATTTATATAGTGGTAGAAGATAAACAGAAATACAAAACTTTTAAAATTTCCTTATTCATGGCAATTAAATATAAATTCATAAAATTTTAAGATAATTAAATTCATACATTTGTATAGTTACTTAATAAAATAAATGATAAATTTTTCATATTCAAGTTATTCATATTAGAATGTTTCATGTTTTAATGGTTCACATTCAAAATTTTTAATTATCAACTAATACTTCCTCAAGAGTTAGAGAGAGAGAAATAATGAGACGAATGAAAAAGAGAACAAAAGTGGAATTTGAAGAATTTGAAAAAACATTTCAAAAAGTGGGATGAGAAAATAAATAATCATAAACATGAGAGAGATTAAAAAAAGTGGAATTTGAAGAATTTGAGAAAGTATCATTTTTTTTAATTATTGTAGTGGATTTATTCATTTACTACCAACAATTTTTTTTTTTAAAAAAAATGTATATTCCTAACAATAATAATATTTCTTCTAGCTTCTCTTTTGCATATCTTCAAGTCTTTTCTTAAATTACCAGGGATCAATATTGCGACAAAAGAAAATCAAGAAGAATGTTAGATTAAAGAATTCAACAAAAGTTATGAGGCAAAGCAAAAACAATGAATAAAAGAATAAAAGCAAACCTAAATATAAGAGAAAACTCAAAACCTTGTAAAAGATATTGTTGAAGGGATCTTTATACATAGTTATAGGAGATAAAAGTTACAAAACCTTTGGAATTTCACTATTAAATATAATTAAAAATAAGCTCATAAATTTTGAAAAATAAATTATAGAAATAATGAGATAGAGCTTCTCATATTCTACATTTTCACATTCTTATTAATTAATGTTATTAAACGTTAGAATTAAATGACATGCTTAATAAACATAAAAATAGATCAAATAACATAAATGGTCTAAAAAAATAATTTTTAATTTATTATTGATAATTAATTTACTATTTATAATTAATTGAAAATTTTGTGGGGCATTAAGGTTAGACATTTTTTTTCTCAACAAAAAAAATATAAACTTGTAATTGATGCAATAAAATTTATTTTTCAACAAATATTATTAATAAAAAAACATGAATGATATAATAACAATAAAAAAAATGAATAGTAACAAAAAAAAAATCTTAGATATACACTCATTTTGTAAAATAGATTTGCTCACTTGATAAATATTGATATACAAATACAATTCTTCAACTTCATCAAATTGGAGTTGCAATGTCAAAAGCCTAGGATCTAAGATATAAATTTGACACATGCATGCATTCCCTTGCAATTTGAATATATATATCACCCCTCATGAAACCTTTGCAATTTGAATACACCACACCAACATCTCGAGATGTTTTGAAGATTGAAGAGACTTTGGAGAGCAAAGAAAACAAAGAGAACAAAAATAAAGAAAGAATGAAACTAAGTGTTGGTGAAGAAAATGGTGAAAAAAACTCCATTTTATAGTAGTAGAAGATGAGAGTTACAAAACCTTTTAAATTCTATAACCTATAAAATTTCATTATGACTTATAATTTAAAAAGGTTGTAGGACTTCTCAAAAAAAAAAAAAAAAAAAAGTTGTAGGAAAAACTTTTTGCATTCCAACCTTTTAGTAAACCCTACACATTTATTATTGATAATTAATTATTAATTAATTAATTTACTATTTATAATTATTCTTTAATGGTAAAATTGTAAATTAGTAAATTAAAGAAAGGACAAAAGTGTCCAAAAAAGTTTTTTCAAGATCCTCACTTTTTAATATAGTATAGATATAGATTTTCTTAATTGAAAACAAGTCGAGGGAGACATTACCCTTAGTTAATTAATTTGATCATGTATGATTACTTTTCAACTATTCTGAAACACCTACTTAGTCATATAATTTACCTAAAATAATGGAATATGTGGAGAATCTTGATATGGTTTGGTCAAGTTTAATCATCTTTGATGGAACAAGAAGGGAAAAAAAAAAAGAGTTTGAAATAATAATAATAATAACAATAAAACTTTAGTTTAGTTCAATTTAATTTGAACTGTCACTATCAATTTACTTTTATTTTGTATATGCCAACTTATAATTGAATGCACAATAATTAGGATTAGACCATATCTTAAATGTCCAAATTGGCCTTTTATTCACTTATGATCAATTAATAAATAGTTAACATCATAGTGTTTCATGTGAACAACAAACTTCTCTTTAATCTATAAACAACAACTTATCTAGTAATAAAATTGCAATCAATTTAAGCATTTTATATCTTCATGAAAAAAAAAGAAAGAAAGAAAAAAACATTTGTCCTTTTCGAACAAGGGAAAAAAATAATCAAACATTTGATGTCGGAAAGACAGCCAACATCTCATACCATGGGGTGTCACGACCTCTCACAAATCCAAGAATTTCTGTCCCAAACACTTGGCTTCCTTCACTCTCACTCCTTTTCTTTTATTCTCTTTTATTTTCTTTCTCAATAATCACTCTCATACTCCTCCACTTCTACTTCAATGAGAATGTACCATCACTCTCTTTTCTAAAATATATATATATATATATATATATATATATTTCTTTTGGAATATAACATTACAAATTATGAACTCACGAACATCTTAAACTATTAAACTATATGTTCATATTGACCAAAGATAATGATATTTATGTACAATGGTTAATAATGTCTATTGTTGTGGGTGAAATTTAGTCCATATAACACATAAAGCTAAGGCAAACCAAACAAATGTCCAGTACTCGTGGTGAGTTCTGGCCAACCAAACCCAACTCTGCCAAGAGCCCCATTCGGACTTGGACTTATTGGTCCAAATCGACCTAACATGGATGAATTAACCAAACTGGTTATAGTCTAGTTCTATGCAATGTAACTCACGTTCCTCCATAACTCTAATTTCACTCCTTATAAATAGAGCAAGAGTGTACCTCCTAGATATGCTCCCTAAAGTCCCAGTTCTTGCTACACCTATCACAAACACTGGTTGATCACTTGAGCATTGAAGCGCATGTGATGAGCACCACATCATCACTCCACACACCATGTGAAGTCCTCTATTTTGTAGATAACCTCGTTTTGAGATTGCATAGATCCGTATGTGTAGGATTAGTGCAACAACACCTGTCTATGATAATAAAAATTTATTCTCTATTTTTATTTTAGTAGAAGGGTTGAATTTAGTTGAGGAAAAAAAAGGAGAAAAGGACGAAATGGAATAAAATAATTGACCAAAGAGAGCTTTTTCTTTTCTTTTATGTTTTTTCATGTAATACTTGCAAAATGTTTTGACTTGTTGGAGGAATAATGTTTAATGTTGTAGAAAGAAACCAGGATGGATGCATAATGAAGCACATGGGGATGACCCAAAGTGCCTCTTCCCCAGCACATGCTAACACTTAGTAGGCCACTACTAACGACTAGGAGCATCTCTATGTCACCTTCTTTACTAGATTATGTACGTAATAATAAATGCTTAATTGTTACTTTACATATTTTTCTTCCTTAATTAAACTCCTTTCATTGGTAATTGCTTTTCCAAAAAAGAGCTTGTTTATTAGGTTATTATCCGATATTGAATTTTGAAATATAGAGTTTTTTTTTTTTAATAAAAAAAATCACTTTTAATCATTGTAGTAAAAACTTTAAATTGCTGGCTCTTTGAGTGATGATCTAGAACTATGCTTATATTTGATTTCAATAGTCTTAAGAATTTAATATGCTGTTCTCAAGTATTTTTTTATTTTTTTTGTAAAAAAAAAAACCTTAATAAGACTTCCAACTTCACAAACCATTAGTCAAAAGCTTTTGTTTAGTTTTGATTAGATTTTTTACTAACTCATTCAAACTAATATGTTTCATTTCTTATAGAAGAAAATTTGAATAAAATCTTTAAATCCCAACATTCAAATTTCTTATAGACACGTTTCAATAGCATTTGATTATTTGATTATTTTTTCTACAAAAATAAAAATAGCACTTGATTATATAGAGAAAGGGGCACGAAAATTTTAAGAACACAAAAAAATTCCATGGTGCTCCCAAACAAAAACTCAATTAATACTTATCTAAAAAGCGATTATGAAAAAAAAAAAGTACATCCTTTAACAAATAATGCACAACAAATACTAAGTAAAAATTCAAACCAAATACCTTAAAAGAGGTAGAGAAGTTACTTCATTTTTAAAATATGACTTCACTTTAACATGTGAAACTAACATTATTATCAGGACCCCTCCTAGCCATAATAAGGACAAAACTACAATGAGAGATTTAGATTTAAGGAAAAGTATTTATGATATCTTGGTTTATGGAAATTACTTTATATAGCTATTTCCATAGTTTTTTTTTTCTTAAAAAAAATAATCTATGCATTAAACTTCAGAATTGTATCAATTAAAATCTCAAACTAATAATTGCATCAATTTAAACTAAACTTTCTCAAGGGAACCAATTTAGACCCTCCATAAGTGATTTATAACTATTTCTACTTGATAACATTGAGCATAGTTCAGTGGTAATTGGCATATGTCCTCAACCATGGGATTAGAGGTTCGAATCCCCCACCCCATTTGAATTTTAATTGACACAAATATTAACTTGAGATCTTAGGTGATAAAACCTGAAATTTAGAGATATAAATTGAATTTATTCCTTTTTTTTTTTTTTCATTTACTCGATTTTCAAGATTCATTTCTGAAACATATCCAACTTAATCACATAATTGCTTTCTAAAATAGTTACTTGAAATTGAAATGATAATCCAACTAAATCACATCATAATAAAAAGCAAATTTGCCACAAACTTGGATTCTCCGAGATCCCTTTTCTCTCTCTCTTTTTCTCTCTTTGCGTGAGTGTGTGAACGTGATTACCAGAATCAGAGCAGAGCTCAGCTGCACTAAATGCAATTCACTCTCTTCCAACCAATCTCTCTCCCATTTTTAACTTCTCTCTTCTCTCTCACTTTCCACTCTTCTTCTTCTTCCCCAAATCCTGCAATGCTTCTGAACTTTCTCAGGCCCTGAATCCCCATCTTCTTCCAAATGGGTTGCTGTGTCAGTACTTCTAGGGCTTCTACTTCATCCTCTCCTCCCCACCATTCTGGATCTGGCTATTCCCATCCCAAACCCAATGCCATTGGAAACAGAGCTCCCCCTCCACTGGACGAGGAGTCTGTCAAAGAGGTTCTCTCTGAAACCCCCAAGCCCAGACTGCCGATTGGGGAGAGGAGAACCGACGAATCGTGCTCTGGGAAGGTCAATGGGGGAATCCCCATTCACCCGACTGAAGAAATTTCTGAGCTTTCTGATGTTTGCAGCTTTAGCGAAACCCTATCTACTACGACCGTAACAGAGAAGATGGATGATTACGAAGAGATACGTCAGAGGATTTGCAGATCTCCGGCGAAATTGCCCAAGAACCGGTCGCTTTCCGACGATTGGGTTCCGAGGAGGGATAGATTGGTGGGTAAATCGCCAACGCGAAAATCCGATCAGTCGCCTGGCCGGATTAACGGCGGCGGTGCAGGAACTGTGAAGTTGGTACAGAGCAGAGACATGGGACAAGGAATCGCCAGGCGGAGTTTGAGGCCGCCAGAGTCACGCCTGCAGAACAGAACTGAGAATTCGTATCGGAGGTCCAGATCCCCTGCAACCACCCGGGCCGACGGCGGAGGCTCCAGAACCGCCGCCGGCCGAAGCCCATCTGTCCGGAGGTCCGGAACGTCGCCGGGGCGGGAAGCAACCGCCGGAAGAGACTGTTACAGGAAAGAAGCAGGACAGCCTCATGCTGCACAGAACGAGACGATTGAAGGAAAATGGCGTACGACAAACGAATCCCTCGATAATCCACTTGTTTCATTGGAATGCTTCATCTTCCTCTGAAAGAAAAGGGAATATTCCGGGCGCATATTACGGCCCAGTTCGCCGGACCGGCAAGTGCCATTCAATTTCCTGTACTCTGTTTTTGTGCGTCTTCATTTACGGTGGGCTTCCTATTTCTGGTCTGGAAATTGTAGTAAGTTGTAAATAATTAATGTCTGAAAGGTCGATTTAGGAAACAGACCGTATTGGCACAGATGGGTAGGCGAAGTCTCTATGTTTTCTCTGAAAGTAAATCTCTTGCAATGCTGGTACAAAGATTGCATTTTCTTCTCTCTCTCTCTTATTTACTATCTCATTTCTGGGTACTCGTTAATCTTCGAAAATGGAAATTAAAGATATAGTTAGTATTAGAATTAGACCTGTTAATTAGTTTCTATGGGTAGTTAGAGACGTCATCCAAATTGAACAGGACAGCTACTAATGAGCTCTGGTTTTTATGGTACGAACAGTCAGGATCTTCAGATCCAGACCCTTGCACCTGTTAAGACAAAAAGGAAGCAAGAAAGAAAGAGAAAATAATTTTGAGTCAGCCCAGCAGATGATTTCTGAAACGAAGACTGATCTTAACTTTCTTCAGCATTGGTAATTACAAATGTTTTAGCATTGCGTCCAACTCTTGCTTACTGTGTATTAACCGACAAAAAGAACAGAACAAGTCCAAAGCTGGAGAATTTAGAGAAGGTCCATGAGAAGAAATGGAGTCTTTTGCAACTGAATTTTGGAATCTGATGAGAAGGTAACCAGTTTGGTGCAGCCAATGGTGCTTGGTGACAATCTATGTGTCCTCATTTTCATGTAATACTTTATATTATGTGTATATACTGTCTTTTTCTTGTTGGATTCTCTGGTTTTGTAAGATACAAGAAAGAGTATCAATTATTTTGGAGTTTTTTGAACTCTTGGTCTTTTTTAGCAGAGACAAGAGAATTTTTCTCTCTGAGTTTGGATTCAAAAGCCATAAAATATTTTTGTGGGCTTCGAACTTTGCCATTTCAACAACTCTTGGGCATGGGCACTTTTTTTACCTTTTGCTCAAACTTACTTCAACAGCATGTCATTTTAGTATTATCATTTTGTGCAATGCAAGAACAAAGTTTTGGCCTGGTTTAAGTAGAAACAGCTTGGATAATCTTTGTAAATAGGAGAAACGCGTACACATTTCATACATATCTCTACGGTGGAAATTCGGTCGAACTCGAATACCATTTTACATTGCACAATTCCTCACAATGAAAATTTTCTATATGATGGATAAGGCGAAGAAGCCAAATTTGAAGGGCCAAAAAAGAGATAAAAGCTTAACCTTTTGGAAGGCATAAAAATGTGGAACTTGCTATCTTGAAGAAGGCAATGTAGTCAGATGAGGTAAAGCAAGGTGGGCTGTGAACGTATGTACAGAATAAGAACCTCTGGAAATGGGGGAAAAAACAGCCTCAATTATGGCACCTTCCTGACTACTGGGTTTCGGAGATTAGTTTTTGATTGTCATGAGTAGAGTCGTTACAGAGCAGACCTCTTTCCCATGCTCGGTTTCTATGATCTCATTAGGAACTCGAGTTTTCAGTGAAATGGGAACTGGTGCTGGCATAGGATACGGCGTTGTGTTGATGTTGTGGCCATGGAATGCGCTCAGGGGGACACGGTACAGGAGCCGGGTGGGCAATGTATGTAGGAATATGATCTCCAGGCATTAGCACTGAAACTCCACAGGAATACACAGTCATCTGCATTAAACGAAACAAAAACGTCAATGGCTGAAATTTGTAACAAACATCCACAAATGTCAAAGAACAATATCCCAGTTTGAAGAATTTAACCAGTAATCAACTCTCTCTACTAGTAGATAATACACAAAGCTAAAGACACAACAAGCTCAAGATGCAAGGACAAGGCCCAACATACATAATACGTGTGCTACAGAAGCATGCCAAGACTTGCAACAAAAGTAGATTTGCTTAAGATAACAAAATGAACATCCTTCCATAGCAAAACTTTTCACAGCATAAGACAGTGAAACATATAGTGGTATCGGTTTTAAGATTAAGGATCTGTGCAGAGAAGCGCAATAGTTTTCATCTGGTATTGCTGCTGTTTCTCTACAATACAAACGGATAACTTTTCTCACATAGTAAACGGGCAGCCAATGACTTTGTCACTCAAAACCAACCCTTGAGAGAAACCAGAAAAGTCTTGAGATCTTACAACATTATAGTGAATGGATCATAGAGATAACACTACCGCTTTAACAGGTAAGGAAGCAATCTATGGTGAATATTTTTAGTTCTCTTTTCTTCCCTCAATAGTGCTCAGTGTTTTTGTTGCTAAGAGAGTATCCTAACAGAATAATAAGAAAAACAAAGCACAAAGTTGTATTGAGATGTAGCAGTTCAATACTGGAAGTAGTACTATATTGCCAACAAATTGACTACCAGAATTTTCAGCAGGATGTTACTATTGTATTACAAGGACAGGAAGATTAAGACATTCCATAGATAGGCAACTGATACAAGGAAAACCTTGTACCAACTGATCACAAGTAGGCACCTGTAAGGGGGCACTAAATGATCAAGTCCATATATTGCTCGTTTTGGTGCAACTAAACTTCTAGCTTGGTCCATAAAGTTGAGAGAACCAAAATTTTTGGCCTTTGATAGGAATAACAAATTGAAATGGAAATTAACTGAAAATAGTAGTGATACAAGAAAGGAAAATGAAAAGATACGAAGCACTTCATTCTCTCAAAACCAAAACTACTATCCAAATTCTGGCTACCTCCCAAACTCCCAAACTCACTCTATTTATAGCCACGCGGCTCTAATAACTTCTAGTTCTAGGTAATTACAAATATGCCCTGGTTTTTTTCAGTACACAAATATGTACCTACCAGTGTTCCTAACAGCTTTGCACATACAAGTATCAGCCCTGTTCTTGGGCAATTCGACAAGACCACTGGGTAGGCCTGATGTGTTTCACTGAAGGCTGCAAGGCGCACCCATAGATTAAAGATGTGTCACATGATAATAAATATGAAATATATCTTATCAACAAGGTTTGGACATAAATTCTTGACACGGTAATTCTCCATTGATAAATTTAATAGAGATATATATACTTTGGATATCCATGAGTGTCAAGACCAACTTACATGCACCTCGACTAATCTCCACTGAACAATTGCTTGATTCTACTACATTTGATTGCCAGGAAACTAGTAGGATATTAAATCCCAGGTAGGTGGCCACAATGGCTTCAACCTATTCTCTCTAGGCCCTTTGTTATTCCCATGGTACTTATTGACCACTAGACCAACCTAATAAATTTAATATTTTTACGACGTAAGATTTAAAAAATTACATCCTAAAGTCTATTATTCGTTATCGCGGGGGGGGGGGGGGGGGGGGAATGACTCCATAGCCATGACAGAGGTAAGGGCCATGTGGAATATGGAAGGCATTGAGATTGACTAGATGAAGTTGGTGGGGCAAAACATCAGAAGCACTTGGTCGAAAGTGGAAAAACAAGAAGTGACCATTAAACCAACAACTACCAGGTCCTTGCCTAGCATCCATAATTAGAAGATAACACCGTCCAGTGATAATGAGATTGCTTATTTTGAAATGGAAGAGATAATCAAAAGTAGATAACAAATTATATGTCCACCACTGTCCCCCTCTCTCATGGAATTGAAGAAAGACAAGGCTGGTAAAACTCAGTGTTCATGAGCGATACTGCAGAATTCAGGAAGAAGGCAAGAACTACAGGCCAAAGTAGAACTTTCAAAACCAATTGGAGAGAATAAAACTAATAGGATAAAATTGCAGGGTATCCTTTAAATTGTAATTTAGAAGAAAAGTCAAAGATAGAAACAGAGCAAGTTCTTCTGCTACCAAGTTCCAGAACATGGGTTGTCTCAGTTAACTAGTACAGGACGAGTAATTTCCATATTGAATTGAAGACTCCAAGAACTTTGACCAACAAACACAGACATACAGAGAGGCAGAGAGAGGGATGTTGAAGAAAGGCCCTCGGTTCAAAACTATGCGAAACAGAGACAAAAGCAAACGAGCAATTATGAGACTCAAACACAGCCAGCTTAAGATACGACGTAGAGCAATTCAACATCAATGAGCAAGAACCACCGAATATTAGCTGAGATAAAATGATGAAACATAATTGTCAAAATTAAGTGCAGCCTCTGCCGTAGCCACAGAACTTCCCCAATTCCAATCTATCACATGTTACGAACAAAAAATCAGATAAATGAACAAAGAAAAACACTGACAACACTCTCTAACCGGATTCATTTATGCATTCAACAAACTCAAATAAGAAAACCAGCATAATCTAAAAATCGCATAAGAAATAGGAACAAATTGCGCAAACTCACTTTGGGTGAGGGGTGACCGAGCTTTCCAGCAAGACCCATCTGGGCCTCAGGGTCAAGGTGGCTCTGGGGACCGGCGTGAGAGAAAGCCGTCGGAGCGGGTCGCAAAAACCTCTCAAAGATAGCCATGAGCAAGAACATTGAGACGAGAATGGCAGTGGCAACAAAGCCAAAAGAGACAGCATCGACCGAGTTATCGAAATGCCTCCAGTGGTCCTCTCTCTGGACGTCTAGAGGAGCCCCAATTGGGGACCATCCATAGGCTTCTTCACTCATATTGGGGCGAAAGGTTTCAGAGAAATTTCCCCGTTTCGACATAGCTGGAGTTGTAGCTCATGGCAGTTCAATTGGGGGAGGAGAAATGGAGGGATAGAGAACGGTGCAGAAACCAAAAGGTTTTGGCAGTGGTTACTAGAGGCTTTTCGCTGTTATCAAAAATTTGAGCAGGTACTGAACTTGTAATATAGGCCCCAAAGAGACGCAGAGAGAGAGAGAGAGAGAGATGTGGGCTAACATCACACAGCGACAGAGGAGAGAGACGAAGGTGTGGGCTACCATCACAGCAACACACAGTTTACCGGAGGGTGAAAAGGGGGCTTTGGAATTTGGATTGCTTTCTTTGGGAATTTGCAATTTTCATTGTCGCTTTTGGAAATGGTTGTTTCTGGTTTAGCCCTGAAAATTTTGCAAGTTTCAGACTTCAGTTTGACTCACCAATTTTCACAGTTTCACCATTGATGAAAAAGCTAAGCCACTGAGAGTATCAATCAAGTATCTCCCTCTTTGCCATTTCACATACGGAGAAGACGATTAAAAGGGACAAAATTTAAAAAGGTTAATTTCCAAAACTATAAAATTTGTTTTTGGTCCCATCTTCAATCTATGGTTTATCTGCAAGATTCTCGTGGAATTTCACTCTATTTGTGCGAGTAGGAAAAAGAATAAAGGTTAAAAATCACTTTTGGTCCCTCAAGTTTCAAAAGTAACCATTTAGTCTCTTAACTTTGATTTGTAATAATTCAGTCCATATATTTTCAATTTTATAACAATTTAGGTCCCATTTGATAATTATTTGGTTTTTTGTTTTTTGTTTTTGAAAATTATGTTTGTTTTCTCCTAAAGTTCCTACCATGACTTTCATTCTAGTTAAGGTTGCACTTGAATTCCTTTTTAAATTTTAAAAACAAAAACAAGTTTTTGAAAACTACTTTTTTTTGTTTCCAAAATTGGACTTGGTTTTTGAAAACAAGGTAAAAGATTGATACTAAAACCAATAAACTTATAGGTGGAAGTATGTTTGTATAAGCTTAATTTTTAAAAACAAAAAACCAAATGGTTATCAAACGGGACCTTAGTTCTTGAACTTTAAAAAGTAACAATTTAGTCCATGTACTTTCAAATTTGTAATGGTTTAGTCCTTATCATGGAAATTAATGTAAATAAACTAATTTGGGACCCAATAGGTTTATAAGCTACAAAGTTTCATCATTAAATAATAAAAATGGACATTTAATTTTGATGAATTTTTTGCAATAAGGATTAAATTGTTACAAATTTGAAAATACAGGACTAAATTGTTGTTTATTAAAGTTCAAGGACTAAATTATTACAAAATTAAAAGTATAAGGACTAAATCGTCACAAATCAAAGTTTAGAGACCAAATTGTTAATTTCATACAAGTTCATGGATGAAAAATGATTTTTAACCAAAAATAAACCATCATTGTGGTCTAGTGTTTTAAGATTGGTTTTATTTTAGTATTTATATTTTTTAAATGTCTAAATTCTGTTCATCTACTTTTCATAAATTTTAAAACTAACAAAATTTTTATTGAGGATACATTTATGCTATATGGTCTTTTTGGCCACTAAATAAATTGTAAATATATCGGTTTTCAACGGTGACGTATTATTGTACGGTAGATGCTTTTTTCTGAAATAAATTTGAAGGAATAAAAATATCTCCAACACAAACAAATTGAGATACAGAAATTGACGTTGAAGGAAGAAAAATATCAGCTCAGCTCCCTTAGCTGACGAATTAAAAAATTTCTTTTAGAAAAAAAAGAAAAAAAGAATTATTTTACTTCCATTATTGAGACCGAAAAAATGTCAATAATTAATTAAATGAATGGTTCCTCCACAGGAATACACATTGGCTGTAAAATGGGCCAACATTTTGCCTTTTTTGGTCTCGTTGTTGCATTTCCACCCACAGGGCCCAGCCCAACAACTCACCCTCCTTCCCTCAGCCTTTGGACCGACTCCAAATCCCCATTTTACCCCTTCAATTCTCACTATATTACACCAACTGCCCTTCCTCTCCACGACTTCAATTTTCCTATACAATTCCACTCCACCTCACGCCGACATACCAAGCCCTACAAATTTAATTTATTTTTTATTTTTTATTTTTTATTTTTTTAAAAAAAGTACTAGATCCGACCCAGTTTGTTTGATGACCGAATCCCATCAAACCGGACCCACATACCCACATGTGCCGTGTCGGGTCATGTGCCCAGGCCGAAAGCCTCATTTTGTGAAGCTATCCACTCACCATCTGCCACGTGGTAGTCGTAAATAAATAAAATAAAAATAAAGGGAAGGCAAAAAAGGACTGCACTGGCCGGACATGTCAACTTCTGGTGTCGGGCTTTTCAGACCGAAGCCGGACATGTGGAGCATCCACTTCCTTCACACTGTCTTTTAGAAACAATCAACGCCTCAGATCTCACCGTGCGGTGATGGATGGATCCTAGCCGTCCACACAGTCAAAAGGCACACCGGTCAAACTTCCATCATGCTCTAGATTTGAGAGATGAAAAAATGAGAAATGAAAATCGAACGCCCCGCGTGCGTGTGGAGTGGAGCATCGCACGTGTGATTGCGTGTTGGAGTGCAACAAATGAAAGCTTGCAATTTTAATTTCCCCATTGGTCCCTCCTTTGGGGGGCCATCAAAATTTAAGGGGTAAGTGAGTGAGACAATAATGTAATTTCCAATTAAAAAAAAAAAAAAACTTTGGTCAATTATTAAATGTTCTCTCTTACTATTACTTAACCTTGTATCAAACTTTTTATGCACCTGTCGAATTTGTAATTGCTCATCATTGCTAAAGCCAAACACTCTCTTTTTATCCTGTTATCTTTCCATTTTCTTTTGGTGCAACACAAAATAGACAGCTTTTAATCATAGATAAAGTATATCTAGTATCACGTCCAATGAAAGCAGTTCAAGTTTGGTCCATCTTTTTTTTAATGTCCAAAGAATTGCTTCCATTTCTTTCGAGTTATCAATTTCAAATTAAATTTTTATCGTACGTTTGAAATTACTATTTGAGGTCGGATAGCGATGGTGAATAGGATTGTGGGAAGAAAGAGAAGGAAAGTGAGGTGAATAATAATGATTGGGGGGGTGTTTGGTTCTGGTTATGGTTGTGGTTTGGTTGGGTTTACTTTTTGCATTAATCTTTGTTTGGATGCAGGGAGAGTGAGAGACAAGGCGGCTTTTTTCTCTGCTTTTGATGGGATGGGCCCACGCCAGGCCTAGCTGTTGCGGATTTGGGCTCCCTACCAGCAGCAGCCCTATCCCTATGGGCTTACTCCATTTCACTTTGAGTGTACGAAAAGCCTTCCATGGGCCCCATTCAATCCCTTATCCCTGGCCCACCCTAGATATACTCTTTATAAGTTCGGTTAAATTACAAGTTTAGTCCCTAAACTTTTAGGGGCTGTTTGGGGCGCTGAATTGGTTATAATATCTGGTGGTTATAATAATCTGGTGATTATAATAGTCTGGGGGTTATAATAATCTATGTTTGGGGTGCAGATTATTATAGTTTGGGATAAAATAACCTGTGTTTGGGGTGCAAATTATTTTAGTCTGGGATAAAATAATATGTGTTTGGGATGCAGATTATTTTAGTTTGTGATAAAATAGTCTGTGTTTGGAGTGCTGATCTGTTTTAACATGGGGTTCTGAATCAAAGGTTCAACTGACTGTTTCTTTTTCTAGTTATTATTATTATTATTTTTATTTTATGATATACGATTCACTTTGATTTAGGGTTATGTTTTTTTTTTACAAAACAAAAAAGTTTAGGATTTGGTATAGAAAAATCATATTAGTTAACTTTTAGTATTGCCAAAATAAAAATTGTAAATGTTTAGTTCAAAATCATATTAGTTTTTTTTTTTTTTTTAATCAATAAAATCATTTGAAATAAACTTGAGTGTGGTAAATACAATTTCGTTTGAATGTTTTTTTTTTTTTTTTAAGTTGGTTAACCTTCGATGTTGTCAACGACTTTTCCGGCAACTTTCGATGTTTTTTTTTCTTTATTTTCATTTTTTTATATTTTTCAAAATGAAAATGAGAAGAAATATGAAAAAAAAAGGAAAAAAAAAAATCGGTGGCCGGAAAAGCCGTCGGTGATCGCCGAAAAAGTCGTCGGCGGCCGTCGGAAACGTCGTCGGAAACTTCGCGGCCGACGGTCGTCGGAAAAGTCAAGGAGTCGCATGGAAGAAGAGAGGAGAGAGTTACTGTAGAAAATGGATAGAGTAATCGGGTGGGTTGAATGATGGTTACTGTAGAGAATGGATAAAATAATCGAGGGTAAAAATAACCCACCTCATCATTTATTTTTGTTGATGCCTCAAACACTGAATAGGTTATAATAAAGGGGGTTGTTATAACCTATTCAGTGCCCCAAACACCCCCTTAGATTTTTATCTATTTGATCTTTAAACTTTCAATTTATAATAAGTCCATGAACTTTTAGAATTGTACTTATTGGTCCCTAGACTTTGAAAATGTCTAATAGATCTTTAAACTTTCAATTTTGTGTCCGATAGATCTCCGACATATTAATTTTTTAAAAGTTAATCGATATATTAGATATACAATTGAATTTTGTGTCTAAGTACCTAAACTTTCAACTTTGTGTCTGATAGGTCCATGAATTTCAAAAGAAACGTTGAATAGGTTAATGATCTATAGACATAAAATTGAAAAGTTAAAGACCTATGACACACAAAATTGAAAGAATAAGGATCTATTTAACATTTTTTAAAATTCAACAACAAAATAGAAACATATCTAAAAATCAATCGACCCAGTAGAAACTTTTTAAAGTTTAGTGACTAAATAGACACAAACCTGAAAGCTTAGGGACTAAACTTGTAATTCAAACTAGTTATATGAATCAATGTCATCTTCTTATAGTTTTTAACTTGTAAATCTTTTTCCTTTTCTTCAAAATAATTAAAAAGGAGCGGTGGGAAAATGGACTTGACATTTTGTTTGGCTCAATAATACTACTTTATGAACTAAACATTATTATAAACTCTACCTATTAGTAACGTATAATGACTTATATTATAAACCATGGCTTTTGGCTTTAGATATAATTTAACAAAAAAGAAAGGCTAAAAATGATTTAAAGGTGATTTTTTTTTTATATTTTTTTTAGTGTGAAGAAAAGGGAAATACTTGAGGGGGCAAAAAAGAAAGATATGATGATGAGGAGTCACTTAGCAAAAGTACCTAAAAAGAATAGCCAAGAAAATCCAAAAGAAATGGGTTAGAAAATCCGTACGACATATTTATAGATAGACAATGGGAAAATATGGAATCTAAAGCTCTACTGATTTTCTTTTCTCAAAGCCAAACACCATATTTCGGCTCTAGGTCTTAGGTTTTGTTTTGTTTTTACCCATAAAGAAAAAGGAAAAATATTTTTTTAAAAAATATATATATATATTTTTTATTTTTGTTTTGTTATCATTGTTTTGAATGCTTCTTGGATCCCATTTTTATATTCTTTTGATTGCAAAAGTAGGAGGCTGGATTGCTTATGAATTAGGACCATTCAATTTGGTCTAAGTTTTTACACCACTCATAGCTGAATCTCTACATATTCATTAAAGGACAATCCTTTGCTTTTCTTCTTTTTGGAAATACTGTCAATAAGAGACTAAATATTTTATCATCCCATTCTTCAAGCTTATAACAATTTTTTTCAATTGTGTTTTTTTTTAGCATTATGGAAGTTTCAATTTTATCTCTTAAAATAAATTGTTTATCATGAGGTTACCTTCTTTAAATGTTAAAAGACTCATCCCACTCTATTTAGTTAAAAACTTAATTTTGACCATACCTTGATAGAGAAAAACTCACTAAGCCCTAAGAAAAGAGAAGAGGGTTGCACGTTTAGTTAAAGAGCTGTCAATTTTCTATATTTAGAAATAAAGAAAACGTCATAAAAATGAAGAAACAAATTAGTCGTATCGTGGAAAAGAGAAAATAAGAAGGTAGTCCAGAGAAGAAGATGCACACTCGACATAAAATATCAGATAACTACAAGAAAATGTGTGTGTGTTTTCTTTTCAAAATCAAATAAGATCTGAAATGATCCTGTTATTATAGCTTATAGTTATTATAGAGAAGAGGTGTTATTTATTTAGGTAAGGTAGTTAAGCTTTTAAATTGGGTAAGAAAATACAACAGAAATATGTTGAATTAAAAATTGTTAGTTCAAAAATTTTCAACAAGGTTATTTAGTTGACAAATATTTGAAGATTTTTTCGTTTGTTGTGATAAAATTGATAAGGCATTACAAATGAAATCGAAAAATGGCATACACTCCCAATCCCAAAAGAATAATAATAATAATAATAATAATAATAGCATCAAACTCATTGCCCTATATTTGTGAAATAGCAAAAATATATGACCAAACAAGTCGCTATCATAAGAATCTCAAAGTGCAAGTGCCTTTTAAGTCACTTAAAACAGTATTCTTGAAAAAAGAAAAAAAAAAAAAAAAAACCTATTTAAATGGAAACTGAATTAAAAAAAAAAAACATGTTTTACCTTGCATATAGTTAAACAAAATCAAAATGTATATATAAGCCAATCTGAACATATATCAACGAATTAAGGATTAAAGCATTATATTTTTTTTTTCTTTTCTTTTTTGAGAAAATCTTCAACCTACATACACACACAAATGTACAAGTTAGGAAACTAAAATTTGAAGAATGGAAACGTCAAAACCAATATTTAATATGGAAAAATGTATAGGAAAAAAAAAAAAAAAAAAAAAGAAACAAAGAAATAGGAATGAGGTCCTTTAGAATAGGATCCGACCAAGGACCAAAGAGGAGGCAATGTGGATGAAGATAGCATCAGATTTAAAGGAAAGCTGCGACATTTTAGGGGACAAACAGCAGCCAACCCACGTGAAACCTCACAAAAACTTCTAACTCACTACCAAATGGATATTTAACTAACATTAAGAAAAAAAAAAGGGCCCTTTTTTTAGTATAATTCTATGCATTTCAAATCATTTGTTTTTGTTTTTTTATTAACTTTAATTGATTGTCATTTACCAACTAAAATATGTGACAGAATATGTTGTGGGTGTTTGGTAGTATGTTAAGTTTGTATAATTTGTAAATACTACAACAAATAAAGTTTGTTAATAACGAATAATGGGTTTTAATAGTTCAAAAAATTAAATCTATACAATAATCAATTATCATTCTCTTATGATTGACCTAAAGTTCATGACATGGTTTATTATTGAATTTCTTTACTTTTTTAAATATATATATATATATATATATATATAGTATAGTTTCCGCTATTAAGCAAGCTACAAATGGTCCAATTGGTCCAAATCAGTATAAAACCTGCAAATGGTCCATTTGATGTCTTCTATCCAATAGACATAAATGGGCCTTAAACTTGGGCCACTAGTTGTAGAGATAAGACCCACGACCCAATTAATGTTAGATTTCACATTTCCCTAGGACCATTTTTAATTGGGTGTTTTGAAAAATGTCGATCTGATTTTTTGATTTGAAAAATGACCAATTGCTATTTTTAGTAGCGTTTTTTTTTACCATGAATCAGACGAAAATGCCTCTGAACGAAATCTAAATCCAATGAACCGATAAATTCAAATACAACGTAAATCCAGTGAACTGATAAATTTAAATACAACGTAAATGTAGCATAAATGTAGGAGAGAATCTAGGGTTTACACTTTAATTTAATGTTACATTAAAAATCAATAAATTGGAACAAATAAATAGAAGTTATCTTAATCGTATAAATTAATAAGGAATTTTTAAATTGAGAAATATAATAATAATCGTATCCAATTTTGAAAAGAAAGAAGAAAAATTACATTAATGAACCAAAGAATGAATATGATTAAAAAATGAATACAAATATGTTGAAACATACCTACCGTGTTGGAAGGAACAAATCGATCAAACTTCTTGAAAAAGACGATGAAGCAATATGTAAAGATCCCGTAAACTTGAATAAAAAAAAACAGATTGCAAAGTAAAAAAAATCTGAATTTAAATTTCAAATGGGAAGAGGGAGATGATATATACTGTAATTGTTCATTCCTTGATTCATGGAATTAGCGGTTTTCTATTTTTTTTTTTAAACAGATCAAATACGGGTTGCAAAAATATAGGGTGGAAGTGGGAAACGACTCAAGGGTATAATTGAAAAAATAAAATGCACGGAAATAGGATAAAAACACTGTTTGGCCATTTTTCATGAAAAAATTTTGTTTGACCATTTTCAAATCTACACTGTATTTGTATCCATTTCTAAGGATTTCCCTTTTTTAGAAAAAAGAAAAATCTAAATAGACAATGACGAAGTGGAACTTTTTTTTTTTTTTTACAACACGTGGGGTAGGGGATTCGAACCACAAACCTATTGTGGAAAGTCGATTGCATTTCCAATGATACTTCCCTTGAACAAAAGTATGATAAGGACTCCTTTCTAATAGTATCAATTTGTCTAGCTCTTATCTAAGTCAACTCCACTTCTTTGGAGCATATCGCCATCCAATAGAGTTTAACCACATATCTCTATATGACTAAGTCATTGAAACTTACTACTTATTTGTTCCTAAAGATTTCTATCTATACAACTAAGTTTGGGGCATGATTCTAATATCACTTTTTAAGGTAGGTAAAACATCTACATATCCCACAATGGTGTGATATTGTCTACTTTGAACATAAGTCCTCGTGACTTTGTTTTTGAACCCAAATGGTCGTCTCATATACCAATAGAGACGTCACTCATTTATATATCCATTATTTTTTTCTTAGTTGCCATTGTGAAACTTTGGTTGCATCCCAACTGCAGCTATCAAGCAAAAAAGAGAGTTTGATATTAAAGTTAAACAGAAGCACAGAAAAGGGAAAAAGCAAAGAGATGAGTTAGAAAGGTGAAGAAGACAAGAGAAGAAAGAAGGTGAAAAGGGGATGACAGAAAAACCCCACAAAGCTCTATCTAATATTGAATTCCAATGGTTCACACATTGCCTTTAGTTAGAGACAAAATAGTAAGGATATTGAAAGAAGAAAAGGAAAATTAAAACAAAGAAAACTTTTGATACTGATTGATGAATGAAGAGCCACCCTCGCTCATTTATTGCTGCTACCCCTTGTCTGTAGGGACGGTAAAATCCAACCCCTCACCCTTATTCAATTTGAACTACCACACTCCCACTTTGGGATGCCAAAAAATCAAATAGCATTTGGAATATTGCCACCCACTATTAATACCTTATATCAACTGCTTTTCAATGTTCCTAATAAATGCACACATGGTAGCCAGTAACAAGAAAAAAGGAGCTTGGATTCTTTTTACTTTGTTGTAGGCTCCAATAATCCTTTCAAATATATATAAACAAAACCTAACTAAAAGATATTATAGAATGTAAGAAGCGAAAAGGAAGTTATTGGTTATAAGATGACATTTTCCATGAAAGATGGGATTTGAACAGGTAGGGAAGAATTCGACCGGAAATCCTATTACATTAGAAAAACAAACATGTATATTTTTTATGTTTTTGAAAAAGAATATATTAAAAAAAAAATCTTGAAGGTCTAAAGAATCGGTGTAATTAGTTAGTATTCTGAAATGGTAATTAAAATATAGTTTCCTATTATAATGGCTTAGGAATTACCGTTTCAAAGCAGTGCTTTATACCAGCAGCAGCCAACAACAAATTCTGATAGTGATACGACATTTGAGAGGCTCTCTGCCCACTGCCTCTGCGCCAACCATGCCCTCTTTTCTCCCACCTCTCCCCTCTTAATGATAGAATTTGAGCCTTCCAATGTGAACCCTTTCAAGCCTAGATTGTCCATGCTTTCTTAGCCTCAACCTCTAGCTTCTTTCGGACACCACGCACAAGCTTGCGCTCTACTCCTGCCACTCTCTTCAAAGCTCCAACCCTTTTACTCAGTATATATATGCATCTTTCTCCTCCGATCCAAGCAGTATAAGGGAGTGTTTCTTCTAATTTACTATACCCTTTAATTTTCTGTGTTGCTCTGGCTAATTGTCACTCGAAAAATTTGCAAGCATTTCTTTGGGGAATTTTGTCGAACAGGTTGTGGGCAGGAACCTGCGCGCTTGCCATGAAGCTGGAGGGCGGTAGAAGCTTGGAGCGGATGAATGCGTACGGTAAAAGACAATGTATGAGTTTGTTCTGGAGGGTGAGGGCGGCTTTAAAGAAGGCTATCAAGAATGGGAGCAAGCGACGACTCAAGTTTCAGTACGATCCCAGTAGCTATGCTCTGAATTTTGATGATGGGCACAGCAAAATGGGCGAGGATATTGATGCATCCAAATATGAACTTCAGCACTGTGGCAATGTTTACAATTCGGCCATGTGGGTTTACATTCTTTGGGTGAAATCTGAGTGATGATTGTATATAGTTTATTTCCTTCTCTGCTTTATCTACTTATTATCATCATTATGTTCTTCTCTATCAAATAGGATAGAGAGTTTTAGAAAGTCGCCACAATGTCCCAAGCTTTGCAGAGTGGCGGCTTGGTTTTCATTTCACTGCCTAAATGGACAAGATTTTGTTTGTATATTGTACGTTTCGGTCATTCCATCATTTATGCAATAATTTTACCACTAGATCAATTCCTGCCTAATTCGAATTTGACTTTGCTAAAATTTAATAAACAATTCATCAAATAAAATTTAATTGATTTAGGCCGGTTTGAAATACCTTTTAGTTTAAATGTTTTTCAAGAATGCATTTTTTAAAAACCATGTTGTATATAAATTGTTTAGAATTTAAACACTCGTATGTAAAAACTCTTTAAGAAATTTGTTTTCAAATGTTACTCTCTCAAAATGATTTATTTCTCAATCTCATTCTTTAATAAGTCATTTTTAGTGGTTGTCGAACATTAGAATTTTTTTCAACATAGCTTTAGATAGCATTAGAACACTTGAAAAGTTAAACCATACATAGCTTTAAATTCCATTCACAATCCACTTGTATTTTTGGCAGAAGAAAAATATTACACATAAAAATATTCACTAATCCATTTAAGGTGAGGAAGGTGGGAGGGAGAGAATTAATGAAAATAAAAGTACGCAAATATCTCACACAATTGACACTTGAAGAATAAAGGTTTGACACAATCTTTTTGTATACAACCACCATACCATTTGACGGCCAGTAAGGAGGTAACTAAGGAAATTTAGAAACGAAGATGATGAAAGAACAAGAGGAAACTACAAATGATCATTTCTAGGCACAACCTACACAATTTCTTTTCTTCCACGATGTATCGATCAAATACGACGAGACATCTTCGTACGATCTTACCTCAAATAGAAGGATCTTCAAGCATAGCTGTGGATAAATCATTTATGCGAGGATAAGCTGCTTTCTCATCGAGTTGATCCTGTGCCCACATTAACATCTTCAATAAGCTTGGCAGCTTCGGATCTGTAAAAGGACACCAAATGATAATGATAATGTTATTAAATGACACTATATCATCATTTGTTAGGCATAACTATACTAAATCAGGTTGGAGGCCAGAACTATTTAGTTGAAACTGAATGACTGTTTTTTACTTCATTTAGTCTACGTTGATCCACCTTGCTTACTCCAAATATTGTCATGTCTCCCCCTAGAGTTGATATCAAAACCACTGATTTCACTATAGAACTATAAACTCTGTTCTAGAACTAATATTTAACCAAAAGCTCAATTCTCATTGCCATGGCGACATTGGACATGACAGAAATCTAGCAGCATTTCTTAAGGAGGAAAGAGAATACTATTTTAATGCTAAGTACTTCAAACGCAAAAGGTGGCAAAGATCTTAACCTTTTTCATGACTCTGACTAGTTAAGATGGCTGCATTAACTTCACTTGCTGTCTTCAGGCGCTGAGAGATGTCCAGAAGGTCTCGCACAGGACAGTTGGAAACATCTTCAAAAGCAAGTAAAGCAACTGTTCTCTCCAACTCTTCCAAGAAGCTTTGCTGAAAGGAGTACAAGGGGTTATTTTGGAGAGTGGGTGAAGGGGAAGGGAAATCATAGTTTTAAGTGTTCATAAGACATTTTATTCAAAAAAAAAAAAAAGTGTTCATAAGACATTTCAAATGTCAAGAAGTAGAAGTACTTAGACATCTAATAAATTTTATTGGTCCATCATAATCTACAAATATGATGATAGACAGGTGGAAAGAGAGAGCCACGTCAATTACATTTTCTTCTCCCCTTGGTGCAAGCTCCTCCTGAGCAAATTCAAGAGCTTCTTCTACTTTTCCATTACGAATTAGTTCTATCAATCTTTGCTGTTGGAGATGAAAAAACAATTGGGGATTTGTATCCAATATCTGCAAGAGAATTTGTTTTAGATGATTAGGTAACATAACAGCAAGAACTGGACAAAGAACATCAAACAAACAATCTCCAACTATTTTCCAGTTGCCATATGAACCTTGATCAGGAAGCTGGCATATGCTAGCAAGGAATGACATTTATTCAGTTGTGTGTATGTGTACTATTTTTTTTATTCTTCAAGAAATTATTATTCTTCAATAAGATGATGGAGAATCTAACTTCCCATTCTATACATATTTATGAGAGTCAAAAGATCACTTATTCTCAAACCACAAATGGAGTGGAATTACATCCTCAGAAAGAAACGGAAAAAGAAAATTTTATTGATAATTTCCCAAATACATGTGCCATCCACTCATCGAGCAATATGCTAAAAGAGACGGCTGAGGTCTAAGATCATAAGTACACACCGGATTTTGGTTCAATGAACATAAAAATTCCAAAAGGCACGCAGGGTAGTAATTATGTGAAGAACTTTGATTGGTAGCTGGCCTATAACATATAACATGACATAAAACACTCAAAATTGCAAGTGCATGATCTTACAATTCGAGAAGATATTCATCATGGGAAGCTAACAGCAGTTACATGGCCCAACATTTTATTTCAAATATTTTCATGTTCATGGCATGTGCTCAAAGAGAACATATCAAAGGCTGCAGAGCATAATTCGTCCTACACTATTATTTCTTAAGATCTTGATGCCCATCAAATCAAATTACCAAACAAAGGTTTTAGGGCAGGAATCGAACCTCAGGATTCAAATCATTCACTTTCTCAATTGCATCCTCAACATTACCACATTGTACTGCCTTCTTAACAGCCATTCTATCCGTTATGGTCGCAAGATCTATTTCTGCTGTATATCCATAAGGAGAAGCAGATAATGGAAAAATCTATAGAACACCACATAATTGGCTTTCCACATAAACAAAAATACCGGGGGGGGGGGGGGGGGGAATGAGAGCCTTAAGAACTAAATTAACTAATGGATACGCTCAGCTCCAGACTCCATCCGGAATTTCTCAGCTGCATCAACATAACCTTCAGTGACGAGGAAATTCATTACCAATTTATTCATGTCTTCTTTCCTGATCTTTACGTCGTTGAGCTTCTTCTCCCACTCTTCCCTTGTAATAACTTTCTTTGATGTGGCCTGAGAGAGTAAAGTAAAGCCAGAAGCATTTAGGGGGGAAAAGAACTATAACAAACTATAAACCTATCCTGAAGAAAGAATCTTGATTGAAAGACCTCTAACTCTAATACTCAACCCCATGTTCAATGGTTAACTCTAAATTCACTTTCTTAAAGAAAAACACTAAACTAGAATCAATAAGGCTGTTATTTGATTATGCAATCAAGAATGTGAGTTTGAAGTCATATACCATCGCTTCGTTCTCTGCAAATTGACGAATCACAATCCAGAACAATGACATCAGTGCACCGCCTTCAAACCCATTGATTATACACAAACAAATCCGCAAACTCACCTAGAAGATATCTGAGATAAAAAAGAAAAGGCCGATAACTGTGATCATAATCCGACGCTAGTAGATAAAGAGAAAATCTATAGCTTACTCTAAATACTACATCTCAAGCTCCCAATTTTGCGCTAAGAACAAAAATAGAAAGAGAGAGAACAAATCTGATTAAGGAATCAGACCCTAATTCTACTAAATTTAGAGAGACGAAAGAAAAATACATAGCCGAAAACTTACAATAAATCCGATAAACTCATTTCCCAGAAAAATCACCGAGAAATTGTACCTTCGAAAGATAGATTACTCTCAAAAGGTATCAATCAAGATTCTTTGCTGCTCGAAGTGGATTGCAATCCCTTCTATCGAATGGCGTTCCGGCGATCCCTCATCGCTGGCAGTCGGGAGTTGAAATTCTTCGAGTTAATGGATCCGGATCTTGGGCTTAACGGGTCCTATTCGGACCCCCTCTGTGCCCGTTCCACTAAAAAAATGAGGCCCAATTGATATTAGTTGCCTAAAAAATAACAGGATTTTTTTTGTAATACATTCCATTTCATTTTCAATTTTTAGGTATATCACTTTTTTTTAAAAAAAAATTATGGCCATTTAGATGGATAAAAATTATTTTTGAAAATTTAAATTGTGTTGCAACCTTGCAGGTAAACAAAAATTGCATATAAAAAAAAAAAAAAAAAACCCTAAGCCACACTTATTTAGGATGGGAAAAAGGAAATGCCGTGAAAACCAAGTAAATGGCCCTTCTTTTACTTTCGTCCTAAGAATAAATAAACCGAACCACATCCCCACTTTTTTCCCCTTTCAAATTTATAAATCTTCAGACAAATAATTAGAATCTAATTATTCTTATCTTGTAGTAAAAAATATATATATATATATATATATTCTTATCTTCTTGTTATTATTCTTTGAAAATGTGACTGGTGGATTTTTAGCATTAAAGACAACAAGAATTCACTGTTTAATGTGGGTCATTTTCTTGTAATGAGAATTCATTCAATAGCATAACTATATGGTAGCTTTGAAAATAAAATTTAAACTAAAATCCACCTAATGCAAGATGTAAAGAAGAATGAGATAAAATGAGGAAGAAAAAACATAAAGAAAATAAACTGACATTAAACTAAGAGCACAATTCAATGGATGAGATACTAGCTACAGACTTTGATGGTTCATTTTTTTTTTATATTCATGAGTATCCGGACCAACTTCATTTTTTTTTTATATCCATGAGTATCCGGACCAACTTACGCGCACCTCTAATGGAAAACCGTCTGACCCTACTACATTATGTTAGTTCACTGACATTATAACACCTCTAGGAAAAGTCACTCTAGCATCCTCTCCTTCACACTTTCTTGTTTTAAACCCTCAAAATGTTCTTTGTTTTAAGCCAAATTTGGCTACAGGAATGAGTAGGAAGGGAACAGGTGCCCTCAGTTATCCTAATATATAATGAAATAGATAGAAATCGATGTACATATGACATAAATGGATGATGATCAAATATTGAACTATCATTTTTCTAGAAGAATATATTGATGTAATATATAACAAACTCATAAAAAATAAACTGATAAATAACACATCTTAAGAATTCACAAGTAAATCAGTACTTAATATCCACATGAATCAGATCACAAATTAAAAACGCACGCAGGGACAATCGAACATCATGGCAGAATGAAGAAAAAATCTCCTTTCATCTGAACCACAAGGCAAAAACAAATCAAAGCTTTCATCCTTTCCACAAATAATAAAATAAGCAAATCCAATCCAAAATTCCCAGAACAAGAGTCAAGAAGAAGTTTAATTGAAATCCCAATTCTCCAAAGTAAAAACCCACAAATATGCACAAGCCAAAAGAAAAGGAGTATACATAAATAACCAAACAATTTCAATACATTATCTAATTCTGATCATCATCTACACTTCCCCTGCATCTTCCATTCAACCAAGAAAGAATATCATTTCGAACAATTTCCACATTCTCATCAGTTTCCCCATACAACATAGAATGCATCATCCCCTCGTAGATCTTGATCGTCTTGTCCTCGCTCTTCGCCTCTTCGTACAGAGTCTTGCTCACATTCGGATCTGTAACAACATCGGCATTTCCATGGAGGACGATGAACGGCAGAGTCACATCGCTCAATCTCTGGCTCAAATGCTCCGTCACTCTAAGAAGCTCCACGACAGTTCCCAATCTGGGTTTTCCCCTGTATCTCATCGGATTCATCTCCGCCACAATCTTCTTCTCCTCCACCTTCACCGACTTGTCCAACAGATCCGCCGTCGGGACAATCGCCAAAGTGGGCAAAAATTTCGCGACCGCCGTGAGAAACTGAGGAATCGGCCAATGGGGTTTGACATTATCGGAGATTTTGCACATGGGTGCGACGAGAACGGCACCGTCGAACCCTTTGGGGTGAGCGAAATGAATCAACAAGCAAATGGCGCCGCCCATTGACTCGCCGTAGAGGAAAGAGGGAAGACCCTGAAATTGGGGGTCCTGTTTGACGAAATTGAAGAAGCAGAGACAATCCTGAACGACGGAATCGACATTGGGAACGAAGGCCTTGAGACCTTGGGAGCCGCCATGGCCTTCGAGGTCAAGAGCAAAGCAGGCGAAACCCATCTGGGCGAGGAAGATGGAAGTGGCTTGGAAGGTCCAGCTGATGTTGTTGCCATAGCCATGGACCATGAAGATGAGGGCTCGAGGAGGGGCGGGAGGAAGAGGAAGCCATGAACGAGTGAAGAGCTTGAGGCCGCGAGGGGAAGTGTAGAAGGATTTTGAGGCCTTGATTCGTTGAGATGTGAAATAATCTTCCTCGGGGGTGTTTCCCCAGTAATTGAGAAAGGATTTTTGATGTTCTTGTTGTGGGTTTTGGATCATTTCTGAGAAGGGATTTCGATTTTGGTGTTAGGGTTGTGAATTTTGATTGGAGCTCTGATGGAAGTCGGAGTTGGACGGAAAACCAAAACGGATCAACCGCTCTCCGTTTTGGGTGTCAGTCTCCGCTCACGTGCTGTGTCTCGTAAAATATCAATTGCTCACTTAAGCTGCCGTGTGTAGACCAATTTTCAGTGGGGATAAAAAAATGGTAAAATATCAGTCGCTGACCTAAAATATAGATATACTAATATCTCATTATCAATATAATGTTTTCTAATAATATCTCAAGTTTATTTCTCAAAAAATAATAATAATATCTCAAGTTTATTTTTTAGTTATATTTGGTTAACTTTTAACTTTAACATTTTGTCTCCATTGAATATGGTTTTGATTTGGTTTATATATGATTTTATAATTTTCATTTGAATCTCTTTAGTTTATGCCCCTTTTCATAACTATTTGATTTTTTGTTTTTAGTTTTTGAAAATTATATTTGTTTTCTTCCAATTTTCTTATCATGATTGTCATCTTTCTTAAACACACATTTGAACTCTTAGCCAAATTTCAAAAACAAAAACAAGTCTTTGAAAACTATTTTTTTAAAAAATAAAAAACTTGACTTGGTTTTTGAAAACATGAAAATATGGTATATGACAAAACAAAAAAAGACTTAATTTTCAAAAACCAAATGGTTATCAAACAAGGCTTCTTTTTTTTTTTTTTTTTTGAGTTCAACATTTGGGGGGGATTCGAACCTCTGACCTCTTGGTCGAGGGAAGGTGCCAATTACCACTGAGCTATGCTCGCTTTGGCTATCAAAGAGGGCCTTAGGTTTACTCTATACCAAATTTTAATATAGTCAACTAATATAGTTACTAGTTAGTCAAATTGAAAACTTTAATTAAGGTCAAGTTAAAAATCATGTTAAAAAACAGAGTCAATAAAATAATGACAGAGATGAATTTATTAGATTTAGTAAAATTATAGGACTAGACTGATCATTGACATTCAAAATTTTGTTGGAACTGAAAACATGTCTGTATTCTTAGAAAATGAGAAACAGAAACAAGAAACAGAAAACAAGGGGCCTGTTTGGTAACGTTCTCGTTTCTTGTTTCCGTTTCTTCATTTTTAATAAAGAAAAATAGAATTTCATGTATACATTCAATAATAATAAACCTATATTCTTATTTATGTTTGGAAAAAAATGGAAACAAGAACAAAAAATGAGAAACTAGTTTTAGTTGTTCCCAAAAGTTCTATACAAATTTTGAAGTGTTTCTAAAAAATGAGAAACAAGAAATATACATAGTTATTAAATGCTTAGATTTCTTAATAAAATTGGAAACAATAAACGATAAACGAGAACGTTACCAAACGGGCCCAAGAATGTTATCTGTACGAGCCCGAAGATTTCCAAATAATTAAAATTTCTTTGGTTTTAGACTTTGGGAGATCCGTTCAACTGTTACCTAGTTGTGTTTCCAATAATGAAAAATCTTGATAACTATTAAATTATGGAAAATTGAAACATTAGAACACATTGTTAACTTTGTGAGTTTATTGAGGGACACAATTCCCTAATTCCGTAACTAGGAAAATATACTGGTCAGCATAACTCAATAATTGATATGCACTATTAATTAAGAGGTCATAAGTTTTCAACCCCACCTTCAAATGTTATTGAACTAAAAAATAATAATAATGATAATAATAATGCAAAAAAAAATATAAAATATATCATTTATTATAATTTAGGATTCAATTTAAAAAAATTAAGGTCCAATTTGGTTTTTGGTTTTTGAAAATTAGATTTGTTTTTCAATTTTCATGCATCTTTGTCAATTACACATTTGGATTCTTAGCTAAATTCCAAAAACACAAACAAGTTCTTGAAATTTTATTTTTTTTTTTTAAGTTTTCAAAACTTGACTTGGTTTTTTTAAAATATAAGAAGAATCTAGTTAACAAATCAAAGAAATTTAGGGATCGGACTAATTTTCAAAAACAAAAAACTGAAAACCAAACAGTTATGAGTAGAGTCTATTAAATTCTACTCTATACATCTTTATGGATTAGATCACAATATGATATTAAAAGATTACATTCAAATACAGACAAATGAAGATATGACCAACATACTACAAACATAGAAGGGTTAATTTATTGCCACATCATCATAGTGGATGATAAATTTCAATCCCAAATGGTAGAATCAATACTAAATATTATTCTTATTAGACTAATATTGAAATCTACCTTTAATTTGGTCCCTTCTTTTTTCAATAAAGGAGATTTTTTTTACCCTCTATAAAAGAGATTATTTGAATATGAAAACTAGACTTTTATTTATAAAATAAAAAAAAAAGAAAAATGACTGATTCAAGTCAAGTCATCTAAAGTTTGATTGATGAGATGGCATGAATGGATATGAATTAATATGCTATTACAATTGATAGAGGGGTAGATGGCCATATTGTGCCACGTGCACAAAGCATTAAGGTAACTTTTGTGAATAAAAGAGTGAGATTTGGATGGGGTATATTTTAATTATAATATGCTTTCAATATTGTAAAAAAGGAAAAAAAAAATTATATTATTTAAGTTGATAGATATGGCTATATGGATGACATAGATAGTGAATTAGTGGGTGCATTTTATTAAAGGGCATTTGCTATTGAGTAGATTGTAGTTGTAGCTACTTTTTGAAGTCATAGAAATATTTAAACTTGAATAATTTGTGTGGTGGGCAATTAATGATACATACAAGCAATTAATATATATTTATATCATTCGGTTGAAAACTAGTATTGACAAGAATGGATGCTTTCTAACCTTTTTCCCACCCACCCATTCAACTTTCTCAATAATATTTAGTCGACACGAGTATAATTCAACTAACATAAAACTTGTACTAATAACTTAGGTCTCGTTTGATAACCATTTGGTTTTTAGTTTTTGAAAATTAAACTTGTTTTCTCTTAGACTACCATGATTTTCATCTTTGTTAAGAACACATTTGAATTTTTAGTCAAATTCCAAAAACAAAAACAAGTTTTTGAAAGCTACTTTTTTAGTTTTCAAAACTTGAGTTGATTTTTGAAAATATGGAAAAGAAGTAGATAACATAACAAAGAAACTTGTGGAAGTAGTGTTTATAGGCTTAATTTTCAAAAACACAAAAATTAAAAACAAAATAGTTATCAAAAGAGACCCAAGGGATTTATGGTTCAAATCCCCTACCTCACATGTCAAAGAAAAAAAAATCCATTCAACATCCTTTTTCTCACTAGGAAAGATGAAAAAAAGGAATTTTTGTTAATGCGCGTATAGAAACTCTTTGTTAGGATTTCAATGATCACTATATTTTTTTAGTACAACAATGTGGGATTTGGGAATTTCCATGATTACTTGAATAGTTTGAAACTTATTTTACTTTAGTTGAAACACCATTCATATTACTATATTTTGGGGTTTTTTGGAAAAGTAGGACAAAAACTAAAAGAAATTAGAGAAAAGAGGTCTGTTTGAAACTATTTAGAAATATAAGGTGAGAGACGCGACACCTCAGGATTTGGTGGGTCAAGTCTCTAGAGACGCGACCAGCTCTAATTTTTTTTTTTAACGCTGGTATGTCGCGTCTCTTGAAGAGACGCGACCATCTGCCACATGTCACGTCCATGCGATTTTTATTTTTTGTTTAAAGTTTTTTTTTTTTTTTTAAGATCCTAAACCAAATGGTTTTAATTTTTTTTTTTTAACTAACTATAATTTAAACCAATTGATATTTCTTAATAAAAAGAACCAAATGATTATATTTTTCTAAACCAAATGGCAAATGATTTTTTTTTTTTTTGTTTAACTATTTATATTTTAAACCAAATGATTATTTCAAAAAAAAAATTCAACAACAAATGATTATTTTTTTTTTTTAACTAACTTAAAAAGATTTATAAAAAAAAACTAACTTATAAATTAAATATATAAATTGTATTTTTAGAATGAATTGTTAAGGACCATCTATTATAATATATTTATAACATCTTAAATGAATTGTCATGGACATCTATTTTCTATACTTGTTTTTCCAACTCTCATTATTATGTTGAATATTATCATCTATTATCAATGTTGTGTTGTACATGTGACAGTAAGTATTGCAATCAACTCATGTAGTAACAAGTTCATTTCATCCATTAGTACTTGATATAAAAGGAAACGGGCCTACAAATAAAAATTCTAATACATGACCTCATGAAAGAAGTTATTTTCTTCCTAGGCGCATTACAACTATTCCAATTACGAATCTTACAATGAACCTACTAAAAAATCAAAACAAAACAATCAAAATAAGAAGAAAAAACAATGAATCTAATAATGTACATGGGAACTTTGTATCTTCATCAAATTATCTTATTCAAAAAAAAATTTAACAATATAATATGGATTTAATATTTATAAAAATAATTATAAATTTTGGTTTTAATTGTCATGTAATTTAGAAAATTGAATATATCCTCCTCAAAAAAAAAAAAAAAAAAAAAACGTGTTTTTCGTAGACGTGTTTGAGTTCCAATTATCATATGAATATTGTTTTCATATTTGAAAAAACTTATCTAAGTGGAGATTCCAATTTTAATTACCATGAAAATTTAAAGAATTGAATTTTGATTTTCATACTTAAAAAAACGTATCTAATTGTCTTTTTACAAAATAATAATAATAATAATAATAAACTTATCTAATTGAAAGTTTGGGATGAGGCTTAAATGAAGGGAAAAAAAACCGAAGTGGGAATTTAAAACAAAATACCACCTTATTTCAAAAGAAAAAAAAAAAAAACCAAATACCACCCATTTAACACAAAACCTACCACCTAAACAAAAAAGATTGGACGTGACTGATTTGACGGCGAGCAGGATCTCTGCGATTTCAAATTCCCATGGTGTCGCGTCTCTTGTAGAGACGCGACTCAAATGTCTTTCCTTCGCCGTCTGATTCCATCTCGTCGCTGTCTGGTTGCATCTCGTCGTTGGCTGGTTAGGAAATGTCGCGTAGGTTGGACCTACGCGACACCTCTTATTTCGAAATAGTTTCAAACTAGTCCTTTTTCTCTAATTTTTTTTAGTTTTTTCCCTACTTTTCCAAAAAACCCCTATATGGGTTTTGAGACTTATTTTACATTAGTTCAAGTGTCCTTTCAATAATCTTGAAGAGAGTTCCTCTTGTTACTTTGTGATTGGTTTCAATTTGACATTACCAACAAAAAGAAAAAAAAAAAAAACATTTTCTAGAATATGTTTTCCAAATTTTTTGAGGAAAGGCTAATAGGAATGACCCCCCAATAAGAGTTTATGGATGATGCATTAAAGGGTGGAGAGTCATAGAAGCTAATCCAAATCACCTACTCACTTGATAGGTCATAGCTTTTATAGATGCTTTATCTGTTTGTGTAAACCAGAGATTAGAGAAAAGAAAGAAATTCCTTCCTTTACTAGTCAAAATCAAAGTGGTCCAGTAATATTTTCCATCAGTGCGTGGCCAATAATGAAGTTGGATTTTGAATGAAAACAAAGCAAGCAGAAAAGATAAAGGGTATGACATTGAAAATTGCTTCAAGGCAAAGATGAAAATGTGGATATCAACCTTAATATGGAGAAGTCAAATTAATAGATATTTGGAAAAAAAAAAATCACGGATATCATGAAAATTTATAGACATTTTATGAGTTTTCTTTAATAAAACTTCAATAATAGCTTATTTAGGACATAAACTATTATTGTAAACACAAACATCAATAAATTCAAGGTAAGCTACTACTCCTGAATTGGCTACGCAAATAAAAAAGTCCATTAAAAACACGAGGATTAAGTTTAAACAGTAGAGAGTGCAAAGGACTCCAACACAACACAAGTCCCAAAAGGTGAAAATGGTACTTCTTCAACCCCATAAAATTGGTGGAAGACAGATTAAAAGCTTAGAAAAATGACGTGATTGATAGTCTTTTTTGCATAAACATGAGTTGTGTCCCAACACGAGGCATCAATCATCTACTCAAAATGTCATTCAAACAGAACCAAAAAAAAAAAATCGAAGATGAAAACGAGTTGAGCACCATCAAAAGCATTAATTATTGGAAGTGAGTGGTTCAAAACACTTTATCAACAATCGAGTTAAGTTAGGCTTAGGCCAACCGAAGTAAGAAAAGAGTGTCTTTTTTTCCCACGTTGCCGAAAGCGTATCACAAAGCCATCTCATTTTCAATTTAATTGCAAAGGAGATGATAATATGAAGTAAGAAATGGAAGTGGGTAGTTGTCAAGAAAAAAGAAAATGTGAAAAGTTGAATGATTCAGATCAGATGCAGCAATGGGGCAAAGGTGTAAAAGAAAAGAAGATTGGTGCTTTTAAGAGTCGCATCGTCGCATGCTTTGCTCATATATACATTATAATTATATAGTTATAGAAATGAGCAACTGGCATGGCGCTGCGCTAAGTTAAAGTGGGCGACTGGCCTTTGACATGACTTTTAGTCAACAAATTTGGGTCATTTCTCTTTACTTTTAACAGTAGATCTCTTTCCACTTCTGTGCCCCATCCATTTAGGATAGACTCGAATATTTTCAAACTCTTTTCACTTTTTTTTTTTTATTATTAAATAAAGTAATCTACTGTTTTTTTAATTAATTAATTAATTTATTTATTGTTTAATACTTTTATTATAAAAGGTTTCTAAGAGGTACTTTTTGACCTTCAAATTTGTGTTATCCGGTTTGCATATACTTTTGAAAGATTTTTAAACTTTCAATTTTATATCTCATCAATTAATGTCATAGGTTGATAATTGAACTTTTGAATGATATATTAATATATTAATTGTATCATCTAATAATAATGTATGGTTGGTTTTTAAAAAATTCATACGCATTTAAAAGCATAAATGTTAAATTGAGTGTGGGTGCATATTAAATTATTGGAAAAAAAAAACTAATTTTTAACTTTAAAATTGACAAGTTGTATTAATTTTCACCATATACTTTCAATTTTATCAATAATGTCAACTCTAAACTCAGATAAGTACTATAATTTTTAACTGTTGAGGATCCCACATTGAAAAAAGAAGTGGAGACCTCACAATTTATATGTTAGAAGTGTCACCCCACTCATTGCCAATTGGTTTTGAGATGGAACCCCATGTTATTTGATATTAACTCTATTCAATTTCCGCTAATTTACCACTATTTTATGAAGAAGAAAAAACTCCAAAATCTAACTTATTTAATGAAAATCAAGCTTTGCATAAAATTAAATTTGATTAATGAACAAGATCTACCATTAAATGACTCCGCCAACAAACTTAAAAATTTCAACCAAAAAAAGAAAGAAATCTAATGTCATTTTTGTCTCAATTCTATCAATTTGCATACAAAATATATATTTAAAGTTTAATACATGCACATCAAAATATATTTTTTTCAATTTTAAAAAAGAAAGATTTGTTGCACTTAGTTCAAGATGCAATTTGATGAAAAAAAAAAGTTCAAAGTAGAAATTGGTACACTTTACTGATTTAAGAGTTAAAATTCATCTTTTCTAAAATATTTTAAAACTAGTACCTGAGGGATTTGATTAGATGCAATCTGAAAAAACTTGTTAAAATTTTAAAGATAAATTGACCGTAGAAGTGGATGGCCAAACCAAACCTTATAAGAATCATTGTTACAAGGAAAAACATATATATGGATATAGCTAGGTGAATAATTAAGGCTTCGTTTGATAACCATTTGGGTTTTTGGTTTTTGGTTTCTGAAAATTATGCTTGCTTTCTCCTAAATTCCCTATCATGACTTTCATCCTAGTTAAAGTTGCATTTGAATTCCTAGCCAAATTTTAAAAACAAAAACAAGTTTTTGAAAACTACTTTTTTTTGTTTCCAAAATTGGACTTGGTTTTTGAAAACAAGGTAGAAGATTGATACTAAAACCAAAAAACTTATAGGTGGAAGTATGTATGTATAAGCTTAATTTTCAAAAACCAAAGAACAAAAACCAAATGGTTATCAAACGGGGTCTAATCTATTAGCTCATCTGTTTTTAAGGTTAAAAGGTATTGGTGAACGAAGTAGAGGGGGCTCTTTAATTTGAAAGGGGGAATAGGCTTTAATTATATGCAAAAAGAAGAAACAAGGCACTTAATGGGTCCAAAAACAACAAAAGTTTTGCCCCACAACGGTCACACAACCACTCATATTGAAGCATTAGTGTCGCCCATTAACGGCGTGCGTGCGTGCCCAACCCAACTCCTTCGCTTGTTGCCTACTATACCACAGGCGCCGCCCCGCCCTACCTAACTATTCTTAACTTTTCCTTAATCAATCTTACCCTTAATATATTTCCTAATCTTTTCGATATGATATGCCTCATCTTTGTCTTTAATCTTTTAAGGGACATGTAACAAACTTAAGAAGTTGGTTCTGTTAGTTAGAGTTCATTGCAGTTTATTTGTTATTCCTTCTCTCTAACTACATCTGCTGTTCTTCTATTTATACTCTTGCATTCATTAATAAAATGATTGAGCAAGATTTATTTACTTTCTGGAAGCTTAATATGGTATCAGTTGTTTCTTAGTCTTGACAGAAAGTAATTCTTGTTCATCATGGCTGAGAATCCTCCTTTCGATCCCAGCTCTTCTTCCACAAATCAATCCACTGCCTAGTCGGTCATTGATCAATACGTCAACCCCTACTTCCTTCATCATTCAGATGGAACGAATCTTGTTCTCGTTTCCGAGCCTCTCACGGAGTTGAATTACATCTCCTGGAATCAAGCTATGCTGATTGGGCTCACAGTGAAGAACAAGGTAGGGTTTATTGATGGATCTCTCCCTCGACCAACTGGTGCTTTGCTTCATTCTTGGACGATTTGTAACAGTGTCGTCAAAGCCTGGATACTCAATGCTCTTTCGAAGGATATCTCTGTTAGCATTAACTTCGGGGACACCGCTCGAGAGATGTGGCTCGATTTACAAAATCGATATCAACGCAAGAATCGTCCGCGAATTTTTCAGCTCCGACGAGAAATTGCGAATCTGCGGCAAGATCAGTTGTCTGTAACAGCGTATTTTGCAAAATTAAAGACTCTGTGGAATGAATTAATGTCTTACCGACCTTCTTGCACTTGCGGAGGTTGTTCTTGCGATGGAGTAAAGAAACTCGTTCAGTACTTTCAGACTGAACATGTAATGACCTTCCTGATGGGTCTAAACGACTCTTTTAGTCAAATTCGCACGCAGCTCTTGCTAATGGAACCGGAGCCGGATCTTGTTCGTGCCTTCTCCCTCATTGCTCAAGAAGTTGAGCAGAGAGCCTCCATCTCAGCAGCAGAATCTAATTCCACAACCGCCACAGCTCTTCTAGCGAAGAATTCCCAATCGAGCACACCAGGCTCAAATTCTCGCTCTCAGCCCAATAGGAAGAAGGAGCGACCTCAATGCACTCATTCTCATGGTCTTGGCCATACAGTTGACCGCTGCTACAAGTTACATGGGTATCCGCCTGGTTATAATCAGAGGAACAATTCGGCCACAACCACGAAGACTGAATCTTCCAATCCTACCGGAGTTTCCAGTTTTACTCCTGAGCAGTGTCAGAGTCTCCTCACAATGCTACAGACTCACCTTGCTGCAGCTAAAACTGATGTTACTCCTCAGGCCTCATCTTCCTCGTCTGGTGGTTCCCACATTGCAGGTACTTGCTCATCTATACTTCCTGCCATGAGTGATTGGGTTATTGATTCAGGAGCATCTACTCACATTTGCTATTCAAAAGAATTATTTTATTCCTTAACTCCCGTATCAGGACACTCGGTCACGCTCCCTAATCAGAACCGTATTTCTGTGGATTTTATTGGAGTAGTTCGTATTTCTCCTTTACTCACTCTGCATAATGTGTTATTCGTGCCACAGTTTAACTTCAACCTCATCTCTATCAGTGCTTTAGTCGCAAGATTACCTATTTTAGTGTCTTTTAATGGAGATACTTGCATCATTCAGGACAAGTACTCTTTGAGGATGATTGGGAAGGCTAAAACCTGGCAAGGGCTCTATATACTGCAGCATGATGATTCTCTGTTACATAAGAATTCTCTGTTACATTCTGATGTTGATAAATCTGTTGTTTGTAATACAGTTTTGAAATGTACTTCTTCGTTGGGGCATGACCGCCTTGGTCATCCATCCATTAAACATCTGAATGCATTAAGAAGTATTTTACCTTGTCAGTCTTTTTCTACACTGCCTTGTTTCATCTGCCCCCTAGCTAAACAACGACAACTTTCCTTCCCTTCCAGTAAGCATACTGCTGCCAAAGTCTTCGATCTAATCCACTGTGATACATGGGGGCCCTTCTCAACCCCTACACATTCTGGCTATCGTTATTTTTTGACCATTGTCGATGACTTCTCCCGATACACCTGGGTGTTTCTCATGAGAAGGAAGTCAGAAGTCTCAACTATTGTACCAAATTTTTTTAAGTATGTTGACACTCAATTTGGTACTCCTATAAAGTGTTTTAGATCCGACAATGCACCTGAGTTATCATTTGGTGAGTTCTTTCAGTCTAGGGGTGTAGTTCACCAATATTCTTGTGTTGAATGTCCTGAACAGAACTCCATTGTTGAGCGGAAGCATCAGCACTTACTTAATGTAGCTCGGGCGCTTTTGTTCCAGTCTCGAGTACCACTCAGTTTCTGGGGTGAGTGTGTTCTGACTGCTTGCTTCCTAATCAATCGCATTCCATCACCTGTTGTTTCATGGCAAACACCATTTTATCGACTGAACAAGCAAGCTGCTGATTATTCAAGGCTGCGCGTGTTCGGTTCTTTGTGTTTTGCCTCAACACTTGCTTCAGATAGAACAAAGTTTCATCCCAGATCCATCCCATCTATTTTTGTAGGATATCCTCAAGGCATCAAGGGCTACAAACTGTACGACATTCAGCATAAACGTTTTTTCGTATCCAGGGATGTCGTTTTCCACGAAGATACCTTTCCATTTCACAGTATCACTGTTCAAAGTGATATTGTTGATTTGTTCCCAAATTTTGTATTACCGAAATCCTACAATTATGATGGAATGCCACCTCTCAATCCTCCAGTTGATAGTAGTGCCACTGCAGTAGATGTTTCAGCTCGTTGTGATTCCCCAGTCTTATCTGGTCATGACACAACCCAAAGTACTGATGCTCTACCACTTAGTACTGGTTCCAACGGTAACATTGGTGCTACTGCTGAGATAAGTGTTGCTCAATCTCAGCCACCCCCAGCTGCTCCAAGACGATCATTTAGGCAGATCAAACAGCCATCTTACCTACAAGACTTCCATTGCAGCTTGTTGAAGTCTCAGCCTATTTCCTCTCCAACGACTAAGTATCCTTTGGAGAAATTTCTCACATATGAAAAGTTGTCACCTGCCTACAAAAACTTTGTCTTGAACATATCATCCTCTTATGAGCCGCAGTTTTATCATCAAGCGGTTCTTTTTCAACATTGGAGAGATGCCATGGCACTTGAACTAAAGGCAATGGAAACGAATAAAACTTGGTCCATTGTCCCTTTACCCAAAGACAAACACTCCATTGGCTGCAAATGGATATACAAGATCAAATATAAAGCAGATGGCTCTGTTGAGCGTTTCAAGGCTCGTCTAGTTGCCAAAGGGTACACCCAACAAGAGGGACTTGATTATATTGAGACGTTTTCCCCGGTTGCCAAGCTAGTAACTATCAAGGTCCTCCTCACTGTTCAGAAACTCATTTCGGATAACGTTCTTATTTTTTATAAACCATCTCATTTCGGATTTCTAATTATTATAAAATACAAAAAAAAAAAAAATCAGAAACTCTTGCCACACTAATTTTAACTCAAAGAAAAAAGTTTATGAACTCTCTCTCCTTAGTCCTAACTTTGGCTTCTTGATTGAAAATATATGTCAATTACCGTTAAGCCATGCTAATTTTACCATTTTAAAATAAGAAAGTGATTTCTCTCTCTTTAGGCTTTATTTATGGTTTTAATCAATGTTATTAACATTAATGCCAATAAAAATATCAAGGTGTCAATTTTATAGAATTATTGGTGAAAATATTTATAAAATGTCGATGTGATATTTCTAAAAAATTATATCATACAAATAAAAATGTTCATAAAAATGTTTAATTAATAAATAAGTATTTAAAAAACAAAGGTATTTCATTTGTTTTAAATAAGTTTTAAATTCTTAATGGTCAATATATCATCTCCACATTTCTGTTAATTTGTTTTATATTTCGTTGATTTTTGTTACAAACTTACAACATAATATAAATGTCAATTAACCTCTTTATGTCAATGGGGTTGAATGACTAACAAATAATAATAATAATAATAATCATAAATAAATAAATAAATAAGAAAAAATACATGCAGTTTTTTAATTATTGATTTCAATTTTCCTTTGGAAATTGAATTATATGACCTAGTGTATTTTATTTTTCACAAGTGCGTTTTTAATGCATGTTATACATACATATAATTTATATTATATCTACTGGATTTTATTTGAATAAAAAAAATACAAGAAAGAGTTATCCAACACAATCCTATTTATGTTTCTTTTTTATTTTGAAAGAAACGAGAAACAAAAATAATTATCAAACATATTTTTGTTTCTAATTTATAAAAAATAAAAACGAGAAATAAGAAATATGAAAAAAAAAACAAAAAAAAAACAGAAATGTTATCAAACTAAACAGCCCTAAAATATCCACTTTTATATTTAATATAGTAAATATTTTCAATTAATTAAGTAATTTCATAAGAAAAATTATTTGTTGATAACAAAAATTACAAGTCATTGGATTTTTGTTTATTAAATGTTAGAACACATATAAACATGCCACTTGGAAGGAATGAATTTTGTTGATGGATAAGTTGGATTTATGTGTCAAGTGGCATCTAAAGTGAAGAATATCAATATTTTTTAATAAACTTTAACAATTTTTAATTGCAATGGCATAATTGAGATCTTTTAATACGTTAAAGGTAAGATTTTAAAATTTAAAATATCAAGAACAAATTGAAAATTATTTAAAAGATTGGAGGTGATTTGGTATATTTAGCCTACTATTATAACTTTCTTAAATTTTAAACCATTGAAAATACAAACCAGAAATGCAGGAGGTGCCAAAACGAGCTTAGTTCAGCGGTAATTGGCATATAAAGAAGTCAGAGGTTCGAAAAAAAAATAACTGATTGTTGGAGGTATGGTAGAGATATTTACTAGTATTTTCTAGGTTTAAGTTTTAATTTGATTCTTGAACTTTTAAGATGGTTATATTTGTTAGCTAAATGTTTACCTTATCCTTGTGGCTTCAACACTGATCTATATACCAAACATTAATACATATACTCAAAAAGCTAAGTCATCCCCTTGTTAAAAATAATAGAAAGACAATCGATGAAAACGATAACTTTTTAAAAATTCACAAAACTAAAATAGACATCCTAAAGATTTATAATCTAAAATATACCTATGAAAAGTTGAGTAAAAAAAGAGATTTTAAACATGTTCTTTTACAAGTTTCTACCAATTAAGAAAATGATAAATATATTTAGGGTGTGTTTGGTTTAACTTTTCAAATATTTATTTTTTTTTAAAAAAAAATCATTTTGAAAAAAATTATAGTGTTTGACTACCACTAAAAATGATTTGTTAAAAAATAAGATTGAGAAACAAACCGATTTTGAGAGAAACACTTGAAATTTTTTTTTTTTAAAAAGAGTTTGCAAGTATATAATAACGTGTCTATAAATTAAAATACTTATGAGTAAATGTAACCAAACATATGAGTGTTTAAATTCTAAATAACTTTTATACAAATGCTTAAAAGAAAATGCATTCTTGAAAAACACTTAAACTAGAAGGTATATCAAACGAACCCTTAAATAGTATCTCATTATGTACAGCAAAATAGTGTAATAACTAATCAACAGATTCTAGAAAGTACTAGTGACCTAAGTGTGGAGAAGCAAGAGGCAAAATTTGGGGTATGTCCATCCAAATTTGCTCTCACAAATTTGGAAAAACACACCTAAATGTGTGGTGACTTAAATCCTACTAAGCTTTCACACACATTATAAGCACTTCCTTTTTTTTCTCCTCCCAAAGCATATATGCCAAATCTTTAGTTGAAGATCACGTAACACCCAAAATTCTACATTTATCAACATTTCAACCTTTTTCACATGAGTTTAAAACTTAAAAGGTGGCCGATGTAATATCACTACAAGAGATATGAAAAATCATATATGTTATCTTAATAGTCACGAAAAAGAATGGGATAGAAAGGAAATTGTTGATACCCAATTAAGAAATAAAATGGATAATGTCGAAATCCACCAAACACTGATGTTATTTAAGGATAAAAGAAGAACGAGAGAGATGAAGCGATGGAATTTAGGTGTTTTTAATAAAGTATGAATAAAGAAATGAAATCCATCTCATTATTCAACTAAAAATAAAGTTGGAATCCTAGTCATTATTTCAATAACGTAACCAATTTTGGCCGTTTTTTTTTTTTTTTTTTTTTTTTTTTTTGCTGCCCACATTTCATGGTTTATTATCATCCAATCCAAATTCAAAAATTAAAAATAAAAAAACCCACGAAAGGTTCGCCACAAAATTCCATCTTTCCACTTTGTGATGATGATCGGGATCTGGGTTTTCTGAGAGGCACTTTCTTTTTTTGGTCTTTCAATTTATAATATTTTCCACCTCAGCCAACCATGTAATGCCACGTGGCGAAGAATGGGTTGAGATTTATATACTGCAGTTTGGTTTCTGGCTTTTCAATTGGACAAATGGTCAGTGACTGCAGATCAACAGTGTTGAGTTTATAAATATGTCGTAATTGTGCCCCTTTTCTTTTATATATATATATATATATATATATATAAGAAAATGAATGGAGATTTTCGCTATCTTTTTGCTCAGAGGAATCGCTAGTGGCTTCTGCAGAGTTCCTTTTAAATACTGTAATATTACCACACGCTTTCTGAACTAAAAGTTAACTCAGTTACATGTTGTATACTTTTCAAACGGATCTCAAAAAGCAGTCCCTAAAAAGAAAAACAAGTCCCAGCTTCTACCTTAGTTGATTAAGATAAAAATCATTGACCAATAAGTGAAAGTTACGAATCTTTTATTCTCAAATGTTGTTGAACTCCAGAAGAAAAAAAAATGTGAGATATAGAATTTGAATCTCTAAATAAAAAAAAAAAAGAGTATATGTCAATATTACGAAGTGATTTGATTTGATTATTAAAAATATATTACTTTCTTACCATATTCTCATGTCCTACAGAAACCCACAAGAGCAAAATAAAAATAAAAACAATTAAGAATGGCATTCATGAGGATATGGATTTTTTTTTTTTTTTTAATACATGGAGTTAATTAATTACATACGTTGAGAACTTGAGAGTTAAATTGATTGAGTTTCATGAGCTTTAACTAGGTTATGCAAATATAAGAGGATAACTCAAATCAATCAATCAATCATTCCTTCATTAATTTTATTATTTTTGACAAAAACATAAATTAGGAAAGAAAAAACAACCCTCATATTTATTAGATCTTCCAAATGAAGAGTAGTGGAGGGTTAGAAATAAAATATTCCACACACACCTACCATATCAAATAAACAAAATTTTGCCACGTGGAAGACTTCTCTCTCTCTCCTCTCTCTAATATCTCCACATTTCACAAAATGGGTCACTCATAAATTATTATTAATTATTTAAAAAAAAAAATCATAGTGTACAGAGAAATGTAGTGTTATAAATAGAGAGGTGGGATGTCTCCAATGTTTCACACTACTCTTAAGTCTTAACATATTATTTTCAATATGAAGTTTCCAATAATGGCGACAGCTTTTGTGCTCTGCGTCTGCGCTCTGCTTCTGCAGCCTGCCTTGGGATTCGGAAAAAGACAATGGCGTTTACACGCTGATCATCAGAATAAACCACTTACCTTCGCCGGAGAACACGACCTCGTCACTAACTTGCCCGGCCAGCCCCTCGTCGGATTCCGCCACTTCGCCGGCTACGTCACCGTCGATGAGTCCCACGGAAGAGCATTGTTTTACTGGTTCTACGAGGCTGCCTCTCACCCTGACCAAAAACCCTTGGTTCTTTGGCTCAATGGAGGTAACTCATTACACCTCTCCTTAAATATCAAAAAACTTCTCTCACTCCTCAAAAGAATCATTTAACCGCACGGTCAAAATGGTTGACGGTGCGTAGTTATCTTCTTACACCCCATCATTAACATTTAAACCATACTTGATTATGTACTGATGTTCTTACATACTCCATTAAAATTTTGACAACTAATAGAGATAAAGGTAGAAAATGAAAAAAAAAAAAATTATCCCTCTTAATTGTCAATATTTTAACGATGGTGTGTAGGGACTTCCAACATACAATGCAGTCAAGTATTTTCTTTAAAACTTGGATAGTTATGAGAGAGAAAACAAAAAAGTCTCTCCAAGCTATCAAAAGCTTAATAATGTTGGGTAAGAAAATACATATACATTAATTTACAATCAAATATTGTTGGATGTGGTTGTCTCTTAATCATCATTGAACGTGAATTTAAAAATCAGTGAATTTGAAAATTTACCTAAAGTTTAATGAGTAGTTAAAAATATTAATTGAAATTCTTATAGTAGGTTAATAAAATCATCAAACTCAAACTAATATAAGTTACTTCTCTAGCAGTTATATGATATAATATTTATCCTCATATTGCAATTCTAGCTTAGGTAATGGGAAAATTTAATTTATTGTATGTGCTTACATGAGGAATATGAATTTAAGGGCTAATTTTAGAGTTTATATAGTTTTATTCTCCCAATCTCTGATGACCAAAACTTTTTGACCTGATTTATTTTGGCTATATGATTAGCTATTTATATATAAAAATGAATGCACCATTTCAATGTTCTGTGGTGAGGTGACAAGAGATTCTTTTTCTTTTTGGGTTGGATTATTTCAGGTCCTGGGTGCTCCTCTGTGGGTTATGGAGCAACACAAGAGATTGGTCCTTTCATAGTGGATAGTGATGCAAATGGACTTAAATTAAATGACTATTCTTGGAATAAAGGTATAATTTATAATTACTCCTCCCCCCACTCCAAATAAAAGCATCATATTTAGAAAAAAATAATTATGTCCCTCAAAGCATATTTTTCCCTAGTGTGCACCATGCCACCAAGAATTATTTTATTTTATTTTTCTTCATATGATTTATTCATATTGTATACTTAGTTATTATGCAAAGATTTTGTAAATCACTCTCTTGCATACAAATTGGGACATATAATATTTGTATGAGATATGTTCCATTTAATATATATATATATATCAGTCTTCTATCCTAATCTGTTTGTATTTATTATGCAATATAATTTATGAATTTAAAAAGAAAAATGGTGCACTTTAATGACGATGCAGAGGCCAATATGTTATTCTTGGAATCTCCTATTGGTGTCGGCTTTTCATACTCAAATACAACTAGCGATTACGACAATCTGGGCGACGAATTTACAGGTAATATAATATAATAATGTGACAATTTGCTATTTTTATTTGGAATATAAAAATTAATCATTCATATACGTGGAGATTTGTTCAATTCAAAACAAGAAGTACTTCTTTTATTTTTATTATTAATTATTTGGATAAATCAAATCATTTTAATATATTATGTGGTGTTTCTTGGACAGCAAACGATGCTTATAACTTTTTGCAAAAGTGGTTCCTCAAGTTTCCATCGTACAAAAACCACACTTTTTACATCGCAGGAGAGAGCTATGCAGGTTTTTAATTAAAATTCCACCTAATTCACTTTCTATTGTTCTTGTGATTAATTTTCATGTCGTGTTTTTGTTTTTTTTCTAATCACATCACATGTCTTGAAAACCAGGCAAATATGTTCCTGAGCTGGCTGAGCTCATCCACGATAGGAATAAAGATTCTTCCTTTCACATCGATTTGCATGGTGTTTTGGTACGTTCATTGTATATAATTTATTGATTTTTTTCACTGATTTATAATATCTTATACCCTCTTCATCTTATATTACAACTTAATTTAACACAACATTTAGTCGAAAGTATATACATTAACTAATTGAGTTATGTTTAGGTTAGTTTAATTCAACCTAAATCATAGTTAGATCTAAAAGGGAAAGGATATGACTTGAGGACACTAGCACGTGTCGTTTTAAAGTGAGAAAAGTTAAAGTTTGTGACGACAACAAAAAAAGGAACCATTCTCGAAAAAGAAACCCTAGTACGAATTTTGATTAGAATGAATTCTCTTTTACTTCGTTTGTGGTTTATATTTCAAAAGGGTTTTTTTTTCTTCTTTTCTTAATATGATGTTTGTGAATAATTTGATTAATTCTTCATAGTTGGGGAATCCTGAAACTTCGGATGGTGATGACTGGAGAGGAATGGTGGATTATGCATGGAGCCACGCAGTTATCTCTGATGAAACTCACAAAATAATAAGAGAAAGCTGTGATTTTAACAGCAATGATACTTGGAGCAATAACAATTGCAGTGAAGCTGTTGATGAATTGCTAAGCCAATACAAAGAAATTGATATTTACAGCCTTTATACCTCCGTTTGCATTGGCAATTCCGCATCTGCTGATGGCAATTCCATGCAAACCCTCACCGTAAAACGCTCCACTACCATGGTACTTAATCATCCAAAATTTCTCTTCTCCGTATGTCCCAAATGGATAATATCATATCGCAATTAACGACTTTTTTGAATGAAACGTATGATTAGATGCCGAGAATGATGGGTGGATACGATCCGTGCCTCGACGATTACGCGAAAACATTTTACAATAGAGCGGATGTGCAAGAAGCCCTCCATGTGAGTGATGGGCAGCAGCTGAAGAACTGGAGCATTTGCAAGTATGTAATAGAAACAAATGGTATATTGGGGGTAAAATTTTTGATGTGCATTAATATTAATAAGGTTGTAATAAACACAGCAATACAATATTCGAAAACTGGTCGGATTCAAAGCCTTCGATTATTCCCATATACGAGAAGCTGATTGCAGCTGGGCTTAGGGTATGGATCTACAGGTAATTAATTAACCAAATTAAAAATATATATATATATATATATTTAATTACTTAGAAGAAGATTTGATTCCAGTTAAAGAGATTGAAATTGAATTATATTTGTATTTTTTTGGTTATTGGGACAGTGGAGATACAGATGGAAGAGTTCCTGTGTTGTCCACTAGATACAGTCTCAGCTCCCTCAGTCTGCCAATTACCAAGGCATGGAGGCCTTGGTACCATGAGAAGCAGGTAAATTTAAATATCATTTTCAAAACTCTAACAACATATAAAGATATTATCTTTAAAGCATTTCTTTCCAAAGTATTTTTAACAAGGGAGGAGCTTAGGTTTTACAAAACTTTCGATTTTGTGTCTAATAGATCGTTGACTTATATTCGTGATTCTTTAAATAAATCTATGGTCGTTGTATCGGACAAAAATAACATAGAATTGAACATAAAATCAAAAGTTGAGGGATTTGTTGAGATTTTTTTTTTTAGTATTTTTTGGATTTTGAATTGGTGTAGGTGAGTGGTTGGTACCAGGAATATGTTGGTCTAACGTTTGCAACATTTAGAGGAGCTGGGCATGCAGTGCCATGCTTCAAACCAAGCAGTTCATTGGCTTTCTTCGCTTCGTTTCTGAATGGAGAATCCCCACCTTCTGCTAAATGATATGCAGTTTCTTTCAGCCACATATTACACTATAAAATTGTGCTTCTGATGATCAATTTCAACCAGAAGAATTTTGATATCACTTAGTTTTTATTTTAATTAAGCTACAGGCCTAATCTCTACCTTTCTCTCTCTCTGTATCGGAAAGGAGCAATTTTTTAAGATATTAAAATTGCTCCTTCTCCTTCAAGATATAATTAATGATATTCTTGGCTGATCAAGAGCAAATTTAGAGTATCGTATTATGTCCAAATATTACGGTATATAATTAGAAGAATATTTCTGCCAGTTATGGCCAGAAATTTGGGTTTCTTAGAAATTTATATTTTTATTCTTATATAGGTAATGGCATCAAAGTGAAAAAAGTTAATTATCCAAATTTGTCAATCTGATGTGTTTTTAAGTTGTGTACTCTCAATTTCCAAAGTAAGCACACCTCGACCGTAATTGTAATTTGTAGAATTTTGTGTGTGTATATATATTTTTTTGGTACTTTGTTCGTTATTTTTTATTTTTCAAAGCTTTTATCTCCACTTAATTGTACTTTTTACTTTTTCATTTTTAGTAAATTATTATTTACTACTCATAGCTTACTCTTTATTTATTTCTTTTTTCTTTTTCTTTTTTGTTATGAAAAAAAAAAATTTATAATCCTAAACTTTGGGGTTGAATCTATTGAAATCCAAACTAACAATTGTATCCATCAAAACCTAAAATGTTTATAAGTGAACCAATTTAGACTATTCATTATAATTTTGTTCCTAAAATGTACCTTAGTTTAGAGTTCTAATACATATATAAGATTTCTTAAAATGTAGGGATTAACATAATATTACAAAGAAATGTTGAAATTAAATGGATACCTAGCGACTTTCACTAATATATATGAACATATTTTCATATTCTTTCCATATTTTTTTTCTCTATTTATTTAGTTGATTTTAAATGGAATCAAGTGAAAATAGTTATGAAAGATTTTTTTTTTTTTTTTTTTTTTTTTTTTTTTTTGAAACTGAAGATCTAAAATGGTTTAGTTATGAAAGTTTAGGATCTTTATATTTATACAATTATCGATTTAGGGTTTTAATTGACTCAACATGCATGCAAAGTTTTTTTTTTAAAAAATCCTTTTTTTCTATTAACGTATATATTGGTTTTTTTTTTTTTTAGTTCTTATATATTGGTTTTTATACATTGTTTATTTGCCTTGTAAATACTATAAAACTCTGCTTTTATATATAGTATGCACTTAATGTTAACTTTCTAGTATATTGGTTTTTATAGGCATGGTCTTTTTAGTTTTTACTCTGATGATCTTATACTTAAAGTTTTCTTTCAATAATTTCATTAATTTTAATTGAGTTTTGTTAGTGACCGCTTTTTTAAGAGTTTCTTTTTCTTTTTAAAGTTAACTTTATTTTTAAAATTGTTTAAGGCTGACTATTTTGCACCATTAAATATAATGTATGGGAGAAAAATTATAAAATTCTCTTGATTTTATATCTAGTGATTATTAGAGGCGTGTAGTTTTTTGAATTCAAACAATCATTATGAAACAATGATATTTGCAATATCAAAAACCAGGGCTATTTATCAAAACAAATTATTAAATAGGACTATTTGGATTTGTTTCCCATATTATATTTTCATAAGCGTATATAATTATGGGCCAGCAGGTGATTCCAATCCGGCCCATATTGTAGTTCGAATGCACAGCCCGAGCCCATCTTCAAGCTTTTACCCTCGTTCAATCAATCTTGCACCATTAATTTTCTGATTTGACAAAAGCTAAAACTTTTCAATTTCATTTATTATACTTACTAATATTTATCAGATAAAAATTAAATGAACTTTGTCTTTTCTTTTTTGCTTTTTTCCTTTTTAATCCTGAAAGTTATACTAGGCTGTGATGGAAATGTTCAAATATCATGTGGACTTAGTAATTATTTCATTACTATATATATTAAGATGGTAAAGAATTGGGGCAATGCACAGAAGAAGAAAAAGGAGAGACTAATTTAGAAGACTCGTGGAGGTTCATGAATTAATGCGACAAATAGAGCAAAGTGCTTTATAAATAGCCAATATCTAATCGATACATAAGAGAAGCCAAGTTGGACTATATTATATATCGCCTTTCCCCTCTTGACATTTGTAAATATAGTGTTATCCCTAATAGTTACATTTTCATATTCATCATCCATCTCACTTTTTTCTTTATGGATTGGATCAATCATATTCGTTATCGAGGATCCCACATTCAAAAGATTAGTGAAAGTCTCACAATTTTATAAGATACAAGGATCACCTCACTCATTGTCAATTGATTTTGAGATGGAACCCTATATTATTTAATATGGTATCAGAGCCCATAAAACCCAAAAGAGTATTCGGTCCAATAAAAAAAAACTGGGATCTGATCCAAGAATAGTGAATCCAAAGAATATTTTTCTTTTTTCAAGAAGGTATATTTACTATAACAAACAAACTTAGAGGTGGAAATAGGTATGTATAAGCTTAATTTTTTTAAAAAAATAACAAAAAACCTAATGGTTATCAAACGGGGCTTTAGTTTTTTGTTTCGGCTTTTGAAAACTATACTTGTTTTCTCCCAATTTCATCACAATACTTCACTTTCTTAAGTAAACATTTGAATTTTTAGTCAAATTTCAAAAACAAAAACAAGTTTATAAAAACTACATTTTTTTTTTAGTTTTCAAAATTTGGTTTGAATATTGGAAACATTTCGTAACAAGTAGATAACTAAAACAAACAAATCTATAAGTGAAAGTAGTGTTTTAAAAAGTTCAATTTTCAAAAACAAAAAACAAAAATACCAAATGATTGTAACTAAGTCTTATTTAGACTCATTCTCTAAAGAGTTACCTTCCAAGTTTATCATGTTCATCTGGTTATTTTTATTTTATTTTATTTTTGACGATATGTGGGGTGGAGGGATTCGAACCACAGACCCTTTGTTCATCAGAAGAGTCTTATGCCAATTGAGCTATACTCATGTTGGCTGTTCATCTGGTTAAGTACAACGTTATGAAAATTATATAAAGTCAAAACATCAACTTGGAAAAGTTTGGTGTAAAATAACAAAATTTCCTTGGGTACTTATTTTTCCACTTAATTCAAATAATTACTTTTATATGATGCAAGCAACCAAAAAGGAAAAGTGACCACATACGGATTACAATTACATCAACATCAAACATTGTTGAGTTAGAAACAACTCTGTCGTTTTAAGGTGTCAAAAAATACACAAACCATATATTTAATGCGTTATTAATTAATTTAATTTCACGAATTATAAGATATAGTACTCCCACAAAATCTCTAATATATATCATAACAACCCTACATCAACTTATATGCCCTACACAAATTAAACTAGGCCTTATTATTCACTTATTTTTATTTGTTATTTTAATTTTCCTACATTTATCCCCTAAATTGCTAATTTAATTTGTCGTATGATTAATATCTAAATATTTTACAATATTACCTGAAATTGATTAAGAGTTCCAGTTGATGTTGGTGGGAAGTTGAAACTGTTGCCTCAAAACGCCGTCGCTCAAGGACCCAATAAGTGGCGCACCGGGCTGAAACGCTGCGTTTTGCACCGGCAGCTGGTTGAGAAGTGACACGTAGGAGACCGTGTTTTCTTCAGTTCCGGCAGTCACGCCGCCGCTGTAGCTATTGATGAGATCGAGCCGGAGTGGCTTCGCGCCGCCGCTCCAAAGCTGACATGGAAGGCCGCGTCTGGCGGCTTTTGAGCTGCAGCTCGACGAAGGTAATTCCGAAATATTCGAATTGTTTTGATGATTAAGTATGTCGTCGCCTTCGCTTGATAAGGCCACCACGTCCAAGTAGCAGTTTCCACCACCCTTTTGTCCGCCTCCCACCACCGGCTTCGGCGGCCTCCCCGCCGCCGCCGCCCTCGAAAGCTCCTCCATTTCGCGCTCTATGATTGTCGATGCTTGTGCAGTGTTTTTCATGTAAATTCGGCATAAAACCCAATCATCAAGCTACATCATCATACAAACAAACCCAGAAAGAAGAAAAAAAAAACCCAAAAATTAAATTAATGTCTCTTTTCATTCTACTTCAAACTCGAGAGATTCTGTTCTGATACCATGTTAAATCGAGCTAAACTTAAAACTAGTATGAACATATGCAATAATTAATTTACATTTGGTTTTCTAATTCTAAGTCTTTCATAGAAACATATTTGACTTAAAAACTGAAAAACGAAATGGTTATTAAACGAGTTGAAGTAATATATACCTTGAGAGACGGTTTTCGATTGGTGGGGTGGGAATCGAGGGGCTTAGGATTGGCGTGAAGGAGCCTATATTCATGCATGATCCAATTAGTTTTGACACCTTTGGGAGGCCTTCCACCATAAAAGACGAGGGCTTTCTTAACGCCAACTTTGTGAGTTCCATTAGAGGTGATAATAGGCTTATCAGTTCCAGTGGCTTTCCAATACCCAGAAATCGCCGCCCGATTCGGCCTCGCCCCATTCGGATATTTGCGCTCTCTCGGAGTAAAAAAATACCATTCATGCTTCCCAAACACCGCCTTACCTAAAACCCATAAAAACCCATTTCAATACAAGTTCAAACAAACCAGAAAAAGAAGAAGAAGAAGAAGAACATCATTAAAGTCGATTACTTGGAAGGTCCCATGGATCGAACTTGTAGAGATCGAGTTCGGCGATGATGGGTGCAGGAAGAGGAGAAGAAGAAAGCTTTCTTGTGAGATAGTGAACCACTAACTCCTCGTCGGTGGGGTGAAATCGGAAGCCCGGCGGCAGCTGCAGATGCGGCGACGTGTTTGATAATGATGAATCTGTGCTCTCTATGTAATCTGGATCCATCATGATCTCGATGAAGAAATATATTGAATTAGTGTGTTTGGCGATGGAGAAACAGAAGAGGGAATTAATGATTTTGAAGCAGAAGAATTTTTGGAGATGGATCGATTTTTATTTTTTTGTGGAGAGATTTTAATTTGTTTTGGGTGTCATGCTTCCCTTGTGAAAGTATGCCAATGTGAAACCAAAAACAAATTTCTCATATCAAGGCATATGGCATGCTTCACAAGTCACATCCCCAAACCCTTTCCGAACTACGGGTGTGTTGCTCGCGAGTTAGGTTTGTATAATTTGAAGTTTTTTTTAAGTTCAACAACATTTGGAAATGAGAGATTTGAACTTTTGACTTTTTAGTCGAGAGTACATGTCAATTACCTCTAAACTATGCTATAATTTTGAAGTTTAAAAAAAAAATATGAGTTTATATTCAACGTGTGAATTTGAGATTATAAAAACCTAAAAAAAAGTTAGGTTTTAGTAATTTACTTTTTTACTTAGTCAAATGTGTAATCTACATAAACCCAAAATGTTTAGCTCCAAGTTTATTACAGATTATTTACGGTTAAATTACAAATTTCATCTATATAGTTTGAGTTAAAGTTTCAATTTAAATTCTTATATTTTAAAATATTTTATAATTGGAGCTTAATTCCATAATGGTTTACAAATTTTAATTTAGTCTATGTGGTTTGATCATAAATCGGCCCAACCATTACTATTATGACCATGTTAATATTTCACTTGAAAAGTTTAGCAAGTGTTCCCAGCTTTATTTATTTTTAATTTTAACTATCTAATAAATAGTATGAGCTAATTTAATGAATATTTTAACTTCAATATCACAGGAGAATTTCGTTTTTTCATATCCAAAGTTCAAAAGTCATTCAAATTTAAATAAGGTATAAACATGAACTATTAATTGGTGTTTTTATTCATATTAGTGATATTTTGTCAACATTATAATATTTCCAACATTTTATGACATTTCTAAAACATTTCTCATTTCTTTCGATCAAGATCAATCTTTTCACGGTTAAGACATTATAACTTTGACCATAAGATCAAAGATTCAAATTCTCAGTCTCACATATTGTTACAACGGAAGAAAAGGTCAATCTCTTCCATTTATAAAAATATCTACCCGTGCGTAAACATATATATTACGTTACCCAGGTCTATATAAAGATTTGAAAAGGTTTATTAATTTATGGGGGTGAGTAAGTAGCCAATTAGATAAAGTGGAGAAGATAAAGATAAATGCATTATAATAGGGTTTTGAATATTTAGCGATAATTAGTGAGTGCTTATGATAGTCTAAGAGTGCCAAACCCACTTGTTTGTTTGTTATTGAATTAGGTTTACACAAAACAAAATGAAATGGCTTGGGATGCTCGTGAGTTTGTTCTCTTCTCTCTTCATTTCTGCCATTTCCTTTTGTACTTTTTTCATCATTCATATGTCTTTCATTTTTGACATTTCATTTCATCTTGTCAATGTTGTTTCCATTCATAATTACATTGATTCAACTTAGTCTAGTTTTCGTTCCTAGTAACATACAAAACCAACAACGCGACGAGATGGAATCTAACCTGTTTTTTCAAACGCTTTTTACTCGTTTTTGGTAAATTTTAAATATTATTTTATTGAAGGGTTAACGACAAAACATTGTTCGTTTGTTGAAAAATAACATTATATTTATTAAATTATATGAAAGTAATGAAATATATAAAAGTGAATATCAGAATTGTAAGAACGTTGAAGGAAATTCGTTGTACAAATTTAAATATATATATGTTTTTTTTTTCATATAATAGTATTATACATAAGTTGTATGTCTAGGTTCTCATACTATATTTATTAAGAGTAAAATAATTAAAAAAGAATATCTCTAACTTCAGAATTAAATTCTAAAAAGAAACAAGTTCAATGACCTTATTCTCTTCTCTCTTTTTGCTTCCCAAAACAAAACTTTATTGTAATTTTTATGGGCCAGCTGTACGGGAACGAGCCCAATAAAACTAGCGGAAACATCACACTTTCAGGGCTTTGGCCCAATCTTTCTGGCTTTGTGTTGAATTCAAATGGGCTGCAAAATTGGTCTTTTTCTCGTTCTGTTTTCCTTTTAAAAGAGAATTTGTCGTGGATGGCAATTAAGATTTTTCTAATTGCAAATATAGCACAATGTAAAATTAATGACAAATGTGACAATTTATTAGAATAAAATTTCATAATTTTCGTTTTACCCTATTTTATTTTGAATTCTTGTGCGAACTCTCTCTTGATCGCATGACTTCTATTTGTTAATCGGAACCTATCGCTGATAAACTCTGATTAATCAAAATCTATTAGTGACTATCACCGATAGATTCTGATTAATCAAAATCTATCAGTGATTGACCCTGATGGAAAGGATTATACGACAGAGTCTATTAGTTGATATTTTAGTATTTTTGATAGTCTATTAGTGTCCATCAGACTATAAAAAATACTAAGATAGTTGTTGATAGACTCTATATCTTTTCTATCCGTGTTTATCACTGATAGACTCTGATAATCGAAATCTATCAGTGACTATCTGTGATAGACACCAATAGATTATCATGCCAATAGCTCCACATAATTCTTTTAATCAGAGTCTACAAGTGTCTATATCACTGATAGACTCCGATTAATCGTAGTCTATCAGTGACTATCAATGATAAACTCTAATAATCCTTTCTATCAAATAGTTGCTGATAAAAAAGACATTTTTGTAACTTAACGCCAATTTTTTCGATTTCCATAAATAATTTTCATTTTTTCTATTTTTGCAATATGTTTAGTGTTTTTTGTTATATGTGCAAATGCCCCTTTAAAAAAAAACCACATTTCATTTTTCATACTTTTTTTTTCTTCTAGGAATATTCACACTTCATACACGTTTTTTTTTTTTTTTTGGTTGCTGTTGTTTAATCATTTTTTGTCCCTTAGTCTCTAAACTTTAATTTGTAACTATTTGAACAATTGTAACAATTTATTCTCTAAATTTAAGTAAGTAACAATTTAGTCATTGTACTTTAAAATTTGTAAGGATTTAGTCTCTACCATGAAAATTATTGTTAAGATTTAATGAGATTTCTTACCTGGGTAGATCAATAAACTAATTAGGATCTCAATATGTTTATATACTACAAAGTCTAAATCGTTAAATAATAAAAATTGACATTTAATTTTGATGGAATTTTTTTTGGTAAAGACTAAACTAAATTCTTACAAATTTAAAAGTATGAAGGACTAAATTGTTACAAAATAAAGTTAATAGACTAAATTGTTACTTTCATGATGATAAATTGTCATAGACCAAAAGTTTATTTTAAACTTTTTTTTCAACAATTACATGATGAGAAATTGGTTACGTTCCAACATCTAACCTTTTGGTCTATGATATATGTCTCAACCAATTGAACTATACTCATGTTGACATAAAATTATTGTTAAGAACAAATTTATTATACATATTCTACCCTAAGTTTTTAATCATTTTAATAATTTTATGTATTACCAGAATTTACTTCTTAAGGACTATTGTTTCCACGAGATTTCTGGAGAAATTTAATTCGTGAAAGTGAATTTGAGTATGTATTAATTTGTGCAGTGGTAATGCAATTTCTAATGTATAATTTTTTTTTTATTCTTTCTTGTGGATGTATACTTGACTCGAGGATTGGAATGCATGTTCTTGAACTCACTTGTTGATCTTCTTGAGTCGTCTTTGGCTTATTGATCTTTTTGGATCAACCCTTACTTGTTGATCTTCTTAGATTATTGACCCTTGGCTTGTTGATTTAAGATCGGTCTTTGGTTTATTGATCTTCTTAGATCATTCCTTGGCTTGATGTTTTTCTTGGATGATGGCTAGTTGATTTTGGATTGATCCTTGGCTCGTTAATTTTCTTTGACGATCGACCCTAGACTTATTGATCTGATAGAAAAATCAATCGAAATCTTGAAGTCTTGTACGCTTCAGATGCCTTTTAACTAGTTTTTAAAGTCTTCAGCATCTTCAAAGGGATTTTAGTTTTCAAAGTTTTCTAATCTTTAAAGCCTTTAGATATTCTTTGGTCTTCAAAGAGAACTTGATCTTCTAGGAATCATTTGAATTCTCTAACTTCCTTTTTCTCCAAATGTCTTCTCTTCTGACTAAATTTGAGTTCCTCTTGAATGAATAAAATAGAGAGTGACTCTTCTATTTATAAAGCTTTCTGATATGATTCAAAAGTCAGAAAGATGCACATGACCAAATCATGCAAAAATAGAGTTAGCACCTAGGCACCGCTACAAGCATGCAAATTGCATTCACGTCCACCATTTTTTCTTTTTCTTTTTTTTTTTTTTTTTTTTTTGAGAAAAGAGCACTTCATTAACTAAACGAAAATAGGCACACCAACCTCTTCATGAATAACTATGAAGAGAACCAATTAGAGATAATAGCATCCAAAAAAAAAAAAAAAAAAAAAATCCCCCAAATCAAGGTACAAGGAGCGCCAAAAAAATAGAAAAAAAATAGGACTTTCTTATTATTTACCCTTAGTTAATCATTTTATGGTTTTCTTGTGTTGGGATATAAAAGCCAACTTTACATCATTTTGTAACCCAATTAAGATTGTTAAATTGCTAATGTGAAAAGAAACTTTTGATTGTTTTCTCCACCCTTGTGTTTGCTCCAATGAATCGTGAGCTCCAAACTTTGCAAATTCACGTGTTGATTGCAAATCTAGAAACAAATAAGTTTGATTGATGACCATGTTAAGGGACTATCGGACACATTCATATCTCCACAATGGTATGATATTGTCCACTTTGGACATAAGCCTTCATGGCTTTGCTTTTGGATCACCCCAAAAGGCCTCATACCAATGGAGATACTAGTTCTCCCTTATATACCCATGATCATCCCCTTATCTAGCCGATGTGGGACTTTGGGTGCACTCCCAACAATCCTCCCCTCGAACAAAGTACCACCGAGCCTCCCTTCAACTAGTCATCTATCCGTCCAACTCTCTAGGCTTCACCGCTTTACCGAGAGTTCTTGCTCTTATCTAGGACGACTCCTCTTCTCCGGAGTATACCCGCCTACCCAGAGCTCAACCACGGATCTCCCCATGACTATTAAGGCTCACAACTTCTTTGTTCGGCACCCGAGGATTCCACCCGACACGGCTACTCCCGGGGCATGGCTCTGATACCACTTGTTGGGAGAAAATGCAGAATACAAATAATAATAATATTATGACGGCAATCAATAATATTATAACTATCTCCCCTTCCACAGGTTAAGCCAAAAATAATAGTCACGAAAATAATAAAAGAGATAGGGAAAAAGAAAACGACACCGAAAATATACTGGTTCGCCCCAAGCTCGGGACTACGTCCAGTCTTCTGCAACTGCAGGTTCTACTAGAATTTGGGAAATTACAGGAAGCCTTTAATAACGCCACAAACCAACCTTCAATAGCCCAACAAAAGCTATTGACTTCCAAGTATCACAACCCGATAGCTTGGGATCAACAAAGAAACAAAAAACCCTCACCCACAAGAGAAATAATCTAAACTCTCTCACGAAAACCTCACTGCCGCCACTCAAGAAAAGGAACTGCCGTTTTTCCTTCTTTTTCTTATGTCTTCCGCAACTCATAAGCATATATATATATATATATATGCACTAAAAACAACCCTAAAGTAAATGGGCCTTAAGGCCCAAAACCCTTCTTTTATTTTCACACGGCAAGATGAGGTGGTTTGTCTCCACCAATCCTGACAATTTCCCACTTGGAGACAAAACAACGATCTCGTCTCCCACTGCAACAAAACTCTAAACATCTTGGCAAACTCCAAGGATCTCTACTCCCACTACAACTGTTATCTCTGATCTTCTTGGTAAAACTCCAAGGCTCAAAAATACCTGAAAAACAACAAACTCACAAAAACAGGCAACTATCAGAATATAACTGTAGCTCATCTGTGCTTGCCCCGAGGTATGGGCTAGCTACGTGGACCTGTCTCCCAGACGAAAAAACAGACACGTATTCCCACTTCAGCTAAGTGGTATCACCTGTCATCTTCTTCCAACCCGAACAACTGTTCCTGAAGAAGATACACTCTGAGAATGGTTTGAATCCTCTATTCAAACCTGTTACTGCTCTGGCCTTCCACTTTGATGCCTCAACTCGCCTAAGCGACTTCTTCAATTCATTCGACCGTCTGACAACTGGGGATTCACGATAGCCATCAACTTTCTCTCCTAGACTTCCCAATTGTTTCTGAACTGAAGGATCTTGATCGGACTGATCGAAATTGGCTATCCTTGCTGCTGGCTCAACTGTACCTCTACAACTACCATCTGCAGCTTTAACCGGCATCCACTGTCTCTCTGAACCTTTGGCAACAATCAACTGACATTTGTACAGTGTAGATTTCCTGTGACCAACTGCCACTACCTGGGATCCAAACTTGAGTTTACACTGGAGACTACCAAACTCACACATGAAACCATCATCTGCCAACTTACCAATAGAAATAAGATTCATCTTGATATTAGGCACGTACCTGACATCTCGCAGTACCAATTTACCTCCACATTCTGTCTTCAGACTAACATCTCCAATCCCTCTAGTCTTGGAGGTTCTACCATTCCCCATCCTCACTAGGCCATGATGCCCTCCTGTGAATGATGTGAACAAACTCCTATCTGAAGCTATGTGAACAGAAGCTGCACTGTCTAATATCCAATATGATGAGTGGTTACTATACTTTGTGTCACTCTCAACACAAACTAAGACGACATCCTCCACTATATTTACCTCTGGTTTTCTTTTCTGATCCTCTTTAAATTTCCTACACTGATACTTCAAGTGACCTTTCTTATGGCAGTAATAACATTCTACCTCATTCCTGTTTTTCCACTTTTTCTTACTGCTACTCGGTTCATTATCTTCATCGACCTTATCTTTACCTTTAGGGGCTGTTTGGGACGCTGAATTGGTTATAATATCTGGTGGTTATAATAATCTGGGGATTATAATAGTCTGGGGGTTATAATAATCTGTGTTTGGGGTGCAGATTATTATAGTCTGGGATAAAATAATCTGTGTTTGGGGTGCAGATTATTTTAGTCTGGGATAAAATAATCTGTGTTTGGAGTGTTGATCTGTTTTAACATGGGGTTCTGAATCAAAGGTTCAAACTGACTGTTTTCTTTTTCTAATTTAGGGTTATGCTTTTTTTTTTTTACAAAGCAAAAAAGTTTAGGATTTGGTATAGAAAAATCATATTAGTTAACTTTTAGTATTGCCAAAATAAAAATTGTAAATGTTTAGTTCAAAAATCATATTAGTTTTTTTTTTATCAATAAAATCATTTGAAATAAACTTGAGTGTGGTAAATATAATTTCGTTTGAATGTTTTTTTTTTTTAAGTTGATTAACCTTCGATGTTGTCAACGACTTTTCCGGCAACCTTTGATGTTTTTTTTTCTTTATTTTTATTTTTTATATTTTTCAAAATGAAAATGAGAAGAAATATGAAAAAAAAAAATCGGTGGCCGGAAAAGTCATCGGCGATCGCCGGAAAAGTTGTCGGAAACTTCGCCGGCCGACGGTCGTCGGAAAAGTCAAGGAGTCGCATGATAGAAGAGAGGAGAGAGTTACTGTATAAAATAATCGAGTGGGTTGAATGATGGTTACTGTAGAGAATGGATAAAATAATCGGAGGTAAAAATAACCCACCTCACCATTTATTTTTGTTGGTGCTCCAAACATTGAATAGGTTATAATAAGGGGGGTTATTATAACCTATTCAGTGCCCCAAACACCCCCTTAGTCATAACCAAAGCTGACCCTACTGTAGACTCTTTATTACTACCCTGCCTACAAATTTCCTCAGCTATGGCTAAATCACAAACTTCTGAAAATTTTAAAGTGTTATTTCCAGTCGAATTAGACACTGCTGTCTTCATCGTTTCCCAACTATCAGGTAAAGACGTTAACAACTGAATAGCATTCACCTCATCAGAAAACTCTATCTTAACAGATTTTAACTGATTAATCAAAGTGGTAACCTCATTAATATAGGAATTCACAGAAGCATCCTCAGACATTTGCATGTTGAAAAACTTCTTAACTAGGTAGACCTTATTTATTTGCAGAAAGTTTTTCATACCTGTTTGTAAGCGCTTTCATCAACTTGACTGCAATTGTCTCATGGGCTACTAGACTTGCCACATCCATTGACAAACACATCCTTATGGTTGCAACTGTCTCTTCATCTAGAGCTTCCCAATCTTTGTCCGACATCCCTTTCGGTCTCTCCTTCAATGCCTTATGCACTTTCTTGCAAGTTAAATAATCCTTGACTTGCATCTTCCAATATCCAAAATTTTTCCCATCGAACTTCATGACTCCACAAAACCCATGACTCCTGAACCAAAAGCTCTGATACCACTTGTTGAGGGACTACCGGACACACTCATATCTCCACAATGGTATGATATTGTCCACTTTGGGCATAAGCCCTCATGGCTTTGCTTTTGGATCACCCCAAAAGGCCTCATACCAATGGAGATACTAGTCCTCCCTTATATACCCATGATCATCCCCTTATCTAGCCGATGTAGGACTTTGGGCGCACTCCCAACAGACCAAACTTGTGGATTGTTTCAAGTTTTGTGTAAGAAACTAGTTTTCCTTGCAACTTGGTTGACCAATCAATAGCAATCAGTTCTTGACCTTTCTTTTTGGTTCTTTATCTTGTGTACGAGTGATCCTTGTGTTGCATGTGTGTTCGGGAGTCGTATAATCAAAGGTGTTCAAGATCACCATTCAAGGGAGTTCGTATCATTTTCCATAATAATTGTGTGGGCTTGGACTCAAATAGCTTTGGGCACAACCATTTGGAGTTGGGCTTTGGGCCAAATCACCCGTTATTCCATGGTCCTTGTGTGGGCTTAGACTCAATTGGTCTTGAACTCAATCATTTGAATTTTGGTTTTGTTGACTTTGAGCTAGTACTTTGTGTCTAATTATCATTTAATGAGGTTTTTGTTAATTTGTAGTTGGTCTCAAAATCAATAATACACAACTTTGTTATCAAACTTAAATAATGATGTGACATTGTGTAATTGATCCAAATTTCTTTGCAAATGACATAAATATTGCGGTTCAAAAACATATAACTAAATTTACACTCGAAATTACAAATTTACATAAAATAGAATGTCAATCCGCTCTAAAATAATCTAAAATTCTACAACCATACCATATGTCATAATGCAAGTGATAAAATTGTGAAATAATCACAATTACCAAATTCTAAGACCTCGTATTCTTATTGGTTATTTTAGAAATATATATCATTTCTAGAAATGATATATATTTGTCTTGCGAAAGAAAAAAAAAACATTCATCAAAATTGGTGTATCTGAAAATAATTGATTTATCATTATTATATTATTAGAATCTTTTTTTTTTTTGAAAAAATTATATTATTAGAATCTTAATCAACTCCTATGTTGATGGAAATTCAAATGGAAAATGACCTATTTGATTTTTTTTTTTGAAATAAAAAACTCTAACCTTTTTGTAAATAATAGTTGACATAATTATCCTTAAAAGTAGATGATTTGATATAATATAATATAATATAACCCAACAAATATATTGATCATGGATTGGCAGAATACATGAAATTCCTTGGAAAATGTGGAACACTATCGCTGGAACTTTCCATTTTCCAAAACGAAATTCTTCTCTTCTTCCTATTCTTCTTGGAAGTTTCTCGAATAATTCTCTGAAATTCCTCGCTCACAAATTTACATTTTTTTTAATATATTCTAATACAGTCGTAAATTATTGTAATATCATGTGACTACATTAAGAAATATATTTAATCAACGACTTTCTAATTAAAAAAATCGTTTAAATCCAGATTTCGAAGTGGACACGCCACGGGCCCACACAGCACCGATGCATATCACTTTTTCCTACGAAAAAAACATACAATTTTCATGACATCGACCAATTGATTTAGAGCCACGTTCTCAAAATTAAGATCAATGTAATTTCGATTTTAGTTTTCATTTTTTAAAAAATTAAAAAGATTAAATCACAAATTTGATATCTGAACGTCAACTTGAACATAGCTCAACTAAAATGACCTAGAAATCTATGGTTCAAATTCTTCCACTCTCATATGTTATGGAAAAACAAATGGAACACGAATTTTTGGGTGGTGTCTATAGGCTCTTCTCAAATTTGAAAAAGTATTTAATATATGGTTTTTAAATGTTCAATTTTGTATCTAATGATCATTGCCATATTAAAATTCTTTAAAATCCACATAGATAATGTAATAGAATATTGACACATCAATTTCGTCTATGATAAATAGGTCAAGAAACTATTAGACATAAACCTATTTAATATTTTAAAGTTTAAAGATATATTAGTCATAATGTTGAAAGTCTATAAATATTAAGGCCCTGTTTGATAACTATTTGGTTTTTTATTTTTGGTTTTTAAAAATTAAGCTTATAAACCCTACTTCCACCTACAAGTTTCTTTGTTTTTCTAATACCAATCTTTCTATGTTTTAAAAAACCAAACCAATTTTTGAAAACTAAAAAAAGTAGATTTCAAAAACTTGTTTTTGTTTTTGGAATTTGGCTAAGAATTCAAATGTATCATTGACAAGGATGAAAACCATAGTAAGGAAATTTGGAGAAAACAACATAATTTTCAAAAATAAAAAACAAAAAACCAAATGGTTATCAAATGAGTCCTAAATTTTTGGGGTTTGAATTCCTATTAAACATACAAGGAAGAAAATTTAAAAGTGAAACTGAGTTATCTGCCGTTTCTTTATTTAGAAGTTAATTTACATTTTGAAAATATATTTTGAATCTTTTTTTTTTTTTGAAACTGAAAATATATTTTGAATCTTAATCTAAATGTACTTTTTCCAAAAAGTAGTTCTCAAAAATAGGTTTTGTTTTTAAATTTTGACTTCAATTTCAACATAATTAAAAAATCAGAAAAGACAAAATATTATGTGGAAGTTTTTAGGGAGAAAAAAACTGTCCGGTAAGAAAGTCGAGACATAAAATTAGGATTTAAATTAAATTTAGTCTATGAATATGTTGATTTAACAGTTTTTTTTTTTTTTTTTTTTTTTTTTTTTTTGGACAATACAGGTTTTTTAGTTCTTATACATTCCAAATTTTGTGAGAAATTTTGATTTCTACCCTTAATTGAGACAAATGTTGCAAATTTCACCTTGGAACAATTTATTATTATTATTTTTTTAATTAAATTAAACCAATAATAATTTTTTTTTTTTTTTAAAAAAAGAAGTAAAGTTTTTCTAAACTCGCTATTCTTGTTTTGAAAATTAGAGACATGCACAAAATTAATCCTAGGGAAAAATACACTTTTGGTCCCTGAGGTTTGGGTTAAGTGACACTTTGGTCCCTGAGTTTTCAAACTCAACAAAAATACCCCTGAGGTTTGAGATAAGGAGCACTTTGGTCCCTGCCGTCAAATTTTCTGTTAACTTTTCACGGTTGCTGACGTGGCACTATTATTTTAATATAAAAAATTATTTATTTTATTTTTTAAATAAAAAATATTAAAAAAATAAAATATTAATATTTAATTATTTTTTTTATTCTTTCTCTCTTTCTCTCTCATCTTCTTCCCCATCTTTTCCCTCCTCCCCTTCTTCTTCCTAAGTCCGGCGGCCACCACTCGCCGCCGCCGCCGCCGGCGACTGAATTTTTTTTTTTTTTCTTCTTTCTTCTTCTTCTTTCTTCTTTCTTCTTCTCTTCTTTTTCTTCAATGTTTTTTTTAAAAAAAAATAAAAAATGAGAAAAGGGAGGGAGGACAGGTCCCTCCTCCGTCTCCGGCGCAGGAAACGGAGGAGGGAGGTCCCTCCTCCCTCCCCCGTCCCAGATCTGGAAAGAGGGAGGGAGGAGGGACCTCCCTCCTTCGTGTCCGACGTCGGAAACGGAGGAGGGAGGTCCCTCCTCCCTCCCTTTTCTCATTTTTTTATTTTTTTTTTAAAAAAAAACATTGAAGAAAAAGAAGAGAAGAAGAAAGAAGGGAAGAACAAGAAAGAAGAAAAAAAAAAAAAAATTCAGTCGCCGGCGGCGGCGGCGGCGAGTAGTGGCCGCCGGTCGCCGGACTTAGGAAGAAGAAGAGGAGGAGGGAAAAGATGGAGAAGAAGGAAGATGGAGAAGAAGATGAGAGAGAAAGAGAGAAATAATAAAAAAAATAATTAAATATTAATATTTTATTTTTTTTAATATTTTTTATTTAAAAAAATAAAAAAAATAATTGTTTATATTAAAATAATAGTGCCACGTCAGCAACCGTTAAAAGTTAACAGAAAATTTGACGGCAGGGACCAAAGTGCTCCTTATCTCAAACCTCAGGGGTATTTTTGTTGAGTTTGAAAACTCAGGGACCAAAGTGTCACTTAACCCAAACCTCAGGGACCAAAAGTGTATTTTTCCCTTAATCCTAATACACAAAATCCAATCAACCTTGAAAAAATTTCTCAAAACTCATAAATCGAAACAAAAATTCTATTTTATTGTAAAAATTTCATCAATTTTATCCCAAATATATGTTTTATAATTCATTAAGTACATAATATATATATATATATATATATATATATATATATATAGTTTGCAACACTTATCAAATCTTGAGGGTCTAATTTGATGAATGTGAAAGTTATGATAAAAATGGATACATTTTATCGTAAAATTTGATTTGTTTTCCCAATTCTTTTTTAGTTCTTTAAGCTTTGAACACAACTATTTTCATTTAGTTTCAGTATATTGTATGTTATAGGTAATTTCGGACCACCTCAATGTACAAGGAGCTGACGAGGACAACCCGACACGAGCCCAAAAATAGGATCAGAAAATGGACTCCGGAGGCGAAACAGGCCAAACCCCTGCTCGGCCTCAGCCTTGGGCCAAGGCCGACCCTCGACTCGTTTGCGCAGGCCGAGTGCTTCCGCCTCCGTTTGGTCCCTGCTGCCATCGGTCGCGCCGGTTTCACTGGGTTCAGCCCGAATCGCCTCCGAATGCCAGAAAACCCTAGGGCAGAAGCAGGTATTTAATCCCTTCTTGGTCACTGAAGAAGGGACCCCAAATTCGATTCTCTGATTCTCCTCTTGCTCTTACTCTTTTGCTTCCCATCGTTCTGACTTAAGCATTGGAGGCGGTGTGACAAACACCACACCGGTGTGCAGGTTTTACTATCTTGTAGGCCGCGTCTTCCTCCTCTCAAACAAATTTACAGACACGCGAACCTCAGGTGAGTTCCTCCTGTCCAGATTTTGCCATCAACATTGTATTTGTTAAAAATTGAGCATAGCCGATTGATTTACATTGTAAATCATATACATTTTCCCTTACAAAAGTTTAAAGAATAAAAATTAATATTTAAAAAAATCAAGAATTCAAATAAAAAAATTAAGAAGGTTGGGGTATAAAGACAACAAAAAACAAAGTTTTGGTTAGTCAGACTTAAGATTGACGAACCAAATGTCAAACAAACATTTCTTTATTTTTTCAAAGACAAAAAAAGAGCACTTCTTTAGGTTCCACTTGGGCGGTGGAAACTTTACCAAGAAAAGGAACTGAAATTACAATAAACATGAACATAGGAACCACAAATTGAGATGTTCATATTTAAACCCTAACATTTAAATAAAATTGATGTTTTTTTTTTTAAACTTAAAATAGAATCAATGAACTATGCATATAATATCAATCAAATCAAAAAGTCAACTCTATAACTAATTTTAACCTCTTTTCAAAAAAGAAAAGAAAAGAAACGAAACAAATTATTCTTTAATTTTTTTTCTTTTTGATGTCAAATACAGTTGAACTATGCTTGTTTTGATCAAAAAGAAAAAGAAAAAAAAAACTAATTTAACCCTTAAAGGTATGGAAAATGAAGATCCTTCCTCATTTACCTACAAATATTAAAGTTGCTACATATTGATATGATAAGGTTTTATTGTTTTTTTAATAAGATAATAAGGTTTTATTCAAATATAGATCAAAAGTTGTGGTTTGGTTAAATTTCTATTACTTTTTCAATTCTATCCCTGACTGACATACTCTTATTCCATGTTTTTATCTTCAAAATTATATTTTTTTTCAAAAAAAAAAATGTTATGTCGGATTTCGTTTATATATTTGAATTAATTAAATATACGTTACATAAATTTATTTGATTTAAATACTGGTCCTTAAACTTTTAAATAGTGTCCATTTTGGTTCCTGCTTCTTTGTTATTAATTTTGTTTTATTATCAAAAAAAAAAAAAAATTTGTTTTATTATCTGACAGTTTAGATTTGGTCACATCACCATTTTTTTTAAGTCATATAGAGACAAAATAACCTGCAATACCTAGTTGAAAATATTCACTAATACATTGTTGCAAATAGAGGAAAAATTTGATAATTTTTCTTTTATTATTATATTATCATCTTTTATGTTTAATAATATATGAGGGTGTGATTTGAATTTCTAACTTTTGAGTCAATAATATATTTTTTTTAAAATAAGTCAATAATATGTGCATTAACCAGTTAAACTAGTCAATAAAAATATGATTCAATTGACATAAAGTATGTACCTCATTTAAGAGTTCAGACCCTCACCTCACATACTGTAAAAAGAAAAAAAAAAGGCAGTTGATCCAAGTTCACATTGACGAAAAAAAAGATAATTGAATAATATGGAATAAAATAAAATTATTTAAATGCCCAACTTGTATGAAAATATATTTTTTCAATAAACTCATTCACATATTTCTTTTAAAATCTATTCATTAAATGTATTAATTGTCAATCTAAACCTAATTTGAAAAAAGTCAAAAGAGAATTGAAAAGACATTACTTTCATGGGAGATAGAAAATTTGAACTTCTTTTTAATTGAGAGTAAAGTTATGCTCAATTATTATGAATTTTTTTAACTAAAAATACTCTCTCTCTCCCTTGAAACGTTTAAGGAAAATACCTGAAAAGTGATCCCTAGGCAGTTATTTAGGTCCCGTTTGATAACCATTTCGTTTTCTGTTTTTGGTTTTTGAAAATTAAGCTTATAAACACTCCTTTCACTTATACATTTCTTTGGGTTGCTATCTACATCCTTCCCTGGATTCCAAAAACTAAGTCAAATTTTGAAAAAAAAAAAAATAGTTTCCAAAAACTTGTTTTTGTTTTTGAAATTTGGTTAAGAGCTCTAATATCTTCTTGACAAAGATGAAAACCATGATAAGAAAATTGAGAAAAACACAAGTGTTATAGGCAATTTTGGACCACCCGACGCACAAGGAGCTGACGAGGACGTCCGGGCGAAAATAGGGCTAGGAGACCGAGCTCGAGGAAGAACCGACCAAAGGGCCGGGCCAACTTGGCCCGACCCATATGGTCGGCCTCGGCCCAAGGCTGAGGCCGACCATTCGGCTCGCTTACGCGGGCCGAGCTCGGTCACCTCCTCTCGGTCCCTGATGCCTCTAGCCGTCTCGGTTTCGCCTGGTTTGTCCCGAAACGCCTCCGAATTCCTAAAAACCCTAGGAGCACGAGCAGGTATTTATACCCCTCTTCGCCACTGAAGAAGGGGACCCGAACTCTCAACTCTCTCCTCTTACTCTCTTGCTCTCCTCTTCCGTTTTTTGACTTAAGCATCGGAGGCGGTGTGGCTAGCACCACACCGGTGTGCAGGTTATCAGTTTTGCAGGCCACGTCTTCCCCATCATCTACAAATTTACCGTTGGTGGCACGTGAAGGTCAGGTGAGTTTCCTCTGACCAAAATCGACCATCAACAGTTGGCGCCGTCTGTGGGGAAGAAAGCTTGCTAAATCTGCACGTCGGTCATTCAATGAGTAAGAGGATGGAAAAGGGAAACCGAAATCCAAGCCCAGAAACTTCAAAAAATAGCCGCCAGCCGCAGAGGTCACGTGACGATGATAGCATCCAGGGGTCACCGAGACGAACAGGCCGAGGAGAATAGGCCGAGGGGCCGAGGCCGAGGAGAGGATTCTGACGCCAAAATTGCTGCCCTTGAGGATAAGGTGAAGGGAATGAATCAGAGTTTGTCCAGAATACTCCAAATCCTGGATAAACCCGGCCCTAGCACCAAACTCCATGAGGGGGGCTTGATTAGAGACCCAAAGAAGGGGAAGGAGCCAGTCGAGTACGTGGATGAATCAGAGACAGAATTGAAAGGAAAGAAGACCAACAGTGCAACCAGCAAGGTCAGGGGGCTGAAGCATGCAGAGCGCACAGTACTGAGGAGCCCAGAGCCAAGTACCATCCGTCAAACAGACCTGAGAAATCTGATCGAGGAAAAGCGCAGGAGTGCCAAAACTGCCGAATCCGAGGCCAGAGTTGCCGAAGCTGAAGCCAGGGCTGCCGAGGCCGAGGCCAGAGCAGCCGAGGCCGAGGCCAAGAAGGATAATCTCCCTTGGAAGACTGAGCTTCTGAACGCACTAAAGAAGCTCGGAAATCCTTAGGGAGACCTGCAGAAGTCAAAGGACCTTGGAGACCAAGACTTGGAAGAACTAATTGTCCAAGTCGACCCGCCCTTCACAGAAGAAGTCATGAAAGCCGAGGTGCCCCAAAAGTTCAAAGTACCCATGTTCAAACCGTACGATGGCAAGAAAGACCCCGTGCAGCATCTAAACGCCTACAAAAACTGGATGGACTTCCACGGTGTCTCAGACGCAATCAGGTGTCGCACATTCTTTTTCACTCTAACAGGATCAGCCAAGCACTGGTTTGAAAGATTGAAGAGAAGATCCATCGGCTCTTTCAAGGAATTAGCCCGAGCATTCCTTGCACAGTTCATGGGAGCCAGAGAACAGCGCAAGCCTCACATCAACCTCTTAACAGTCAAGCAGCAACCAGGTGAGAGCTTGCGCGATTACATAATGCGTTTTAACGACGAAGCACTGCAGGTTGAGGGATACAGTGAGGGAGCAGCCCTAGTAGCCATCACAGCTGGTCTGGAAGACGAAAGACTGCTTAATTCAATAGGTAAGAGCCAACCTCGAACCTATGCAGAGTTCGTCTCCCGGACACAGAAATACATGAGTGCAGAGGAGTTGCTCAAATCAAAGAAGTTAGAACGTGAACACAAGAGGCCTTCTTCATCTGACCGCGACAGTAGGAAGGACAAGAAGCAGCGGACCGACGAGGGAGGCCGAGGCCGACCAGATCATGGCCGAAACCGACCAGACCAAGGAGACTACTTGAAGAAGTTTGAAAGGTACACCCCTACTTCAATCCCACAGGAGCAGATCTTGATGGAGATAAGGAATACAAACCTGCTCAACGCGTCCAGGAAGCTGAAGTCCAATCCTGACAACAGAGACAAGAGCCAGTATTGTCTCTTTCATCGAGATCATGGACATTCAACCAAGAACTGCATTCAGCTAAAGGACAAGATTGAAGCGCTGATTCGGAACGGATACCTGAAGGAGTTCACCACTAAGGCCGAGGCAGACCAGAGGTGGCTGAGGCCGACCAGAGACGACCCAGGCAAAGACAAGGGTGGACCTCAACTGGAAATTCATTGAGGACCAAAACAGACTCCCCTATGGCCGAGGCCGAGCCCTACCACACTTCATGCTAGGGTCAAAGACAACATTCTGGAGAACACACTAAGCCTTAGCTTAGGGAATTCTAGTTTTCTTTATTCTGCTGCACTTATCATGTAATCAGAGCATTGTCGCTCACTTTATTTTTGGTAGGTAGGAGTAGACTTTCCCTTTTTACTCTGCCATTTAAGTGTAAACATTATCATTAATGTTAGGACCTAGATTTTCCCCTTTCAAGGCTTAAAGTGTGTTCCAAGGAATGTATGAAGACAACATGCGAGCCTAAGCTTACTACTTAGTGCCCACGCTCAAACATGCGAGCCTAGGTTTTTCAGCTTAGTGCCCACGCCAAAACATGCGAGCCTAAGCTTTTCAGCTTAGTGCCCACGCTCAAACATGCGAGCCTATAGTGCCCACGCTTCATGCGAGCCTATAGTGCCCACGCCTACATGCGAGCCTATAGAGCCCACGCTTCATGCGAGCCTATAGTGCCCACGCCTCCATGCGAGTGTTGCCTTGTGCAATGTGATTATAATAATGCAAGAAATCTTCACAAATAGCTCAAAAACGTGCAAGTATACACATCATGGCAGCAAGTGATAAGTAATTCAAGATCGTCTCCACAGGGATTAAGTTAATGAAATTTACTACTTCTAAGCGTGATTTTCGGCGAAATTCAAGTAACCAAGGACACCAAGATCATTTACTAACTAAAGTGCACAAATGTAAACTAACTTGGATGAAATTAAAGAGTATTGAAAGCAAATAATGCAAGAAAAACGGCTGAAAACAGAGGAGAATTAAGGCTCGGATTAGGGATACTCTGTATTGTTTCCAGGGATTGCTATAGCGAAAGCTGTGCTAATTCATCTCACCCAGATTTTCAACGGGAATTTTCCAATTCTCCATAGATTAAGGCGATTAAACTCCCATTTAACCCCTTATTTCTAACTCAATCTAATTAGTGCCTTAGGGGGTGATTTATCCCTAAATACCCACTCATTTTCATGATCGTTAAAGACTAAGGTAAAGTAAAGTAATCGGCTATCAAATGTTCTCCCAAACACCCAATAACAATGCTAGAAAATGGATGGCCAATCGAAATTCCAGCTTAAACAATAAAGAACACTTTACTTTAAGATGAAAATAGCACGGTTCAACTATAAACAACCCCTTGTTACAATATGAGATCCCTAATCCTCACCTAAAGAGGATTAGTTCATGATAAAAGAAGAAACAAGTTCAATACAGCAGAGAATGCTCATACAAAACATGATTTCAGCTTCTAACACAACTAATATCAATAGGAAGATAAAAGATGAGAAGAAAAGGCCAAAGAAGAAGCTCCCAAGCTCAAATCCAGCTTTCCCAAGCTGAATATGGACTCCACGGCAGCTCCACCTCTGTTTTTCCTCTGTTTTTCTCCTTCAATCAGCTCCCAATCGTGAGTTTCCTTCTTCTCCCAGCCTCCTTTCCAAATTAGGGCCTCTTTCCTTATATACCCAGCTTCAATTCGTGGAAGTAAGGGCTGATTAGACAAGCCTTGCCCACATGGAAACCCTTCTAATGGCTGAAAATAGCTTCAGCCTCCAGCTGGGAATGCCACATCAATTAATGAATCTGTCCACGTGTAAAACAGCTCCAGCTGCCATTCTGCCTCTGCCAGCTCACGCTGTAGCATTATCTGTGCAAATTGAAGCTCCAGGTCAGCTTAAGTACGAGATTAGCGTGAAATTAAACACCCAAAGCCATCAATAAACACTTTCATTAAACACCACAAAATTCATTAAGACCCAACTCAATTAGCATCAACTTAAGGTAAAATTAAGCCTAAAAGCCCTAAAATCATGGCCAATAACTCTTATTTCTAAGAGTTATCAGCGAGCCTATAGTGCCCACGCCTCCATGCGAGCCTATAGTGCCCACGCTTCATGCGAGCCTAAGCTTTTCAGCTTAGTGCCCACGCTTGCTTGCGAGCCTAGGCTTTTCAGCTTAGTGCCCACGCTTCTCATGCGAGCCTAGGCTTCCACGCTTAGAGCCCACGCCACCGCTCACGAGCTTGGACTATCGAGTCTACCTCACCTCAGAGCTCAAACACTTGCTTAAGCACTTCATGTAAGTCAAGCTCACCTGGCGGAGGCCGAGACCGAGCACATCTTGCCAAAACCGAGCACCTCTTGTCGAGGCCGAGCACAAACTTTAAAAGTATTCTCTTACTCAACTATACTTTATGTTTTAATGAAGTTTTACTTGAGATTGGGGGCTGCAAAGGGGATATGCACTCCCTACTGAACAAAAAGCAAGTGACAGGGGATATGCACTCTCTATTAAACAAAAGGCACACCAGCTTAGCATATCTAGCCAATGACTACATGTTCTAGCCTGTTATTTCATTATTTTCCTACAAGGACTAATATATGGATGCAGGGAGCTAAGTTTCAGGCTAACAGGGGCATGAGGCCGAGGCCGAGCCTAGCCTCTTCCCTCATTCTTCTTTTGCAGAAATTAACTTTTTGATGCAGGATCGTGAGATCTTCCATTTTTCCTACATTTTACTTGTGGATAAGACCTGGATCCGGAATAATGCACTCCGAATGACCAAGTACGGGGGTCTCAACAGACAAGCTAAAAGGGGGATGGCAGTGCTCGGCCTCTTCCCGAGGCCGACCAGCACCACTTTTGTAATCCCTCACCTTTTCTCATTTCTATCTCACCTAACCCCTATTCAGGGAGTTTTGTTTTGTCTATTTCTATCCCATAATGCAGGATAGCAATGAATCCGCACGAAAGTCAGCACAGAGCAAGGATCATTACTCTTAAATCGGGCTTAAGGAGCTCAACCGATAGCACTAAGTCGCACCTGAATCCCAATTCAAGGGTGGGGGCTTAATGTTATAGGCAATTTTGGACCACCCGACGCACAAGGAGCTGACGAGGACGTCCGGGCGAAAATAGGGCTAGGAGACCGAGCTCGAGGAAGAACCGACCAAAGGGCCGGGCCAACTTGGCCCGACCCATATGGTCGGCCTCGGCCCAAGGCTGAGGCCGACCATTCGGCCCGCTTGCGCGGGTCGAGCTCGGTCACCTCCTCTCGGTCCCTGATGCCTCTAGCCGTCCCGGTTTCGTCTGGTTTGTCCCGAAACGCCTCCGAATTCCTAAAAACCCTAGGAGCACGAGCAGGTATTTATACCCCTCTTCGCCACTGAAGAAGGGGACCCGAACTCTCAACTCTCTCCTCTTACTCTCTTGCTCTCCTCTTCCGTTTTTTGACTTAAGCATCGGAGGTTGTGTGGCTAGCACCACACCGGTGTGCAGGTTATCAGTTTTGTAAGCCACGTCTTCGCCCTCATCTACAAATTTACCGTTGGTGGCACGTGAAGGTCAGGTGAGTTTCCTCTTACCAAAATCGACCATCAACAACAAGTATAATTTTGAAAAATTAAAAACAAAAAACAAATGATTATGAAACGAAGTCTTATTTATTTATTTATTTATTGAAAACAGGCAGTTATTTATTTTTATTTATTCTTTTTGGATTTCGATCACTGGGCAGTTTCTGAGTCCTTAGATCACATGTGTGAAAGCTCATACGTGCCGCCAAACTGAGTCCAGTCCTCGAAAATAACAGTCTTACAATTTGTATTTAAAAAAAAAAAAAAAAAAAAAGACAGTCTTATAATTTGTTTTCTTTTGGAAGCAAACAGTCCACAGTTTTGAAGAGTATTTGAGAAAGAAAATTTGAATTCAATATTCATGGACCTTCAAGTTTTACCTGTATATATATATTTAAAGGCTTTAACCTTTGACCTACTAATTTTGCTAATAAATGTTGTCTTTGACCAATCTCTTTTACGATTAACGGTTTTTATACACCAAATATTTACTTTTACTTTATTCTTCATTGACTAATAATGTAAATCACAACAAAGTATATATAACAATCTTCAGGAACTATCACTTAAATAAATCGTCTATGTTATATTAATATTCAATATTGATCGTTTTATAGCTAACGTGAGTATTCAAGTGATTAACCCATTACATCCCTTGATTAAGTGCATGATTTGGAGTGATTTTGAAATGATTAAAATCACTTTTATCCAAAACAAAATCAAACATGAAAATAATTCAAAATCAATTTTGATAATATGAAAATCTCGTTTGAAAGTGTAAAATCAAACATGAAATTGATTTTAATTAATTAAAATCACTTTTATCCAATTCAAAATCACTCCCACCCAAACATGCACTAATGTTAGATATTTGAATTTCTCTCTCCCGTTTGGTTGTTGAACTAAAAAAAAATTAGAGAAAAAATAAATTTACATCCCTAAACTCTAGGAGTTGTATCAATTAAAACCCTAAACTTATAATTGTATCAATTTAAACTCTAAACTTTCATAAGTGAATCAATTTAGACTCTCGTTTAGTGATTAGTAGCTATTTTCACTTGATTCCATTTAAAATCAACTCAACATCACCCGAATAACTATATCCTTATTCCAAAATCCTACCAAAGTAGCAAATATATATATATATATATATATATATATATATATATATATATATATATATATATATATATATATAATAAAATCACACAATTATTTCTAAATAAGCTGAGAAAAATATAGAAATGTGTCTATTTGATTCCAACACATCTCTCTAATTTATGTTCATCCCCACATTTAAAAAAAAATCTTGTACACGTGAAAAGTTTTGCATTAATAGTTTTATAACAAAATTCTAATGAAAAGTCTAAATTAATTCGATTATGAAAATTTAGAGTTTAAATCGATACAATTATTGTTTTGTGGTTTAAGTAATATAGTTCTCTCAAAGTTCAAGTGTATAAATTGAATTTTTCATTAAAATTTTAATTTTACGGTATAGAATTGGTAGATTTGTGTAAGTAAAAGAAAAAGAAAAAGAAGTTATGTTTTATTCCAAGTGGTATTTACATTTTTTGTGTATGCATATAGTGTGTAAATAGAATGATTTTTGTCATATAGGATTATGATCATCTTTGTCCCCAAAGTTACCCTAGTGTTTTGACTAAATATATAAAATAGACCTCAATAAAATGTTCATATGTCCAAATATATTAGTAAAACAATAATTTTATGATACTAACTTTTTGTATGAACAAATTTAACATTTTGTTTAAAAAATAAAAAGAAAAACAAATTTAACATTTGTTTATGGCGGGCCAAATTGAATTTTTTTTATACATTAGGAATAAAAAATAGAATTACCTAAGAGGCTAAGATCTCAATGACCATTATTATATATATATATATATATTTATTTATCTTGAGTTCAACCACATTTGGGAGTAGGGATTCAAATTTCTGGCCTCTTAGTCGAGAATACATACCCATTACTGTTGAGCTCTCATTTGAACATATTATTAGGTATATCGTGTAACCTATTTTTTCTCTTTTAAAAAAATTTACCATATTCTTGATGCATGCGCATAGATAATTATATATACAGCTTGATTTTTCTTATATGGACTGTGCTGTCTTATTAGTTATTTGTGAATCTTCCAATGATTTTCATTTATGGATATTTTTAAAATTTTGGACCTCTCTTTCTTCTCTTTCACACCCGTGAATATTAAAAACTTTGAATATAATAGCAAAGAGATAAATATCAATGTCTACAAATAGCTGGATTATTTTCAATTCCAATGAATAATATTGAATGAAAATTTTGAACATCAACCAAATTACAATTTTTCTTTTTGAATTAATAAATAAAAAGATAACAAATAACTGAATAAGTTATAAAATTTCATTGTTACTAGGATTTATACTCGCTTATCCATGTATGATATTTTACCAACATTCTACTATATGTTACCTTTTTTTGTTTTCATGTAGAGGCTTTCGACACTTCCATTTCTCGAAATGTGTAGAGTGAGAATTCAAACGTATATATTTGATACATTTTCTCTCATTACTACACATCCACATTGCTCTCCTATTTTTAAAAATTTTTATTTTATATATAATTAAAATTTCCTGAACACTTCAAAAAATTAACCCTGAACTTAATTTGTCAAAGAATTTTTATTATTTTGCATAATGGTACAAAGACAGGGACAGCTCAATATAAAGAATCTACCAGAATCTTATTCATGTATGTATATTCTGTTACATGGAATAATAATATTTGAAAAAGAATTACAGATCAAAACGATCTCTGAAAGTGTATTAAATAAATTGAATTGTTGTGTTAATCAAAACCCCTATTTTACAAAGAGGTTATAAAAAACAACGAATTAAAAAAAAAAAAAAAAGATTTGAGTGTTTGTATTTGGTTTGAAATTTGAATCAATCAGATTTCATTCTGCATGCAATCGCCATATTTACGTCGCCTAATTATCCGTCGGCATCTCAACCCCTCCGCCGCCGATCAGATTATCAATGACGGCGTTTGAAGCTTTTCTCAGCAGCTCCGACCAATCCCTAAATAACAATCATACAATAATATCAGTGATTTTGGCTTCCAATTTTATATAATATATTCTAAATTTTAAAATGAAAATAACTCCTTCTTTCGCTTTGCCCTTGATAAGACATATATTTGGTTGCATACCCGTATGTAGGGCTCTTCCTACATACTCCATTCAAATCTTGACAACTAAGAAGAGAATGGTAGAAAATGAGAAAACTTTTTTTATCTCTCCTAATTGTCGACATTTTAATGGTGGTATGCAATCAAGTATTATTGTTTCTTTGATAATGAAGCTTACCCGTTAATGGAGTCGAAAGTGAGTCCAACTGTGTACTTAGCTTCTCCAAGTGCCCAGTTGAACCTCTGCAACTCTTTATCGGGGCATGTATGGTTATACTCAACACGAAGTTGAGATGGACGAACATCGACGAAAATTGGGATGATCTTCTTCTTATTCTCCACCATTAGGGCAAGTTCATGCAGACAAAAATACGACTCGCAATACCGCGGCGAAAACACCGCAATCCCGACCTTACAACTCCGAATGCCTTCCTCAATCTCGTCGAACAATTTGTCCCCAGGTTTCATGTTCTTGCTGTCTAAAAATGGCCGAAGCCCTATTCGGCCAAAATGGTCGTGGAGCAATCCGGCGATGTTCCGTTTGGTGTCGATGCCGCGATGGTTAATGAACACGTCGCACTGCCGCGATATCGACCGAACATCGCTGCGGCGGCTGAGGATTCTGGAGGAGAGGTAGTTTTTGGCCACAAGTGAAGCATAACGTTGCATGGCTTGATGAACACAAAAGGGAGAGAAAGAGATGTTGTTTTTATTTGAGAGGGTTGTTGGGGTTTTGGGTTTTCGTTAGAAAATAAAGAAGTTTGTTTGTACTTTCTTTCTATGAGGAAATTAGAAATGAAATTATGGTATTTATACATTGGGAGAGATGATGGGGTGGGTTTGAACAAGGACCAAGTGGCTTAGGCTTTGAATTTCAAGGAAAGTTTAATGGGAGAGAATTCAAATACCAATTAGGTTGGAATTAAAATAGAATGGAAAGAATCAGAATTTCATTGCATGTTTCTTTCATAAGACTTAAAAGAAAAAAAAAAAAAGTGACATCAAGTGAAGCCTTTGGCAGTTATATTTTTGACTCTTTAAAACATCACATTTCGACTCTAAAAACGATTCACCAAAGCCCTTCAAACACGCCCAAATAAAGAGAAAAATAAAAGAGTCCCTCTGACAAAGTCCTATGATGTCTATTCTTTTTTTTTTTTTGCATGCTTCTTTTATTTTTATTATCATGTCTTTTTTCTGTACAGTTTGTTTAATTAGAGGACTTTTGCCTTTTTTTGAGGGACATAACCATTAACATATCAATATCTTGCTAGTGCGACTTTCTTTTTGTCACTTTCCGTTCTTCTTTTTTATGAAAAAGTTCTTATCTTTATTTGTTGTGTTTTTTTTTTCCTGCCGAGGATTCGAACCTCTGACCTTTTGGTCGAGGGTACATGGCAATTATCGCTGAGCTAGACTCGCTTTGGCATTGAAATTGAGTTTCTTGGTGAAGAAAAAGTTAAATTCAAAATCATTGGAATTAAAAATAATACAGTTTTCAAGTATTGGTATAATTTTGAATTGAGAATTGTAATGGGTATTATATATACATTCTTAAAGGTAAATGAAGAAACGATTTGGTTATGCGCTAAACATGAAGAAGCTTCCACTAACTTTTCCAATGTATTTCATACATTGTATATAATAGTTGGTATTAGCTCAGCTATTTACAAAAGTATAAAATACTTAAACTAAATAAAATGAATTATATTATATTAACAAGGTTTAATTTCATGAACTATTTATTCGAAGTTTAATATCAATACCAACAACTCATTTCAAAACCTCCCAACTGTCAAAGTGAGCATAACTCAGCGCGGTAATTGACATGTGCCCTCGACCAAGAGGTCAGAGGTTCGAATCCCACCACCCCAAATGTTGATGTACTAAGAAAAAAAAAAAAAATTAAAAACCTCCCAACTCAAAATTATGACAAATTATTAGGTGCTGCAATGAGGCTCCATCTTTAAAACCGTCTACCTTCTAATAATCGTTAGATAAGAAATCAAGGTAATTTATAATTTCTCTATCTTACATCCAACAATCCAAAATTAACCGTCTCATTGTACTAGGAGAATCTAATAATTTCTCCAAAATCATCCATCATGAAATGTTATCAGATTTGAGCATTTAAAGTCAAATGTTAAAAAAATATTTATAGGTTCTATTCTTCATTTGCATTGAAAAACAATTTTATATTTTTAATTTGAGAGTCCATTTAATATTGTGATTGAATGAAATAATTATTTACAAATTTGTTATTTAAAAAGGCAATTTAATTATATTAAAAAGAAAACTAGTAATTTACACATACTAATAATTTCTTTAGAAATTTAAATACATGTGTTTTAGATTTTTTTTAATATAAACATATATATATACATACACATATACATAGAACACTTGTTTCAACGTTCAAGTCCAACCCTCAATTTCTTTCAAAAAAAAAAAAAAAAAAGAGAGTCCAACCCTCAACCAAAAGAAAAAATAACAAATTTTTAATAGAAAATTGTTTGGCTCGCCGGCAAACAAGAGTGGATAGTTAAAAGTTAAAAGTTAAAAGTTAAAAGTGAAAAGTTACAGAGTTAAAAAAGTTAAACCAAACAAGGTGCAGGGCCTGGAGATTGTTAAGAGAGAATCCACGTGGCAAGCACGTGAGAGTTTGACCGAGTAAAATGAGTAGGGGAGTGGGGCCCTTTATGAATCGTAAATTTTGGTGACGAAAACTTCAACAGACTTTCCGCCTTCTCTCAGGCTACCTTCTTTATGAAGCAATTGATAATCTTTTATCTTTCTTTTTTTTTGAAACAAATTGATAATCTTTATCTAACAACCATATAAAATTCCATTATATAATATTATATTACATTACACAGTTTTATTTTTTATTTTTGCATCCAATCGGTTATTCTAGAAAAAGAAAAAACCTCTCTGTTGGTGGGCGCATACAGTATACCTATAATAAAAATTATCACCTATGATGGCAGGCTTTTTGCAAACTACAGATCATTTTTATCTCTGATTTTGTCTCGTTCATTTTAGGGAAAAATATGTCGCTCACGTTTTGGTTAGGTTTCATTTTGATTTCTAAATTTTCAATTATATAATATTATAATAAAAATATGTCGTTGGCGACGTTGCTGACGATCGATTTTTTTTTCTTATTTTCATTTTTAAAATATAAAAAACGAAATTAAAGAAAAAGAATAGAAGAAAATATGTAGAGGAACAATAAGAAAGAAAAAAAAGGGTTTGGTCGCTAGAAAAGTTGCCGGTGGTGGTCGTCGGAAAATTTGTCGGCAGCGACGGGTGGTCGGTAACAATGGAAGAAGGAGAAGAAGGAGGAGGAGAAGAAGGCGAAGAAGGGGAAGGGGAAGAAGAAGAAAGAAGAAGAAGGAAAAATAAAAAAAAAAAATAATTTTTTAATAAAAAATTAGTACCACGTCAGCAATCCGTTAGTTATTAATGGAAAATTAGACGGAGGGACCAAAATGAAATGAAATCCAAACCTCAGGGGCTAAATTATCAAGTTTGAAAACTCAAGGACCAAAATGAAACGTAACCTAAACCTCAGGGACCAAAAGTGTATTTTTCCCTTCATTTTATCTCTCATTTTGCCTCATAAATTTCCGATGAGGGACAATAATGATTGCCTTTATATTTTCACAATGATATAATATTTGTTTATTTTGAATCCTCGTAGTTTTGCTTTTGATTTCATAGAAAAAGAATCTATATGTTTACTTATATATTTATGATTTTTCCTTATGGAAATTATATATGTATGTTTATGTTGTTAGTATGAATAATTTTGTTCTTTGATATGAAAATTTCTAATTTTGCACTGGTTCACTCGTGGTGGGTTGAAATATTTAACCTTATTTTTCTTAGTTGTGTTTTCTTAATCTTATTAACTATTAAATGAATATTGGAAGGAACTCACTTCAACATAATCTATCGGTTAAACTGATATATACCTTTGAATGTTTGAATCCCTCATTGTATTATTATTACTCAAAAAAGGGGAGAAAAATCTCACCTCTACTTCCCACCATGGATGTTTAACATTTTGCTCATAAAGGCTACACTTGTCTTTTTGTTTTGTACTCTTCTTTTAAGAAGAAGACATATGTACTAAGAAAAGAGACAGAGACAAGACAAGGACGTCTATACTTTGGAAACCAAATGAGCAACTTCCCTTGAATTGTCTTTAAGCAAGATATCCTCCACGTTCTCATTTTGTGAAGCTATAGATAGATTATGAGTGTTCTGTAAATTTGTTATTGGTTGTGATCACTAGGGCTCTAATTTATGAAATGTCTTTTAAATCTTTGCTAAACAGGTGGAAGATTCAAGTTCAACCAATTTCTTATCCTCTTTCCATCGACATGATAGTCCCAAAATCTGTTTCTTCTTCTTCTCATTCAACGTGTTGAGAAAATTTGAACCACTCACTTTTGATTGAGGAAATAATATTGCTTTAACTAGATGAGGATGCTCAAGTTGACTTCGTGCTATACATTTTCACCAAAGTGTTTATATCCACATCTAGTGCCGCATAATTAGGCATTCAATTTATAGAAACTTTAATACATGTGGTTGCAAGTTACAACGATTATATTCAAATCAAAACCATCGTAAATTTTGGGCTTTTGAATCAGGCCCAAAATGCTCGTTTAAGATTGAATAAATGGCCCAAAAATCTTAAAGGACCTCTCAAGGCCCAAATGCTTTCTGACAAATACGAGAAATACAACTATAATGATGTGTCATTTTCTATCTAGGAAGCAAACATGGCATCAGTCCGTATGTGTTTTTTATTTGAATCAATCTGCACGGCTGATTGAAATTGGACACTATAAAAATGCTAATTAAATAGGGTTGAAATTTGAGCCCACAATCTTTGTATCATCGTCAAAGTGAGAATATATCAACACTATTTAACATGTACTTCTTTTGAGGTCCAAGATTTAAATCTACATACTCCACATTTGTTGAACTAAAAAAAAGATCTTTGTATAGTAATTGAATGGGTGATTTATTTACATTTACGCTGTCCTTGTAAACAGAAGTTTTATCAATCCTATATCTCGACATTTATCTTTAATTTGAGATCTACCTCTATAACATCTTTCCTTATACCTTAACTTGTTGAACATGTCTAGAATGACTTTACCTTCTTGAGAACTTATTTGAGAATATGATGATTATTATTCAATATTACAAAGAACACTTTGAATTATTGGACGTCATAAAAAAAGGTCTATGAGTTTCACATCCAAAATTACGCATACGTGACGTTATTTGTGAGCGTATATTGAGATATAATGTTATAACAATCAGTTCAATCATGTTGCACAACCATACGAGAAAAAAATGTATTTGAAAAAAGCCATTTAATTATTTCTCTTCTACATGGTTGCGAAAGGGGAAAAAATCAATTGGTACCTCTAAAAGTTGAGGGTTTCAGCCAAAAAGTGAAAGAAATACAGTGAAAAAAGATGACAGATCAAAGAAAGCGAGTGTTTTGCTATTAACACTTCTCAAGGCCATTTTAAAACTAAAATATGAACATACCTTTTTCTTTCATCATCAACACATTTCAATTCGTAAACGTTTGACACCTCCTGATGCGACCTGAGGAGAAAAGAATGACAGTTCAATCTTCAATATCTTCACTTGATCAACTAAAGATATGAACAAAAAGAATCCACTTTACATTCTATATTTCAACATATCCGAACTCATTAATCCATAAGAGAAAGCTACTTAAACACAAATGATTAGTTCGTATTAGAAGACTTGATTATAAATACAAATTGATCTAAAGACTAAACTTCCTTTTCATATTTCCTTTCAAAGGTAAGAAAATGTTATCAACATCTTGAGCTTCCATAGATTTGTGGGATATGAGTTCCATTCAAGGAAAATGAAAAGGAAAAAAAAAAACAAAAAAAACCACTATAATGGAGACTTGGAAGAGGAGCCTAAAAATAAATTGTTAATTAGAAGCATTAGTGTCCATTAAAGGGCAACAGAAAATCTCTCAACTTCTAGTTTGTGGAACCCCATGATGCTTCTCCATGTCTGCCTACAAAACTAATTTTCATATGAGTTGTTAATTGTTATTCTCTTTTAACTTATCCTTTGTTATTTGTTAAGCCCACCATGATTTTGTTTTGTTTATTAGCATTCCCTCCCCCCACTTTTTTAATAATGATTTTAAAAACTAGTCAAGTCTTGATTTTTTTTTTAAGAAAAAACTTCTTTCTCGAGTTCTTAAAAAAATATAACTTGTCTTACTATAAACCAAGTTTCAAAGCATAAAAACAAAAAGTAATACGGTTATCAAATGAACCTACAATTGTTTCACGTATCATATTTAATTATAAAATTCAATATTTAAAAGTTAAATCTATATGTAGTATCAAGATTTATTTAGATTATACAAATACTTTTCTAGTTGCACAAATTACATCAAACTTATTATTTTTTTTTTACAAATCTACCATGAATGTATACAACGCAAACACATATAATGAAAACTCATTTGAGCAAAAAAAAAAAAAAAAAAAAAAAAAAAAAAAAAAATCTGTTGGAATGCACTTGGTTCATAACTGTAAGAGATTTGTTGTATCCCCTAAAACCTTCTAATTTGAGCCAAAAAAAAAAAAAAAAGAAAAGAAAAAGAAAAAGAAAAAATCAACCTCCTTTGTGAGTAGTCTAGAGAAAAGAGTCAAAGCTAATCTGCAGCAACAAATTTAGAAAATATGAAAAGAATCTGTTAAGAACAAGACCAATATCTCAGCCAAAAAGTTGGGAAAAAAATCAGTTTAGTATGAATTGGCTGTCAAACTAAACGAAACGAAACGAAACGAAACCAAGTAATTTAGGAGGCATCAAATTCCTGTAATTTAGGAGCCATGGATTGGCCATCCGTGTGTAATGCCACCTTCTTCATTAAACGAAGCTAATTAATTACCCAAAAAACACACACACAAACACACGAAAAAGAAAAAGAATAAAAACACAACAAACAACAAACTCATTTTTAGCTTTCTTGTATGCAGCATTTGGCGCCCTCCTTAAAATCCCCGCTCTCTTTCTCCTCCTTCTTGGCTTGTCTCTTTATAGAGAAAGTTCCAATGCAGTAAATCCCATTTGGTTCTTTTTCTTTCTAATTTTTTTTTTCTTTTTCTTTTTCCTCTCTTTTCATTTTTGTTCTTTAGGATCTTCCATCGATCCCAACACCCAAATGCTCCAAACAACAACAACATCAAGAACGCAATTCATTTTTACATTATTGCTCCTTCCTCGAACCATTTAGAATAACAATTCTTCTTCGTTTTTCCCTTTTCTTGTACATAACTTTTTTGGATGGTTGGTTTTCCTTTTCCCCTCGAGAAAACTCCCACGCCGCTGACCAGAGAAATTATAAAAAAAGATATAATTTTTTGTGTAAAATATTGAATTCCCCCTTCACCCCACTATTTCATCTGCGTTGCCTTCGTTTTCCCTGTGCCATTCAAGTCTTTTTAAGGCTTGCTTTGGTCACATCTTATGGCTACCGGTGGCTGGTGTGGTTTAGGCCCTTTGCTATTTCGTAAGAAGGCTTATGGTGGCCTTGAGGTTTGTTCATTCTTCTTTTTTGTTTTTTTGTTTTGTTTTTTTAATCTTTACTTTGATTTTCTTATCTTTATATATTGAGAATCCATGGCTTTTTGTTCTCTGTCTCTGTCTCTCTCTCTCTCTCTGTAAATGATAATCTTCTAATGCTTAACAATCCATTTCCAGAGTCATTCTTCTCTTTCATTTTCCATCTGTCCTTTGGGGAAGTGGGTTTGCTTAAAAAAGGTCGAAGCTTTTTTCCATTTTCTTTCCTTTGATCTTTCCTTGTATTGTTCAATAATTTTATGCGCCCTCAGATTTTATGGTGATCAGCATACGCGAAGACATGGGCTGGATGGAGTGGGAAAAGAAAAAGAGAAAAAAAAAAGGGTTGTTTGTTTGCTTGGTTTCCTAGAAAAATTATTCTGTAGAAGGTTTTTCTTTTCATTTGGTAGAATCCAAGTTTTGGCTTCAAAACCTCATGATTCATCATCATCTGGTTGTTTCTTCTCTGTAAACCTTTTTTAAAAATTGGTTCTTTCAATCCCTTAGATGAAACAAAAACAGCCAGAATTTGTCCTTGTTGGAGAAAATCTTTGAAATGGCTTATGTTTTCCTGTTGTAGACGATGAAGAGCTCTTCTTACGTGTTCTCCAAGACCTATACAAAGAAACCAAAGCTATCTAAGGTTGCTAGAAGTAAGAAGTCCTCGAGATGCAAAGACAATTTTGTTCAAATGATGGAGCTGCGGAAGAAAATCGTGATTCTCAGAGACATCATTGATTTGCCTCCTTTAGAACGCTCTGCTTCTATAAATGAGGTAACTTTTTGTTGAATTCTTCTTTAAGTTAAATCTGTTTAGGAAATTTTAAGACACCCCCAATAAGTTTATCCCATTTCTAATGATAATGAAACTGACTTTTTGATCAAATACACGTTCAAAAACTTCATCTATTTGACCAAATATTTATGGATAAAGTGAAACTTCCAGTTGCTTAGTAGCCAAGGCATCAAGCAGTTTCCAGGGTAGTGAAAAGGCAACTATTTGTGATGTTTTATAATCCAAAAACTTGTAGATATTGCTTTGGTAGACCAACAAATTTCTCCTATTTGTTTGGTTTATTGAAGATTGCTTTTCATCATCATCTGTTTGAAATATCTTTGATTTGTGATGGGATCTGGCAGCTGGTGATGGGAACGATGGAAGATCTTCAGAAGCTCTATCCCGAAATCATTTCGGATATCCAATATTCCGAAATGAAGGCGACGTGTATCGAACAGGTATGTTTCGAAGGCCTTTTCGTTTCTTTTTCTATAAGTATGTGTGTGTGTTTCATAATCATATGCACTGGTGTCTTGATTTTGGAATGAGCTCTTGGATTTATCTGATGCTGTTTGTTAGAAACTTAGGAAATAATGTTATGTGCATTGCAAACTGTATCAGAGTCTTGCCCACTTTTGCACTGCACTGAAATCGATTGGAGATTCGTGGATGCTGAATCATGAATGGAGGGATAAATCGAAATATAATTTGTCATCATATCAGGAAAACGCCAGCTTCAATGAAATTGGTCAGTTTTCAAGTTTTCTATAGAGTTTGTTTTGTATAGAATATCAGGTTCATAATTGATAAAACCTTTCCTTTATGTAGTTGTATGCGTGTTGGGTATCATTGATTGCATCGTTAGCATGGCGAATGAAAGGTTTGATATGATGGAAGAATATGTTAATTCAAAGAGCTCCTCTTACTCACGAACGAGTTCCTTCGGTAAGAGCTCGAGCTCGGCGGATTCCTGCTCCGAAACCAACAGCTCTTGCTGCTCTTCTCCCGAAACTCCCACATCCGTCCTTGCAAACTTTCGCAACAGCGAAAGAAAATCTTCTGAAAAGGAGAAGGTCTCTTGTAGTTCTCCCCTTTTGTGGTCTCTTAGAGTTCAAGCAGTGGAAAAGTTGAACCCCATTGATGTCAAGCACCTTTTGCTTCCCAAATTGTCTCATTGTGGAGTAAATGTCAGCCCTACCCCAGATGTGGATGACAAGCTCACCTCTAAAGAGACTGATGCTGCAATTCAAAATGAAGAAATGGAAGTGAGTGTTACCAAAGAAGAGAATAATTTGAGCAGGGTAGCTAGCCAAAAGGCAGATAGAAATGAAGAAATGGAAGTGAGTGATATCAAAGAAGAGAAGTTGATTTTGAGCAGGGCACCTAGCCAAAAGGCAGATAGAAATGAAGAAATGGAAGTGAGTGATATCAAAGAAGAGAAGTTGATTTTGAGCAGGGCACCTAGCCAAAAGGCAGATAGAAATGAAGAAATGGAAGTGAGTGATATCAAAGAAGAGAAGTTGATTTTGAGCAGGGCACCTAGCCAAAAGGCTGATAGAAATGAAGAAATGGAAGTGAGTGATATCAAAGAAGAGCAGTTGATTTTGAGCAGGGCACCTAGCCAAAAGGAAGATAGAAATGAAGAAATGGAAGTGAATGATATCAAAGAAGAGAAATTGATTTTGAGCAGGGCGCCTAGCCAAAAGGCAGATGATAGAAATGATGAAATGGAAGTGAGTGATATCACAGAAGAGAAATCGATTTTGAGCCGGGCACCTAGCCAAAAGGATGTTGCTCGCAGAACTAATGATATTGATTCCCAAGCTGCTGCAACTGTTGAAGAATTGCCTGCACCAGAATTACCAACTGTTGCATCAAAACCATCACCACCACTACCTCCAGTGTTGCCTCCACCACCACCACCGCCTGCACGGGCGCCGCAACCCGCTGTTGTCACCCTGCAACTACCAACACCACCAGCATTTCCTTCCCAACCACCACCTCCACCACCACCACCGATGCAGCAAAATGCAGTACAGGCTCAACAACTTTCACAGCCACCTCCTCCACCACCATTGCCTCAGATCGAAGTACTGCCAACTGCAGCAGCTTCTACGGCGCCTCCTCCGCCTCCACTACCGTTAAAGGTAGTAGCAACGGTGGTAAGAGTGGCTGTGCCGCCACCACCACCACCACCAAATGGCAGAGGAACAGCCGGTGTACCACCACCTCCACCGGGGACTGCAGTTCTAACACCACCTCCCCCAATGCCCCAAGGCAATGGCCTTGCTCCACCACCACCTCCTCCAGGTGGTGCACTTCGAACCACGCGCTCCAAGAAGGGCTCTACTAAACTGAAGAGATCCCACCAATTGGGAAATCTGTACCGAACACTCAAAGGGAAGGTAGAGGGATCCAATCAAAATCTTAAGTCGGCTAACGGAAGAAAAGGCGGTGTCGGGAGTAGTGCCGGAGGAAAGCAAGGAATGGCCGATGCATTGGCGGAGATGACAAAAAGGTATGAGCTTCTCTTTTATAAGGTGCACCAAAAATGTAGTAGAACAAGTAGACTCTTCATTCATACACCAACAAACATGTTAAAGAAACAGAGGACTGAAATATGAAGCATCACCTAAATGTTGTTTCTTTTGGGGTGTTTCAGATCAGCATACTTTCAACAAATTGAAGAAGACGTTAAAAAACACGCAAAATCAATCACAGAGCTTAAATCTTCCATTTCATCTTTCCAGTCATCGGACATGAATGAGTTGCTCATTTTCCACAAGAAAGTGGAATCCGTACTGGAGCATTTAACTGATGAATCACAGGTTTGTGCAAATTCTGCCTTGCCAAGTTTCTAATCGTTGCTTTCAAACTGTTATTCAAAAGAATGGGCTGCACTTTCTCATTTTTGAAGGTACTAGCAAGATTTGAAGGATTTCCCATAAAAAAGTTGGAAACTTTAAGGACTGCTGCAGCCTTATATTTGAAGTTAGATGCAATTGTCGATCAACTACAGAATTGGAAGATTGTTTCTCCCACGGGACAGCTTCTCGATCGAGTTGAGAACTACTTTTCTAAGGTAGTTTTGGATACCTATTTAGATATGTTTAAGTATTGATGTAAGATTAAATTATTTACCGTATCTCATCTGCTCGAGATGTTCGTTGCACCATATCATCTATGAACCATTGGTTTTGACTCTGCTATAAACACACAGATTAAAGGAGAAGTCGATGCACTCGAACGAACCAAGGACGAAGAAGCAAAGAGATTCCGAAGTCACGGTATTCAATTTGATTTCTGTGTCTTAATACGGATCAAGGAATCAATGGTGGACGTCTCTTCCAGCTGCATGGAGTTGGCTCTTAAGGTGTGTGGTCTCACTAAAACTTTGTTACTCAAAAAGTTAAACCGAAATTAAACAGAATGACAATTTCATTTGTGTGGTTGTTGATATAGGAAAAGAGAGAGTTGAAGGCAGCAGCAGGAGAGAAGCCACGAAATGGAGCCAAATCCGAAAACACGAACAAGGGAAGTTCTAAGATGCTATGGAGGGCGTTTCAATTCGCATACCGAGTTTACACCTTCGCCGGTGGACACGACGAGCGTGCCGATAGGCTGACCCGAGAATTGGCTCTAGAAATAGAGAGTGAATCACACCACCTATGATTCTCTCCATCCCTTTAAAAGTTGTTTTCTTCTCCTCATTTCTTCTCTTCTTTTTGGCTGAAAAAATAATCACTGAACCATGTGAGATCAGTGGTTGTTCTTACCACCATATCTAGCATTTTACTGTGTGGAATGGTATTTGAGTAATGTTTGGCATCCATGTTTCTTGACCTTTTTCCTCCATCTGGATAGGACCCTGTAAAAATTATGTAATTAATGTGAGTTATAATATACATATATATAAATTACCTACCTATTTACAAATACAACAACTCTAAACTTGGAATAAGTACTAAATAATAATCAGTCTTCAAATGTTTATATATATAAGAAGATCCTAACTAAGCAAAAGATAATTTCTTACTAAAATTGTAGCAACAACATATTTTTGACATTTTTTTTTTTTTTTGAACAAACAACATATTTTTGACATTGACTTCTTGTTAAAAACTTTGACATGGTTATGTGAGGTACATACGAAGGAAGCTTTTATGAGAACTCTCCAAGTCATGGTTATTATAGTGGTTATAATTACGTAGTAGTTACAGAAAAGAATGGATCTAGAAGACCAGAAAGAAGCTGAGATAATGATATATATCCTCCGGAATGGTAGCGTGACAAGAAGAATGGTTCTCAATGTTAAAGTATGGATATAATTAAATTTACTGTAACTCATAAAGCTTGAGCTTTTGGGTTCGTTGGTGATTTAACATGATATCAGGGCAGAAAAATCATGTGTTCAAATCTTAATGTTGTTTTGTCACTAGGTAATATTGATTTCCATTTTCAAAACGACAAGTGAGGGGGAGTGTTGAAGTATTGATGATATATATAATTGAATTTACCACAATCCATCAACTTAAGCTTTTGAGTTCATCGGTTATTTAACACTCAAAGATTTATTGGTTATTATGTGTCAAATAAGGGCCAAAACCGTACATCGAAAGTCATTTCTCGAAAAAATCATCGATACCTCTTGAAAAAGGAAGCTGCAGATAGAAAATTCTCATAAAATTCTCCCAAAGATGAGCAGTGGAAGAACATGTAAAGAAGAGTTATGAGCCATAGATTTTGAATTAGCAAAAAAGTTGATCTTTTTAGATATAGTACTATATCTAAAAGTATATATGTTGATAAAAACACCCAACACACATTAGAAAGAATATAGTTTAAAACTAAAAAAATAAACCATTATTGAAAAATGTTACAACTTAGGAGATTAATCTTTTTTTAAGAACACCCCTAAAGACTATTGTTTTGTCTTGAAAGTTGGAGAAAGAGTTAATAAGTTTGTACAACCCATGATATAAGTGTTAGAATGTAAGTAAATAAGTTTGTGGGATCTACAATAAAGTGTTGAAATAGAACAATATTTGGCTGCATATCGGTATGTAGGGATCTCCTGCATAGGTATCTCGATATGTAGGGACTCATTAAAATCTTGACAACTAAAAAAGAGAAAGGGAAAAAATGAAAAAACTTTTTTTTTTTAATCTTTCTTAGTTGTCAATATCAGTATGTAGCCAAGTATTTTCCGTTTGAAATATAAGTAAATAAGTTTGTGGGTTCTACAATAGGACATTGTATGTCATTCGAGTTGGTGGAGTTATTTAATTCCACGCAACTATACTCCACAACTCTTCAATCCAAACATCCTGAGTGTGCAACCTGAATTGAAATCAAAGAAGAAAAGAATTAAAAACAAAAGAAATAAAACGAAAAAGGAAAAAAAAACTAAAACCTAAAATTGCAATCTGGAATTGCATATACAGCCGCAAGCTTCTGTCTCCTCGCCGCCGCCGAAAACTGTCGTTGCTGCTGCCGCAAGCTTCACTCGGGATTGTAGAATCGTTCAACTCTCAATGAATGGATAATACTTGTAAAGTCTTGAAAAATGATCCAAATTGCTTACCCAAAGACTGCAATTAACAAAGGCAAAAAGAAACATACTAACAGCCGACAAGACATTCAATCTGATAAAAATGCAAAGTGTGCAATGTGTTGTCAAAATTGATTTGGCAGGTAATAAGCCTAGGTTTGTGTCTTTTTTTTTTTTCTTACATGCATAACAAAAACTAAAGATTCAAGAAATAAAATTCTTCTTCGGGAAACTTTTTTCTTTCTCCCTCAATCTGAAAACAAGAGATTTACGTGGTTCAGACAATATTATCGAAGGCTTTGATGAATCAATACAAATCAGGTACACACCAATCTCACTAATTTCTCTCTCAGATGATCATGTATGTGAATAATCAGTGTAACAACCGACTTTCTGTTAAGAAATTACAGTGCAGTAAAAATATATATGCTTTAAAAAGAATATTTGTTCACTTAATACAATCTCACTAAAAAACATAATACGGATAATCAAACCTGTTAAGAAAATTGAAAGTTGAAAGGTTGAAAAAAATATTGCGGAAGCAATAATCAAACTCTTAATGTTTGTTGAACAAAGAGAGAAAATGGAAAATAAGAGAGCGGAATCCAAAAGATGAATAAACTTCTAATTGAAGTAGAAAATTTGGTGATACTAACTTTACATGGAAGTTCATCCTTTTATAGGTACAAGAATGAACCTAACTTACCATCTTTAAAACAACATTAAAGTTAGTAACTCAAAAAACTTCAAAAGATAACTTAAAAGACAAAAAACTGAAATGTAAATCTAACTTCAACAAAATAAATTTAAAACATTAAACTGAAAATTAAATGTAAAAAGAAAAAATTCATAAAACTCAACACTCCTCCTTGAGGTTTTTCTTTGTGACACCCAGCTTTTGGCGTAGAAACACAAATGACCTATGTGGTATAGCTTTTGTGAGAATATCGGCAAGTTGTTGCTCACGCCTTCTTGCTGTGCTTCCTTCAATAAATAAAATTTTGACTTTGATGTGTTTTGTCTTACCATGTAGTACTGGATTGGAGGCACTAGCAAACTTGTTGTCACAAAACCTTTGGGTAGGTTCTTCTGGTTTAAATCAAAAACTGCCAAGCAATTTTTGAAGACATATTGCTTGATTTTCAGCTGACACGGTAGAAATATATTCAGCTTCAAAAAAACCACAATTTCTTATTTTCCAAGTCATTCTGGTAAAATAATCAATAAGTGGAATAAAATATTTATTATTCCCAATAGATATATGGCATATGGGATCGCAAATATCACTATGCACCAATTCTAGCCTTTCTTTGGCTCTACAATTGCCACCTGCTTTTGGCAAAGGTGGTCTGTGCATCTTCCCTTCTTGGCAACTTTCACAAATCTGATAAAAGGAGGTAAAATTGAAAAAATCATCAACCATATTAGAAGAATGCAAAATCTTCAGAGCTTTGTTGTTGTAGTGACCAAAGCGATGATGCCACTTTTTGCTTTCTTCTAATTTGGGCTTAAAAATATGATGACACAGTGAGTCACCATCTAAAATAAAGACATTGCCAACCATTTTGACCCTTGTAATCTCTGCTCCTTGTGGGTCATAAATAACACAAATTTGGTCCTTGAAAACCACAGAAAATTTGTTATGTAACAATTGGGCAATACTAAGCAAGTTTTGAGAGAACCTCGGAACAAATAAAACGTTGGATATTTTCTTTTCACCTTGCTTAATATGCATAGTGACAGTACCCTTACCTTCAGCTAGCACTGTCTCGCCATGTCCAAGAACAACCTTAGACTTTATGGATCCGTCAATTTCGCTAAAGTTATTAATATCTTTAGCCATGTGGGTAGTGCATCCACTATCAATAAGCCATGAGGTTGACTTATTTTCATTGGTATGAGAAGCCATAAACAAAAAATTTGTTTCATTGTCTTCTGCACAATTTGTTTGTTGTTGAGGGTTTTCGGTTTGGTTTTGTTTGGCATAACAAAACTTCTCTGTATGACCATCCTTGTTGCAATAATCACAATGATAGACTTTTTTTGTTCTTGAACCAACAATTCTTCTCAGCATGATTGGTCTTTTTACAAAAACAACAAGGAGGAAATTTATCTTTTCTTGATACTCCTCCTTTTTCTTTGCTCTCTTGATCTTTGGTTGCTTGTCTATCATCTTCGGCAACAGAATTCTTGCCTTTAGACTTGGCATGAAAGGCACCCTCAACATGCTCTCCATTACGCATTGTATCTCTTTGTTCTTGGGCTTGTAATTTGCTAATTAACTCAGCTATAAAGAGAGTAGTCATATCGATGACTCTTCTATGGCTGAGATTTTTGACTCAAATTTGCTAGGAGAACTGACCATTATTTTTTCCACAACTCTTTGATCCGGAAAAGTTTCACCAGCTAGTCTTATCTGGTTTACAATGGTCATCACTTTTGTTGTGTAGTCCCTCACAGAATTCGAGTCCTTCATTTTCAACATCTCAAACTCTCTCTTGAGAGTCAATAATTTGACAGCTTTCACCCATGCACTTCCTTCAAATTCTTCTTGCAATTTATCCCAAGCTTCTTTTGCCGTTTTACAATCAATAATCCTAGCAAATATAGGATCTGATAAAGCGGCATGAATCACCGATAAAGCTTTGGGTTTCTTTAATTTCTCCTCTTCATGTAGTCTAATCTGATTCAACGTTGGATTTTCTCATAATGGTTGAGGATCAGCATTAGTTGAAACGGATTCCCAAAGGCCAAGTGCCTTGAGATAGGATTGCATTTTAACAACCCAAAAATGGTAGTTTTCACCACTAAAATGTGGAGGAGAGGCAACACAAAAATTAGAAGACATTTTCTTCAAATACAAAAATAGAATTTCTCACTCTCAAATAAAATCACAGCCTTTAAATCTAAGGCCTTTGATACCACTGTTGAGAAAATTGAAAGTTGAAAGGTTGAAAAAACTATTGCGGAAGCAATAATCAAACTCTCAATGTTTGTTGAACAAAGAGAGAAAATGGAAAATAAGAGAGCGGAATCCAAAAGATGAATAAACTTCTAATTGAAGTAGAAAATTTGGTGATACTAACTTTACATGGAAGTTCATCCTTTTATAGGTACAAGAATGAACCTAATTTACCATCTTTAAAACAACATTAAAGTTAGTAACTCAAAAAACTTCAAAAGATAACTTAAATGACAAAGAACTGAAATGTAAATCTAACTTCAACAAAATAAATTTAAAACATTAAACTGAAAATTAAATGTAAAAAGAAAAAACTCATAAAACTCAACAAAACCTTAATCATATATAATTCAAAAGGATTATGTATTGACTCTACTATTAAAATTGTGTGATAGGGTCGTAGATGAGACCCATATTCAGAACGATGTACCTGTGATTTAGAGCATGCAAAGATGGATTTATGACTTCCATCTTTCTTAATATTTTTTAAATTTATGAGTTTTTTTGGTATGGAAGAAATTTTTGTTTATATCCTTTCTTGATATATAATATAAAGAATATGTGAAATATGTGTTTGTTCGGCCAAAATCTGATTTTTTTTTTTTTTTTTGGAAAAACAAGATTTAATTGCAATTTCATAAATAAATACATTAGTTGTAACTAGTAAACCGTTTATATCTATGTATTAATAACAAATAAAAGTAAACCATTGGTATCCATGCATCATTAGAAAAGAAGAGTAAATCATTGATGTTAGGTAGAAAATAGTATATAATAGGCCAACAAAGGTCTAGCTCAACACTGACACCCTGTTAAGACTGAAGATAAATAAAACCTCTCATCTTATTATTGAATGGAAAGACTGTATAAATAGCCATGGAGATTACAAGTGGTATAACAAAATACAACTGAATAATAACTAAGTAATAAATTGCTATATTACTTAATATGTACTAACGACTAGAAGGTCTGTGGTTCGAATCTCCCATCCTCAGATGATGTTAATATATATATATATATATATATATATATTCTGTGATATACTTTAACAACAATATATCAATTATTTACTATAACAATTAGTGATATGCAAGGATTAAAACAGAATTTTGTAAATTGTCTACATAAGCAAGCGAACAGTTTTAAAATGTTGTCATATTTGCAATCTTTTTGGGACACATAATGACCATTAATTTTTCCATCCACTGTGTATCTTCGGATTTTTTTTTTAATATTGTAAAATTTTAAACTTATTAGAGTAATAAGTTTAGAAACTTATTATTCTAATATTCTTGTTTTTTTTTTCTGCAGTAGAGACGACCTATACACATGTCAACTTTTCGGTCATTTCTTAAAAATTTTTTTTGGTAGGTCGCCTCCTACAAACAAATTTTTTTTAAAAAAAACGACAAAGCAGGTCGCGACCTACACACAAATATTTCATTAATTTGTACTTGGCACAATGGCAAGGGACGCCTCTGACACTTGGGGGTTCAAACTCTGCCTAACTTTGAAATCTGGTCTTTTTCTCCTTTTTTTTCTTTCCTTTTTCCTCTCTTTTTTTTTTTCATTCTTTTTTTATTTTTTTTCTTTTCCTTTCTTTTGTTTTTCAAAAAATGAAATAACCTACCATTATCATTTTTTTTCTTGAAAAAGGAGAAAAAGAAAAGGATACATGCTAGACAAGGTTTGAACCCATGCTCTCCTAAGTGTAGAGGCGCCCCTTGTCATTGTGCCAAATACAAACTAATGTAATATCAATGTGCAGGTCGTCACGACCTGCTTTGCCGTTTTTTTTTTAATTTCCGTTTGCCATTTTTTTTAAAGAAATGAACGAAAAGCTGACACGTGGATAGGTTATGTCTCTAAGAGACGACCTATCCTACTGGAATAAAAACTACAATATTGAAATAAAAAGTTTGGGGAACCACTTATAATCTAATAAGTTTTAAAAATTACAATTTTATTAAAAAAAAAAAAACTTCCTGTATCTTTTTTTTTTTGAAGAAAATTATATCCATTAATGAATAGCAAAATTGTTCAAAGGGTTATCACATGTGGGATAGGCTCCTCCATCATTGTGATGTACACAACAATATCTATTGCATTAGCAGACACAAGCCAATCTGGAAAAGAGTTAAGCCATACATTTGAATCATCCTCTTTCTCTGTATCTTCTCTGTATGTAATTAAAAACTGTTGGATTTATGAATAAAATTATTTTAATAAAATAAAGAATCACAACTTTACGTGGAAGAGTGTGTCTTTTGTAAAGGACACAACCCTATGTGAAAGGGTGTGTCTTTTGTAAATGACACAACCCTATGTGAAAGGGTGTGTCTTTTGGAAAAGGATACAATCCTATGTGAATGTATGTGTCTATTTATCAAAAGACACAACCCTTACACGAAAAGATGTGACTATTGAATGACCACAAATAGTCTATAAATATATGATTCATTTTGAGCTTTGGAAACAAGAAACAGAAAACTCTTCTTTCAAAAACTCTTCTCATACTTCTCCGTATGATTACTTAAATACCAGTGTTCGAGAGTCCTGTGATTGAAGTGCTACATTCATAGGTCGTAATCCGTCCTATCCTGGGAGATAATTGTTCATGATACCTTGAGCACCAGAGGGAACAAAATTGTCTTAAGGAAACAACGCTATCGTTGGGTTCGGATTGAATTTGTCTTTTGTGTTTCCTTAAGTGTTTATGCAAAGGGTGCCAACAAAAACCCAATATCAATTTATTTCCACATTTTTTTTTTCGATTGCTAAAATACAATAGGGAAAAAAACAATTTTTACCCCTGAACTTTGCAAGCTGTATCAATTTTAACCCTAAACTTCTAATTTTATCAAATTGAACCCCAAACTTAACAAATTGTATCAATTTGAACCTCTAACTTGCATAAATGTTACAATGTAGACCTTTGGCCAACTTTTCATTTGAATTGCTACTAAAACATGTAATTGACAATTTCATTTTCTTTTTTTTTTCTTTTTTTTTCTTTTTCTTAATTCACATTGCATTTGAGTTAGTGTTTTGTGAGAAATTTGTTGAAGAAAAAACTCTTTAAGAAATCACATATCTCAAACTATTCTTCTCATTATTATAAAAAAAAATCACCGAATTATTGACAACAAGAAAAATCTAGCAAATATGAGAAATAAAAAACTCGAAATTTCTTTATTTTTGTTTCCTAGATTTGTATATTCTTCTAATTAGCAAGAAAAAAAAACATTAATAGAAGGGAAAAAAAAACCACGGTTCTTAGCAACAAGAAAAAACCAGCGAATATTTGAAGATAAAAAACTTCTCAAATTTCTTTGCTTTCGTAATCTTAAATAGCAGCAAAAAAAAAAAAAAAAAACTCTCACAAAGTTCTCAACAACGAGAAAAAATCATCTAAAATAAAGTTTCTTTAATATTTTATTTATAAGAAACCAATTCAAGTGCAATGTGAATTAAGAAAAAAATAAGAAATAATCAATTACGTACGGTGGTTCAAACAGATAATTAACCAAAGGTATACATTGTAACACTTATGCAAGTTTAGAGTTAAAATTGATACGATTTGATAAGTTTGAGGTTCAATTTGATGAAATTGAAAGTTCAGGGTTAAAATTGATACAACTTGTTAAGTTTAGGGTTCAATTTGATGAAATTGAAAGTTTAGGGTTAAAATTGATACAATCCCCAAAGTTTAGGGGTTAAAAATGATTTTTTCCCAATACAATATTTCCCAGCTGGCCCGACAATGAAGTTATTTAGAGACAAGTAACAACTCAATAATGTATTTATTTATTTATTTTCCCTGATACATCAACAACTTAATTAATGTAATTGTTCTGTTGCCATGCCATTGTCAATTTGCCACGCAATCACCCTTGAGGCAAAAGAATCTTGGATTTAATTCTTAGGAAAAAGAAAAAAAATCTTGGATTTGCTTTTACTCCCGTGTGACATCATGCTCACCTATATTTATATATCTCTTTAGATGATTTGAAATTTTAATACTAATATCTTTTCTTTGTTAAGAATGCCACTAGTCTTTCATGCTTAAGAAAAAAAAAGGTATGCAACTAGTCTCTTCTGTGATAAACTTCAATAATTGAAAATATCTGTTTAAAATGTTGTACTATTTTGATGTTTAGTTGATAGGTTGTCATTGTGAGTCAAATCTATCACGGATAGAAAGTGAAATATCAATCTATCAATGATAGACTTCAATATGTAACTGAATTAGCATCCTAATTGATCATAGACGACTTTAATATTTGTTACCTTAACAACATCCTTTAGTGTCTTACTTACACCTCTCTCCTTGGTTTCAACGTCCTTCAATATGTAATTGAAGTTAGCCCTAATTGATGATAGATATTAATAACCATATAATTTGGAATTACCGTAAAAAAAGAGAAAAAATCATTCAATATATTAGTATATAAGGTTTCAATATCAGTGAATCATCAGAAAGGAATATAGATCTATCAGCGATAAATTTCAATATGTAATTTATTGAGATAATTGTCACTACAAGAAAATTTGTCTCTTCCGATGAACTTTCTCCCGACGCACAAAAAAGGCGTCGCTCGAAACACTAACTCCCGACGCCTAAAATACGCGTCAGGCGATAGCCCCACTCCCGACGCCATTTATCGCGTCGGTAGTTGCAATCAAGAAATCCAAAAAATAGCGTGGGCAATTAGGGACTCTCCCGAAGCCACAATGATAAGCGTCGGGCCTTGTGTTAGATCCCGACGCCTACAGTTGGCCGTCGGAAATAAAAATGGCAAAAATTAAACTGAAGTTAAATAACTCCCGACACTAATATTTATTGCGTCGGTAGTCAAACTGATGTTGACGCGGTCAGCCTATCGTTGGGAAGACGAAAATCAAAAAAAAAATGTGAAAATCGGGGAACTCCCGACGCCATTAATATAGGGCGTCGGGAGAGAGGGTAAAGGTCGACGCCTCTTTAGTTAGCGTCGGGAGTTAGTGTTTTAAATCCCTAAATCGAAAAAGGCCCCTCATTTTCTCTTCTTCGTTCGAAAATCAACCAGCCACATCGGTTTCGCGCGCTGAGCTCCAAATCTCTCGCGCCGTCGGTTGTCCTCCGTCGCCGTCGTCGTTTCAACTCGCGCCGCCGGCGGTTTTTTGCTCGTGCTTCCGCCGTCGTTCCGCTACGTCGCCGTGGTCTTTTCTTTCTTCAACAGGTTCGCTTCTTCTTCTTCTTCTTATTTTTTTGGGTTTTCTTTTGGGTTCTAATCTTCTTCAACAGGTTCTAATCTTCTTCTTATTTTGTTTTGGGTTTTCTCTTATGCCTTTTTATTTGGTCAACCTAAGGTTTTAGAATTTTCTTTTTGTCGGCTGATTTGGGTCGATTTTGAGGTGGGAGATTGTTCAACTTACTCTCTCGTGTTTCGCTGTATATGTTATGCGATTGTGCTTGTAATGTGAGGGGGTGCAGAAGGGTTGTGGATTATACTTGTATATTGTGATGTTTCCAGTTTAAAACCAAATTGATTCAAAATATAAATAACAGTATAAAATTTAAGAGAAGAAACGATAGTTTTACTGGTTATGTGAATTGTGAACTAATAACTGGATTTTAAATTTTGTTCAATAATTGGAAAAAGTTGTAAAGGTTTTTTTTTTTTTTAGAATAAAAAAAGTTGTAAAGGTTGAAAGACTAGCAACTTACATATATATATAAATAGAACTTGGGTTTTATGCATTACAGGTTTCAAGTTTAAAGCCAAATTACTTCATAAATTTGGTGGTTAAAGTATGGAGGAAACTCTACATGGAGGGAGACAAAGCTAATATTTGACACTAGCTTTGGTATGATTTAAACTTGTTACATATTTAAACTTGTTACATATTTGCTCTTTCTTTTTAAACTTGTTACATATTTGACACTAGCTTTGGTATGATTTAAACTTGTTACATATTTGCTCTTTCCTTTTATAGACTTTAGAGCAGTAATGGTATTCTCTATTTGGGTCAAAGCTTAATAGATTATTAGGTTGTAATGACTAGGTAGGTTTATAATGATCTTATTCATTCTCTTGATGTCGAAGTTTCAAATCCTCATTTCTACATTTTTAAACACTTGATTTCGGTTTCGCCTTAACGACAAAGTATGTTTGGTTTATCGTATGTTGTTTTAACTTTATTTTGGTTTCCATCGTATCAAAGTTTACGTTTTAGCCTAACTAGTGAATATATTTATTCCTAACGACTAATTGGAGGATAGAAATTTGAATATCTATCTCTAAGTAGCAAAATGTTCTTAACTAGTTAATATTTATTTCCCTCATTTATTCAAATTTACGATTTGCGTAATGTTTTTAATTAAAATTGAGGCCTATGGCCTCATAACGCCTTAAGGCTTGCACATTGTCTCTTGGAGAGGAAAAGCCCTTGATGCCACCTTTAGCCTTTTTAAAAAATTAAAGTAGCCACACAACTCTTATTAAGAAACTAAAACTACAAAACTTATGGTCCTTCAAGTTGACAAATTTGGGACTTCAAGTGAAACAAATTGCAAAAATCCTTGAACTCAAAGTCAATGTTTTAAAAGGCTATTGAGGCTTATGCCTTGAGGTCTGTCTCGAGAACTCTTAGGCTCGAGACTTACGCCTTCTTTACACTTGAAATTCGATAATATTTTGAAGGATCTGAAGGACCAAAGTAAACAAGTACGTTTGAATCTATCTTATTGTACAAATCATACATGTCCTAACTTTTAGGTAAGAATGAATAAAGACTGGATGAAACTTAAAGATAAGTTCTCGACTGATTATATGGAAGGAGTTGCCCGATTTCTTGAAATGGCGAAGTCTCATGTCAATGATTCAAGGAAAACAAGATGTCCATGTAAACATTATTGACCATGGCAAGTTAATAAACTGCAATAGCTATGAAAAGATTCAAGGGTGTAGCCAAGAACTTTTGTGGGTAGAGGGCAAGGGGAGAGAAAACATGTGAAAAGAAAAAAAAAGTAAAGTATAGTGATCTGTGTTTTCGTGGGGAATATTTATTTCTGTTTGAACCCTGAAAGAAAGAAGTTTATAAGTGTCTCATTTTCTCGCCAATTTTTGTGGCAGGACTAGTAGGGCCGATATAACTCTAATGGAATCCCTCTACCCCACATCCACATAAAGGAACTTTCATTTGCATTTAATTTATAAAACAAATTTACTTGCTTTTCTATTTTTGATCTCTAAGCTTTGATCTCTAATTTTTTTAAATGTCATTTTGGCATGTCTTTTGCATTTAATTAAAGTTCTAATAAGTCTAACACTCACCATTTGCATGTTCTTCCTAATTAACTATTTGGTTTTATAAATGCATTGATTAAGTTTAAATCTATCCTATGAGAGGCGTTTATGATCAAAACTATCCTTGAAGGCAAAACTTGAGCAATCAGAAGCAAAGATTACCCAGGTGGAATCAATGGTTGAGGAAGAGAGGAGTGCAAGACTTGAAACAAAAACTGAGCTAGAAAACTTGAGAGGAATGATCCAACAATTCATGTCGTCACAAGGAGGAGAAACATCGAAATAGGTATGAACTTCCTCATTTATGTAATAAACATATGAGGGGTGGGTGATATATATATATATATATATAATATTATATATAGATATAAAACTAAGTTTGTATATATAATCAGTTGGTTATGATTTAGTGTTGAGAAACTTTGTATGTGGCTATCCTGCAGTTATGGTAGCAACTAAGTTTGTTTGTTTTCTTACTCAATTATTTGATGTTGAGTGGTGAGGGGTGGGTGAGAGTTGAAATTGGTTGGTCTCATTTCTATATATGTTTCTAAGTTTGTTACGGTGTTGGAATTCATGTTAAGTTGTTGAGGGATGGGTGAGATATATATATATATATATAACTAAGTTTGTTTAATCAGTTGCTTATGATTTAGTGTTGAGAAACTTTGTATGTGGCTATCCTGCAGTTATGGTTCCATGTTACGTTTAAGATTAGTGGTGAGAGGTGGGTAAGAGTCAGTAGGGGAGAAAATTCATGTTGGGTTGTTGAGGGGTGGGTGAGGGATTCATATAGCTAAGTTTGTTTCATTTGGTTAAGGTCTAGAGTTTACTTATTTACACGTATTCGTTTCATTTGTTTGCTTCATTTGGTTAAAGTGTAGTTCTTGATCAAAAGTTTGTTATCTCATTTTTTAAACAAACTTAGTTAAGTTTCTATATATTATCTAAGGTTTGTTTTGGTCTTGAAATTCATGTTTAAGTTGTTGAGGGATATATAACTAAAGATTGTTTTAGTTGTTTAAAGTGTTTATTTCATTTCATTAAAGTGTAGTTGTTGATCGAGGGTTTTCTATATCGTTCTTTGTTTCTTTTGTAGGGCCGAGGGATGATTTTGACTTTTGAAAGATCAAGCTCTTTTGTTTTTTGGTTGACGATGTAAGAGCTACAATCTTGAAGCCTGACTAAAGAACTTTGTTAGAATTATGCTCATTTTTTCTTTTTATGAAGTTTATGTGTATTTTGAACTTGATTAAAGAACTTTGTTGTACGAATAAATATTTATAACATTTTGAATGCAATTTGTAATATTTCGAATGAAATATTTGTAATATTACGAATGGAAATATAAATATTTGAATGCAAATAGTAAAATTAATAATGTAAACAATTTTCAGGTAATAATTTGAATGGAAATATGAATATTTGAATTAAAAAGAATTTGGAATGAACTCCCGACGTATTGAAAGCGTCAGAAGATGCATCAACTCCCAATTTAATTGGTTTCATAGAATTCCCGACGATATCATATTAAGTGTTGGGAGATACCATATCTCCCGACGCCAAAATAAAACCGTCGGGAAGCTTCCACTCGCGATGCTAAGCTTCTAGCGTCGGGAGATACCATATATCCCGACGCTTAATAAAATGGCGTCGGGAGTTTCCGGACCAACCCTATCGTCGGGAGTTTATGGAAATGCCGACGGTCGTGGTTTCTGCATCGGGAGATCAAGCCCCGACGAGGATCTCCCTACGGTCTTGCCGACGTAATGTTTAGCGTCGGGAGAGGTTTTCCTGACGCGTTTTGGCGTTTCTCCCGACGCTTTTCGACGTCGGGAGAGACTGTTTTTCTTGTAGTGTGTGGATGACCCATTTTGAGAGGCCAAAATGAAAAATGCCCTACCTTTTCAGAACAAGGATATATGTCCTTTTGCTTACGTCATCATCCTAGCAAAATTACCATTTTACTCTCTATATGAAAACGCGCATTTAAGGCATTTAAGAGTGAGAGGTTGGAGCGAGAGCGAGATTGGAGATGGGCAAGAGATTGGAGAGAGAAATTAGAGAGACAGAGTAAGAAATTGGAGGGAGAAATTAGAGAGGGGGAGGGAGAGCGAGAGCGAGAAGTGAGAACGAGATTGGGGAGAGAACGAGAGGGGGAGGGAGAGCGAGAGCGAGAAGTGAGAACGAGATTGGGGAGAGAACGAGAGATTGGAGAGAGAAATTGGAGAGAGAGTGAGAGATTGGAGAGAGAAATTGGAGAGAGAGTGAGAAGCTAGAGTGAGAAGCTAGAGCGAGAGTAGCGAGGGTAGCGAGAGAGAGCGAGGTTAGAGTAGAGAGTAAAATGGTAATTTTAATAGGATGCTGACGCAAGCAAAATGTCATATATCCTTGTTTTGAAAAGGTGGGACATTTATCATTTTTGCCTATTTTAGAGGGTCATCCGTGCAAAAAATCCATAATTTATTAAAGAGAAATATATAAGTCTATTGACGATAGCTTTTAATATTTAATCGAATTTACTGTGAAAAATCATGAACATAATATCAGGTAAGTGAATGATATCAAAAAATGTAAGATTGATAAAGAAGATAGACAATATTTTAATCTATCATCGATACACACTTCAATCAGTTATAGAAGCCTATCAATAATAGACTCTAAGGATAAAATAGAGAAGTTTTGTCATATTTACAAATCTTTTTAAAAATGGTTATATTTGCAAATAAAGAAACCTAGTTTGCAATCTATTACAATTTTGTTAAAAGATATGACCTTTCATGATTTATTTAATGGCAGTTTCAGTACAGCTTTATACCAATTGAGCTAAGCTCTTGTTGGCATATATATTTAGTGGCAGTGTACATTTCAAAAAAAGAGAAAAAAAAAATCCTCGTACACATACTTGACACGTATAACTTGAATGGTTGTTTTCTATGACCCAAGTACATAAACGGCATCTTTTGATATTTGATTTTTTTGAATAAATTAAATTAAAAATTAATGTCAATGACTAAAATTATTTTAACAAAACACTTAATAAGAACCAAAATAAAACAATATAAAAACGGTTAATAGTTGGCAATTAAACTTTCAGAGTTGTGTCAATTTGATCCTTAAACTTTAAAAAGTGATCTCTCAACTTTTAAAATTTTGTGTCAATTTGAAAATTCAACAAAATGCTTAGTATGTGATAACAATTGAATGCAATCAAATTTGGGTGGGTTGGTCACATGTCGGAAATGCAATAATACTTGTAAAGTCTTGAAAAACGATCTAAATTGCTTACACAAAGACTGCAATTAACGTAGGCAAAAAGAAACATACCGACAACCGACAAGATATTCATATGATTTATCTTGAACTTTAGCCAACATGTTAATCAACCTTTTGTTAAGGTTACTAACAGTTTTGTCATATGATCGAAAAACATGAGCCTCAGTAAAAATTCAAGAGTGAAAATGTAAAGATAAGAGTGTAACATATTGGAATTAGGTTAACTCAAAAGATAAGAATGTAACGTTTTGAAGTTTAGGGATTAAAGAAACTAAATTTAAAACTCACCAACATAAAAGGACATTTTTAAGTTTAGAAAATTTTCAAGTAGGGAACTCCCAACTCCCAACTTCCTCGTCAAATTAATACTTGCTATGGAACTCTCAACTTCCTTGTACAGTAATTGGTAGGACCATGAATTATTCTGATAAATGAGTCTATTGTGTGAATAATATATATGGTTAAATTACAAATTTAGTCCTTGAACTTTCATAATTATATCAATGTGATTCTTGAACTTTAATTGTTTTCCTCTTTCTTTTTCGGCTCCATTGATATTTAGTTGTGTTGTTTCTTGTGGTTGGCTGTCAATTTTTTTTTTTTTAATTTACAACATGTGAGGTTGAGATTTGATCCTCTGACCTCTCAGCCAAGAGTACAAGCTTTATGCCAGTTGAGCTATGCTGGTGCTAGTCGGGTTAACTGTCAAGTTTGTTGTTGTTGTTGTTGTTTTTTTTTTTTGAAGGAAGCTCTCAAGTTGTTATTTAGGTAAAAGTAGCTCTTAGATTAAGTGGTTTGTTTCCGAGATTATTAGACAACGGAAAATGATGCTTGTACTTCATAGCTTTTAATTTTGAAGAGTTTTACATTTACTCAAATACTGCTACATAAACAATGGGATTTTGACATTTTAACATTTTTTTTTTTATGTGTTTGAACTCAAAATATATATATATATAAATCGATGTGTGGTACTAACTAGTAACTAGTATTTTTCTGTCTAAAAAAAAAAAACTAGTATTTTTCAATATGGTTAGTCTAACAATAACGTAAAAACGTAACATTAAGAAACTAAAACATACCTAAACAATTCAATGAAAACAATTTCTTACAAAAAAGAAAAAAAAATTACTAAGAAACATTGTGAAATCCTTAACTACGTATTTCAATGTCTTATGTCAGAATGCTAAACTTTACTTCTTCTCAAACTGTTATTTAATCCTTAGGCCGATTAAAGCATTTTAGAAAAACAAAAGTGAGTACTAAAAATATTCAATAAGAAATTCTCATCTCAAGCTTTGGTGGGTGGTTAACCATTGTTGAGTTTTGTTGAGAAAGTGGTCAACGCAATGAAATAATCGCCCTAATATTCTTCTCTTTCCTGTCGACTTTGCCCCATTTTTGCTCCATTCCTGATCGATTTCGTCCCATTTTCCCTATATTCCCTCTTTTAAATCGATAAATACAGAGTTTCTATAGTTTTTTTTACACCTCAGACATTCATGTTTTCATTTTTTTAATGGTCCACGTCAATTTTCTGATTGGTTTGCTAACAGTGGGGCCATTTTTAATTTTTTTGAAATTTCAAGAGTACTAAACTTTTTAGAGTTGATGGGTATTTTTGTTAACTTTTGGGTATTATATATATATAATCAAGAATCTATCCTACAAAGTCATCTTTATGTTGAGAGTGATTGCATCAACAGTCATTCTTAATTAATTTGGCCTTTTTATACCCCGTCAAACACGACATCTTTACGTCTAAAAGAAAAGACATCCTTAAATAATGACTTGACACCATTTGGACTTATATGGAATTAATCTTTTATGTCTGATTTGATATTTTTTGTTTTTTGACAACACGTGGGAATGGAACGATTCGAACCACAGACCTTTTGGTCATTAGTATACGTCTTATGCCAGTTGAGCTATATCTGAATGTCACTTTTAAGGTCATCTTTTAAAGATTTTTTTGAAGTAAAAGAGTCTTAGTCAGTAATTAATCATATTAAATATGTAATTAGTCAAACAATTCAAAGAAAAAATTTTTTGGTTTGCAATAATCAGATTTGAGTTTAGGAATCACTTGTGTGTAGGATTAGTATTACCATCCTAGTGAAAACAACTGCTAAATTTAATCTTTTATTATTACATTTTATTTTATTATAAAATAAAATAATGATTGATTAGGAGAGTAATCGCTTCTAAAGGGTCATATTTATGTTTGATTAGGAAAGTGATTGCATCAATATAGTCATTTTTATCGATATAAAGTTTGTACTAATATTAATGGAAAAAAAAAAAAAAAGATAGCAAGACATTAATTTATTCTCTTTCTTATCATTACTTAAGAGATGAACACACCGAGCACAAACATACACACATCCAATTCAAAGCAATGGCTTATCTATCAGCTTCTTGTGTTGTATCAGTAATTTGCCCAAATTTTCGAAGCAAAAACCAAAGCAACAGTGTGAATTATGTCCGAGCATGCAGAGCCTCGAATGAAGAAGAAAAGCCGACAAGTTCCAAACCCCGTGACGGAGGAGATTCTCAGAGCAAGTTTGATCGGAGAGGTATGTTGTTTGGAGGCTTTGGCGTTTTCGCTCTCGGCGGTGATATGGGTATGTCTCCGTCGTCAAATAATCCTTTGACACCTGATTTCGCCAACTGTAATAAGCGCGTCATAATAAACGGCAAAGAGATGAATTGCTGCCCACCTCTGTCGTTCACTAAAACCATCCACGATTTCATCCTGCCGGACATCTCAAGCCCCCGGGTCCGACCAGCCGTCCATTTGATTACTCCAGAACAACTCCATAAATTTGAAAACGCCATTCATTTAATGAAAGGCCTCGACAAGGACGACCCTCATAACTTTCATCAGCAAGCCAATATCCACTGTGCTTATTGCAATAATGCCTACAAGCAGTTAGGGTTTCCGGAAGATGATTTTCCAGTTCATACCAACGCCTTGTTCTTCCCTTTTCACCGTTGCTACCTCTACTTCTTCGAGCGAATCTGTGCCCATCTGATTAACGACCCAACTTTCGCCCTACCCTTTTGGAATTGGGATTCAATCCCCGGCATGCAAATGCCCAAAATCTACAACAACCCAGATTCACCGCTCTACAATAAGCTCCGTGATGCACATCACAAGCCACCCAAATTGGTTAACCTCAATTACGTTAGAAAGACCGAAGACCCTCATTTTGACGTTGAGTGTAGCAACCTCCGTTGGATGAACAAACAAGTGTTGGTAAATGGTAAGTACGCAGGATTCCTTGGAGAGATAATCAGTGGAGGTCACGAGGCTCAACATTCGGGCATGGGTTCCATCGAGAATTCTCCTCACAATAACATTCACGACTGGGTTGGCCAACCAAACGCCCCTTATGAGGACATGGGAGTTCTTTACGCGTCAGCTCGAGATCCCTTGTTCTATGGTCATCACGCCAACGTGGATCGCGTCTGGACCATCTGGCAAGGTTTACATAAAGGGAAACCAAGAGATTACACAGACCCATCCTGGCTGGACTCCTCCTTTGTGTTCTATGACGAGCATAGAAAACTTGTGCGCATCAAAGTACGTGATTGTTTGGACAATGAAAAGCTTGGATATGTTTACCAAGATTTATGTATTCCATGGTTGTATACTAAGCAAATCCCACGCAGAAGGCGGCCGCCTACAAAGTTGCCAGCTCCCGAAGTCATAGGCTTCCCGAAGGATCTAGATTCCAAGATAACCACAGTAGTAAAGAGACCAAAGAAATCGAGGGACAAAGAGGAAAAGAGTGAGGAGGACGAGATATTGGTGATCGAAGACATCGAGTTCGATAAGAGTTCGAGGGTTCATTTTAATGTGCTCGTTAACGTTGTTGATGATGGCTCCGACGTGAGCCCAGGAAACAGTGAGTTTGCTGGGACGTTTACGAACATCTCGCATGGTCACAAGCACCGGGTCAAAACTTCTTTACGTTTAGTGATAACGGATCAGATTGAAGATTTGGGATTACAGGATGATGAAACTGTGATTGTAAGTATCGACCCGAAGGTTGTTGAAGACAAGGTCACCATTGGAGGGATCAAGATTGAGCTTCACAGCTCTTAAATTATTAAACTGTGTGTGGCGTTGGATGCGTTTGAATAATCAAAGGTTTCGTGTTTTAAACTTTAAACACAATGCCCCGCTTCATGCCTGGATTTTTGTTTCACGTTAATGCATGTGTAAAACCCTAATTTCTGCTTAATCCCCATGAGATCGGTAGTACCTAGCTATGTGTATCTTTTCTAATATTCACATGAAAATACAAAATTTAGCAAAAGTAAAAAAAACAAAATTCTTTATTTAAAATTGACTACTAAAAGCTTGGAAGTTTTTGTCGATAGCTTTCACTGAAAAAGTATCCCATTAATGTATATGTCCTAACTATGTGAGTATCTGTTCTAATATTCACTTGAAAATACAAAATTTGGCGAAAGTAAAAAACAAAACTCATTAATTAAGAATTGACGACTAAGAGCTTGGAAAGTTTTTATCAATAGCTTCCACAGAAAAAATAACCAACTAATGTATATGTTTGGTCTCCAATCTTTTGTCTTGGTTTTTGGATATGTGTGTCTGTGTCTTTTCTCCTTCTCTACTCCACGATGATTTGACATTGTCCACTTTAGACATAGGCTGCGTTGCTTTTGGTTGACTCAAAAGGCCTCATGTTAATGGAGAACTTGTCCTTCTCTTGTATGTTCACAATCATCCTCTTATCTAGCTAATTTAGTCGTACTTCTTAATTCCCGACAGTATATATATATATTGTTTTAAATCTTATTTTGGTCATCAAACTTTCAAATTTGTTCCACATTTTGATTATTATACTTTTAAAATGTCTATTTTGAATCTTAAATTTTTATATATTTGTTCAGTTTTGATTCTTAAATTAAACTTTTAGATTTTTTTTTTTGTTCTTTGGACTTACAGAAAAATAACTTCTACATTTATTTTTAATGAATTAATGATGTAACTTTGTGTACGTGCCTTGGTTAGCATGTTATTATCAACATGATTTTTAGCTATATAGGTTAGAGATGAGCATTAACAAGTAGGCATTCGATGGAAAAATAATATTTCAAGGATGAAAATTATTATTTTTTAAAAGTTTAAGGATAAAAATTGACAAGTTTAAAACGAACAAACTTCGAAGTTAAAAGTGTGCATTTGGTTGATGATCTGAAAAATAAAAATTAGAAAATAAGAGATTCAATGTGAATATAGTCGTATTTTATGTTTTCACATATATGTTTGGTAGCAATAGATTTAGAAATTAGATCTCAATGTAAACAATTGTTCAAAATGTGTTTGATAATATATTTATAAACTATATATTACCGTTGAACTATGCTCGCTTTAGCTAAATAATGAAATTTAAACCATATACTTTTAAAGTTAATTACAAGTTTTATTCTTGAGAGCTTTCAAGCTCTTCTATGTAATAGATTCTTGAACTTAAAATTTTTTTTAATAGATCCTTGACTAATTGGACAAATTTTAAAATCCACGCATTTATCGTATACAAATTTGAAAGTTTAGGATTCTATTACGATCAATCTTAATTATGTATAACAGTTCCATTAATTTTGAAAAATGTCGAATATGTCAATGATCTATTAGATACAAAATTTAAAGTGTATAGGGATACGCGAGCTAGTTATAAAGTAATTAAATTCAGCCATAATGATAATACATTTCAGAGGGTGGATATTAGCATCCAGTTGAAGATACTTTTGCTGACCGGATTGTGTGTTTAGCGAGCAATCTTTTTGAGGCGGAATTTGAAAAATCGTGTATATCGTTTTGGTCGATATGGAATGACAGAAATAGTTTTCAAAACTCTGTGGATATTATGCATGTAGGAGAAAAATGAAAACAATTGTTGTGTCGTGGAGATAACCACTGCCTTGAAAGCAATTTATAGTGGTTCGGTCAATAGACCTACTCCACTAGCAAAGGGGCCTTTGCTAGACAATATTATTAGAGATCGAAATGATGCATAAATCAGTACAATGAAGAAGAAAAAAATAGAGCCAAAAAAGAGATTAAACAAGAAAGCAACACAAAAACTAGAGAAGAACAATACAACCTTGAGGATTTGGATCTTTGAAGAAAGAATACCCAAAACGACTCTTTCGTTCTCCTCTCAACCACGACGCCAACGACGGCAACACCTCACGCAGCAGCGCACGGACTGCAGCGGCGTCGATCTTCTCCTCCCTCCCTGGACGGAGCCAAGGGAAAGGTCCTTCTCCCTCTTTCTCACGATTTGGAGTAACAAAAAAAGGAGGAAATGGAGGAAGCAAGAATGGGGAAATATCTTCACTTACTTTTGCTTTCTTAAAACCCTAATCTCTCTTCTTGGAAATAAATAATGAATGGTACATCACTCATCACACCCATCTATCACACATCATACATCACCCATCCATCATAAGTATATATAGGCTTATGGGTAATGGTAAAAGAATGGGTAAAAGAGTTTTAACTAAGAGATAAAACCAATTGGGTTTTCTTTTATCTTTGGACCCAATTAAAAAATATCATTAAAGCATAAAAAAAAATATAGAAGCAAGTTAAATAAAATACCTAATTCATCAATATTCTAAATTGAATTTAATTAAGCAAATAGTAGATATTGATAAATTGAAAACAATTCTAACATTAAGCTTATTTTCTCCTAATTTCCTTAGGATGATTTTCATCTTTGTTAAAGACACATTTGAATTCCTAGCCAAATTCCAAAAACAAAAACAAATTTTTGAAAACTACTTTTTTTAGTTTTCAAAACTTGACTTGGTTTTTGAAAACATGAGAAGAAGATAGATAACAAAACCAAAAAAAATATTGGTAGAACTAGTGTTTTCAAGCCTAATTTTCAAAAACCAAAAACCAAAAACCAAATGGTTATCAAACGGGGCCTTAATTTTCTCATTTTCTCCAATGCTCTTTCTTAGTTGTCAAGATTTTAATGGGGTATGTAGGGAAATCCCTATATATGATGCAAGATTCTAATTGCAAGCTTTTCTCTAATTATGATGCAACTTCCATAGCTCTCAATTGGAAGTCTTTTTTGTAGCCTCCCCATATGTTTCTCACATACGTTCGTTCTCTTTAATAATGTATTCTCTTTCGAAAAAAAAAAATCATCTTATCTCTTTTTTTCTTTTTTTAGTTCAACAACATTTAGAGGTGTGAGAATTCGAATCTCTAATCTCTTGATCAATGGTACATGTCAATTAATACTGAGTTAGACTCACTTTGACAAATCTTCATCTTATCTATGATGTAACATTGTTATAAAAGTAGTCACATCGATATTTATATAATCAAGATTCTATCCTACAAAGTCATCTTTATGTTTAATTTAGGATAGTGAGATTGCATCAACAGTCATTCTTAATTAGAATAGTGGGACATTAATTTAGTCTTTTTATATTTTAAATTTTTCTTTCACCATATTGTGTGTCAGCCCGTCAAACACTCAAAGATTTCTGCAATCAACAATCTCAATCTGAAAGAGTAGGCATCCTTAAATAATGACTTGAAACCATTTGGACTTATAGAGAATCCTTGTCTGAGTAGATATTGAAGCATTTAAAATTTGTCTATTTTTTTTACAACACGTAGGTATGGGGGATTGAACTTCGAACCTCTTGGTCGAAGTATAAGTTTTATGTCAGTTGAACTATGCTCTTGTTGGCTTAAAATTTGTCTTCAAACATATATGTGTGTATATATGTATACACAAAAGTTATCATTAGGTCTATAATTAGATATTCCATTTGTTTGTAATGTTGTGGCTAACGTCCTCTTTTAAGGATTTTTTAAAATAAAGGAGTTTTAGAGTCGTCATCAATCATATTAAATGTGTAATTGATTACACAATTTAAATAAAAGATATTTTTAGCCTGTATTGCCATTTCTGTGTTGGGATAGGTGTTAGAATCCTAGTGAAAATGGTTACCAAGTTTTATCTTTCATTATGCAATTAAAAATTTATAAAGGTCCACAACATTTTATTCTACTTTACTTTTAATTATCTCGTATTTATTAATTCACATCGCATATTGGCAGGTCTGTGGTTCAAATCTTGACTAACATACAAGCCTTTGAAAAAAATGGAACCAATACTAATGTGTCTCATTTTATTAAAATTTATGATTGGATTGTGAAATCTAGTTTTTAATAATTTATAAAAAAAAAATTCGAGTTTTGAAAATTTATTTTAGTGAGAAATTTCATGCATTTATGAAATTTAGAATACCAATAAAGATAACATTATTTTTCCCTCAAAATTATGATATGTTTTTTATTTGCTTGAGAATTTTCATGTATAAGCATTTGAAAAAAAACACACACACACAAAAGAGAAAACTACTCCTTAAATTTATTTATTTATTTTTGTGTGTTAATACAAAGCAAACATTTATGAAAGGGAAATTGCAATGGGTAGCAAAAAATATTAGGATATTTGCAAATCTAGCTATGATTTTTTAGATTTGCAAACATAGCAAAATTTTAAAAATCTGATTTTCGTTTTTTTTATTATTCCAGTTTTACCCTTGGTATATCAACAGGTATATATGTAGTATATCTGATATACTTTATATTTACTAATATACAAAATATAAAGTATATCAGTTAACTGATATACCAAATTTGATATACTCGAATGAATACAATGATATACCTAATATATACTTGATTTGATAAGCATAACATTTGATATACCTGATTAAATGTTGATATATCAATGATATACTTGATATGTTACTTTCTTTACTTATATTTGTTATGTTTTATTTTCTCTTTATTGAATTATGTTGTGTTATTTACATCTTTTAAATGAAATGTTTGTCTTCTATACCTGTTATAAATGTTGATATACCATTGATATACCTCTTTTTTTTTTTCTTTTTGAACTTATCTCATTTTTATACTACTCAAATAATTAATAACATTGATATACCTGATTATGAGTAGCTAAATACATCAATGATAGACTTGTTATTGAAAAAAATCACTGATATATATTTTTAATTGTTGGTGTATTATGAAGGTCGTGGAATGCAAAATTTTTTATAAGTATATCAATAAGATGCAATTTTAAGTATATCATTAGTGTATTAGTACTCACTAAAAATGTAATTTAAAGTATATCAATATTGTATCAGTAGTATATTATTAAGATGATGTATAATATATTGATGTCATATTTGCCAACATGAGCATAGCTCAACTAGCATAAGATATACACATTCAACCAAAAGGTTAGAGGTTTAAATCTCCTACCACACATATTGTCCCAAAATAAAGCTAATATATCTAATTCTTTATTGATGAAGTATATCAAAGATATCTAAACTAATGAAAGTTCATGTGTATACTTCATAAATGAAGTATATTATATTCACAAAATATACATCTGATATACTATATATTTAGTATATCAGTTGATTGATATACCCAATATCTAGTATATCAGTACACTAAATAAATGAATGATGTACCTGATATACAGTATATCAATAACACCATTGATATACTTTTTAAACTTCCAGCGTGTTTTAGGGGTTTTTTTGACTTTTCAACTTTAATGTTTAGGCGGACCCACATTTTTTTGCTATATTTGCAACATTAAAAAACTGATGACATGGTTGCAAATTCCATATTATTTTTTGCTATTCTTGCAACTGCCCCTTTATGAAATGAATTTTTGCAAGGGAATTTCAGGTAGTCCCGAAACTTCAATAAAAATCTATAAAGGGAACACTATTCAACGTTGAAAACTAAATATTTATTTTCTTCGATTTATGTTTCAATTTTAGAAAAGATTGCATTTAATTTCCTATTTTCATCTTTTGAAATTTTAAACATTTGGACACATGAGATTTGTTGAGGATCTACGTTGAAATGATAAGTGGAGGCTTCACAATTTATAAGATACATGAATTACTCAATTAATTGTCAATTAGTTTTGAGATGAAATTTCATGTTATCTAATATGATATTAGAGCCTATAAAACCCAAACGGATATTCGGTCTAAGAAAGAAAAAAAAATCATTTTGATACCATCTTGAAGGGCATCTCGAGAATGCAACATTAAAAAATTGAGTTAACAAAGGGAGAGAAAGAGAGAGAATTCTATTACGATAGGACCAAATCTCCCAGATGATCACGACCGCCCATTTCCTCTCCTCCTCTAATAGAGTATCTATCATACCCTTCCACCAATAGATAGGCCTCCATTCCTCCCTGCAAACAGAGAACAACGGGCGCAAATTAGGGAGAAAATTCAACCAAATAGGTTTAGAGAACTTACATTGCCACACAACATAGGAGGAGGACTCTTCCTTGCACCTACAAAAAACACAAATAGGATCAACAGACATCCCCCTTTTAATAAGATTCGACTTTGTCGGGATCAAATCATTAAGCACTCTCCACACACAAATTTTGGCCCTGGGCCTAATATTGATATCCCATAACTTCTTCCAAAACTCTTTGGAGGAAGAGCAATTCGACGAAGATTCCTTCAACTCATCCCTCCTATTGACTGCAAGGTGATAAGCCGACTTAACCGTGAACAAGCCTTTTTCACAGCAGGCTTATCAGCAGACGCAATGTAGTTGGGCAGACAAATTGAGTGTAAAATCAAGGAGCATGGTGATAGAGTCAGCGGTAGAGCTTACCTGTCGTCTCACAGTGCGAAGAGCTTTGTGAATCACAAACATTGGTCTCCTCCTCTCGTTTCGTTTCTGAAAGTTAATGTGGACGCCTCGTGGAATTCTGAGCTTGGCGTTGGGGGGGTAGGGTGGATCGTCCGTGACTCCCAAGGGTGTTTGATTGCTGCCGGAAACAAGAGAATTCTCAAGAGGTGGTCAATCCCTCTGCTGGAAGCCAGTGCAATTAAAGAGGGTTTAGTGAATTACCTCAATTTAGGCCTTTCTGCCCCGTTGATGGTCAAATCTGGTGCAATATAGTTGATCAAGGCTATCAATCGTGAAGCTGTGGACATTTCTGAAACTCAAATCGTCTTGAGGGAAGTTTGGGATTTGGCCGATGCGTTTGATCAAATCAGCTTCGGCTGGTGCCCTAGAGAGAGTAATCTTCCAGCGCATGTGTTGGCGCGCAATGTAGCTCGGTTGTCTTCGTCTTGTTCTCAACTACTGGCTGTTTCTTCCAGTTTTTCTGATCCTTTTTGTTTGTTCCGTGATCCCTCTTCTTCTTCCCCGGAAGATTGTTTTTTTTTTGTAGTGACTCGATTTTGCCTCTGTGACTTTCCTCTGCTATAAATGAGGATTCTGTTTGGTTTGTTGGTTGAGTTTAATGAAGTTTCATTTTTCAAAAAAAAAAAAAAAAGAAAAAAAAAGAGAATTCCATGGAAGAAGTCACGTGAAGAGTGAAATTGATGGGAAAAGTTGAATAATTTGGGGGAAAGTGACAAAATAGTACTTGATCATAGAAAGAGAAGAAATCAAACTGATAAAATGCTTTTAAGTTTTTTTTTTTTCTTTTTTGAAAATAAAAGCTTTTAAAGATTTTTTTAATAAGCTTTTAAGTATATTGTGTGTGTTGGTGAGTATGGTGTATACTCACATGGTGCTTAAATTAATAGTTCAAATGAAGTAAAGATCAGAATAGTACACGGTTTAAGTGTGTCTCACTTGTAGTAATTTTGAGTGGTTATTTTTGCAAAAATATTTTTATTATTTAGCTAATACTATGAATTTCAAGAAATCTATAATTAAGTATGATTTTAGAGAAATTGTCATAAAATTTGCAAAAATTATTATGAATTTTAGTGATTTTATGATTCTATCTGAAATTATCATCTAGAAGTATTTATGATATTTTCTGAATATTTGAAAATTGTAGTTTACATAATGTTGTTGTTGTTTTCTTTTATACTAGAAGTGAATTTCAAACCACTGGACCTTAGTATCCATATGATTTTCCATATAGGACCCACTCTAGCAGACACACAGGCTTTTGGACTGTGTCTAAGGTGCTTAGCCTTTTGGGACAGCTCTGCAAGCACATATGACTAGGTTTGTTTTGCTAGCAAGTTTGAAGTTGGATATGAAAATTTTACTCTCATTCATAAGTTCGATTTATATTGTACTATTAGGGAGACTCTGCAAAAGTTTAATCAATTACTTCCTTGTTAGTCAAGTTGTGTTCAGTACATTTGTAGTTAAGATATGTTCTATTTTTGATACGACACATTTTAGGTGTAGTGAGGTACATCTAGGACCAGTCGTGTCAGTCAATCGGAGCGAGAAGGGTAAGATTTTGGAATTTGCCCAAACTTCAAGGACAAAAAGGTAAGTTTCTCTTTTGCTTTTATGTGTGAGAAAAGATACACATATAGAGATATATCCTAATCTTTATTGACGAAGGAGAAATGCCAAAGTGAGCAGCTCAACAATAAAAGAATATTGATGAATGAGAAATTAGAGTTTTACCTGCATTAACATGAACATAAAAGAACAAAACTTGGCTGCAAACTGGTATGGAGGGATCTTCTTACCTACTCCATTAAAATCTTGACAACTTAAGGAACCGAGAGAATGAGAAATTCATGTAGAGTACGGAAACATTGTATTAACAAAGCGACACACACACGATATACATCAATTAAAACACAAATCCCAGAATTATTCAAAGACATGGGAGAACTCGAAAACAACACACATGCATCATCCATCACCAGCCAGCTGCAAGTTTAATTTATAGGCTGAAGCTCAATTTTGATCCCTCCAATGGTGACCAAGTCGCCACCAAGCTTGGGATCGATAGTCACGAACACAGTTTCATCGTCATCATAACCCAACTCTTCAATCAATTCTGTAATCACTAAACTCAACGAAGTATTTGCACGGTGCTTGTGACCAAGCGGGATACTCTTAAAGCTGCCTGCAAACTCGGTATTTCCCGGGGACACGTCCGTGCCATCATCAAGAACGTTAACAAGCACATTAAAATGCACTCGCGAAGTTGTATCCAACTCCATTTCAATCACCAATACCTCATCCTCCACGCTCTTCTGCGTCTTGCTCCTCGATCTCTGCGGCCTCTTTACCTCTTTGGTCATCTTCGAGTTAAGAACCTCGATGGGGGGAGTTTCTTGGGCTTTCGAGGATTTGAGCTGCGACGTCTTTTGGCGTGGTATTGGTTTAGTGTGCAGCCATGGAATCTCCACAGCTTGGTATTTATATCCAAGCTTTTCATTGTCCAAACAATCTTGAACTTTGATTCGAATGGCATTTTTATTCTCATCATAGAACACAAAAGAGGCATTCAACCAATCTGGGTCTGTAAAATCTCTCGACTTTCCATCTATCAACCCTTGCCAGATAGTCCACATGCGATCCACGTTGGCATGGTGAGCGTAGAACAATGGATCTCGAGCTGCAGCGTAGAAATGCCCCATGTCCTCACGATACTTCTGCTGTGGATCGCCACTCCATGTATGAACATTATTATGTGCACTCAATTCAATGGAGCCCATGCCAGTTCTATAAGCCTCTTGACCTGCTCGGAGTGGCTTTCCATGAAAACCTTCGGCGGTCTTGCTGTTGATCACCATTTGCCGATACATCAAGCGGGGATTGCAAAACAGAACGTCGTACGAAGGGTCTTCGGTCGCTCCGTCGTAGTTGAGATCAAGCAGTTTTGGTGGCTTGTGATTTGGATCACGGAGCTCGTCGTAGAGTGGCGAATTTTTGTCGTCGTTAATGTAGATTGCTGGCATCTGCATGCCGGGAATGGCGTCCCAATTCCAAAAGGGGATTGCGAAATCTGGGTCGTTGATCAGAGAACCCAAGATTCTCTCGTGAAAGTAGAGGTAGCAACGGTGGAAGGGAAAGAATAGCCAGTTCCAGTGAATATCGAAATCGAGTTCGGGGAAGCCGTCTTGTTTGTACGCATCGTTGCAATAGGCACAGTGTACTCTAGCTTGCTGATAGAAATTACGTGGGTCGTCGGGGTCGAGGGCTTTCATTTTAGTGACGGCTTCTTCTAATTTAGCAAGCTGTTCTTGGGTAATCAAATGGGCGGCTGGCCGAACGCGGAGATTTTCTACGGCCGGAGGGACAAAGTCGGTGATGTCAAGGATCGAAGGTGGGCAGCAGTCAACTTTTTCATCGGCTTCTAATGTGATTGGCTCACAGTGGATCACATCAGGTGATATGGGATCTGCCAATGCAGATCTGTCGCGGCCAAGAGCGGCGGCGCTATAAAGGCCTCCGAGTCCAAATAGCACATCTCTCCGATCGAACTTGCTCATGGAGTCTCCTTCTTGGGGGTTGGAGTTCATTGGGGTTTGAACTCCATTGGAGGCTCTGCATGGGATATAACTAAGACCAAGTCTTCGGTTTCCACGGCTAGATGATTGGTTTTTGCTTCGAATACATGGGAAAAGTGATAGGAGAGAAGATAGAGAAGCCATTGCTTGGAATTAAGATGTGTTGTGAGTTAACCTATTCCCGGTCCTCTCTTAAATAGATACGTCGTCATAATGTGGTTGATAGTTTTTCACCTGAACTACCTCATTTATATCTACATTATTAGGAGATACGGAAATTATTGAATTTATATTGTAGTTACATTGTGATGGTCTCATGGAATAATTTGTTCACGAGGAGAAAAAGAGACTAAAAAATGCACGTGATTGTTTACATTTTTTTTTTGACTAAATATATCACAAGGTTGTTTAAAATGATATGTTTTGGACAAAATGTATCGAAGGGGCTTTAATCAGGTAGTTAGTTCTCAAATTTGTCCCATCTTTCGACAATCTCAAGTTTACCCGTGTTGTATTAAAATGCTCAATTAGGATCTTGAATAAAAATAAATGTTAACATTTGTGGGGGGAAAAAGATAGTGTATCGGCCTTAAATTTATTGTTTTATTAACGTATTAGAGCGTGTGGACATGATATTAATGCACAAATACTTGATGAAAATGAAACTTTACCTTTGTATTGTCAAAATTTAACCCACTTGTCAACAAAAATATATATATATTTTTAGGTATTCATTTCTTTTTTAAAAAAGATACTTCATTGTTGTAAGAAACATACAAGAGGAGAAGCTAGGAGGAAGGCTCTCTGATTTAATGTGATCGTTGAAGTATCATAATAACGAACGGACTTTTTGATTTGGAGCTCTAAGAAGCGACGGTGATAGATGATGATATCTTCCCACAAAAAAGGAGGAGGTCTTGGAATTGCCATTGAAAATCTTGTTGTTGCTTCTTGCGAGAGGTTCCAGAGTACGTATTGAATCAATGATATTAGACCATAAGATGTTACGCGCACGGGCTAGGGGAAGAGGAAGGCTGTCCCTAATAAAATCTTCCATCATATGTGACTGGTGAGAGATCACATTAGAATTGCTCAAAATGTTATACTAGAGGCTAGCAACAAAAGGAGAAGGACAATGAATTATAAAACACATGATCCATTTCTTTTTAACAGAGTACACACCAATTTGAGCTAAGAGAAATGGATGGACAGTGAAGTTTCACTTTCTTGCAGAGTTCGTATAACAAATTTGCATTTCCCTGGAAAGAAAGTCAACCAAATTTTATCCATTAGTTAGTGAGGGTGGATGATTGACTCCAGATGTTTCATCGATTTTTTTTTTTAATAAAAAAATCTATTTATTTCGAGATGACACATGTTCAAACGAAATGCTCTAATAAAATCTTACTATATAAAAAATGGGCTTAAGGAGGAGAATCTTTGGTTTCCTCTTTTGTCCTTATAGTTTTAATAAATGTCCATTTTGCCCTTCTATATTTGTTAAAGAGACACAACTCTTTGAGTTAAAGTGTCCTTCAATCTTTGCTGATGAGACGTGACTGTTGAAGCAGAGTTAGTTACACATCAGATGCATCTATTCGAGGATTAAAATTAAAAATATATCTTACAATAAAAAGGGGTCATTAGTCATGGCTTTCCAAAAAGCATATTAACTTTTGAGTTTTCTACATATTTTTTTACTCTAATTTCATCACTATTTTGATATGTATAGATTTTTTGTATCAAAATCTATATAAAACAAAAAAAAAAAAAATGCATAAAACACCAATAA